>CM067307.1:22122362-22864963 GCA_034231615.1 Meghimatium bilineatum
TAACGATGTGTTCAAGCTGTGTCCAAAGAACGTGAGTAATCTATTTACTTCTGTGTGTGTGTGTGTGTCTGTGTAAGTGTAAGTGTGTATATGTGTGCATCAATTGGGTCTTCATTCCTTATTCAGAAGAAACATGCTCAAGCGACATGGTTACGAAAGAATTGTATTTGCTGTGATGATTGGCAATTTTAGTGAACGTTCTTTTAATGTGGAAATGCGCCCGCGATGAGGGAAAACTGCTGTGGATAGATTCGTTTTTTATGTGAATAAAAATAACGATATATGCTATGCGTGTGTGTTTATTTTCTTGTCAAGACTTCGTTAAAGCCATTGAAATAATTCGGACACATGTAAGACCATCTTGTTTGAGAATAATCTAAGCAAAATGTGTAACGGTATGAGAGTTCTCCAGAAAGATAACAACATAGATGATACGAACTAGGAGAATAGGTTAATGTATAACGGTATTGGAGTTCTTCAGAAAGTTTACAACATAGATCAGACGAACTAGGAGACTAGGTTAATGTATAGCGGTATTGGAGTTCTTCATAACAACATAGATCAGACGAACTAGGAGACTAGGTTAATGTATAGCGGTATTGGAGTTCTTCATAACAACATATATCAGACGAAACTAGGAGACTAGGTTAATGTATAACGGTATGGAGTTCTTCATAACAACATAGATCAGACGAACCTAGGAGACTAGGTTAATGTATAACGGTATTGGAGTTCTTCATAACAACATAGATCAGACGAACTAGGAGACTAGGTTAATGTATAGCGGTATTGGAGTTCTTCATAACAACATAGATCAGACGAACTAGGAGACTAGGTTAATGTATAACGGTATTGGAGTTCTTCATAACAACATAGATCAGACGAACTAGGAGACTAGGTTACTGTATAACGGTATTGGAGTTCTTCATAACAACATAGATCAGACGAACTAGGAGACTAGGTTAATGTAATAACGGTATTGGAGTTCTTCATAACAACATAGATCAGACGAACTAGGAGACTAGGTTAATGTATAACGTATTGGAGTTCTTCAGAAAGTTTACAACATAGATGAGACGAAACTAGGAGACTAGGTTAATGTATACCGGTATTGGAGTTCTTCAGAAAGTTTACAACATAGATGAGACGAACTAGGAGACTAGGTTAATGTATAACGGTATGGAGTTCTTCAGAAAGTTTACAACATAGATCAGACGAACTAGGAGACTAGGTTAATGTATAACGGTATTGGAGTTCTTCAGAAAGTTTACAACATAGATCAGACGAACAGGAGACTAGTGTTAATGTATAACGGTATTGGAGTTTCTTCAGAAAGTTTACAACATAGATCAGACGAACAGGGAGACTAGGTTAATGTATAACGGTATTGGAGTTCTTCAGAAGTTTACAACATAGATGAGACGAACTAGGAGACTGCCTAAATGCGTAATTCATTCTGATCTATGTTGTTAGCACTGTCGTATTTGTAGTATTATCGAAGCAGAATCCATAGCTCATTACTAATGACACACAATAAAAGTGTTATTATAAAGCAATGCTTCTGGTACTATCAAGGCTTAAAATCCACGTGTCGACATTCATCCCTCGAATCTCCAGCAATAAATAATACTGTCTGAACTAAATTAATCCAAGTTTCCTCGACAATATGGTCCTGTGTACTCATCGGAAATCATCTTTCTAACGTGACGCTTATTGACTTTTCCGTTCATTGTGATTGGTCTCTTTGTGTGTACTTGTTTCGACAGCTAATGAAAATTACTGGAAAAAGCAAGTAGTCACATTAGAATGGTGATTCCAGATGTATTTAGTCCACATGGTGATTCTAGAGTTCACATGAATGTATTGTGGAGAGACGCACGTCAAGATTGCCACTCATACTGTTAAAAGTCAATGCACAGTAATGCCGAACTGAAGTCGGCTATGTCAGGTCGCCGAGCGAACAAATTGTAGCAAATACAAAAACCGCGAGGTATCACATTCAGTTCTATGAATTGATATAACTGTCAATTAGATGTTTGAGAATGAACACAGAAGAAGAACGATTTCCTTACTTTTGTAATTTTAGAAGAAGAATCAGTATAAGACCATGCACAGAATACATCGAGAAACATAAAATAAAGTGGTTTGGATAAATTATAAGAATGAACTATAACGAACAACCAAGAAGAACATATAACATAAGAAGATCCGGATACAAGGCCACAGGAAGACCTAGAACAAGATGGATAGATAACATCAAGATGGCACTGAACAAATATGGATTCAACGAAACCAAGGCGACACATATGGTTGTGGATAGACAACTAAATCTCCCAGTCACCACCGCTACGCTTAACGGAAATGTTGGATATTCTGACCAGCATCCACCTGGGGATAGACAATATGGATTATTTAAAGATTTTAAAGTGAAAATTATGTTTCCTTCCAGCTAAAAAAAAGGATCTGCGACGTAGTGCCCTTTGACCTACAAAAGTGAATCTTATCACTAGATGCTATTTGAGATGAGTACGGTGTCATCCATGCACCTGAGTTCTGGGATCCTACTTCCACCAAGAAAGATTACAAAATGGTGAATCAAATAGTTTTAAAAGACCAAATAATTTCCCAGTGCCATGACCTACACGCTGATAATACTTGCATCAAGAGGTGGCAAGATGTGGCCTTTCGTTCTACTCCGGTCAATCAATTTTATTTCTCAGGTTCCTTGTTGTTAAAATGTTTTTCTTCAAAAAAAATATTCTTATATTGATAACCTTCATATGAATAAAAAATGATATTTATTTTGATAGACATTTAGAATTGTTAGCCGTTTTCTTATTAATGTATGTACAATGGGAGCCGCGTTAGCGCAGTGGTTAGCGCACTGGCTTCGCATATGAGTGGTCCTGGGTTCATTCTACAGTTGAGGCGGAAATTGTTTTCCTATCGCAACGGTTCCCGGGTCGACCCAGCCTTAAATGGGTACCGGATTCATCCTGGAAGTAAAGACTGCGAGGGAGAGAAGATGGCTACCGCCCCAATTTGCAGAGTCTCTGAAATGTAAGATCGCTAACATCTCACACCCCTACGGCATTAATAAACGCTATGGGTTACTTTAATTTACTATGTGCATGTATCTGTAAGAGTGTTTATATGTGTATGTAGACATGTATTGTAAAAGCCATATTTCACAAGATGAAGAGTGTCCTATGTAATTTATCTTTGTCAGTTGAGGTAAGATGGAGTGTTTTAAAGTTATATAACATTAATTCTGATGTACAGAAGTGAATCTTGGATGCTGAGCAGAACAGTGAAAAATTATATTGAGGCGGCAGAGATTTTTATAGAAGAGTGAGGAAAACACAGTGAACAGATAAAAACAACGTAATGAGATATCTTGAAAGAAGACAAAACAAAAAGAGAGCGGTTTACCGGCATCAACAGCCCGCATTTTGTTGGACACATTATGAGAAGAGGAACATCATCATCATCAAGTGCCTTCACCGCAACGAAGATTGCCTGCAACAGATCCCCGACATCCCCCGTCTCGTGTTTTAGTGGTGCACACTGCTAAAAAGGCTGCTTTGCCCGAGATCTTGTCAATAAAAGACCTAATAACATAATCCAATCCAGCCCGTCGAGTCATATATTCAATATTTCTCGTGCTTTCGTCGGTCGATGTTGGTGGGTGACACCCGATCGACACAAAGTATATAAATAGTGACCAACGAAAACCACATCAATACTTTTTTTTTTTAATGCGTAAGAAAGTTAATTCTGCTTTGTCTTAATTCTGCTGTTAGGACATAACTGATGTTTGGTAGCGACTTTACCATATTAGCCGCCATGATGTGTAAGCCCTACAGAAGGTATAGCGAATCAATAGAGCATGCGACTATTGTGTCGCATTGTATATCGTATCTAGTAACATATTATTTCCAGAATGTTATCTTCGTCGTGGAAACTCTGAACGCATCTATGTCCGGCTACGCATGAATGCATTGGCCAGAGACATGTTCAAACATTCTTGGTCTTCCTCTTCTTCTCTTCCCCATCAGTCTTCCCTCTAGAATAAGCTTTTCTATACCATCTTTTCTCTTTAAATGTCCAACATACTGTAACTTCCATTTTATGATGGTATTTAGAAGTTATCCTACATTTAGTTTCAGTAATTTCAATGCTTTTCTTTTTCTCTGTTTATGATATTCGTATGATCTTTCTGTAATACTTCATTTCAAATGAATTTATTCTTTTGGATATTCTCTTGCGTAATGTCCATGTCTCGCATTCATATGTTGCCATTGGGAAACACGCATGATCTTAAAAGGGTTACTTTAGTGTCGTTATTACTACTTCGTCACTGCTTTCTCATAGGCTCCCTAAGTGTTAATTTGAGTGTTGCAATTGCGAGTTTTTTTTTTAAAGAACTGAACAATCTCCAGATCTGTTTATATTTGCTCCAGGATATTCTAATTTGTTTCCAAATTCTAGTTCTATATTGTCTACTTTCATTATCGGTTTGATTTTTGTTTTGTCTGTCACAGTGCATGACTATAAAGTTCGCATGACAAACCAGCCCTGATAATAAAAAGAAAGCTTAATTATATAAAACTAACTACTCATCAATTTTAAGGAAACTAAACAACACTAAATTATTCTGGGAAATGCACTATATTTTTCCAACATTTACTATCAATTTTAACACTGACTTGTGTTTTAGTTGCACAATATTTTATCTGGTGATCAAAGACTTCAGAGATTTAGAGGGATCAAATGTGCTCCGGAGTTAAAAGGAAACTAATGTCTTTATGTTCTCGATGAAACAAGTGCAATGTTAACATCTTTGTTATGGGCGAAGAATAAAGTTTAGACTCCTTCTCTCCTTCATCATCATCATTAAGTGCCGTCTCCGCAACGAAGGTTGGCTGCAACGAATCTCCAACATCCCCTGTCTCTTGTCTTGGTGGTGCATTCTGCTAGACTGTAACCTGTCTATCGTGTGATGTTATTATCGCACTTGTATCTCTGCCTACCTCCTGCTCGCCTCCCTTCGACTTTGCCCTCAAGTAAGGTCATCAATGAGGTGTCATGTCTTTTAATGTGACAAAATATTTTATTTGCCTGATCTTTAAGTCTCTTAGTAGTTCTTTCTTCATATTAAGTGTCTTTAGCACCTCTTTATTTGTTTTCATCTCTTTCCATGATCATTCTTCTATATACCCACATCTCAAAGGCATCAATTTTGTCTTCTAATTGTTTATTTAGTGTCCATGTTTCTGAGCCATACATTAATATAGAGTAGATATAGCATTTTATAATTCTCATTTTTAACTTGTTTGTAATTTGTTTAGATGTTAATATTTCCTCATCTCATTGAAGGTACTTTAATCAATCCTAAATTGTCGCCGAAGACGGATGTGTCGGAACATTGGCGCAAATAAAACGGCGAGACAGCGCATTTCCATTCTCTGGAATGCATCCTGCTGGAGATCTAGTAGTACTGCTACAGGAGAGATCCAGCAGGACTTTGAGAATGAACGCTGAAGAAGAAGAATCCTAATTTGATTTTAATGCATTGATAGTTTTATGTTACTTTACAAATGTCTCCATTTAAACATGTTCTTAAAGAACTGAATATTGGTGTATGTGCCGATTGGTTCAACTAGAGTTGAAATAACTGCCACATTTGAACTAGAGTGTGAAATAAGTGACACATTTGAACTAGAGTGTGAAATAACTGACATATTTGAACTAGAGTGTCAAATAAGTGACACATTTGAACTAGAGTGTGAATTAACTGACATATTTGAACTAGAGTGTGAAATAACTGCCATATTTATACTGCGTGAAAAAATCCGAGCAGTGAGTGCAAACGGTTGAACACCAGTATTGTATATATCAAATTTTTATTTCAGATATAATATTAATAATAACAATAGTAATAATAATAATAATAATAATAATAATATGAGCCATAATCTGTCAGGGTCGGAAAGGTGCCAAAATGACAACATCAGTACACACGTACACACACACACATACACACACAACCCAAACAACTGTCCTCAGCCGTTCATAGGAATGAAAAAAAATCATACCTAGACCAGTCCTTGATGCTATCTCCAGATTTTATTTGTCGTCTCTTCTCCTTCGTCCCCGACGGTTTCTTGGAAAATAATGTTAGAGTTGTGTCTAACTACATGTCGAAACCAAATAAGTTGACGCCGTGTCACTACTATCCAAAATTTCTCTTGATAAACTGCAAGTTTATTTATTTGGTGACAGGCGAATATATTTGTCTTATGTTTTATATAGTGAATTCTTAACAGACTTCTGTAGTAGTTGTATTCAAAAGTCTGAATCCTTCTTCTACCGTTTTTACATTGATGTCAAGCTATCACATCCACATACAAGTATACTTAGTGGCAGTGATATGAATACACTGATTTTTGCTGTAATACTGATCTTATTTTTTCAAATCATGTTCACTCAACCTTGTCATGGCAGCCATTATCATCTCGAGTCGTAACTTCATTACATTTCCCCAGTTGTCATCATCACATATTTGGGACCCACATCATCACATATTTGGGACCCACATCATCACATAGATGGGACCCACATCATCACATATTTAGGACCCACATCATCACATAGATGGGACCCACATAATCACATATTTACGACCCACTTTATGACATATTTTGGGCAGGCAATATTTTCATGCATGTTTATATAGCCCATAAACATGGATGGACATACTGAGGGTATCTTAAATATGAAACAAACAGGAAACAGTAATAGTGAAAGCAAGGTAATAAAATTTGGTTAATCAGTGGAAAAACATCAGAAAATATACACCAATAAATGTTTGATCACTGAGCCTTATTAAAGAACACATCATAGTACACGGCTAGTAAAAAAATGGCACTTTCCAAGATACACACCCACAGTCCCGGAACTACTAACAGCACATCAGCACATCGTGGAAAACGTCATGAGCTTCTAAATCAAAGAAATGAATTCTAGCTAATTAAGATTTGTTGGTTTGTCGAATTATGAGGGCGGAATTAAGAGTGAAATCATGTCTCAAGAAAAACGGTGGTTAGTGGTAACTTTAGATGACAGCACAGAGGAACTTGCAGAACACAGAGTAAAGTAAAACAGCTTAGACGAAACGAAAACAAAAATTACTTCATTAGCATGTCTTGTTGGTAAAAGAGGTAATGCCGAAAAGCTATCTTAATAAGCGGAGTACTGACAGCGGTTTCAAAGAAGTTCTTCAACCGAAATAATCTTCTAGTTAGTCAGTCAGTTCCTCTTTTGCCAAGTTTGGCACTTAGGGCGGATGTCATAGTTCTCCATGCCTGTCGGTCAGTTGCCAAGGATTGCAGGTCTTGTGCATTTATGCCTGTTGATTTTAATTCATTCATAACAGTTCTTCTGAGCGTTGTTTTTGAATCTGTCCACCTGGTATCACACACACCAAGAATGTCCACACCAATCCTTCTCATTTCACAACAAACTTGAGATGTTTTCCCGGTCTGATACAAAGTCCTCACGTTCTGGTTTTTGGAATAATCCTCCACACATCCCAAATAATCCTCCACACATCCCAAATAATCCTCCACACATCCCAAATAATCCTCCACACATCCCAAATAATCCTCCACACATCACAAATAATCCTCCACACATCCCAAATAATCCTCCACACATCCCAAATAATCCTCCACACATCCCAAATAATCCTCCACACATCCCAAATAATCCTCCACACATCCCAAATAATCCTCCACACATCCCAAATAATCCTCCACACATCACAAATAATCCTTCACACATCCCAAATAATCCTCCACACATCCCAAATAATCCTCCACACATCCCAAATAATCCTCCACACATCCCAAATAATCCTCCACACATCACAAATAATCCTTCACACATCCCAAATAATCCTCCACACATCACAAATAATCCTTCACACATCCCAAATAATCCTCCACACATCCCAAATAATCCTCCACACATCCCAAATAACCCTCCACACATCCCAAATAATCCTCCACACATCCAAAATAACGTCAGTTATTGTGGTTATTCCGAGACTGGCGACTGTATAGAAAACCTGTTCGCCGAATTGATTAGGCCTTCATTTGTTGTTTTTTCCTTGATTATTCTCGTGTTTTCTATTGATTACTATATTCTTGGAATTGCTTTCCAAAAATCGCCAAGACGATTCCAAGTATATAAATAGAGACCAACCGATAACACGACAATACTCAAAAAAACATTACGAATGAAGTCCTAATTAATTCTGTAGAAAAGTCTTTATTAAAAATGGTCATGGTTGATCTGACTGTTTTTCCTACTTTTCACTCACTGACAAAACAAATTATACTCACATTGACGCTGTTCGATATCCCTGTGTAAGATTATCATGGAGAACTTAAATGTCCACAGAAACTGTATTACCTGGATCTGAGGAGATTAAAAAAATAGTCTTACAAGGCATTGTCATGTCTGTTCTTAGGGACGATTGTGGTTATACGTTGACTTATAAAAACCGAACAAAAATTGCTTAAACGTATATCTTGGATCAATCGTTACACACTATGGCAAGTTAGCTAAAGCCATTTGGTCCCAATGTAATGCATTCATATAGCTCCTATATCTAGCTACACAGTTTTGTCATTATATTTGTTCAAGTTTCAGTTGTCTTGTTTTGTCATAGTTCCTTTATTGTTTCCACGTGTGTCTAAAGCGGTGTGTTCTCCATAAATTCAACACATACATCACACACCTTTTAATTTAGAAATGCTAAAGTAATATGATATATTTTGGCAATTAACAACAAAATAGTATATAAATATTTATAACTAGTTTCAGTTATAACAATTACTCAATAATCACGAAGTGATGGTGTTATTTTTCTCAATATCTCTTTCTCCCCTCCCCCTATCTCTCTCTCTCTCTCTCTCTCTCTCTCTCTCTCTTCTTGATTTCTGTTGAGGGAATTAACAAAAGGCAGTCGCACTGATAGTTTAAATATATTTAAAGATATGGCCAAAATGGAAGTAGTGCCAACGAATGCAGCTCGAATCTGAAATGCAATACATAGAACAGTGAGCTGGTTCTGCTAGAGCCACGGAGAAATTCATTTGGGATCAACTTTATATCTACTTTAAATTTATGACTGACTGAGCAAAATATTGTTATTGCAAATCACAAAATTATTAAACTGTTATCGAAAACTTTTCATATAAAACCTTATTGCACGATACATAGTAAAAGCGATTGCATTGATAGTTTAAAAAGTTTATTGCATATGGTTATCTACTGTATGTTTTAAAATGGTTTCAAACCGTAAAACAGAGAGTATCTAATGCATGAGATTGTATTAGTGCATGCCCCATGTTTTCTCGGTTAAATATTTAGGTAGATTCCTACTATAGACCATTCACTATTTTGTTCGTATGGGTTCACGTATTGTATTTTGTATTTATGTATTCAGTAAAGTCAAAATGCATGCTAATAATATAAAGTACTATGATTGTATTCCAACCCCCGTTTTCGTTCTTGTTTCCTATTAGTGCCTACCTACGTATTTTATGGTAAATTGGTCAATTAATCATCAATTATTAATTGAAATATTCATTTTTGAGGATTAGGGGTTAGGGTTAGTTATGTCTTAAATAACGAATCCTAACCCTAGTCATAAATATAATTATATTTAAATTAATAAATGATAAACATAAACTAATAAACATAGGCAAAGGAAATAATCACTCAGGTAGACACTATTAGCGCAACATGGACAGCGATCATAAACCTAATATACTGACAATTATAATTACGAATCGGACAGTGATGTTATTATAACTTGATCAACCATTTGAAATGCATACATTGAATCGTTAAAAAACACTAAATATAGTAAATGACAACGAATGATGAGTCCTATAACAAAATAATAAATGAATTTAGCACGGAGAGTAGCAGAATAGAGTTCAACAACAATATACACAAAATTAGTGTTAATTAATTTTGTAATTAATTAACGAACTTTTTCTTCTGTTCAATCATCAGCAAGTCCGTACATAGGGGCTTTGTGGGGATTCAGCAAGACCTTATAATTCAGAATATGACATATAGATAGGGGAGTGAGGGGGGTTCAATAATCCACTTACACGTTCGGAAAATGACATTTAGATAGGGGAGTTTGGGGGATTCAATAATCCACTTACACATTCAGAACATGACATTGAGATAGGGGAGTGTGGTGATTCAATAATCCACTTTACACATTCAGAACATGACATTTAGATAGGGGATTTTGGGTGATTCAATAACCACTTGAAACTTGGTGGTAAAACGTCGAAATATTGCCTGATGTGGGCCAATAAAGAAGTATGATTTCCTTTTCCGTGCTGTTCTGCATGGAACAAATGAGGTTTGAAGAAGAATATGAGAAGAAAGGAAAGTATGTATTTATAGTATCAAAGATTGTACAGGATTAAATTTCTCCACAATCGAACAAGGCACTGAGAACAAGGAGGTTTGTCACGAGTTTTTTGTTGAGTTTTCTAAAGCAGCAACCTCACGAGTGTGATGATGATGACACAATGTATCCACACAAAAGATGAGATGAGAAATAAATCCACTTGTTGACAAACGGAAAAATCTGTTCCAATTATTCTGTTAAAGTACATGCCACAGGTATTGCTGTAGAAATATGGAAAACATAACACAGAAATGTCAGGAGATGGTTTGAAAATACGGTTTAAAAATAGTGGTTAAAATATCTTGGAAAATGAAGAGAAATACACTACTAACAGTGAAATATTGGACAATAAATGTCCAAAATAATTGGCCCCTAAACACCATCGCAGTACAAAAACGAACACATTTCTGTCATTTTAAAAGATATAATAGTCTGGAAAGGCCAAAAATAGAAGAGCATATTCCCTAGGGGCATAGGTTTAGAAAGGGGCTAGACGGCAAAGGGGATGAAGATAGAGCCGAAGATTTCTTTATGTCACAGGAAAGACTCACGGCGACTTGTGAAGAAATTGAATGCTTGCAGATAGCTTGTAATATAGGAAAGATTCGGGGGATGTTAAATGTCACTTCTTGTGATTCGCGGAATGAGTCTTCTGCTTTCTACCAGAAGCCCGCGAAGAGGAACAGGATGTGGTCCAGAGAACGGAATGCCTTGTACCATTGTCTACTGATGGGTTGCGATATCTATACCTTCTTCTTCTTCTGCGTTCGTTCTCAAACTCCTGCAGATTAGCAGGATGTAGTCCGGAGAACGGAATGCGTTGTGTCATAGTTTACAGCATTGCTGCGATATCTGCGTATTTCGGCCTGACACATCTGACTTCAGCATGGCTTTGGGTCACTGACCCTATATACACCTCGGCTAAGAGGACGAAAGAGCCAGGGTCCCACTCCTCTGTTGAGTTCTTCCCCTTAAGGAACCAGGCTCACGGATGAGAAACGGTTCAGTGCCCAATGGGCACAGGAACAGCACGTCCAATTACATGAGGCGAGTTCATAGACAGTGGGACACCTCGTGCGAGTCAGACGAGAGCAAAAATCGTCTGGGCGAAGCGTCGCCACTACGCGTGCCTGGAGACAGATATAGAGGCTGTCACAGGCTAAGGGTAGCCCACCCGAATTGTCAAGGCATGCCGAAATCGGATGTGCTAGGCCTACAAGGCGCATAACGGTGGCACAACGTAATCACGCCCCCGGCGGAAATCGCACGGATATCCGTGATGGTTACAATAAAGCGAACGCAAAACAAACACACAAACATAATATGTCATAATATTTTATTTCATAATCTCATTATAATATGTCATAATATTTTATTTCATAATCCCATTATAATATGTCATAATATTTTATTTCATAATCTCATTATAATATGTCATAATATTTTACTGGCATGGCTTATCAAATTTTGGGCCATAAATACGTTTATATTAAGGTTGGGGAGAGGTTAGTTTAAAAAAATGTCATTCACTTATTTTGATTGAAATTCCCTTTTTTCATTAGATAATTACTGATAACAGTTTTTCCCCAGAAAATCATTAGGGGATTGGTTACCTACCTTTTGGATAAACTCACAGTATCTATCTATACGCTGTGGCCCTTATTTTCCTTGCGATGTCAGGGGTAGAAGAGTTCTCTGGAGATGACTTTCTTGTGTGCTTTGTGGGCTTGTTTCCGTGGCTTCTTTGATTTCTATGGCCCATCTTCTGTGGTATGCTGTCTGTTGATAGTCTGGAAGCAAACATTTGTGTGTGAAAACCACTTGATCTGTTGTCTTTTGATGTGTTACAATTTACTGTTTTGGTTATCTGTCTGATGTTAACGTTTCTAATTCTACATCTTTAATAACATTGCGAGTATTCTTCGTAGACATGTCATTTCTGCTAACACTATTTCTCTTTCGTCTTGTGCTGTCATTGTCCAGGTTTGGCACTGGTAGAACAGTGATAGGATAATAATAGTCTTGTATAACGCAATTTTAGTGTCTATGTTTATATTTGTGTTCATAAAAATAGTGTCATCTGTCCTAGGATCTGGTATGTTTTGCTTCATCTACTTTGTATCTCTTTACTGTTTTCCCCTTGACTTGATAAAATGCTTACTAAGTAAGTGAACTTCCTTACCTATTTAAGGTGTTTATTATCAATGGAGATAGTTATATTTCTTTTTCTTTGATATTGCCACTATTTCGGTCTATTCAATATTAATCTTCATGATGAATTTTGACATATTGTGTGGAGTCTGTTCATATGTTCTTGCAATTGTTCTTCTGATGTTGCTATTAGTACTTGGTCGTCTATAATGAGTAGTAGTTCGTTCAATTTGTCGTTCATATTATCTTCTTCGATAGTACTTGTTAGTTTACAGATGTGGTTGTTAGCTCTGTGAATGTTAATACTTGTTAGCTCACAGTATTAAAGTACTAAAGGGAATTTTCTGAGCGTTTAGGGGTGGGGGGTTGAAACCTTCCCACCCCTAACTCACCCATATCAATGAGCTTGTCCAGGTGATAGTTGCATATTCTGTCACAGCGGTAAATTTTATCATATTCAAAAATAAAATATGTGAGATTGGATACATTTTCAAATCTTCAAAATGGACAATTAAACATAGTTACCAACAGCTTGTTGTATTAACCATATTTGACAACAAATTTGGAAAGTTCAATATGGCAACCCTGTTTAAAACTATAACACAAAATGCGATAAGTTTTTTTACACAAGACAAAGGGGTCACACATACCGGATGTGGTCTAAACGCGAACTTCCTGGCTTTAAACACATGCGCTTGTTTCAACTCTCGCCACAGAACCTGTACAAACTGGACCTGAATGCTAAGATAGGATCAGACAACAAACGTTATCTGCAACAGCTCACATTCTCATCTACAGCAACATCCATCTCCTGGTTTTATCTCTCACCACTAACAAAAATGCTTTCGGGCATTAATATCATCACCTCGCTGTTTTATTTATAAATATTGTGCCTCGTTTCAGTAAATTTCTTGCCTGATACAGTGTATGCGAGAATCACGAGGTTAAAACCGATGGAAAAGATACTTCGTGATGAAAAAAGTAGAGGATGCATCAATTGAAATAAACGGAGAGAAATATGTCAGAAAGAAGGAAAATCTCCACATAAACACACAAAAATCAACAATCTGAAATAGTGTCTATAAACGGAAAAGCTAATATAACCAAGACAAAGATAGACAATTTGACATATCTATTTGATGGAAACCAAAAGCTCAGTTAAATCATAAATTAAATCTTTATATCAACATTGTGTTAAGAATGTCAGACGTGGACACTAACTAAAGAAAAAGGGCGAAAGCTGTCTAGGTGTACAATTAGATGACTGATAAATGCGGCAACAAAACAAGAAACAGTCATACCAGGAATGGAGAGAGAGAGTAATTTTCTAGCTGTGATTGTTCTCTGTGTTCTTTGAGCACTATTCTTCTTTTTTCTTTCTGTCCTCATGTACCTTTCGGTGTTGAGGGGAGAGTGAGTGTACAGTCATTTCCCTTCTATTTGCCTCTTCCGCTGTTATATTTCCGATGAAGAGCACTGGTTTCTAACCCTACGGAGAACACTGATTTTTACACTATGGAGAACCCTGGTTTCAACCTTATAAAGAATACTGGCTTCTACCTTATGGAGAGAAACTAGAGCGAACTTGCATCTACCCTACGGAGAGAATCTGGAGAGCACTGGTTTCTACACTATAGAGAGAAACTGGAGAGCACTAATTTCTATCATATGGAGAGCACTGGTTTTCACTCTATGGAGAAAATCTGGAGAGCTATGGAGAGTAACTGGAGAGCGCCAGTTTCTACCTTATGGATAAATGCTGGAGAGCACTGATTTCTTCCTTATCGAGAGAAATTATTTCTACCTTGTGAATAGCATTTGTTTCTACCTATGGAGAGAACTGGTTTCTACCCTGCAGAGAGAAACTGGAGAGCACTGGTTTCCACCCTATGAAAAGAAGGAGGATACTGATTTCTACCAAATGGAGAGCACTGATTTCTAAATTTTGGAGAGAAACTGAAAATCACTCGTTTATAACCTTTGGTAAGAAATTGTGGAGCACCTGTCTCTATCCTATGGAGAGAAGCTGCAGTGTATTGGATTAAACAACATGGAGAGAAACTGGAGAACACTGGTTTCTTCTTTATGGAGAGAACTGACTTCTACCCAATGACGAGCACTTGTTTCTACCGATTAAGAGAAAATGGAAAGCATAGTATTCTACCCTATGGACAGAAATTGTAGAGCACTGGTTTCAACAATATGGAGAGAAACTGAGGAGCATTGGTTTCCCCATGGAGGGCACTGATTTCTACCCTATGAAGAGTCCTGGTTTCTACCCTATGGAGAGAAGCTGGAGAACATTGGTTTCTACACGACGACGAGAAACTGGAGAGCACAGACTTCTACCCTATGGAGAGCAATGATATCTAACCGATGGAGAGCATTGGTTTCTACCATATGAAGAGCACCAGTTTCTACACTATTGATACTTTGTTCTACCATATGAAGAGCACTGGTTTCTACAATATGGAGAGAAACTGGGGAGCACTCGTTACTACCCTATGGATAAAAGTTGGAGAACACGTGTTTCTACAATATGGAAAAGTGAGAGCACTTATTTATACGCTATGTAGAACACTGATTTCTAACCTATGGAGAGAAACGAGAGCACCCATTTCTACTCGATGGAGTACACTGGTTTCTACCATATACAGAGAAACAGGAGATCATTAGTTTTTCCATGTGTACCGTATTTAGCGCTGAAGGAGAGAGCACTACTGTCTACCCTATGCACCGTATTGGACGCTGAAGAAATTAGATGAATAGTCCGGATATCACTGAGAAATATTAATCCCCACATAGGTTCACAGTGTAAAACCAAATGAGGTAAAGTCATTGAGCTAGGCACAACATATCTATCATGAGACTGTCGACTAACGCTGCAGTGTTTGCATATGATGTGTACGAAGACTTCAAATCCATGAAACAAATCCTGATTGTTGTGATTGTTCTGGAAATTTTATTTGATAAAATATGAAACTGTTAGCCTTTATTCTCTCTTTGCTCGAATATCAGTGGATCTTTGGATCGCGAAGTGCTATATAACATATCGTCCGCAAAGGACAGTGCGTGATATAGTCCACAAAGGACAGTGCGTGATATAGTCCGCAAAGGACAGTGAGTGCCATCTCATCCGTCAAGATGATGATGTGTGATTGCCAATGTGTACACATGGAATAATACGGGTGATATGGGGAGATCTTTGTGGTAGACCTGGACGTAATGTTATGGGTTTAAATGCCAAAAAAAGACACACGGGAGCCACCTTCCTCTCGAGCAACACCATAGACATCAGTCTGACGATAAAAGAGTCACCATGGAAGAGCAAGAGCATGGTGGCAATGTACTCGCATGGAGCTGTGTACGCATCCTCCATGTCCATCGCGGCAGTACACGTTTCCACACCTGCCTTGAAAGCCCTCGAATAAGTCACAAGCGAACACAACCGTATTGCGCCATGTTTCTTTCTGACGTCTATTGTGTGCCCGGGAATATGCGACCCTTTTCCAGGTCGCAAAGTATGGCAACCCACGACATAATAATACATCAACATGTGTGTTGAATTTTGAAGTGTTGAAATTGTCAAGATTTGCGCGCAAGAGACATAATAACGTGGATGAGACGTAATGATTAACGAGACGTAATGACACGAACGAGACGTAATGACGTGAATGAGATGTAATGACGTGAATGAGACGTACTAACGTAAATGAGAAGTAATATGAATTCTGAAAACGAAGAGAAAATTTTTAGAAAAGCTGTAAAGACATAAGACGAAACTCTGCGTAAATATGTCCGAGTCTGTCGTCAAATATACAGTCCTGTCGACTAACTTTTAAGGTTTTTTTAAAGTGACGTTAATTGATTTTCCTCATGATTTTCATTGGCTACCAACAAAAAGTATAAACTAAGTCTATCTATTTATCTATCTATCTACTATCTATACGATGTGGCCCTTGTTTGCTTTGCGGCATCAGGGGTAGACAAGTTCTCTGGAGATGGTCTTCTTTAGTGCAGTTTGTAAGCTAGTTCCCGTGGCCTCTTTGATTTCTGTGATCCATCTTTTACATGGTCTGCCTCTGCCTTTAGCCGTGTTGTCTATGTTGAAACTAAATGACCAATGAAACTCACGAAACAAGTCATATAGCTTCAAGTTTGAAATAAATGATGCTAAATTAATCCACAGTACTGTATAGTAAGTAAAAGTAAAGTAACCCATAGCATTTATTAATGCCGTAGGGGTGTGAGATGTTAGAGATCTGACATTTCACAGGCTCTGCAAATGAGGGCGGTAGCCATCTCCTCTCCCTCGCAGTCTTTACTTCCCGGATTAATCCGGTACCCATTTAAGGCTGGGTCGACCTGGGAGCCGTTGCGATCTGAAAACATTTCCGCCTCAACTGGGGAATGAACCCAGGACCACTCATATGCGAAGCCAGTGCGCTAACCGACAAATGAATCGATATGACAAAGGCAATCTGTAATTAGATAGTAATTCTTACATTGTATGCCTCTGGGTGATCTCTAATAAAGCATTGAGGGCTAAGGTAATCTCCATTGAAAGTAGTCTCTAAGAGCTTTCTAACTCGCACATAAAAAAAACAACTTCTTTTCCTCTGAAGGGGATTTGAACAATTTGTCTGTAATTGGATTATTAACTGTCATTCATCCTTGACTGCCTCACCCTGCTTAATTATTATACTATCTCCTGCTGGTTAATTATTACTTTCTATCATTCTTTATATATCTACCTTTCTCTTGTTGGCTTCTAAATTTAACACCATTCAGCGTGTGAAATTCCTCTCGTGAAGTCTGTACTTGAAAATATATCTGGAAGTTGTTTGAAGCTTATATATAGATAAATAAATGGACAGAAAGATAGATAAATAGATAAAGGGATATACATGTAGATAAATGAATAGACATGATGATGAATAGATGAACAGGTAGATAAATAGATAGAACGATAAATAAATAGGTTGATAGATATACATATTGATAGATACATAGATAGATAGATACATAGATAGATAGATACATAGATAGATAGATACATTGATAGATAGATACATAGACAGCTAGATACATAGATAGATAGATACATAGATAGATAGATAGATACATAGACAGATAGATACATAGATAGATAGATACATAGATAGATAGATAGATAGATAGATAGATAGATAGATAGATAGATAGATAGATAGATAGATAGATAGATAGATAGATAGATAGATAGATAGATAGATAGATAGATAGATAGATAGATAGATAGATAGATAGATAGATAGATAGATACATAGATAAATAGATAAATGGATGGATGGATGGACGGACGGACACCCCCGGATGGTGGATGGATGGATAGATGGATGGAGGGATAGATGGATGGATGGATAGATGGATGGATGGAGGGATAGATGGATGGATGGATAAATGGATGGATGGATGGATACCCCCGGATGGTGGATGGATGGATAGATGGATGGATGGATAAATGGATGGATGGATGGATAGATGGATAGAGGTATAGATGGATAGGTGGATGGAGGGATAGATGGATAGGTGGATAAATGGATAGTTTAGATGTTATGATAGATAAATAGATAGATAGATAGATAGATAGATAGATAGATAGATAGATAGATAGATAGATAGATAGATAGATAGATATATAGATAGATAGATAGATAGATAGATAGATAGATAGATAGATAGATAGATAGATAGATAGATAGATAGATAGATAGATAGATAGATAGATAGATAGATAGATAGATAGATAGATAGATAGATAGATAGATAGATAGATACATAGATAGATAGATAGATAGATACATAGATAGATAGATAGATACATAGATAGATAGATACATAGATACATAGATAGATAGATACATAGATAGATAGATACATAGACAGATAAACATATAGACAGCTAGATAGATAGATAAATAGATAAATGGATGGATGGATGGACGGACGGAACCCCCGG
Source organism: Meghimatium bilineatum (assembly GCA_034231615.1). NCBI lineage: Eukaryota > Metazoa > Mollusca > Gastropoda > Stylommatophora > Philomycidae > Meghimatium > Meghimatium bilineatum. The sequence goes on from CM067307.1 coordinate 22,141,022, forward strand.
ATGGTGGATGGATGGATACCCCCGGATGGTGGATGGATGGATAGATGGATGGAGGGATAGATGGGATGGATGGATAGATGGATGGATGGATGGAGGGATAGATGGATGGATGGATAAATGGATGGATGGATGGATACCCCCGGATGGTGGATGGATGGATAAATGGATGGATGGATGGATAGATGGATAGAGGTATAGATGGATAGGTGGATGGAGGGATAGATGGATAGGTGGATAAATGGATAGTTTAGATGTTATGATAGATAAATAGATAGATAGATAGACAGATAGACAGACAGACAGACAGATAGACAGGCTGGCAGGCAGGTAGAGAGATAGACAAACAGACATATAGATATACAGACAGACCGACCGATAGACAGACAGATAATATATATATATATAGCGAGAGAGAGAGCGATAAAACAAGATAGATAGGTCGATAGATAGATAGATGGATGGATGTATAGATAGATAGTAAATAGATATAGATAGATAGACATATAGATCGATAATTGGATGGATGGATGAATGGATGTAAAGATAGTAATATAGACTGCATATATAAAAAATTTGTTTTATTGATAAGAAGACATATTGATAAATAGACATTGATAAAAATACATTCAATATATAGACTAGTACACAGATAAATAAATATGATGTTGAAATAATCTATCTGTGAACAGGTTTCTCTTGACAGTCCAAATCCTTTCTGACAAAGCACAGTTTCTTCTCATCTGAGTTATCGATGTGATCCCAACTAGCTTATTGGATGGTATTATTGGATGTATATTTAGTCGCGACCGAACGGCCATCGAAGACCTGTTCTCTGAATTACTTAGGACTTTTATTGATGACTAAAAAAAATATCATACCTAGGCAAAGATCGTCTGGTTTTCGCTGAAAAACGACATATTCACAAACACAGTACCATCAGCCACCTGCATGGGCATCAACATTGACAGGGATCAGGCTATGAAATATCTAGACATCACTTTTGATACAAGTCAAACATGTGGACAATGTCATTCAGAAAGCTAGGAAGGGAGACAGTCAGTCAGTCATTCATGGCATCTGCAGAGATGCCGCAACAAACACTTTTTCAGATGATGTTGACAGTGGTATTATCTATGTTGGACTATGATTTAGGTTTACTTACACTGTCGCAAACACAGGTGGATAGACTGGAGAGAGTTCAAAACGAGGCCATGAGAGCTTTCCTAGGATGCACGAGAGATACACCTATCGCGGCCATGAGGTTTTTCCTAGATCTACCAAGCAACAAAGCAGGACAAAAAATAGCTCAAGTTAATTAATACTTCAAGGTCGCCAATAATGGTCATCACCTCTTACACTAATTTCTAGACAACACAAAAGTAAGGCATATCAAGAGAGTAAGGTCTATGATGTTAGAATCAGAAGATACCCTACTCAAAGTTTGTGAGCTGGAGGAAGTGGGAAGAGGATGTGAATGGGTGGCATTTGGAAAAGATAGAAAGCTACTGACAACAGTTGTGATGCAGGTAGGAAGAGAGTACCACGACTGGGCTGCCAACAGAACGGAAAGGATAATTCAAGAACTCATACTACAGCACTCGAAGCCACATGATACACTAATTTGCACAGACAGCTCAGTAACACAAGAAACAAACATGTGTGGTTAGAGTTTCGTGGCCTACCAAAATGGCAAGAAATTAGCTGAGAAGTCAGCTGCCCACCCCACTACAACATCGAGTATGAGAATGAAAATAGAAGCGATGACAGTAGCTCTCACTTGGCTGGTGACGCAACCACCAACAGACTCAGTTATTCTATCTGACTCTAAAAGTATGCTGCGCAAGATAGAAAAGTGTATTATCAGAATTGAATGGGCCACTCTTCTCAACAACGCAAGACCATTACATGGATCTACTGTCCAGATCATGCTGGGGTCAGGGGAAACGAAAGAGCTGATGTGTTAGCTGGTAAAGCTTTCTTGAAAGGCACAGAGATAAGAAGAGAGAACTGAATTGATTAGATTAGTCTTGGATACCCTACGAGAAGACGAGGAGGAGTTCGAACGTGAAAATGTACATATTCCGAGAATGGCATAAATAGGAGTGGCTAGAGGCAATTGGAGGTAGTGCTCCCTCTCTGGAAAGATCAGAAGAACGCGTAATCAGCAACTGACTGGGGCACTGAACGTATACACTTTTAGATGGCTGACGGAACGGCAAGCAGAGCATATATGGGAATGTTCCCAGTGCTGCGACGCTTGTTCCTAATCCAAGTATATAAATTATTAGCAATGGAAATCATGACAATAATCAAAAACGTACCTAATGCAGTTACTTTACTTTCCGCAGTTAGGTCTTATAGTGATATCGATGATCACGATTTAGTCCCCGAAGTGAAACATTCCAGTGCAACAGTGTCACGTGTGCACCACGTCTAGCCAGGAACATAACTAGACAAATAGACAGTTTGTCTACACGTCTAGCCAGGAACATAACTAGACAAATAGACAGTTTGTCTACACGTCTAGCCAGGAACATAACTAGACAAATAGACAGTTTGTCTACACGTCTAGCCAGGAACATAACTAGACAAATAGACAGTTTGTCTACACGTCTAGCCAGGACCATAACTAGACAAATAGACAAATATACAGTTTGTCTACACGTCTAGCCAGGAACATAACTAGACAAATAGACAGTTTGTCTACACGTCTAGCCAGGAACATAACTAGACAAATAGACAGTTTGTCTACACGTCTAGCCAGGAACATAACTAGACAGATAGACAAATATACAGTTTTTCTACACGTCTAGCAAGGAACATAACTAGACATATAAACGAATAGTTTGTCTACACGTCTAGCCAGGAACATAAATAGACAGATAGACAAATAGACAGTGTGTCCCATACGTCTAGCCAGGAACATAACTAGACAGTTTGTCTATATTCCTATATAGATTCCAGTAAGTGTGAGCACTATTGTAGTATAAGTGCTTTCTGCAAGCGTGACCGTGCCCCAGTAAAGATCTGTTCGCAGATGACCTAGAGTTATATTTTTACGGTATTTTGATTATTTCTCGCTTTTCATTAGTCGGCCTTGCCTATTTTTGACGGGCGATTCCAAGTATATAAATAGTGATCAACGAAGAACACGAAAATAATAATAATAAAATACTTCACGAATGAATGTTAGTTTACTTTCAGCACATAGGTCTATATTTCCGACGATCTCGCTCCAAGTCTACTCTAGAACGCATTATGGAAACATGCCAACTCATTTGGTGACCTTCCCAGGCTAAACTTCACATGATCGCTTAACCTGCCTTTGGGGCACTTCCTTCACAAAGGCTTACCGATTTAATCGGAAGAAAATAGAGGAAGATTTTAATGAGGGAGTGAATGAGCGAAGCAGGGAGGTAGAGGATGTGTCAAAGAATGAATCATCGTTAGCATCCGGCTATATATCTAGTGCTTCATTTAGCAGCCGGTTAAAAGGGAAATCTTGAAGGTCTGTATAGACACACACACATACACACACACACAGGGAGAGAGAGAGAGATGGAGCATAGTGCTAGAATCTAGCTCAATTACATTATATTTAATACAAATATATTTCACTGGCAACAAGCAAATTTAGATAATGGTTGTAATAGTAGTCTTCTTCTTCTGCGTACGTTCCCAAACTCCTGCCGATTAGCAGGATGTAGTCCGGAGAACGGAATGGTTTACAGCATTGCTGCGATATCTGCGCCCTTCGGCCTGACACATCCGACCTCAGCATGGCTTTGGGTCACTGACCCTATATGGGATGGGACTGCCAACTCCATCCCATAACTTCCTTAGTCGCTTTTTACGAAATGCGAGGAAGGTAAACAGTGTTGCTATTGTTTCCTCTCCTTTCGGGCCCCGACAATACACAGGCGTAATAGTAGTAGTAGTAGTAGTAGTAGTAGTAGTATGAGTGGTAGTTGTAGTAGTTGCAGTAGTATTGTTGGTAGTAGTAGTAATATTGGTGGAAGTATTTGTAGTAGTAGTAGTAGTAGTAGTAATAGAGGTAGTAGTAGTAATAGTAGTAGTAGTAGTAATAGTAATAGTAGTAGTAGTAGTAATAGTAATAGTAGTAGTAGTAGTAGTAGTAGTAGTAGTAGTAGTAGTTGCTCCACACATCTTAGGAAAAGTAGTCTGACGCTAAATTTGGCGATCACCTTTACAGAAGACGTATTTACGACACTGATATTTGTAGTAGTAGTAGTAGTAGTAGTAGTAGTAATAGTAGTAGCAGTAGCAGTAGTAGTAGTAGGGCACGACCGTCTCTAGTAAGAGCCGATTTTGGCCTTCCAGTTGGTCACTATTTATATTCTTGTGGTCGCATTGGCTATTTTTTGCATTCAAGCCAAAGAACGTAAACAGTGTTGAACCGAACGCCCAATAATAATCAGAAACGTAGCGAATTGTGTCTTAATTAATTCAGTTGAAATGTCTTTATTGGGGCCGCCATGAGTAGGGACTGTCCTAAATTACGGTAATAATTTTTTACCCATTTAACTACACCTCCCCTCACACAATTTCTCAGAAGTGAAGAATTCAGGGACTCCATTTTATACTTGTGTCAAAAGATTTGTACCCTCCGAACCTAAAGAAAAAAACCAAAGCAAAAGGACGAAAAAAAGTACAAGCTATATTTCACATTTTTAGAAACATTTTTCAAATTCAAATAATTGTTTGGTGTGTAAAAGCAATATTGTTAGCGTCAATTTTTTCCCAACATGTCATATATGTTTTTCAGATTCGCTAGCCCAAATGTTTGATATAACTTTCGGACAATTTCTTCAACTAACACACATGTAGAATGCATTAAGTAACACACAAACTACATACATTAACAAATATTATATACTGTTCAGAAAAAGAAACGCAACGTTTTTGAAGTTACTTTATGAAAGATGTTTCCTTTTTGGACATCATTCACCATATCGACTGTGTCCATCTGGTCATTAACTTCTCGTGATTACCTGAATTATACTCACCTCATGATTCGTGATGTTATAAAAGTGGTCAAGGTCAAAAACATTTTTGGCAATAACTCGTGACAGATTCATAAGAATCCCGTGAAACTTACTGAATACAAACCTCTCTGACCATGTTACTGAATGGATGTGAAAGATTGACGGTACTGTAATAATTTCAGTTGAAAATTGAAATCTATAATTTCATAATTTCAGTTGAAAATTGAAATCTATAATATCGCTCACCTACTACAGAGCAAAGATACATCATCATCCGACGCGTCCAGACTGGACAATCACAAAGTGTAATCGCCAGAAAATTTAATGTAATAAGAAGCACAATTAGTCGCCTTTAAAGGCGATTTCAACAAATTGGCTCAGTTTCTGAGGCATAAATTACTATAGAATAGATGTCGCATTTTATAATTCTCATTTTTAACTTGTTTGTAATTTGTTTAGATGTTACTATTTCCTCATGTCATTGAAGGTACTTTTAGCAATTCCTATTCTCCGTTTAAGTTCTGTTTCACATCTGCCATCATTTGTGACTATGTGTCCAAGATATTGATAATGTTTTACTTGTTGTAGTTTCTCTCCATGTATGTTTAATTTTAGGTCTTGTTCTTTTGTGTTTTTAATTATTATTATGGTTTTTGTTTTTTGAATATTTATATATTCCATAGTACATATTCTTTACTTGATTTATTGACTTGATCTATTAGTCTTTGTAGTTCATATTCACTTTCTGTTAAAATAACTGTGTCATCTGCATCTCTCAGTTTGTTTATTATTTTCCCATTAATCTTGAGTCCTAGCATTTCTTTTATATTTTTACAGATATTCTCTGTGTAGATATTAAATAGGCTAGTAGCTAGATATTTAATAGACTATATATATATATATATATATATATATATATATAATACTTATATACTACTATTCTCCGTCTCAATAGACAAGGATGTGTAGTGATGGTAACAGTAATGGCAACTATACGTGTCATAGAAACAATGAGTGTATTACTATCAGTAATACCAACATGGTATTTATAGTATAGGAGCGCTAAAACTAACAGAAATGGCTTACAAATCCACTTATACGTGTAACCTCCATTTATGGATCCATCCATTAGGGACGTCACCTCTGTTGAGTGGTGTCCTTATTATACAGGACATGGGCAGAAACAGCAAACAAGATAGTTATTCTGAAAGATTACAGTTATAAATCTCAGACAAGTGCGCCCCTGATTTGGTTGTGGACAGTGTTTGAATAGAAGGTAGAAGGGAAGTTTCAGCATATTTTCATCAATAACAATGTTCTTTTTATCGGATACTGAATGTTTATGTTATCGCGGTTATGGAACTTGACCACCAAGGAAGGCTGACAATAAGTTACTAAACCGGTACAGCGAAGGCGTACATTTTATTAATAGTTGTGAGTTATGTACACAAGCAGAGAATAATTAACAGAAATAGTTACATTCTTGTCAGGAGCATACAAGTAAAAGAAAGTGTACAAATCATTGTCAAATTCAATATACGAGTATGATAATATTAATAATAATAATAATCATAATCATAATAATAGCGTGTTTGTTCTAGCACTCCTGAGATTAGCCAGACGTACACCAAAGAACAGAATGATCTGTGTCATGGTTTATAGCTTAGGTGTGATATCTGCTCATTTTGGTTTGATACATCCGACTTCAGGATGACTTCTCGGTCACTTTGACCGTCTATGGGATATGGCTATTCGTTTCTCCATTTTTGGGACACAGAAACACGCGGTCGATAATAATAATAATAGAAATAATAATAATAATAATTGTAATAATAATAATAATAATAATAATAATACAAATAATAATAATAATACAAATAATAATAATAATAATAATAATAATAATAATAATAATAATGCACTTATTAGGCTAGCAAGTGTGACAACTTAGGGCTAACATAAGAAAAGAAGACAGTGAAACCCACTTATCATCGGCCATACCTGCGAGTTTGGAAAACAATGCCCGGACTATTTCTTGATGTTATGAAGCTAAGACTCGTCTAACCCACTTCTTCTCCATCCACTATAATAGAAACAGCTCTCAAGTACAGGAGAAACGGATCTAAGACTTAAAAGGTGGGAGGTACACCTAGAAGACGGTAGGGGCACACAAAAAATTCATATAAAAAAACCGTTAAAGTTACAAGGCTGTAACTTTCACAGTAGATACCTGAATGAAGACCCCATTATGTTAATGTAAAATCTTTCAGTATAAAAGTAAAAAGACATTATTTGGTCTTTAACAAAAATGTTAAAAATTTTCATGTTCAAAATGTTACGGTCAAAACGGTAAAATTTTTGAGAAAATAAGTACAAATGAGTTAAAATTTAAAATATATGCATAGAAATGGAATAGCTATAGCGCAAACTAAGAATATTAGAATATATTTTCAAACTTTTCATACAGGCTGGTTCAAAGTTCACCAATTTTGGGTGTAAAGTTTCCAAATTTGAATGACTGTAAAAATTGTAAATATAGATAGATAGCAAAGTTCTTAGTTTGCGCTTTATGGAATTATGTTAGGAATATGCATGCCAAATTTTATCAATATTGGTTAATATTTGAAACAGTTATGAGAACGGATTTGTTAATCACATCAAAATTTCGCAAACGAACGAAAAGAAAATTTACACATTAAAAATATAATTTCTTACCTTAATAACCTCCTGCAAGGTATGGATATCCTTCGGCTTCAACTTGTGCTTCATCTAGACCCAATATCCTCCTTCTCCTGGCTCTTCTGACTTCTAGGGTTGCCTCGGTAACCTTATTTTGTGCATTTAACAGTCTCTTAGAATCAGTTCTTGCGAAGTAATCCAACGTGAATTTTCCACAAGTCACTTCCAACAACCTAAGTGGAGCTTTCAGAGCTTGTGACCCATCATTAAAAACTAAGGTTGCAATGTCAACACCAATATTAACATCAGTCAAACCACGGTATAAGTGCTGTGGGCAGATCTGCCATATCATACTGTTGAAGGACTCATTTGCATTTCGAGTGTAGCATTCTAAACATTTTATCAAGATGCTTGGGTGGCTGAGATCTTTGAACACAGGTTTGATTACATCCAATACTGCCTCTGATATACTGTTTCGATGTTTGAATGGCTTATTGGCAGCAACCGCTATCTTGTATGGACACCAACTGTCACCACAGAGGTTATGCATCGGCTTCTCATCAGTTGATAACTTGTGAAAATAAATGGCCCACACAGCTTCTCTCATTTCTTTCAAATTATTCATATTTCCTCTAATAGCATTCCCATAATAGTTTAGAATTTTATCTGATTGTCTGTTAGTCTACCTTTACCTCCAATTTTTCTTCCATCTGTTAAATTTCTACCTGACCATGAACATTTTATCTTGCGCAATCGTGTGCCCATTCTCTTCTGTACATGTCCTACACATTCTATTTTCTCCACTTTCACATCACCATATGGGTTTGAATTGGAAACACTTTTAAAACTATTGGTGTCACTATCTCCTACAAATCTTATATATCTCAATCTATACTTTTCTTCGGAGTTAGAATATAAATTCACGGCTATTGACGCGCCCATACTACCAGATGACCCTTTATGTGTAGACGTACATTGAGACTCATGCTTATTTTTTCACAGCTGGTATTCTTGTGATATTTTGTCCTGCTTTTCCCAATAATCACATGATTTACATGCCTTGGAAAGTACTCCTGTGTCTAAAACTTTGCCAGTAACACACCCAATCAGTGATGTGACTCCAATTTGTGATGTGTGACCTCTAGTCATCCAAGTTCCATCAACAGATACATCAATATTTCTGCACACATCTTCTATATCTGGAACTTCTGCTAATTTATATTCTATCTGTGCTGCTTTCTTCATGCTTTCAAACTGAGCTGATGAAACAGATTTGGCAATGGATTCCTTGATTAGTTTTTATGATTTCTTTTTAATGGATGGTGGTAAGCACATCATTCCGCAAAATGTTCCCAAAGCAGCAAGTCCTCCTCCGACACAGCGCATAGCAAATACAGATCTACAATTGATTGAATTTATTTGTAGATTATTGCTTATTGATATTTGTTGATTTGAATTGAAAGGTATTTGCCTAGTGCATTTCTTATTCCTACAACTAAATACAAACTGGCTGCCCAGTCCATGCCTGTCTGTTTCCACAAAATCAACAATGTTGAAGCAGTACTTACATACAAGATGTGAAGATATTTGTTGTTGTAAGATTTCAAAATCAATGATCCTGTTTCCACACCATGATTCCTTACATTGGTTTTCACTAACTAGGTCTATGTCTTGTATATTCTCACCTTCACTGTCAGAGTCATATAATAATCCATACATCCCTTTTAGATTTCTTTCTGACTTGCTTGAAGGGGGCGTGTCCTTATGAGTAGAAGTATGACTATGTCAACAATCAAATGTATTAATATTATCTATACACTCTGTACTACTCAATTTAGCATTAGGCGTATCAACATGGCAATGATGTATATCTCTATCTACATCAACTTCGCTGAACTGACAAAATTTATTAGTAAATCTATTTCCACAAAACTGACGTTTTCTTGAGTGTCTGGAATATTTTTATTAGTAAATCTATTTCCACAAAACTGACGTTTTCTTGAGTGTCTGGAATATTTTTATTAGTAAATCTATTTCCACAAAACTTACGTTTCCTTGAATGTCTGGAATATTTTTATTAATAAATCTATTTCCACAAAACTGACGTTTTCTTGAGTGTCTGGAATATTTTTATTAGTAAATCTATTTCCACAAAACTGACGTTTTCTTGAGTGTCTGGAATATTTTTATTAATAAATCTATTTCCACAAAACTTACGTTTTCTTGAGTGTCTGGAATATTTTTATTAATAAATCTATTTCCACAAAACTTACGTTTCCTTGAATGTCTGGAATATTTTTATTAATAAATCTATTTCCACAAAACTGACGTTTTCTTGAGTGTCTGGAATATTTTTGATCCTGACATTTCGATTAATGACTTTAATTTCAAATTAAAACAAATTCGTCACATGTGCTGGACTGACATTTACAAATTAATAGACTTGAAAACTTTTAAAAACGACGCTCGTTTATCGGGAGGTGTTCATTGTTTTATTTAATATGAACTGTTCACTGTTTTTCTAAAGCACACTGAACATAATTGCAATATTTATTACAATTTCTTGACCCACCACCACCTATTTCAAAAGTCTATATCTCAAAAACTATTAATATTACGACCACAATATTTTTAGGAAAATGTCCATAAATGGATGCTCCATAATAAGGTACATTATCATCTAAATACAAATTAAAAAACAAAATAAAAAGTACAAATACAGACAGACAGACAGACAGACAGATAGACAGATAGACAGATAGAGATGGATAGATAGATAGATAGATAGATAGATAGATAGATAGATAGATAGATAGATAGATAGATGGATGGATGGATGGATGGATGGATGGATGGATGGATGGATGGATGGATGGATGGATGGATGGATGGATGGATGGATGGATGGATGGATGGATGGATGGATGGATGGATGGATGGATGGATAGATAGATAGATAGATAGATAGATAGATAGATAGATAGATAGATAGAGGTAGGTAGGTAGGTAGGTAGGTAGGCAGGCAGGCAGGCGATCAGGCAGGCAGGCAGGCAGGCAGTCAGGCAGGCAGATAGACAGATAGACAGATAGACAGATAGACAAATAGATAGATAGATAGATAGATAGATAGATAGATAGATAGATAGATAGATAGATAGATAGATAGATAGATAGATAGATAGATAGATAGATAGAAACGAGCAGTGTTCAAATGAGATCCGCCTGTTCTTCTTCACCTATGCGACAACTGGAGCGTAAACAGTTATCACTGGTGCAATAAATACACATCGATGAGCTAATGGTCATAGGGTCATTCTCCTGGTAAGTTTAGTGTCTTGTGTATACAGTATACAACATGGCTGACGTGATGATTTCTAATTGTGGTGACCGATGTGACGCCGTATAAAATTTCACCAATGAGAAGTGATTCTGCTTCTTACAGCTGAAGGTATTAGGTATGTTGATTACCCTTTTCGCACAACCAGACACGTCCATAGGTGCTCTGATCTCCGTTTCAGTAAATCTCTCATGGTGTAACGGCTAATGGTTCAGGTTCTCTGTTGGTTCACTGCTCTTTTTAAAATCTTTGTCAAGGGGTTCTCTACGGACCAATCCCATCCTCACTCCCATCCTCACTCCCATCCTCATTCCCATCCTCACTCCCATCCTCACTCCCATCCTCACTCCCAATTCGCGCATTCTCGATATTGACTCATGCTTATTTATCTCAAAATCCTCTGATGGCGAGGATTCACGAAGAGTAATGAGTATGTCTGCTCGGTCCATAGGCTGACCGTCTGTTCTGGAGGCGAGGCTATATAACTGGTCTGCTCGTTCTTTTCCCTCCACGCCCGCCTGTCCGGGGACTAAAATATACGTGAGTTTTTGTAGTGATGCCGGCATTTTTGCTCTCTCTAATGACTCCATCCATTCCCCTACGTCCGTACATCACCTGTTTTTACTTTCTGAATCATACCAAGATAATTACCACGTGAAGATAATGTCATCAATGTATACTTATTACATCAGTGGCGAGAAACGTGATGACTTCACACATGGCGTAGGTGATACAGCATGAGAGGGTTTTATTTGAACGCGTCTATATGATATATGGGAGCCGCGCAGCGCAGTGGTTAACACACTGGCTTCGCATATGAGTGGTCCTGGGTTCATTACCCAGTTTAGGAGGAAATGTTTTTCCCAGATCGACCCAGCCTTAAATGGGTACCGGATAAATCCGGGAAGTAAAGACTGCGAGGAAGAGGAGATGGCTATTGCGGTTGCAATGGGACTCTGACTTTCTGTCTCTTGTCTTAGTGATACACTCTGAATAACTGCATATAAAGACAGACAGAAGGCAACAAAGATAAAAAGTACACTCACACATTTCCGCCTGTTCAGTCGATGGTATAGGGTTTCTATAAATTCTTTGTACACTGAATTCGAAATGCAATATGACATCATTGAAAATTGTGCATTTTCATGGTTCAGTGTGATTCAATAAATTGCTGTTAGCTTCAGAGTTAACATTTATTCACTGAGTATGAAATAGCTGTAAGTAAACATACCAAACTACGACTGTTTAACTTCCATGTAATGTGATATCTGTGTTTATATATGGTTGCGAAAGTTGGAAAATGACAAAGGGGTTGGAAAGTAAAACGAACTCATTTGAAAATGAATGTCTTAGAAGACTCTTAAATATTGGTTGGGTATAGACTCTAAACATTATATTCAATTAAAATGTGCAAGTAAGAGAAGACACCAAACAGCAATATGTGTCTACAACAATTAGAAGAAAACGATGGAAATATATCGGTCATGTACTTAGAATGAATGAAAACAGACTGCCACAAGAAAAATTAAAATTTGTACCCCATGGAGAAAAATAGAAGAGATAACCAAAAAAAAAAAGGAAAACCAAGAGAGACTCTTCACAGAACAACTATCAAAGAGGGCATGCCTATGGGTCACAACAACATACAATAATTACACAAAGTAGCATTACATTGCTCGAAGAAGAGCTCTGGTTTCTGCCCTATGTTCCGTATTCGGCGCTGAAGGAACATAGATAGATAGATGACACAGCTATACTCTGTTCACTCTAAGAATGAAGTGGGTCAGTGCTTTTGATTGGTTGTTGGATGCAGAACGAATTAATCGATTGTAAGGTGCCCAATAATATTGTTTTTACATTTTGTTTTTGTTTTATTTAAAATGTTGCTTAAATATTGTTTTTAATTATTTGTTATATAATTATTTTTAAATAATGTTGTTTTTATATGTCATAAGAAATTTAAAAATAAATCACCTGTTAACGGGGAATAATGTGGGGGTGAATTTTGACCCACGTCATTCTTAATGTGAACACAGTATGTTGTGCGACTAGACACTTTATAATTACGCGATGAACATGATCAGTAGGCAATACATGTTCCAGACATAAATGTTGCAACGTCAGTCACTTGACATACATATTCACCCTGAATACCCATAATGCATGTGCTGTAATGTCGCTAGCAAGATAATTGAGAGCACCAACGTCTTTATAGAAACCCTGTACATACATATATATATATATATATATGTATATATATATATATATATATATATATATATATATATATATATATATATATATATATATATATATATATATATATATATATATATATATATATATATATATATATGCGCACACTCTTGGATAACAACTTTCAATTTCATTATATTCTGGTATGCGCATCTACAGACCCCTTCAAGTGAAGGATCATTTTTATTTGTTGGGAATTTGCAGACCTGCACATAATTCTTTCATTTTTATATTTCCGTTGCTCAGAAACGAGATGAACTGGACAGGCCATGTGCATTTGATGTATGCAGTGAGAACAATAGATGAGGGTTATTACGGCACACATTACAAACATCGCTGGGTTACGTGCAGAAATGTGTCTAAATGGCAGTTTTCATCTTCTTTTTCTGAAATTTTAACTCAGTGGATAGCGTGTTTACAGTATGTACGGGTGAATAAATAGAGTTGGGGTGAAGCACATGGAGGGAAATAGAGGAAGTGAATTCGAGAAAACTAGATATATTTAATTTATGTGAATTTTTTTCAATTTTGGGCTGTAGATGCTATTTTATTTCTGTGGGCGTGGGAGGATGTGTTTCACATAACATCAGGAAAAGTTAACAACCTCATGTTTGATGAGGGGTGTCGGGGAGGGGTGTTTCAAATAACATAAGGAAAAGTTAACAACCTCATGTTTGATGAGGGGTGTCGGGGAGGGGTGTTTCACATAATACCTCATGTTTGTGGGGGATGACACTGTTTCAAATTTAAAAAAAAACACTAACTACCTCATGTTTGTAAGGGATAACGTTTTTCAAATAGGAAAACACTAACCACCTCATGTTTGTGGGGGATGACACTGTTTCAAATTTAAAAAAAAACACTAACTACCTCATGTTTGTAAGGGATAACGTTTTTCAAATAGGAAAACACTAACCACCTTATTATTGTGGAGTTTGTGACGATCTTTCTCTGGGAAAACTGTTTAAGGGGGGGGGGAGCGGGTAGGCTGACTGTGGTTTCACCTTGTGTACGAACATTGACAGTAATACTATTATTTTACATTTTACTAAATTTAGTCTTTTACGCTAACATGTTGGCATTAATAATATTATTTTACATTTTACTAAATTTAGTCTTGTACGCTAACATTGGCATTAATAATATTATTTTACATTTTACTGTATTTAGTCTTGTACGCTAACATATTGCCATTAATAATAGTATTTTACATTTTACTAACTTTAGTCTTGTACGCTAACATATTGGCAGTAATACTATTATTTTACATTTTACTAAATTTAGTCTTGTACGCTAACATGTTGGCATTAATAATATTATTTTACATTTTACTAAATTTAGTCTTGTACGCTAACATATTGGCAGTAATACTATTATTTTACATTTTACTAAATTTAGTCTTGTACGCTAACATTGGCATTAATAATATTATTTTACATTTTACTAAATTTAGTCTTGTACGCTAACATTGGCAGTAATACTATTATTTTACATTTTACTAAATTTAGTCTTGTACGCTAACATTGGCAGTAATACTATTATTTTACATTTTACTAAATTTAGTCTTGTATGCTAACATATTGGCAGTAATACTATTATTTTACATTTTACTATATTTAGTCTTGTACGCTAACATATTGCCATTAATAATAGTATTTTACATTTTACTAAATTTAGTCTTGTACGCTAACATTGGCAGTAATACTATTATTTTACATTTTACTAAATTTAGTCTTGTACGCTAACATATTGGCAGTAATACTATTATTTTACATTTTACTAAATTTAGTCTTGTACGCTAACATTGGCATTAAATAATATTATTTTACATTTTACTAAATTTAGTCTTGTACTCTAACATTGGCAGTAATACTATTAATTTTACTTCCCTTTAGGGTTAAGCCTTCTCCATAGTGGTCTTGTACACTGATCCCAAACTGTGATAATTATCTTGACTTATATATGTGTCCGTGCTTTTTATTGTCTGTGGGGTGTAAGGTATATGCTTAACTCGCCACGGTGGCAGGATTATATCCAAAGTGAGCGTGCATCCGTGGTTGAAAAGAATGTTACACACACCAAGGAGTACATATTAAATGATCGAATACACAACAAGTAGTACAAATTAAACGACCAAATACAAAACAAAAGGTATATATATTAAACGAGTCTACACACAACAGAAGGTATATAGTAACGGTTTACACACAACAAAAGATAGTAAATTACCCATTACACAACAATAGGTACACATTCAATGAGTCAATACACAACAATAGGTACATATTCAATGAGCCAATACACAACAATACACAACAATAGGTACACATTCAATGAGCCAATACACAACAATACACAACAATAGGTACACATTCAATGAGCCAATACACAACAATACACAACAATAGGTACACATTCAATGAGCCAATACACAACAATACACAACAATAGGTACACATTCAATGAGCCAATACACAACAATAGGCACACATTCAATGAGCCAATACACAACAATAGGTACACATTGAATGAGCCAATACACAACAATAGGTACACATTGAATGAGCCAATACACAACAATAGGTACACATTCAATGAGCCAATACACAACAATACACAACAATAGGTACACATTCAATGAGCCAATACACAACAATACACAACAATATGTACACATTGAATGAGCCAATACACAACAATAGGTACACATTCAATGAGCCAATACACAAAAGAAGTATACATTCAATGAGCCAATACACAACCAGAAGTACAGAATGATATTAGTACAAGTACTACTACTATTACTGGTACTCTGACTACTACTATTATTTCTACTAATGCTGCTACAATTACTTCTACTATTACTACTAGTACAACAACTGCTACTACTGCTACAGACAATACTACAAATACTAACATTATTATTACTACTACTACTATTACTATTACTACTACTACTACTACTATTACTACTACTACAATTACAAATTGATTACATTTCTATTATCTTACACCACTACTAACATTCTATTATCTTACACTACTACTAACTTTCTATTAATAAAAACACCACTACTAAATTTCTATTATCATCTTTCTATCACCACTACTAACTTTCTATTATCATCTTTCTATCACCACTACTAACTTTCTATTATCATCTTTCTATCACCACTACTAACTGTCTATTATCTAATACCACTACTAACTGTCTATTATCTAACACTACAACTAACTTTCTATTTCTAATATCTTACACCACTGCTAACTTTCTATTATCTAACACTACTAATAACTTTCTATTATCTAACACCACTAATAACTTTCTATTATCTAACACCACTAATAACTTTCTATTATCTTACACCACTGCTAACTTTCTATTATCTAACACTACTAATAACTTTCTATTATCTAACACCACTAATAACTTTCTATTATCTAACACCACTAATAACTTTCTATTATCTTACACCACTGCTAACTTTCTATTATCTAACACTACTAATAACTTTCTATTATCTAACACCACTAATAACTTTCTATTATCTAACACCACTAATAACTTTCTATTATCTAACACCACTAATAACTTTCTATTATCTTACACCACTACTAACTTTCTATTATCTAACACTACTACTAACTTTCTATTATCTAACACTACTACTAACTTTTTATTATCTTACACTACAACTAACTTTCTATTTCTAATATCTTACACCACTGCTAACTTTCTATTATCTAACACCACTGCTAACTTTCTATTATCTAACACTACTACTAACTGTCTATTATCTAACACCACTAATAACTTTCTATTATCTAACACTACTACTAACTTTCTATTATCTAACATCATAAATTCTTCCACCATTGATTAAATTTCTAGTATCTCCACCGCTACTCACTGTCTAGTATCTTCGACCATTGATTAAATTTCAAGTGTCTTCCACCATTGATTGATTTTCTATTATTTTACACAACTACTAACTTTAATCTTTCATCATTGAGTTTCTATCATCTCTCAACATTGACATATTTTCTATCATCTTCCATCATTGACATATTTTCTATCATCTTCCATCAGTAACTTACTTTCTATCATCTTCCATCAGTAACTTACTTTCTATCGTCTTCCATCATTGACTTACTTTCTATCATCTTCCATCATTGACTTACTTTCTATCATCTTCCATCAGTAACTTACTTTCTATCATCTTCCATCAGTAACTTACTTTCTATCATCTTCCATCATTGACTTACTTTCTATCATCTTCCATCAGTAACTTACTTTCTATCATCTTCCATCAGTAACTTACTTTCTATCATCTTCCATCAGTAACTTACTTTCTATCGTCTTCCATCATTGACTTACTTTCTATCATCTTCCATCATTGACTTACTTTCTATCATCTTCCATCAGTAACTTACTTTCTATCATCTTCCATCAGTAACTTACTTTCTATCATCTTCCATCATTGACTTACTTTCTATCATCTTCCATCAGTAACTTACTTTCTATCATCTTCCATCAGTAACTTACTTTCTATCATCTTCCATCATTGACTTACTTTCTATCATCTTCCATCATTGACTTACTTTCTATCATCTTCCATCATTGACTTACTTTCTATCATCTTCCATCATTGACTTACTTTCTATCATCTTCCATCATTGACTTACTTTCTATGATCTGTCACCGTTGACTAACTTTCTATCGTCTTCCATCATTGACTTACTTTCTATCATCTGTCACCATTGACTTACTTTCCATTATCTGTCACCATTGACTTACTTTCTATCATCTGTCACCATTGACTTACTTTCCATTATCTGTCACCATTGACTTACTTTCTATCGACTTCCATTATTAACTTATTATATCCTCTTTCATCAAGGACACACTTTCTGTCACGTTCCACCATTGGCTCACTTTCGATCATTTTCCAACATTGATTTACTTTCTAATATGCTCCCCATTGATTTAATTTCTAGTATCTTCCCCATTGACTTAATTTCTAGTACCTTCCCCATTGACTTAATTTCTAGTACCTTCCTCATTGACTTAATTTCTAGTATCTTCCCCATTGACTTAATTTCTAGTATCTTCCCCATTGACTTAATTTCTAGTATCTTCCCCATTGACTTAATTTCTAGTATCTTCCCCATTGACTTAATTTCTAGTATCTTCCCCATTGACTTAATTTCTAGTATCTTCCCCATTGACTTAATTTCTAGTATCTTCCCCATTGACTTAATTTCTAGTATCTTCCCCATTGACTTAATTTCTAGTATCTTCCCCATTGACTTAATTTCTAGTATCTTCCCCATTGACTTAATTTCTAGTATCTTCCCCATTGACTTAATTTCTAGTATCTTCCCCATTGACTTAATTTCTAGTATCTTCCCCATTGACTTAATTTCTAGTATCTTCCCCATTGACTTAATTTCTAGTATCTTCCCCATTGACTTAATTTCTAGTATCTTCCCCATTGACTTAATTTCTAGTATCTTTCCCATTGACTTAATTTCTAGTATCTTCCCCATTGACTTAATTTCTAGTATCTTCCCCATTGACTAATTTCTAGTATGTTCCCCATTGAATTAAATTATAATATCTTCCACCACTGGCTTACATTCTTTTTCCGACATCTAACAACAATTCTAATGCTAGCGGAACCGCATCCTGTCATCAGACGCTTCAACACTTTAGTTGAGGGATGTGAGTCCACCGTGTCTTAATAGTAGTAGCAGTTCAGATAAACAAACATTTCTTCCGGTGTGTGAGTTACCAACTCTTAAACAGCGGGTCACTTCTCCTGGCCAACAGGAAGACAGCGTTGAGAGTGGGGATAAAGTAAACATAGAAACAAATTCAATGAAACGCAGACTGTTGACCAGATGTTGACCGTTCCGGTATGTGATGCCCCTCAGGGTGCCGAAGAGGGCAAAATTTCTCAGTGAGTGCTTGTAATGGTTTCCATCACCAAGTGTAAAGATCATCATACATTCTAGTATAGAATTACCCCGTCTTACAGGAAATACTCTGAAATTACCAGATTCAAGAATTTCATCCTAGTCCGTTTCACTCGCGGTGAGGTCTGCATATAAGCGCGTAGGTGAGAGCTAAACATAATCTATATAATTTATAAAATTTCTCCAAGTCCACATTTTATTTCTACTTCTTCTTCTGCTTTCGTTCTCAAACTCCTGCAGATTAGCAGGATGTAGTCCGGATAACGGAATGCGTTGTGTCATAGTTTACAGCATTGCTGCGATATCTGCGCCTTTCGGCCTGACACATCCGACTTCAGCATGGCTTTGGGTCACTGATCCTATGTGGGATAAGACAGCCAACTTCATCCCATAACCTCCTTAGTCGCCTTTTACGATATGAGTGGAAGGTAAACAGTTCTGCTATTCTTTGCTCCCCTTTCGTGCCTCGGCAAAACACGGGCGTTTATTTCTACTGAATCGTAAACTTGCAGGTTTAGGTTTGCTAAATAAACCCACACATGCGGCCCTATATCGTAATCTCTGGTACAGCCGTTCTAAGCTTCTAACAAATCTTAGAGATGTATCGGCCAGTAGCAAATTGCATGCATAAACAATAGGAAATGGCCCTTGCCTATGACAAATATGTCAAGGTATGTTCAATTATGAAGAAGCTGCACAGAACACGACTTTTTATAAGTAACGTCTGTCTAATCAGTGGTTGACCAGAAACATAAGTGTTCAGCTGTTTAATCAGTGGTTGACCGGAAACATAAGTGTTCAGCTGTTTAATCAGTGGTTGACCAGATACATAAGTGTTCAGCTGTTTAATCAGTGGTTGACCAGATACATAAGTTTTCAGCTGTTTAATCAGTGATTGATCAGAAACATAAGTGTTCAGCTGTTTAATCAGTGGTTGATCAGAAACATAAGTGTTCAGCTGTTTAATCAGTGGTTGATCAGAAACATAAGTGTTCAGCTGTTTAATCAGTGGTTGACTGTAAACATAAGTGTTCAACTGTCTAATCAGTGGTTGACCAGAAACATAAGTGTTCAGCTGTTTAATCAGTGGTTGATCAGAAACATAAGTGTTCCGCTGTTTAATCAGTGGTTGACCGGAAACATAAGTGTTCAGCTGTTCAATAAGTGGTTTACCAGATACATAAGTGTTCAACTGTCTAATCAGTGGTTGACCAGAAACATAAGTGTTCAGTTAATAAGTTGTTTGTTGCATGGGCTCATTCATTGAAAGAGAACAGGACCTTAAATATTTATGGATAATCTTTGATAGAAGTCTCTCATTCAACAAGCACGTCACAAATATGATTCAGAAGGCTAAAAGAGTGATCAGTCTTATCAAGGTTATGTCGACCTTCGTCATGCAGACATGGGTACTTTTTCTGCTTCTGCAAGTGATGGTGCGATCTGTCATATATTATGGCCTCGACCTACTAACACTGTCACAGACACAAGTCGATAGATTGGAAAAACTCCAAAATGAGACAATGAGAGTGGTACTGGGGTGTACTAGAGATACACCCATCTCTGCTATGAGATTTCTGCTTGATCTCCCCAGCATTAGAGTGGGACATCATATAGCACAAGTTAGGTCGTACCTTAAAGTGACAGAATACAACCACCACCCATTACATCAAGCTCCAACTCAAACCTTCTCAATCACCTCTTACTACATGCATGGCAGATCGCAGTTGTGCTATTATTTGATCCCTTTTCGCGCTTGTCAACACATGTCTGATATTAGATTTCAAAGATTGCGAATAAGGATAGATACGACGACACGGATTCTTGTATCTCTCCTTATGTAAATACATTTGATAAAGTAATCCACACGACGTCAGCATACGGTTAGTTCTTGCTATTATTGATAGAAATCTATGCCAAGATAATGTGAAACAAACCCTGTGTTTGTTGGAACATGAGTGTGTTTGGGTGTGGTGTTTATATGACTAGTATGAAATGACAACACCAGTTGATGGAAAAAAACATATCTCAAATTTCATAGTTATCGTCTCACAGAGACATGACATCAAGGAGCAGAATAAGACGGGAAATTAACGAAAACAGATTAGAGGGAGCGTTTGCTAAATAGAGGGAAAAATTGCGCGTATTTAACCCTCGTTTCTTCCTCGTGTAAGAGAACAACCACTTATGAATATAATACAAGATATGCAGGTAAACTGTTTGCAGTTTGTTTTTATGAAAGAAAGAAATTCAAAACGAGGAATAGAATATCTTCTCTTGAAAGATTACTAAAAGGAAAGGATACTGGTCATACGAAAAGGCGTCAGTGAAATCGAAACGTTTCCTCACGTGTTCAGTTATTTAATAAAATGTTTGAATAAACTTGCACGAATGAACAGAGATAAGTAAATATAGGTTATGATTAGCATCGAATGTCGTGTTAGCATCGAAGGTTTCCTATACACAAACCCTCAACATCCTTTGTCTCTTTCCTTTGCTGGTGCACTTTGCACTTTGGTGCCATCTTGTGTCCATCTCATGATGTTTTCATCAGACCTGTATCCCTGCTTACCTCTTGTTTTTCGCTCCTCTACTTTGCCATTAAGTAAGGTTTCCATAAAGATGTCGTGTCTTTTCATGTTAAAATATTTTACGTACTTGAATTTCCTTCATTGAATAGTTCGTATTTGTTTCAATGCAGTGTTGCCAATACCACTTTGTTGTCTTCTTCTTGCATGAGTTTCTCACTATTCTTCTATATAATCTCTTATCATCATGTGACATATTCTTTCCAGAACCTAGTCTTCCTGATGGATTCTCTGAACACTCCACGATTCTGGGCAAGTTGACCTGCCGCACCTATAGACATATTTAAGCAATCTGATATATCACTGCACCATCGTCGTATTGGGCGTCCGTTGCCGTTAACTCTGCCTGCAGTTATGTCTTTCCGTGCTGTTACGTTTCTTTATATTATAAAAAAAAGAAACCACAACTTTCTTGTTAAGATGGTGTTAAGGAGTCAGCCCTCTTCAACGTTTATTGACGTTAACACTTCGTGATTTGTTTTTTAATCTGTCTATGATATACGTACAATTCTTCTGTAGCATCTCATTTTGAGATAGCCATTCTCTTTGCTATTGTTTTATTTAATGTCCATGCTTGACTAACCGTATATCGCCCCTGAAAATACGTATGTTCTGATCATACATAGTTTGGCTTTGTTGCTGGTACATTGCCAAAGACGTTTCATTTGCACAGTTTCAATGTTGCCATTGCAATTTTTCTCTTGATTTCGACAGCGGTAGTTAATGAGTTTGCCTCTCTTTTGGAGAGGCGTGCCCCTTTCAACCAGCGGACAAAGTCCAATTAGGTTATATCAGGACACACTACCATAAAATATTAGAGGTAACAAAGACCCCATCGTTATACTAGATTTCGACAGCGCAGTCTACTGAGCTATTTATATTTGTGCCCAAATACTGGACATTTTTTACGTCGTCTAGTTCGAAATAAAATCCCTAAGACATAAATTATGCCTTCTAACTGTTTGTTCGTTATCAATAGAACTGAACTATACATTATTGTAGAATACATGTAGCACTTTAGAGATTTCAGTTTTAGTGCGTGATTGGTTTGGTTGTTGGTTGTTTCATCTTGTCACTGAAAATGCTTTTAGCCATTCCAATTCTCCTTGTAAATTTTATCCACATCTGCCATCATTTATGATTATGTTGGAAATGGTCTAGTTGTTGCAGCATCGATCCATGTATTTGTATGTTTACCATTGTATAATCCTCAATTTTGCTTATCAGAATAGTAATGATTTAAAAAATATTTTTTTATGAATGTTAATTTCAGTCCATATTGATTTTTCGATTTGTCTACTTAGTCTATTAGTTGTTGTAGCGACTATTCACTTTCTAATAAAGAAACTGCACCAAATGCGTACGGGAGATTGATATTATTTGTTCACTAATCTTGAGCCCTGGCGTTTAAAAGAAAATGTTGATTCTAAAGAGTACTAAACGTTATTGGGTGATAAATGGGTACCATTATGCAAAAGGCCCACATTTTACCGCCGCCAGAAATGAAATCAAATAAAAATGACACTGGACTAATTATAGAACTTATAGAATAAACTTCGCCCGTGTGTTGCCGGGGCCCAAAAGGGGAGCAAAGAATAGCAACACTGTTTACCTTCTACGCATGTCGTAAAAGGCGACTAAGGAGGTTATGGGATGGAGCTGGCTGTCCCATCCTATATAGGGTCATTGACCCAAAGCCATGCTGAAGTTGGATGTGTCAGGTCGAAACGCGCAGAAATGCTGTAAACCATGATACAACGCATTCAGTTCTCCGGACTACATCCTGCTAATCTGCAGGAGTTTGAGAACGAACGAAGAAGAAGAAAACTCAGAAGAAAACGATTCATATCTGAGTCGACTTTGTGATCAGAGAATAATGAGTGATCATTAATTTAGTAATGATAATTACTTGTTTTTATAGGGTTACTATATTCAGTCTTGGATGTTGGTTTCTTTAAGGACATTGACCGTATAGGATCCATGCAGTCATTAGAACTGTGTGCTCAAGCTCAGCAAAAATTGATACAATGTTGTAGGCTGTGACAGTATGGATTCTGATTACCTACACTGAAAAACTTGCAATTGTTGTGAATTCACAGCTAATTGTGTTGTGGCGTTGCTTAAACGTTTATAGACCTTAGAGTTGTGGCGTTGCTTAAACGTTTATAGACCTTAGAGTTGTGACTTGGCGTAAACGTTTATAGACCTTAGAGTTGTGACTTAGCGTAAATGTTTATAGACCTTAGAGTTGTGACGTTGCTTAAACGTTTATAGACCTTAGAGTTGTGACGTTGCTTAAACGTTTATAGACCTTAGAGTTGTGACGTTGCTTAAACGTTTATACAGAGTTGTGAATTGGCTTAAAAGTTATAAAATCAAATCTAGAATATCTAGATGATACAACTTAGAACTTTGCGTTGATGCAGTTGAGCTCTGGAAACAAGAATTAAGAGTGGAAAAATTGCATTTGTTAATGCATGGCTCTAACACGAAAAGGCTGATGGGAATTGAACAAATCTGTCTTAGCGGCACCAAATCCCTTAGCAACTTAAGTAAACATGTTTTCTGTACTTGACCAACCACATCCCCTTAAAAAAAATTGGATGTGATCTTGTCAAAACATACAACCAGTGTACTCAAGTCACTGAGAGAGCAACAATCGATACAGTGACAATTACAACAACAACGAACACACCGTAAATGTATTGAAGTATCCTCACGACCACAAACATAGAAAATCGGTATTGAATGGTTGAATGTCAAAATCATATATTTTTTAGGGGAAAACCTATTTACTTGAGTTGCAAGGTATTCGGTGCCACTAAAACGGACAAGGTTCAGCTCCCATCAGGCAATTTTTTTTTTCATTTTTCCTCATATTTCCTTCTTGAATTTAAGTGAAAGTATATTGCGAACAATTCCAGGAATTTCAGTGAGTGGACATATCATAAATAACGAGATATACATATGATACTCTTCTGAGTGGTAAAAGTGAAAAAAATCTGCAAGAACTAATCAACATAGTAATAGCAGAAAGCAAAGAAAATGAATTTTCATAAATAACAAGAAGATAAAAATGATGGTTGCTTGTAAAAAAAAACAATTTTCCAGTGTTTAAGCTCAAAACTGAATGACTCATTACTTAAACATGTACACTAATTCCGGTATTTGAGAACAACGATAACATCAGACGGAAAACGTGCAATAGAGATACAAAAAAAAAAATAGAATAAGACAGGCAAAAGCAGAATTCCTAAAAATGAATAACATAATGCGTAACAGATCCCTGCCATTAGAAATGTTAGTTAGTTATTCCTCTAGGGCCAAAGACGACACATAGGGCGGATGTCATAGATTTCCATGTCTCTCGTTTCATTGAAATTTCCTTTAGATCTTCATTGTTTCTAATACAGATGGTGAAGCTTTCTCTTGTAATAGTTCTACGTAAAGTTTCTTGTGGTCTTCCTCGTATTTCTCTTGCCTTTTAGTGACCACATCAACGCTTGACAGGGGAGTCTTTCAGTATCCATTCGTAGTGCGTGTCCGATGTAATTCCAGCGACGCTTTCTAATATTAGAAATGAAGAAGGAAGTTCTTCAGATATACATGACACATATTCTAACATATGAATGTAAATCTCGGATAATAAATAAATAGGGTAGCGGAACATTAGAAGCAACAGAAATGTGGTTTTATGGAAAGCTGTTGAGGTGCCACCTGAATATGACAGTAACAGACGTAGGAAGAGTGGCTCAAGACCGACAGAAGTTTCGAATGGCTGTGATGAACGCTACATCCAGTTCAGGATATGTTACCTGATGATGTTGCTGAGCGCACCATGGAACGGCTAGACAAACTAGCGAGAATGCTGAAGGTACCATGAAGCGGCTAGAAAAACGAATGAGAATTCTGAGTGTACCATGGGGTGGCAAGAAAAACGAATAGGAATTCTGAGTGTACCATGGGGTGGCTATAACAACGAATTAGAATTCTGAGTGTACCATGGTGTAGCTTGAAAAACGAATTAGAATTCTTAGTGTACCATGAGGTTAATGGAGGGAAGAGTGAGTACATGAGAAGAGGAGAAAGGACAGACCAAGAAGACGATGGACTGACGAAATTAAAGATAACATGAATACATCGGTAGAAAATGCAACCCACATCGCCCAAGACAGAGAGAGGTTCAGAGAATTTATTGGGAAGACAACATTCTGGAAGGAATACGTCACATGACCACCACCATGGGGTAGCTAGAAAAACGAATGAATATGAGCTAAACGAGCAAAGTATGAGACCATAATCATATCAGAAATCAAGACAATTTTTATTTCTTGAACACGTTCTAAGTTACGGTGATTTATAGAACATAATTAACAACAGGCAAGATTGAAAGCAAGAGAGACCGCGGACGACATCTTGTGATAGATAGTTAAACATCCTCGCATTGCATTGCAAAGAACTAACATTGTTCCTGCCGCAAAATGCACTATAAATAGAATATTATGAAGATCCAGGATTGTCTACGTCAGACGCAAAGGCACCAGATGAAGATATCAGGTGTTCTAGTTACAAACTTCCCAAAGATAATATACCTCGCAAAGGTAAGCATTTTACCTAGAAATTTCACTTCCGGTTTCACAGCCAGGTAAAAATTAACAAATTTGTATTAAACTTTAACTTCCTGTTTTAGAGGTCAATTAAACCAACAAAATAAAAACCCCCACAAAAAACTAAAAGATTCAAACAAAGTTGTATTTGAGAATTTTGAAAAGAAATAGTCGTTGTTCATTTACTGTTTAATAACATATTCCATGGGTTGATGTTCACGAGGAGTAACTCGCTATAACATATTCCATGGGTTGATATTCACGAGGAGTAACTCGCTATAACATATTCCATGGGTTGATGTTCACGAGGAGTAACTCCCTATTTTGGCTTTAAAAAAAACGCCATATTCAATCCGAGATGTGATTATGGGATTGTTTAAATACATGAACATCACAATTTATCAATGTTGTGCTGACAGCCATTTACGTCAGTGTAAATCAATGTTGTGCTGACAACCTTTTACGTCAGTGTAAATGGCCACATCCATTTGTGCTTCACAAGCGTCATAGGTCTATACAATTCAGAATATTCATCTTTCAACCGCGGAAGTGAGTCCACTTTGCGTATATGAGAACTTATAACCATATAAAATAATGAAGATTGCGGTTCGCACGCCTGTGAGTTGACGGGGTCTGAGAGCGGAATAAAGAATAGCAGAACTGTTACCTGCCACCTGTAAGGAGGTTAACATTCGAGTTTTCTGTTCCACCTCAAACATGGTCAAAGTTACTCAGAAGATATGCTGTTGTAGCATGTTTCAGATCACAAATCCCAGATATCTCAGCTAAGCTGAAAACCATGGCACTACGCATCCCGTTCTACGGACCATATCCTGCTAATCTGCCGGGGTTGAACGCGGAAAATGAACACAGAAGAAGAGGAAGTAACGTATGTATGCAGTCACTTCTTTATAAATTGCAACTTCAATTATAATTGCATTATTTATACTTGTATGATAGTCGCCACTCGCGGGTAATGATAACAAGAGTCTTAGTCTTGTAATGTTGCATCTCTATTCGACCACACCACATTTCTATCTGTGCTGTATGGTCGAAGTGGGAAAACGTGTTGACTCAAGTTGCGATGCGAATGGGTGTCATTTTAGCAGACCTGGTTCAAATCCCATTTGCTGCATTATGTTTTTTCTTTATGTCTGAGAACATTATAAATAAGTGCAACCACATTTTAGGTTTTACAGTACGCAGGCTATTGTCTAGTTTCATTTTATTCCCATTGATTCCTTTTGGCATACCCGAATATTTCCCTGTTTTTCCATTGGTCACTACGTTTACAACATATTGTAGTGACACTTGCAAGAACATATGAACAAACTCCACACAACATGTCAAAAATTCATCATGAAGATCAATATTGAAAATACAGAAATAATGGCAAAAGCAAATAAAGAAATAAATATCACTATCTCCAGTCTCCATCGATGATAAACACCTTAAACATGTAAATGAGTTCACTTACTTAGGAAGCATTATATCGAGTGAAGGGAAAACCAGTAAAGAGATAGATAATAGATGCTAAAAAACATACCAGATTCAAGTACAGATGACACGTATTTTCAAGAACACAAATGTAAACATAGACACGAAAGTTGCATTATACAAGACTATTATTATTCCATCACTATGCTAACAGTGCCAAACCTGGACAATGACAGCACAAGACAAAAGAAAAATAGTGACAACAGAAATATCATGTCTACGAAGAATACTCGGAGTGTCATTAAGAGATAGAATTAGAAACGATAACATCAGACAGATAACCAAAACAATACCAGTATTGGAACACATCAAAAGACAACAGATCAAGTGGTTTTCACACGCTTCCAGACTCCCGACATATAGCTTACCACAAATGGCCCATGACACATAGACATAACGGTTATAAAGCCAGAGGCAGAGCATGTAAAAGATGGATCACAGAAATCAAAGAAGCCACAGGAACAAACTTATAAACAGCGCACAAGAAGGCCATCTCCAGACAACTCTTCCACCCCTGACGCCGCATGGCAAACAAGGGACACAGCGTATAGATAGATAGTAGTGACCAATGAAAATCGAGGAAATACACATTACACTAGCAGCAGCGTAGTCAATCAGTGTGTCTTGAAATCTCAAGTTACCAGTGACCTAACTAAACAATTTCTCACTAATGAAAATTGTTGAGTTCTGTTCTCTATTGGGTCAAATTCGTGAATGTGAAAATCTAGAACTGTATTATAGAATTTTATCGAGCATTTCACTGCAACTAATTTTAGGACAAGACAACTGCTTACTGAAGTACGTGTTATATTATATACAATTGAATGAGGATAATAAATCTGTAATACATAGAGGAAAACTATAAAATTATAATTACATTATCTAAGAGCAAAAAATGGGGTTCTGATTTGGAACCCGTGTCCAGTGCAGGATTTACCTATAAACTAAACAAGCTATAGCTTAGGGCAACCACTTTCTCGTGGGCCTCAAAAAAATCATTTTTGGCACTGACATAAAATATCTGGACTTGTAAAGGACACCCATATCTCAAATAGA
Source organism: Meghimatium bilineatum (assembly GCA_034231615.1). NCBI lineage: Eukaryota > Metazoa > Mollusca > Gastropoda > Stylommatophora > Philomycidae > Meghimatium > Meghimatium bilineatum. The sequence continues at coordinate 22,170,027 of CM067307.1, forward strand.
TAGGACCTTATCAAGTCTAAATCCGGCGCTGCCCCTCTCCAACTGTGTGATTATTTCCCTTGACTAGGTCTATCAGTGTATGTTTATCATTTATTAATTTAAATATTAATTTATTTAGGATTAGGATTACGATCTAATATGTAGTTTCCGAGAAAAGCGCCTCCAACCATCAATAGTGTTTTTGTTTCTCGGTTCCATGGGACGTCACGTTTTATCTGTGCCTCCAAGGAAGAATGCTTCTCAACGTTGCTGGCATCTCGCTGGTGTTCTCCATAATGTATTTTATACCTGGATCCACCGGAGACCGATGTGTTGGGCCATTGTAGCAAATAAAACGGATACTCAACGCATTTGCAATCTCTGGACTACATCCTGCTGGAAATCTAGTAGAGCTATGGTCCTGATAGAAGAGAGATCTAGCGGGAGTTTGAGAATGTTGTCCTACTAGAAGAGAGATCCAGCGGGAGTTTGAGAATGTTGTCCTGCTAGGAGAGAGATCCAGCGGGATTTTGAGAATGTTTTCCTGCTAGGAGAGATCCAGCGGGAATTCTAGAATGTCCTGCTAGAAGAGAGATCCAACGGGAGTTTGAGAATGAGCGTTGAAGAAGAAGAAAAATAAGCGAATAAATCTAACAATATGCAATGCTTTCAGAATAAACTTTGAACTTCCTGAATGAGAAAAATGTCTTTTATCTCTGGTAATTACCTTCTGAGTAATTGGTTGGATTTGTCATAATACTTTCTAAAACAGACGGTATACTGCCGTGGATTCGGCAAACATAAATTTTCAGTCACATAATCCACCTTTCTCTTTATCTTCCTCAGCTTCTGATGCTTTCCAGTTGTATATTATTAAATCTAATACCTGCAAGTGTTGAATTAATTACCCGCAAATTGTGAATATAATGCATGCAAGTGGTGAATCTAGAACCTGCAAGTGGTGAAGTTAGTACCTGCAAGTGGTGAATCTAGAACCTGCAAGTGGTGAAGTTAGTACCTGCAAGTGGTGAAGTTAGTACCTGAAAGTGGTGAAGTTAGTACCTGAAAGTGGTGAAGTTAGTACCTGCAAGTGGTGAAGTTAGTACCTGCAAGTGGTGAAGTTAGTACCTGAAAGTGGTGAAGTTAGTACCTGAAAGTGGTGAAGTTAGTACCTGAAAGTGGTGAATCTAGTATCTATAAGTGGTGAATTTAGCAGCTGCAAGTGGTGAATCTAGTATCTATAAGTGGTGAAGTTAGTACATGCAAGTGGTGAATCTAGTATCTATAAGTGGTGAAGTTAGTACATGCAAGTGGTGAATCTAGTATCTATAAGTGGTGAAGTTAGTACCTGCAAGTGGTGAAGTTAGTACCTGAAAGTGGTGAAGTTAGTACCTGAAAGTGGTGAAGTTAGTACCTGCAAGTGGTGAAGTTAGTACCTGCAAGTGGTGAAGTTAGTACCTGCAAGTGGTGAAGTTAGTACCTGAAAGTGGTGAAGTTAGTACCTGCAAGTGGTGAAGTTAGTACCTGCAAGTGATGAATCTAGTATCTATAAGTGGTGAAGTTAGTACCTGCAAGTGGTAAAGTTAGTACCTGCAAGTGGTGAAGTTAGTACCTGCAAGTGGTGAAGTTAATACCTGCAAGTGGTGAAGTTAGTACATGCAATTGGTGAAGTTAATACCTGCAAGTGGTGAAGTTAGTACATGCAAGTGGTGAAGTTAGTACATGCAAGTGGTGAAGTTAGTACCTGCAAGTGGTGAAGTTAGTACCTGCAAGTGGTGAAGTTAACACCTGCAAGTGGTGAAGTTAGTACATGCAAGTGGTGAAGTTAGTACCTGCAAGTGGTGAAGTTAGTACCTGCAAGTGGTGAAGTTAGTACATGCAAGTGGTGAAGTTAGTACATGCAAGTGGTGAAGTTAGTACATGCAAGTGGTGAAGTTAGTACCTGCAAGTGGTGAAGTTAGTACCTGCAAGTGGTGAAGTTAGCACCTGCAAGTGGTGAATCTAGTATCTATAAGTGGTGAAGTTAGTACATGCAAGTGGTGAATCTAGTATCTATAAGTGGTGAAGTTAGTACCTGCAAGTGGTGAATCTAGTATCTATAAGTGGTGAAGTTAGTACCTGCAAGTGGTGAATCTAGTATCTATAAGTGGTGAAGTTAGTACATGCAAGTGGTGAAGTTAGTACCTGCAAGTGGTGAAGTTAATACCTGCAAGTGGTGAAGTTAGTACATGCAAGTGGTGAAGTTAGTACCTGCAAGTGGTGAATCTAGTATCTATAAGTGGTGAAGTTAGTACATGCAAGTGGTGAATCTAGTATCTATAAGTGGTGAAGTTAGTACATGCAAGTGGTGAATCTAGTATCTATAAGTGGTGAAGTTAGTACCTGCAAGTGGTGAATCTAGTATCTATAAGTGGTGAAGTTAGTACCTGCAAGTGGTGAATCTAGTATCTATAAGTGGTGAAGTTAGTACCTGCAAGTGGTGAATCTAGTATCTATAAGTGGTGAAGTTAGTACATGCAAGTGGTGAATCTAGTATCTATAAGTGGTGAAGTTAGCACATGCAAGTGGTGAATCTAGTATCTATAAGTGGTGAAGTTAGTAACTGCAAGTGGTGAATCTAGTATCTATAAGTGGTGAAGTTAGTACCTGCAAGTGGTGAATCTAGTATCTATAAGTGGTGAAGTTAGTACATGCAAGTGGTGAAGTTAGTACCTGCAAGTGGTGAATCTAGTATCTATAAGTGGTGAAGTTAGTACCTGCAAGTGGTGAATCTAGTATCTATAAGTGGTGAAGTTAGTACCTGCAAGTGGTGAATCTAGTATCTATAAGTGGTGAAGTTAGTACATGCAAGTGGTGAAGTTAGTACCTGCAAGTGGTGAAGTTAATACCTGCAAGTGGTGAAGTTAGTACATGCAAGTGGTGAAGTTAGTACCTGCAAGTGGTGAATCTAGTATCTATAAGTGGTGAAGTTAATACATGCAAGTGGTGAATCTAGTATCTATAAGTGGTGAAGTTAGTACATGCAAGTGGTGAATCTAGTATCTATAAGTGGTGAAGTTAGTACCTGCAAGTGGTGAATCTAGTATCTATAAGTGGTGAAGTTAGTACCTGCAAGTGGTGAATCTAGTATCTATAAGTGGTGAAGTTAGTACCTGCAAGTGGTGAATCTAGTATCTATAAGTGGTGAAGTTAGTACATGCAAGTGGTGAATCTAGTATCTATAAGTGTTGAAGTTAGTACCTGCAAGTGATGAATCTAGTATCTATAAGTGGTGAAGTTAGTACCTGCGTGATGAATCTAGTATCTATAAGTGGTGAAGTTAGTACCTGCAAGTGGTGAAGTTAGTACATGCAAGTGGTGAAGTTAGTACATGCAAGTGGTGAAGTTAGTACATGCAAGTGGTGAAGTTAGTACATGCAAGTGGTGAAGTTAGTACATGCAAGTGGTGAAGTTAGTACATGCAAGTGGTGAAGTTAGTACATGCAAGTGGTGAAGTTAGTACATGCAAGTGGTGAAGTTAGTACATGCAAGTGGTGAATCTAGTATCTATAAGTGGTGAAGTTAGTACATGCAAGTGATGAATCTAGTATCTATAAGTGGTGAAGTTAGTACATGCAAGTGGTGAATCTAGTATCTATAAGTGGTGAAGTTAGTACATGCAAGTGGTGAAGTTAGTACATGCAAGTGGTGAAGTTAGTACATGCAAGTGGTGAAGTTAGTACATGCAAGTGGTGAAGTTAGTACATGCAAGTGGTGAATCTAGTATCTATAAGTGGTGAAGTTAGTACATGCAAGTGATGAATCTAGTATCTATAAGTGGTGAAGTTAGTACCTGCAAGTGATGAATCTAGTATCTATAAGTGGTGAAGTTAGTACCTGCAAGTGGTGAAGTTAGTACCTGCAAGTGGTGAAGTTAGTACCTGCAAGTGGTGAAGTTAGTACATGCAAGTGGTGTAGTTAGTACATGCAAGTGGTGAAGTTAGTACATGCAAGTGGTGAAGTTAGTACATGCAAGTGGTGAAGTTAGTACATGCAAGTGGTGAAGTTAGTACATGCAAGTGGTGAATCTAGTATCTATAAGTGGTGAAGTTAGTACATGCAAGTGATGAATCTAGTATCTATAAGTGGTGAAGTTAGTACATGCAAGTGATGAATCTAGTATCTATAAGTGGTGAAGTTAGTACATGCAAGTGATGAATCTAGTATCTATAAGTGGTGAAGTTAGTACCTGCAAGTGGTGAAGTTAGTACATGCAAGTGGTGAAGTTAGTACATGCAAGTGGTGAAGTTAGTACATGCAAGTGGTGAAGTTAGTACATGCAAGTGATGAATCTAGTATCTATAAGTGGTGAAGTTAGTACCTGCAAGTGGTGAAGTTAGTACATGCAAGTGGTGAAGTTAGTACATGCAAGTGGTGAAGTTAGTACATGCAAGTGGTGAAGTTAGTACATGCAAGTGGTGAAGTTAGTACCTGCAAGTGGTGAAGTTAGTACATGCAAGTGGTGAATCTAGTATCTATAAGTGGTGAAGTTAGTACATGCAAGTGATGAATCTAGTATCTATAAGTGGTGAAGTTAGTACATGCAAGTGATGAATCTAGTATCTATAAGTGGTGAAGTTAGTACATGCAAGTGATGAATCTAGTATCTATAAGTGGTGAAGTTAGTACATGCAAGTGATGAATCTAGTATCTATAAGTGGTGAAGTTAGTACATGCAAGTGATGAATCTAGTATCTATAAGTGGTGAAGTTAGTACATGCAAGTGATGAATCTAGTATCTATAAGTGGTGAAGTTAGTACCTGCGTGATGAATCTAGTATCTATAAGTGGTGAAGTTAGTACCTGCAAGTGGTGAAGTTAGTACCTGCAAGTGGTGAAGTTAGTACCTGCAAGTGGTGAAGTTAGTACCTGCAAGTGGTGAAGTTAGTACCTGCAAGTGGTGAAGTTAGTACCTGCAAGTGGTGAAGTTAGTACCTGCAAGTGGTGAAGTTAGTACCTGCAAGTGGTGAAGTTAGTACCTGCAAGTGGTGAAGTTAGTACCTGCAAGTGGTGAAGTTAGTACCTGCAAGTGGTGAAGTTAGTACCTGCAAGTGGTGAAGTTAGTACCTGCAAGTGGTGAAGTTAGTACCTGCAAGTGGTGAAGTTAGTACCTGCAAGTGGTGAAGTTAGTACCTGCAAGTGGTGAAGTTAGTACCTGCAAGTGGTGAAGTTAGTACCTGCAAGTGGTGAAGTTAGTACCTGCAAGTGGTGAAGTTAGTACCTGCAAGTGGTGAAGTTAGTACCTGCAAGTGGTGAAGTTAGTACCTGCAAGTGGTGAAGTTAGTACCTGCAAGTGGTGAAGTTAGTACCTGCAAGTGGTGAAGTTAGTACCTGCAAGTGGTGAAGTTAGTACATGCAAGTGGTGAAGTTAGTACATGCAAGTGGTGAAGTTAGTACATGCAAGTGGTGAAGTTAGTACCTGCAAGTGGTGAAGTTAGTACATGCAAGTGGTGAATCTAGTATCTATAAGTGGTGAAGTTAGTACATGCAAGTGATGAATCTAGTATCTATAAGTGGTGAAGTTAGTACATGCAAGTGATGAATCTAGTATCTATAAGTGGTGAAGTTAGTACATGCAAGTGATGAATCTAGTATCTATAAGTGGTGAAGTTAGTACATGCAATTGATGAATCTAGTATCTATAAGTGGTGAAGTTAGTACATGCAAGTGATGAATCTAGTATCTATAAGTGGTGAAGTTAGTACATGCAAGTGATGAATCTAGTATCTATAAGTGGTGAAGTTAGTACATGCAAGTGGTGAATCTAGTATCTATAAGTGGTGAAGTTAGTACATGCAAGTGGTGAATCTAGTATCTATAAGTGGTGAAGTTAGTACCTGCAAGTGGTGAAGTTAGTACCTGAAAGTGGTGAAGTTAGTACCTGAAAGTGGTGAAGTTAGTACCTGCAAGTGGTGAAGTTAGTACCTGCAAGTGGTGAAGTTAGTACCTGCAAGTGGTGAAGTTAGTACCTGAAAGTGGTGAAGTTAGTACCTGCAAGTGGTGAAGTTAGTACCTGCAAGTGATGAATCTAGTATCTATAAGTGGTGAAGTTAGTACCTGCAAGTGGTAAAGTTAGTACCTGCAAGTGGTGAAGTTAGTACCTGCAAGTGGTGAAGTTAATACCTGCAAGTGGTGAAGTTAGTACATGCAATTGTTGAAGTTAATACCTGCAAGTGGTGAAGTTAGTACATGCAAGTGGTGAAGTTAGTACATGCAAGTGGTGAAGTTAGTACCTGCAAGTGGTGAAGTTAGTACCTGCAAGTGGTGAAGTTAACACCTGCAAGTGGTGAAGTTAGTACATGCAAGTGGTGAAGTTAGTACCTGCAAGTGGTGAAGTTAGTACCTGCAAGTGGTGAAGTTAGTACATGCAAGTGGTGAAGTTAGTACATGCAAGTGGTGAAGTTAGTACATGCAAGTGGTGAAGTTAGTACCTGCAAGTGGTGAAGTTAGTACCTGCAAGTGGTGAAGTTAGCACCTGCAAGTGGTGAATCTAGTATCTATAAGTGGTGAAGTTAGTACATGCAAGTGGTGAATCTAGTATCTATAAGTGGTGAAGTTAGTACCTGCAAGTGGTGAATCTAGTATCTATAAGTGGTGAAGTTAGTACCTGCAAGTGGTGAATCTAGTATCTATAAGTGGTGAAGTTAGTACATGCAAGTGGTGAAGTTAGTACCTGCAAGTGGTGAAGTTAATACCTGCAAGTGGTGAAGTTAGTACATGCAAGTGGTGAAGTTAGTACCTGCAAGTGGTGAATCTAGTATCTATAAGTGGTGAAGTTAGTACATGCAAGTGGTGAATCTAGTATCTATAAGTGGTGAAGTTAGTACATGCAAGTGGTGAATCTAGTATCTATAAGTGGTGAAGTTAGTACCTGCAAGTGGTGAATCTAGTATCTATAAGTGGTGAAGTTAGTACCTGCAAGTGGTGAATCTAGTATCTATAAGTGGTGAAGTTAGTACCTGCAAGTGGTGAATCTAGTATCTATAAGTGGTGAAGTTAGTACATGCAAGTGGTGAATCTAGTATCTATAAGTGGTGAAGTTAGCACATGCAAGTGGTGAATCTAGTATCTATAAGTGGTGAAGTTAGTAACTGCAAGTGGTGAATCTAGTATCTATAAGTGGTGAAGTTAGTACCTGCAAGTGGTGAATCTAGTATCTATAAGTGGTGAAGTTAGTACATGCAAGTGGTGAAGTTAGTACCTGCAAGTGGTGAATCTAGTATCTATAAGTGGTGAAGTTAGTACCTGCAAGTGGTGAATCTAGTATCTATAAGTGGTGAAGTTAGTACCTGCAAGTGGTGAATCTAGTATCTATAAGTGATGAAGTTAGTACATGCAAGTGGTGAAGTTAGTACCTGCAAGTGGTGAAGTTAATACCTGCAAGTGGTGAAGTTAGTACATGCAAGTGGTGAAGTTAGTACCTGCAAGTGGTGAATCTAGTATCTATAAGTGGTGAAGTTAATACATGCAAGTGGTGAATCTAGTATCTATAAGTGGTGAAGTTAGTACATGCAAGTGGTGAATCTAGTATCTATAAGTGGTGAAGTTAGTACCTGCAAGTGGTGAATCTAGTATCTATAAGTGGTGAAGTTAGTACCTGCAAGTGGTGAATCTAGTATCTATAAGTGGTGAAGTTAGTACCTGCAAGTGGTGAATCTAGTATCTATAAGTGGTGAAGTTAGTACATGCAAGTGGTGAATCTAGTATCTATAAGTGTTGAAGTTAGTACCTGCAAGTGATGAATCTAGTATCTATAAGTGGTGAAGTTAGTACCTGCGTGATGAATCTAGTATCTATAAGTGGTGAAGTTAGTACCTGCAAGTGGTGAAGTTAGTACATGCAAGTGGTGAAGTTAGTACATGCAAGTGGTGAAGTTAGTACATGCAAGTGGTGAAGTTAGTACATGCAAGTGGTGAAGTTAGTACATGCAAGTGGTGAAGTTAGTACATGCAAGTGGTGAAGTTAGTACATGCAAGTGGTGAAGTTAGTACATGCAAGTGGTGAAGTTAGTACATGCAAGTGGTGAATCTAGTATCTATAAGTGGTGAAGTTAGTACATGCAAGTGATGAATCTAGTATCTATAAGTGGTGAAGTTAGTACATGCAAGTGGTGAATCTAGTATCTATAAGTGGTGAAGTTAGTACATGCAAGTGGTGAAGTTAGTACATGCAAGTGGTGAAGTTAGTACATGCAAGTGGTGAAGTTAGTACATGCAAGTGGTGAAGTTAGTACATGCAAGTGGTGAATCTAGTATCTATAAGTGGTGAAGTTAGTACATGCAAGTGATGAATCTAGTATCTATAAGTGGTGAAGTTAGTACCTGCAAGTGATGAATCTAGTATCTATAAGTGGTGAAGTTAGTACCTGCAAGTGGTGAAGTTAGTACCTGCAAGTGGTGAAGTTAGTACCTGCAAGTGGTGAAGTTAGTACATGCAAGTGGTGTAGTTAGTACATGCAAGTGGTGAAGTTAGTACATGCAAGTGGTGAAGTTAGTACATGCAAGTGGTGAAGTTAGTACATGCAAGTGGTGAAGTTAGTACATGCAAGTGGTGAATCTAGTATCTATAAGTGGTGAAGTTAGTACATGCAAGTGATGAATCTAGTATCTATAAGTGGTGAAGTTAGTACATGCAAGTGATGAATCTAGTATCTATAAGTGGTGAAGTTAGTACATGCAAGTGATGAATCTAGTATCTATAAGTGGTGAAGTTAGTACCTGCAAGTGGTGAAGTTAGTACATGCAAGTGGTGAAGTTAGTACATGCAAGTGGTGAAGTTAGTACATGCAAGTGGTGAAGTTAGTACATGCAAGTGATGAATCTAGTATCTATAAGTGGTGAAGTTAGTACCTGCAAGTGGTGAAGTTAGTACATGCAAGTGGTGAAGTTAGTACATGCAAGTGGTGAAGTTAGTACATGCAAGTGGTGAAGTTAGTACATGCAAGTGGTGAAGTTAGTACCTGCAAGTGGTGAAGTTAGTACATGCAAGTGGTGAATCTAGTATCTATAAGTGGTGAAGTTAGTACATGCAAGTGATGAATCTAGTATCTATAAGTGGTGAAGTTAGTACATGCAAGTGATGAATCTAGTATCTATAAGTGGTGAAGTTAGTACATGCAAGTGATGAATCTAGTATCTATAAGTGGTGAAGTTAGTACATGCAAGTGATGAATCTAGTATCTATAAGTGGTGAAGTTAGTACATGCAAGTGATGAATCTAGTATCTATAAGTGGTGAAGTTAGTACATGCAAGTGATGAATCTAGTATCTATAAGTGGTGAAGTTAGTACCTGCGTGATGAATCTAGTATCTATAAGTGGTGAAGTTAGTACCTGCAAGTGGTGAAGTTAGTACCTGCAAGTGGTGAAGTTAGTACCTGCAAGTGGTGAAGTTAGTACCTGCAAGTGGTGAAGTTAGTACCTGCAAGTGGTGAAGTTAGTACCTGCAAGTGGTGAAGTTAGTACCTGCAAGTGGTGAAGTTAGTACCTGCAAGTGGTGAAGTTAGTACCTGCAAGTGGTGAAGTTAGTACCTGCAAGTGGTGAAGTTAGTACCTGCAAGTGGTGAAGTTAGTACCTGCAAGTGGTGAAGTTAGTACCTGCAAGTGGTGAAGTTAGTACCTGCAAGTGGTGAAGTTAGTACCTGCAAGTGGTGAAGTTAGTACCTGCAAGTGGTGAAGTTAGTACCTGCAAGTGGTGAAGTTAGTACCTGCAAGTGGTGAAGTTAGTACCTGCAAGTGGTGAAGTTAGTACCTGCAAGTGGTGAAGTTAGTACCTGCAAGTGGTGAAGTTAGTACCTGCAAGTGGTGAAGTTAGTACCTGCAAGTGGTGAAGTTAGTACCTGCAAGTGGTGAAGTTAGTACATGCAAGTGGTGAAGTTAGTACATGCAAGTGGTGAAGTTAGTACATGCAAGTGGTGAAGTTAGTACCTGCAAGTGGTGAAGTTAGTACATGCAAGTGGTGAATCTAGTATCTATAAGTGGTGAAGTTAGTACATGCAAGTGATGAATCTAGTATCTATAAGTGGTGAAGTTAGTACATGCAAGTGATGAATCTAGTATCTATAAGTGGTGAAGTTAGTACATGCAAGTGATGAATCTAGTATCTATAAGTGGTGAAGTTAGTACATGCAAGTGATGAATCTAGTATCTATAAGTGGTGAAGTTAGTACATGCAAGTGATGAATCTAGTATCTATAAGTGGTGAAGTTAGTACATGCAAGTGATGAATCTAGTATCTATAAGTGGTGAAGTTAGTACATGCAAGTGATGAATCTAGTATCTATAAGTGGTGAAGTTAGTACCTGCGTGATGAATCTAGTATCTATAAGTGGTGAAGTTAGTACCTGCAAGTGGTGAAGTTAGTACATGCAAGTGATGAATCTAGTATCTATAAGTGGTGAAGTTAGTACCTGCGTGATGAATCTAGTATCTATAAGTGGTGAAGTTAGTACCTGCAAGTGGTGAAGTTAGTACATGCAAGTGGTGAAGTTAGTACCTGCAAGTGGTGAAGTTAGTACCTGCAAGTGGTGAAGTTAGTACCTGCAAGTGGTGAAGTTAGTACATGCAAGTGGTGAAGTTAGTACATGCAAGTGATGAATCTAGTATCTATAAGTGGTGAAGTTAGTACCTGCGTGATGAATCTAGTATCTATAAGTGGTGAAGTTAGTACCTGCAAGTGGTGAAGTTAGTACCTGCAAGTGGTGAAGTTAGTACCTGCAAGTGGTGAAGTTAGTACCTGCAAGTGGTGAAGTTAGTACCTGCAAGTGGTGAAGTTAGTACATGCAAGTGGTGAAGTTAGTACATGCAAGTGATGAATCTAGTATCTATAAGTGGTGAAGTTAGTACCTGCGTGATGAATCTAGTATCTATAAGTGGTGAAGTTAGTACCTGCAAGTGGTGAAGTTAGTACCTGCAAGTGGTGAAGTTAGTACATGCAAGTGATGAAGTTAGTACCTGCAAGTGGTGAAGTTAGTACATGCAAGTGGTGAAGTTAGTACCTGCAAGTGGTGAAGTTAGTACATGCAAGTGATGAATCTAGTATCTATAAGTGGTGAAGTTAGTACCTGCGTGATGAATCTAGTATCTATAAGTGGTGAAGTTAGTACCTGCAAGTGGTGAAGTTAGTACCTGCAAGTGGTGAAGTTAGTACCTGCAAGTGGTGAAGTTAGTACCTGCAAGTGGTGAAGTTAGTACCTGCAAGTGGTGAAGTTAGTACATGCAAGTGGTGAAGTTAGTACATGCAAGTGGTGAAGTTAGTAACTACAAGTGGTGAAGTTAGTACCTGCAAGTGGTGAAGTTAGTAACTACAAGTGGTGAAGTTAGTACATGCAAGTGGTGAAGTTAGTACATGCAAGTGGTGAAGTTAGTAACTACAAGTGGTGAAGTTAGTACCTGCAAGTGGTGAAGTTAGTACCTGCAAGTGGTGAAGTTAGTACCTGCAAGTGGTGAAGTTAGTACATGCAAGTGGTGAAGTTAGTACATGCAAGTGATGAATCTAGTATCTATAAGTGGTGAAGTTAGTACCTGCGTGATGAATCTAGTATCTATATGTGGTGAAGTTAGTACCTGCAAGTGGTGAAGTTAGTACCTGCAAGTGGTGAAGTTAGTACCTGCAAGTGGTGAAGTTAGTACCTGCAAGTGGTGAAGTTAGTACATGCAAGTGGTGAAGTTAGTACATGCAAGTGGTGAAGTTAGTAACTACAAGTGGTGAAGTTAGTACCTGCAAGTGGTGAAGTTAGTACCTGCAAGTGGTGAAGTTAGTACCTGCAAGTGGTGAAGTTAGTACCTGCAAGTGGTGAAGTTAGTACCTGCAAGTGGTGAAGTTATTACCTGCAAGTGGTGAAGTTAGTACCTGCAAGTGGTGAAGTTAGTACCTGCAAGTGGTGAAGTTAGTACCTGCAAGTGGTGAAGTTAGTACCTGCAAGTGGTGAAGTTAGTACCTGCAAGTTGTGAAGTTAGTACCTGCAAGTGGTGAAGTTAGTACCTGCAAGTGGTGAAGTTAGTACCTGCAAGTGGTGAAGTTAGTACCTGCAAGTGGTGAAGTTAGTACCTGCAAGTGGTGAAGTTAGTACCTGCAAGTGGTGAAGTTAGTACCTGCAAGTGGTGAAGTTAGTACATGCAAGTGGTGAAGTTAGTACCTGCAAGTTGTGAAGTTAGTACCTGCAAGTGGTGAAGTTAGTACCTGCAAGTGGTGAAGTTAGTACCTGCAAGTGGTGAAGTTAGTACATGCAAGTGGTGAAGTTAGTACCTGCAAGTGGTGAAGTTAGTACATGCAAGTGGTGAAGTTAGTAACTACAAGTGGTGAAGTTAGTACATGCAAGTGGTGAAGTTAGTACATGCAAGTGGTGAAGTTAGTACATGCAAGTGGTGAAGTTAGTACATGCAAGTGGTGAAGTTAGTACATGCAAGTGGTGAAGTTAGTAACTACAAGTGGTGAAGTTAGTAACTACAAGTGGTGAAGTTAGTACATGCAAGTGGTGAAGTTAGTACCTGCAAGTGGTGAAGTTAGTACATGCAAGTGGTGAAGTTAGTACATGCAAGTGGTGAAGTTAGTAACTACAAGTGGTGAAGTTAGTAACTACAAGTGGTGAAGTTAGTACATGCAAGTGGTGAAGTTAGTAACTACAAGTGGTGAAGTTAGTAACTACAAGTGGTGAAGTTAGTACATGGAAGTGGTGAAGTTAGTACCTGCAAGTGGTGAAGTTAGTACATGCAAGTGGTGAAGTTAGTACATGCAAGTGGTGAAGTTAGTAACTACAAGTGGTGAAGTTAGTACCTGCAAGTGGTGAAGTTAGTACCTGCAAGTGGTGAAGTTAGTACCTGCAAGTGGTGAAGTTAGTACATGCAAGTGGTGAAGTTAGTACATGCAAGTGATGAATCTAGTATCTATAAGTGGTGAAGTTAGTACCTGCGTGATGAATCTAGTATCTATAAGTGGTGAAGTTAGTACATGCAAGTGGTGAAGTTAGTACATGCAAGTGGTGAAGTTAGTAACTACAAGTGGTGAAGTTAGTAACTACAAGTGGTGAAGTTAGTACATGCAAGTGGTGAAGTTAGTACCTGCAAGTGGTGAAGTTAGTACATGCAAGTGGTGAAGTTAGTACATGCAAGTGGTGAAGTTAGTAACTACAAGTGGTGAAGTTAGTAACTACAAGTGGTGAAGTTAGTACATGCAAGTGGTGAAGTTAGTAACTACAAGTGGTGAAGTTAGTAACTACAAGTGGTGAAGTTAGTACATGGAAGTGGTGAAGTTAGTACCTGCAAGTGGTGAAGTTAGTACCTGCAAGTGGTGAAGTTAGTACCTGCAAGTGGTGAAGTTAGTACCTGCAAGTGGTGAAGTTAGTACATGCAAGTGGTGAAGTTAGTACATGCAAGTGGTGAAGTTAGTAACTACAAGTGGTGAAGTTAGTACCTGCAAGTGGTGAAGTTAGTACCTGCAAGTGGTGAAGTTAGTACCTGCAAGTGGTGAAGTTAGTACCTGCAAGTGGTGAAGTTATTACCTGCAAGTGGTGAAGTTAGTACCTGCAAGTGGTGAAGTTAGTACCTGCAAGTGGTGAAGTTAGTACCTGCAAGTGGTGAAGTTAGTACCTGCAAGTGGTGAAGTTAGTACCTGCAAGTTGTGAAGTTAGTACCTGCAAGTGGTGAAGTTAGTACCTGCAAGTGGTGAAGTTAGTACCTGCAAGTGGTGAAGTTAGTACCTGCAAGTGGTGAAGTTAGTACCTGCAAGTGGTGAAGTTAGTACCTGCAAGTGGTGAAGTTAGTACCTGCAAGTGGTGAAGTTAGTACATGCAAGTGGTGAAGTTAGTACCTGCAAGTTGTGAAGTTAGTACCTGCAAGTGGTGAAGTTAGTACCTGCAAGTGGTGAAGTTAGTACCTGCAAGTGGTGAAGTTAGTACATGCAAGTGGTGAAGTTAGTACCTGCAAGTGGTGAAGTTAGTACCTGCAAGTGGTGAAGTTAGTACCTGCAAGTGGTGAAGTTAGTACATGCAAGTGGTGAAGTTAGTACCTGTAAGTGGTGAAGTTAGTACCTGCAAGTGGTGAAGTTAGTACCTGCAAGTGGTGAAGTTAGTACATGCAAGTGGTGAAGTTAGTACCTGCAAGTGGTGAAGTTAGTACATGCAAGTGGTGAATCTAGTATCTATAAGTGGTGAAGTTAGTACATGCAAGTGATGAATCTAGTATCTATAAGTGGTGAAGTTAGTACATGCAAGTGATGAATCTAGTATCTATAAGTGGTGAAGTTAGTACATGCAAGTGATGAATCTAGAATCTATAAGTGGTGAAGTTAGTACATGCAAGTGATGAATCTAGTATCTATAAGTGTTGAAGTTAGTACCTGCAAGTGGTGAATCTTGTATCTATAAGTGGTGAAGTTAGTACATGCAAGTGATGAATCTAGTATCTATAAGTGGTGAAGTTAGTACCTGCGTGATGAATCTAGTATCTATAAGTGGTGAAGTTAGTACCTGCAAGTGGTGAAGTTAGTACATGCAAGTGGTGAAGTTAGTACCTGCAAGTGGTGAAGTTAGTACCTGCAAGTGGTGAAGTTAGTACCTGCAAGTGGTGAAGTTAGTACATGCAAGTGGTGAAGTTAGTACATGCAAGTGATGAATCTAGTATCTATAAGTGGTGAAGTTAGTACCTGCGTGATGAATCTAGTATCTATAAGTGGTGAAGTTAGTACCTGCAAGTGGTGAAGTTAGTACCTGCAAGTGGTGAAGTTAGTACCTGCAAGTGGTGAAGTTAGTACCTGCAAGTGGTGAAGTTAGTACCTGCAAGTGGTGAAGTTAGTACATGCAAGTGGTGAAGTTAGTACATGCAAGTGATGAATCTAGTATCTATAAGTGGTGAAGTTAGTACCTGCGTGATGAATCTAGTATCTATAAGTGGTGAAGTTAGTACCTGCAAGTGGTGAAGTTAGTACCTGCAAGTGGTGAAGTTAGTACATGAAAGTGATGAAGTTAGTACCTGCAAGTGGTGAAGTTAGTACATGCAAGTGGTGAAGTTAGTACCTGCAAGTGGTGAAGTTAGTACATGCAAGTGATGAATCTAGTATCTATAAGTGGTGAAGTTAGTACCTGCGTGATGAATCTAGTATCTATAAGTGGTGAAGTTAGTACCTGCAAGTGGTGAAGTTAGTACCTGCAAGTGGTGAAGTTAGTACCTGCAAGTGGTGAAGTTAGTACCTGCAAGTGGTGAAGTTAGTACCTGCAAGTGGTGAAGTTAGTACATGCAAGTGGTGAAGTTAGTACATGCAAGTGGTGAAGTTAGTAACTACAAGTGGTGAAGTTAGTACCTGCAAGTGGTGAAGTTAGTAACTACAAGTGGTGAAGTTAGTACATGCAAGTGGTGAAGTTAGTACATGCAAGTGGTGAAGTTAGTAACTACAAGTGGTGAAGTTAGTACCTGCAAGTGGTGAAGTTAGTACCTGCAAGTGGTGAAGTTAGTACCTGCAAGTGGTGAAGTTAGTACATGCAAGTGGTGAAGTTAGTACATGCAAGTGATGAATCTAGTATCTATAAGTGGTGAAGTTAGTACCTGCGTGATGAATCTAGTATCTATATGTGGTGAAGTTAGTACCTGCAAGTGGTGAAGTTAGTACCTGCAAGTGGTGAAGTTAGTACCTGCAAGTGGTGAAGTTAGTACCTGCAAGTGGTGAAGTTAGTACATGCAAGTGGTGAAGTTAGTACATGCAAGTGGTGAAGTTAGTAACTACAAGTGGTGAAGTTAGTACCTGCAAGTGGTGAAGTTAGTACCTGCAAGTGGTGAAGTTAGTACCTGCAAGTGGTGAAGTTAGTACCTGCAAGTGGTGAAGTTAGTACCTGCAAGTGGTGAAGTTATTACCTGCAAGTGGTGAAGTTAGTACCTGCAAGTGGTGAAGTTAGTACCTGCAAGTGGTGAAGTTAGTACCTGCAAGTGGTGAAGTTAGTACCTGCAAGTGGTGAAGTTAGTACCTGCAAGTTGTGAAGTTAGTACCTGCAAGTGGTGAAGTTAGTACCTGCAAGTGGTGAAGTTAGTACCTGCAAGTGGTGAAGTTAGTACCTGCAAGTGGTGAAGTTAGTACCTGCAAGTGGTGAAGTTAGTACCTGCAAGTGGTGAAGTTAGTACCTGCAAGTGGTGAAGTTAGTACATGCAAGTGGTGAAGTTAGTACCTGCAAGTTGTGAAGTTAGTACCTGCAAGTGGTGAAGTTAGTACCTGCAAGTGGTGAAGTTAGTACCTGCAAGTGGTGAAGTTAGTACATGCAAGTGGTGAAGTTAGTACCTGCAAGTGGTGAAGTTAGTACATGCAAGTGGAGAAGTTAGTAACTACAAGTGGTGAAGTTAGTACATGCAAGTGGTGAAGTTAGTACATGCAAGTGGTGAAGTTAGTACATGCAAGTGGTGAAGTTAGTACATGCAAGTGGTGAAGTTAGTACATGCAAGTGGTGAAGTTAGTAACTACAAGTGGTGAAGTTAGTAACTACAAGTGGTGAAGTTAGTACATGCAAGTGGTGAAGTTAGTACCTGCAAGTGGTGAAGTTAGTACATGCAAGTGGTGAAGTTAGTACATGCAAGTGGTGAAGTTAGTAACTACAAGTGGTGAAGTTAGTAACTACAAGTGGTGAAGTTAGTACATGCAAGTGGTGAAGTTAGTAACTACAAGTGGTGAAGTTAGTAACTACAAGTGGTGAAGTTAGTACATGCAAGTGGTGAAGTTAGTACCTGCAAGTGGTGAAGTTAGTACATGCAAGTGGTGAAGTTAGTACATGCAAGTGGTGAAGTTAGTAACTACAAGTGGTGAAGTTAGTACCTGCAAGTGGTGAAGTTAGTACCTGCAAGTGGTGAAGTTAGTACCTGCAAGTGGTGAAGTTAGTACATGCAAGTGGTGAAGTTAGTACATGCAAGTGATGAATCTAGTATCTATAAGTGGTGAAGTTAGTACCTGCGTGATGAATCTAGTATCTATAAGTGGTGAAGTTAGTACCTGCAAGTGGTGAAGTTAGTACCTGCAAGTGGTGAAGTTAGTACCTGCAAGTGGTGAAGTTAGTACCTGCAAGTGGTGAAGTTAGTACCTGCAAGTGGTGAAGTTAGTACATGCAAGTGGTGAAGTTAGTACATGCAAGTGGTGAAGTTAGTAACTACAAGTGGTGAAGTTAGTACCTGCAAGTGGTGAAGTTAGTACCTGCAAGTGGTGAAGTTAGTACCTGCAAGTGGTGAAGTTAGTACCTGCAAGTGGTGAAGTTATTACCTGCAAGTGGTGAAGTTAGTACCTGCAAGTGGTGAAGTTAGTACCTGCAAGTGGTGAAGTTAGTACCTGCAAGTGGTGAAGTTAGTACCTGCAAGTGGTGAAGTTAGTACCTGCAAGTTGTGAAGTTAGTACCTGCAAGTGGTGAAGTTAGTACCTGCAAGTGGTGAAGTTAGTACCTGCAAGTGGTGAAGTTAGTACCTGCAAGTGGTGAAGTTAGTACCTGCAAGTGGTGAAGTTAGTACCTGCAAGTGGTGAAGTTAGTACCTGCAAGTGGTGAAGTTAGTACATGCAAGTGGTGAAGTTAGTACCTGCAAGTTGTGAAGTTAGTACCTGCAAGTGGTGAAGTTAGTACCTGCAAGTGGTGAAGTTAGTACCTGCAAGTGGTGAAGTTAGTACATGCAAGTGGTGAAGTTAGTACCTGCAAGTGGTGAAGTTAGTACCTGCAAGTGGTGAAGTTAGTACCTGCAAGTGGTGAAGTTAGTACATGCAAGTGGTGAAGTTAGTACCTGTAAGTGGTGAAGTTAGTACCTGCAAGTGGTGAAGTTAGTACCTGCAAGTGGTGAAGTTAGTACATGCAAGTGGTGAAGTTAGTACCTGCAAGTGGTGAAGTTAGTACATGCAAGTGGTGAATCTAGTATCTATAAGTGGTGAAGTTAGTACATGCAAGTGATGAATCTAGTATCTATAAGTGGTGAAGTTAGTACATGCAAGTGATGAATCTAGTATCTATAAGTGGTGAAGTTAGTACATGCAAGTGATGAATCTAGTATCTATAAGTGGTGAAGTTAGTACATGCAAGTGATGAATCTAGTATCTATAAGTGTTGAAGTTAGTACCTGCAAGTGGTGAATCTTGTATCTATAAGTGGTGAAGTTAGTACATGCAAGTGATGAATCTAGTATCTATAAGTGGTGAAGTTAGTACCTGCAAGTGGTGAATCTAGTATCTATAAGTGGTGAAGTTAGTACCTGCAAGTGGTGAAGTTAGTACCTGCAAGTGGTGAAGTTAGTACCTGCAAGTGGTGAAGTTAGTACCTGCAAGTGGTGAAGTTAGTACATGCAAGTGATTAATCTAGTATCTATAAGTGGTGAAGTTAGTACATGCAAGTGATTAATCTAGTATCTATAAGTGGTGAAGTTAGTACCTGCAAGTGATGAATCTAGTATCTATAAGTGGTGAAGTTAGTACCTGCAAGTGGTGAAGTTAGTACCTGCAAGTGGTGAAGTTAGTACCTGCAAGTGGTGAATCTAGTATCTATAAGTGGTGAAGTTAGTACCTGCAAGTGATGAATCTAGTATCTATAAGTGGTGAAGTTAGTACCTGCAAGTGGTGAAGTTAGTACCTGCAAGTGGTGAAGTTAGTACCTGCAAGTGGTGAATCTAGTATCTATAAGTGGTGAAGTTAGTACCTGCAAGTGATGAATCTAGTATCTATAAGTGGTGAAGTTAGTACCTGCAAGTGAAGAATCTAGTATCTATAAGCAGTGAAGTTAGTACCTGCAAGTGATGAATCTAGTATCTATAAGTGGTGATGTTAGTACCTGCAAGTGATGAATCTAGTATCTATAAGTGGTGAAGTTAGTACCTGCAAGTGATGAATCTAGTATCTATATGTGGTGAAGTTAGTACCTGCAAGTGATGAATCTAGTATCTATAAGTGGTGAAGTTAGTACATGCAAGTGATGAATCTAGTATCTATAAGTGGTGAAGTTAGTACCTGCAAGTGATGAATCTAGTATCTATAAGTGTTGAAGTTAGTACCTGCAAGTGATGAATCTAGTATCTATAAGTGGTGAAGTTAGTACCTGCAAGTGATGAATCTAGTATCTATAAGTTGTGAAGTTAGTACCTGCGTGATGAATCTAGTATCTATAAGTGGTGAAGTTAGTACCTGCAAGTGGTGAAGTTAGTACCTGCAAGTGGTGAAGTTAGTACCTGCAAGTGGTGAAGTTAGTACCTGCAAGTGGTGAAGTTAGTACATGCAAGTGATTAATCTAGTATCTATAAGTGGTGAAGTTAGTACATGCAAGTGATGAATCTAGTATCTATAAGTGGCGAAGTTAGTACCTGCAAGTGATGAATCTAGTATCTATAAGCAGTGAAGTTAGTACCTGCAAGTGATGAATCTAGTATCTATAAGTGGTGATTTTAGTACCTGCAAGTGATGAATCTAGTATCTATAAGTGGTGAAGTTAGTACCTGCAAGTGATGAATCTAGTATCTATATGTGGTGAAGTTAGTACCTGCAAGTGATGAATCTAGTATCTATAAGTGGTGAAGTTAGTACCTGCAAGTGATGAATCTAGTATCTATAAGCAGTGAAGTTAGTACCTGCAAGTGATGAATCTAGTATCTATAAGTGGTGAAGTTAGTACCTGCAAGTGATGAATCTAGTATCTATAAGTGGTGATGTTAGTACCTGCAAGTGATGAATCTAGTATCTATAAGTGGTGAAGTTAGTACCTGCAAGTGATGAATCTAGTATCTATAAGCAGTGAAGTTAGTACCTGCAAGTGATGAATCTAGTATCTATAAGTGGTGATGTTAGTACCTGCAAGTGATGAATCTAGTATCTATAAGTGGTGAAGTTAGTACCTGCAAGTGATGAATCTAGTATCTATATGTGGTGAAGTTAGTACCTGCAAGTGATGAATCTAGTATCTATAAGTGGTGAAGTTAGTACATGCAAGTGATGAATCTAGTATCTATAAGTGGTGAAGTTAGTACCTGCAAGTGATGAATCTAGTATCTATAAGTGGTGAAGTTAGTACCTGCAAGTGATGAATCTAGTATCTATAAGTGGTGAAGTTAGTACCTGCGTGATGAATCTAGTATCTATAAGTGGTGAAGTTAGTACCTGCAAGTGGTGAAGTTAGTACCTGCAAGTGGTGAAGTTAGTACATGCAAGTGGTGAAGTTAGTGCCTGCAAGTGGTGAAGTTAGTACCTGCACGTGGTGAAGTTAGTACCTGAAAGTGGTGAAGTTAGTACCTGCACGTGGTGAAGTTAGTACCTGCAAGTGGTGAAGTTAGTACCTGCAAGTGGTGAAGTTAGTACCTGCAAGTGGTGAAGTTAGTACCTGCAAGTGGTGAAGTTAGTACATGCAAGTGATTAATCTAGTATCTATAAGCGGTGAATTTAGTACCTGCAAGTGGTGAAGTTAGTACCTGCAAGTGGTGAAGTTAGTACCTGCACGTGGTGAAGTTAGTACCTGCAAGTGGTGAAGTTAGTACCTGCAAGTGGTGAAGTTAGTACCTGCAAGAGGTGAATCTAGTATCTATAAGTGGTGAAGTTAGTACCTGCAAGTGAGGAATCTAGTATCTATAAGTGGTGAAGTTAGTACCTGCAAGTGATGAATCTAGTATCTATAAGCAGTGAAGTTAGTACCTGCAAGTGATGAATCTAGTATCTATAAGTGGTGAAGTTAGTACCTGCAAGTGATGAATCTAGTATCTATAAGTGGTGAAGTTAGTACCTGCAAGTGATGAATCTAGTATCTATAAGTGGTGAAGTTAGTACCTGCAAGTGATGAATCTAGTATCTATAAGTGGTGAAGTTAGTACCTGCAAGTGATGAATCTAGTATCTATAAGTGGTGAAGTTAGTACCTGCAAGTGATGAATCTAGTATCTATAAGTGGTGAAGTTAGTACCTGCAAGTGATGAATCTAGTATCTATAAGTGGTGAAGTTAGTACCTGCAAGTGGTCAAGTTAGTACCTGCAAGTGGTGAATGTAGTACCTGCAAGTGGTGAATGTAGTACCTGCAAGTGGTGAATGTAGTACCTGCAAGTGGTGAATGTAGTACCTGCAAGTGGTGAATGTAGTACCTGCAAGTGGTGAATGTAGTACCTGCAAGTGGTGAATGTAGTACCTGCAAGTTGTGAATCCATCTTGAATATCTGTCAAGTAATAATGTTGCACTCTTAAATTTCTCACGTAAATAGAATATGAATAAGAACGAGAAATATTTTATGCAAATGGAGTAATGTTAATGCATACATGAGCTCATGTGCTAGGATATCTTACTCAGCCAATCCTTCTTTATGGGCGCGAAGTATAGACATTAAGCAAAAGAGTCCAAGATAACTAGATGCTACTGCGATGTGGATTTTAAGTAGAACTATAAAAAAAATTCATGGACAACAAGGAAAAATAATGTACAAGTTCTCAGAGATGCTGGGGTTAAACGACAAATATAGCGAAAATTAGAAACAATCAAAATATTTAAGGCATGTGATAAGGAAAGTAAAACTTAAACATTTAGTAAACATCAGAAAGATCAAGGGGAGAAGAGACAGAGGAAGACAAAGAGAGAAATTGTTGGATAGTTGTCACTGTGGCACAAAAAGAAGTCACCAATTGAACTTATTAACAACACAAGAGACAGAGTTGTGGAGAAGCATAGACGTCTACGTCACAAGGCATGTCTATTGATTGATTTACTGGAATATGTGGTTATATAGTGTTAAGTTTCTCTCCCATCCGCCAGAAACTAGGGCTTTGAGTCCGTCGTTATTACTGGTAGGAAATAACAAAATAAACTCCTGTGTGTCAAACATCAGGAAGTAGGATACTATAGGTTATGCTCCGGGAAGGTCGATGAATGTTGCCATCGCTACTGAGAAAATGCGCAAGGGGTGTTAGGAGGTTTCTAGTCAACTACTGACTAGACTGACGATCACTTATGTTAGTCAGGTGGTTTCTATTCAACTATTGACTAGGTAGTTGATCGCTTATGTTAGGAGGTTTCTAGTCAACTACCGACTAGATAGATGATCGCTTATGTTAGGAGGTTTCTATTCAACTACTGACTAGATAGATGATCACTTATGTTAGTCAGGTGGTTTCTATTCAACTACTGACTAGATAGATGATCGCTTATGTTAGTCAGGTGGTTTCTATTCAACTACTGACTAGATAGATGATCGCTTATGTTAGTCAGGTGGTTTCTATTCAACTACTGACTAGGTAGTTGATCGCTTATGTTAGTCAGGTGGTTTCTATTCAACTACTGACTAGATAGATGATCGCTTATGTTAGTCAGGTGGTTTCTATTCAACTACTGACTAGGTAGTTGATCGCTTATGTTAGTCAGGTGGTTTCTATTCAACTACTGACTAGGTAGTTGATCGCTTATGTTAGTCAGGTGGTTTCTATTCAACTACTGACTAGATAGATGATCGCTTATGTTAGTCAGGTGGTTTCTATTCAACTACTGACTAGGTAGTTGATCGCTTATGTTAGTCAGGTGGTTTCTATTCAACTACTGACTAGATAGATGATCGCTTATGTTAGTCAGGTGGTTTCTATTCAACTACTGACTAGATAGATGATCACTTATGTTAGTCAGGTGGTTTCTATTCAACTACTGACTTAACAGGTGATCGCTTATGTAAGGAGGTTTCTAGTCAACTACTGACTAGACAGATAATGACTTATATTAGTCAGGTGGTTTCCATTCAACTACTGACCAGAGAGATTATCGATTATTTTAGTCGGGTGGTTTCTATTCAACTTCTAACTAGATAGACGATTGCTTATTTTAGTCAGGAGGTTTCTAGTCAACTACTTAGTAGATAGATTATCACTTATGAAAAAAACGGTGCGCAATGGCGTGGTTTATAGCTCAGCAAATATTTCCTTTTTTTTATTGTTAATAAATATGCACTAGAATTCTCCGGACTTTTGCCTTGATCCTTGGAAACACCGAAGCGTCTGTGATGCTAAAACTTCAAGAGAAAGAAGGAAATAGTACGTTAATGAAAGCTGAATTGAGCTACCACATGCTGAGATATAGATCCATCTTAGTTTCCTAGTATTGTTTCTGATAATACTACAAGTAAGATAACGTTGGCCAAGGATGCAAAAGTCAGAACGCCGACCAAAGATCGCCAAAAGTCACAACCTTTCAATACTGACTATGATAATGTCTTACGTGTTCTAAATGAGCCAATTCGCGGCTTCTACTGTCTAACACAAAGAACTACAAACACAATTATTGATGCTCTGGTCTCAGTCTCTGACTTAACAGGGAAACTAACAAAACAAACGGCTGTTGTGATAGGATATTTAGAAATGAGATCGTGCTTCGGTCATGACAAGGACTCCTCTAGAGAGGAAAGTTAATACTTCACTACGACAAAACTGTGTTAACTTTGATCCTGGAATCAAAACAAGGGAAGCTCTGCGGGAGACAAGTCCGACAAACTGTTTGTACAAGATGGAATCTTACATGTAACCTATATTTTTTTTACAAAGGTTCTGAAACATGTATTAATGAACCCTATTCTTATGGAACTATTTAAAATGAGGCAACGTCAAAAAGATGGTATTTGGGTTTGTTTATATTTCTTCTCTTCATTCTTATACTTTTCTAAACGTATATCTTATTGAAATGTTTCGCTGCCCGCATTTTCCCCCCATATATTTCTCTTTTCGACTAGAACAGTGGTTCCCATACTTTTTTTTTAAGCACTTGATATATTTTCAATTTTTTAATCATCATAACTCACGCACTTCCAACTTCAATTAATAGTCATTTGTGTAGATTCATACAGCGTCACTTATCTTGTCTGATCAGCCTATTTGTTTACGGGACCGTAAACATTATACGTTACATTATCACTTTCTCGACAATGTTTGATCCAACACCCCCTTCTCAACAACATGTCAAAAACCTTTACTTAATTATGTCCCAACAAAACAATTACCACCACCAAACCTCTAAAGATGCTTACAGATAAAGTTCGAAAATTTTGCATATTTATCGCATTTTTTTGAACAAATTTTCAAATCAAACAATTTCATCATCTTCTTCATCGTTCTTCAGTCAGATATCAGGTTACAGAACCAATAGCTTCTGTCAGATATCATGTTACAGAACCAATAGCTTCAGTCAGATGTCAGGTTACAGAACCAATAGCTTCATTCAGATATCAGGTTACAGAACCAATAGCTTCAGTCAGATATCAGGTTACAGAACCAATAGCTTCAGTCAGATATCAGGTTACAGAACCAATAGCTTCAGTCAGATATCAGGTTACAGAACTAATAGCTTCAGTCAGATATCAGGTTACAGAACCAATAGCTTCAGTCAGATATCAGGTTACAGAACCAATAGCTTCAGTCAGATATCAGGTTACAGAACCAATAGCTTCAGTCAGATATCAGGTTACAGAACCAATAGCTTCAGTCAGATATCAGGTTACAGAACCAATAGCTTCAGTCAGATATCAGGTTACAGAACCAATAGCTTCAGTCAGATATCAGGTTACAGAACGAATAGCTTCAGTCAGATGTCAGGTTACAGAACCAATAGCTTCATTCAGATATCAGGTTACAGAACCAATAGCTTCAGTCAGATGTCTGGTTACAGAACCAATAGCTTCTGTCAGATATCAAGTTATAGAACCAATAGCTTCAGTCAGATATCAGCTTACAGCGCCAACAGCTTCAGTAAGATATCAGGTTACAGCACCAATAGCTTCAGTCAGATGTTAGGTTACAGAACTAATATCTTCAGTCAGATGTCAGGTTACAGAACCAATAGCTTCTGTCAGATATCAAGTTATAGAACCAATAGCTTCTGTCAGATATCAGGTTACAGAACCAATAGCTTCAGTCAGATATCAGGTTACAGAACCAATAGCTTCAGTCAGATATCAGGTTACAGAACCAATAGCTTCAGTCAGATGTCAGGTTACAGAACTAATATCTTCGGTCAGATGTCAGGTTACAGAACTAATAGTTTCAGTCAGATGTCAGGTTACAGAACCAATAGCTTCTGTCAGATATCAGGTTACAGACCCAATTGCTTCAGTCAGATATCAGGTTACAGAACCAATAGCTTCTGTCAGATATCCGGTTGCAGAGCCAATAGCTTCAGTCAGATATCAGTCTACATCGCCAATAGCTTCAGTCAGATAAAAGATTACATCGCCATAAGCTTCAGTCAGATAAAAGATTACAGCGCAAATAGCTTCAGTCAGATAACATGTTACAGCACCAATAGCTTCAGTCAGATAAAAGGTTACAGCGCCAATAGCCTCAGTCATATAAAAGATTACATCGCCATAAGCTTCAGTCAGATGTCAGGTTACAGCGCCAATAGCTTCAGTCAGATAAAAGGTGACAGCCTTAATACCTTCAGTCAGATGTCAGGTTACAGCACCAATAGCTTCAGTCAGATAAAAGGTTAGAGCGCCAATAGTTTCAGTCAAATAAAAGGTTACAGCACCAATAGCTTCAGTCAGATATAAGGTTACAGAACCAATAGCTTCAGTCAGATGTCAGGTTACAGAACTAATATCTTCGGTCAGATGTCAGGTTACAGAACTAATAGTTTCAGTCAGATGTCAGGTTACAGAACCAATAGCTTCAGTCAGATATCAGGTTACAGACCCAATTGCTTCAGTCAGATATCATGTTACAGAACCAATAGCTTCTGTCAGATATCAGGTTGCAGAGCCAATAGCTTCAGTCAGATATCAGTCTACATCGTCAATAGCTTCAGTCAGATAAAAGATTACATCGCCATAAGCTTCAGTCAGATAAAAGATTACAGCGCAAATAGCTTCAGTCAGATAACATGTTACAGCACCAATAGCTTCAGTCAGATAAAAGGTTACAGCGCCAATAGCCTCAGTCATATAAAAGATTACATCGCCATAAGCTTCAGTCAGATGTCAGGTTACAGCGCCAATAGCTTCAGTCAGATAAAAGGTGACAGCCTTAATACCTTCAGTCAGATGTCAGGTTACAGCACCAATAGCTTCAGTCAGATAAAAGGTTAGAGCGCCAATAGTTTCAGTCAAATAAAAGGTTACAGCACCAATAGCTTCAGTCAGATATAAGGTTACAGCGCCAATAACTTGAGTCAGATAAAAGGTTACAGCGCCAATAACTTCAGTCAGATAACATGTTACAGCGCCAATAGCTTCAGTCAGATAAAAGGTTACAGCGCCAATAACTTGAGTCAGATAAAAGGTTACAGCGCCAATAACATCAGTCAGATAACATGTTATAGCACCAATAGCTTCAGTCAGATAAAAGATTACAGCGCCAATAGCTTCAATGAATTGTGTGGTTCGTATCAGGTCATTCATGGAACCCCTCAGGTCTGGAAGTAGTGCCGTCTCAGTAGGCCATATTTTTTCCCTCTCCTCTTGGTAGAGTTGCCAGGCATCAAGAATTTATTCTGCTGTCTCTGGGCTCAGTCCACAGTTGCACAGGTCTGTCTCGCCAATCTTCAGCTTTCGGAACATGTGACTTCTCAGTCATTGTGGTCATTTCTTATTCTGAACATGATGATTTGTTCTTCGCGTGACATTTGATGGTAGGTATCATTGGTTCTGCAATTTTGTACATCTTCTTCTATTTTTTCTTATATTCTGCTTTTAACATGGTCTTACATTCATAGTACGTATTTACATAATTTAAATGGTGTATAAAACATATTGTTGACGTCAACTTTTGGCAATCTCTCTCCCCCTTATCAACAACTGTCAAAGTTTTTCAGATTCCCTCCCTCCATAATTGTTGACATAATTATGGACGACCTTTATTGTGTTTTTCATTGGATGACACACAGAAGGATTGTACTTATACCATTCTTCTTTCTGTCCTCATGTACCTTTCGGTGTTGTACTTATACCATTCTTCTTTCTGTACTCATGTACCTTTCAGTGTTGTATTTATACCATTCTTCTTTCTGTCCTCATGTACCTTTCGGTGTTGTACTTATACCATTCTTCTTTCTGTACTCATGTACCTTTCAGTGTTGTATTTATACCATTCTTCTTTCTGTCCTCATGTACCTTTCAGTGTTGTACTTATACCATTCTTCTTTCTGTACTCATGTACCTTTCGGTGTTGTACTTATACCATTCTTCATTCTGTACTCATGTACCTTTCAGTGTTGTACTTATACCATTCTTCATTCTGTACTCATGTACCTTTCAGTGTTGTACTTATACCATTCTTCATTCTGTACTCATGTACCTTTCAGTGTTGTACTTATACCATTCTTCATTCTGTACTCATGTACCTTTCAGTGTTGTACTTATACCATTCTTCATTCTGTACTCATGTACCTTTCAGTGTTGTACTTATACCATTCTTCATTCTGTACTCATGTACCTTTCAGTGTTGTACTTATACCATTCTTCTTTCTGTACTCATGTACCTTTCAGTGTTGTATTTATACCATTCTTCTTTCTGTCCTCATGTACCTTTCAGTGTTGTACTTATACCATTCTTCTTTCTGTCCTCATGTACCTTTCAGTGTTGTACTTATACCATTCTTCTTTCTGTACTCATGTACCTTTCAGTGTTGTACTTATACCATTCTTCTTTCTGTACTCATGTACCTTTCAGTGTTGTACTTATACCATTCTTCATTCTGTACTCATGTACCTTTCAGTGTTGTACTTATACCATTCTTCATTCTGTACTCATGTACCTTTCAGTGTTGTACTTATACCATTCTTCATTCTGTACTCATGTACCTTTCGGTGTTGTACTTATACCATTGGCAGCTAAAAAGACAAATCAAGAAGAGGTTTTTTTCGGTCATATAAAGAGACATAACAGCATGGAAATATTAATAGCTGTAGACAGAGTTAACGGCAATAGGGGTAGAGGACGCCCAAGACGACGAAGGTGCAGTGATGTAACAGAATATTTAAGCATGTCTCTAGCTGCAACAGGTTCACTCGCCCAGAATCACGGAGTGCTTAGAAAAACCATAAACATGAGGATGTTCTGAATAGAATATGTCACATGATGATGATTATATGTCACATGATGATGATTATATGTCACATGATGATGATTATATGTCACATGATGATGATTATATGTCACATGATGATGATTATATGTCACATGATGATGATTATATGTCACATGATTATGATTATATGTCACATGATGATGATTATATCTCCGTATCGCTCATGTGATTCTGGAAACAGAAGACGAGCAAAAAATATCTGCACTGTTACCTGCCATGCACATCATTAGAGACGATTAAGGAGAATTACGGGGTGAAGTTGGCTGTCCCATTCGTTAGAGTAGTATTTATCAACGAAGGGCAAATGACTCTCCCTTACAGGTCACGAAGACTTGAGGAGATCCACGGAGAAAGAATTTTAACTTAGGGACCACCTACCTGTCAAGGGGACCACATGAAAATGACAACTTTTAAGAAAAAAACCATAAATAATAGTAATATACTAAGTAATGTACTTACATATTAAGTACCAGGGAAGTGATCACTTGTAAGAAATATAACAATAATAATAATGATCCTGCTTGAAAAAACACAAGACTTTTAAGGGAATTCAGTCTTTATTTTATTTACTAGAGAAATTTCAGAAGAACATTTGTCTCAAAAGGACACCATAGTCCTAATAACTTTGAGAATCACTGCATTAGAGGGATAAATTCAACACCCAGAAGCCATTCTGAAGTCAGATGTGTCAGACCAGCAGACGCAGATAATTTTATCGTAGCTAAGCTATAAACCATTGCACAATGCATTCCGTTCTCCAGATAAAATTTTGCTAAACTGCAAGAGTTTTAGCACGACTTCGAAGAAGAAGAAGAAGATGCTAGTGTAAGTTGTATGTTTTTAATACTAAATTGAACCTTTGTGGTTAGATATCAACGGCAGGCAATGTACGACCTTAAAATATGATAGATATTATAATAAATAATATATAATTTCATCTATCGACCCCATTGTTCATATCGACCCCATTGTTCATATCGGCCCCATTGTTCATATCGGCCCCATTGTTCATATCGGCCCCATTGTTCATATCGACCCCATTGTTCATATCGATCCCGTTCTTCATATCGACCCCATTGTTCATATCGACCCCATTGTTAATATCGACCCCGCTGGTCATATCGACCCATTGTTCATATTGATCCCGTTCTTCATATCGACCCCATTGTTCATATCGACCCAATTGTTCATATCGACCCCATTGTTCATATCGACCCCGTTGGTCATATCGACCCCATTGTTCATATCGACCCCATTGTTCATATCGACCCCATTATTCATATCGACCCAATTGTTCATATCGAACCCATTGTTCATATCGATCCCGTTCTTCATATCGACCCCATCGTTCAAATGGACCCCATTGTTCATATCGACCCCATTGTTCATATCGACCCCGTTCTTCATACCGACCCCGTTCTTCATAACGACCCCGTTCTTCATACCGACCCGTTGTTCATATCGACCCCATTGTTCATATCGACCCCATTGTTAATATCGACCCCGCTGGTCATATCGACTCCGTTGGTCATATCGACCCCATTGTTCATATCGACCCCATTGTTCATATCGAACCCATTGTTCATATCGGTCCCATAGATCTTATCGGTCTCATTGTTCGTATCGACTCCACTGTTAATGTCGCTTCTATTGATCTTCTAAGCTTTATTTCTCTCTGTCCTATCAACTGTAACCTGTCATCTCCATTGTTCTAGGTTGGGTCTACATTTGTTCTTGGATGATCCGAGCACTTTGTGTGGAACCTTTAATTAGATCTATAAATTTGTTATAGGATATTTCGAACACTTTATGTGGGCTCTTAATTAGATCTACAAGTTCTATTTTGCTCTATTGTAATCTCACTGAAATATATATATATACATTACACATTTGCCTTTTTTTTCACGAGTCTTCTTTATAAATACAAAATTTCGGTATAATGTTTGACGATTATTACCGCTTGCCGTTACACAGTGGTACTATCACCTGCTGAAGTGATGCTCTGTTCAAAGGTACAGAGTGGTACCCTCGCCTGCTGGTGTGTTACTCTATGCCAACCTTATTTATTTTACTTGCTACCACACCTTATCCATTTTCGCTCCTCACCTCCTTCCGTGCACTTTCCCTCCTCACTTCTTCTCCCCATACTCTCTTCCTCCCCAATATGCCGCTCCCTATTTACTTCCTCCACTATCTATTCACTATCTCTCCTCCTCTTTCCTCCCTATCAACCACGTTTGTTTCCATGTAAGATTCGTTGTACCGTTGTCTTTCGTTTGTCCTGATGAAGGCTTAATAATCGAAACGTCGTCTGTCCCTGTATCTCGTTGTTAGGTTGTGTTATGTTTTATTTTGGTAATACATCTACCTATTTTTGTTTATGGAGTTGTACTCTCGCCTGCTGGTATGTTACTCTATGCTAAGGTACGGAGTGGTACTCTCACCTGCTGGTGTGTTACTCTATGCCTAGGTACGGAGTGGTACCTCTCGCCTGCTGAAGTAATGCTCTGTACGAAGGCACAAAGTAGCACTTTCGCCTGCTGACGTGATGCTCTGTGCGAAGGTACAGAGTAGTACTTTCGCCTGCTGACGTGATGCTCTGTGCGAAGGTACAGAGTAGTACTTTCGCCTGCTGACGTGATGCTCTATGCGAAGGTACAGAGTAGTACTTTCGCCTGCTGACGTGATGCTCTGTTCGAAGGTACAGAGTGGTACTCTCGCCCACGCGATGCTCTATTCGAAGGAATGGTGTAAATATACGGAAAACCAAGTACAATCAAGTAAAAGTTTTACCATTTTGAGCCCTTGTTTCTGAAGCATAAAATGTATAGAAATTGTAGTTACTTTCTACTCATATGAAGTAATGGCTCGTAATAAGTATAAATAATAATAGTAAATGTCAGACCTCTGGCCATGTGTGTAATAATGGCGTTTCGGATTCGAGTCTTGTACAGAATCTTCATGAGACAAATCTTGGAATCTACTAAATATCATAGAGCCGTAACAGCTCTGAACCCCTCAAAGATCTTGCAATATTTTAGTCTGTAATAAAAATTACAGGAAAATTAAAATGGACCTTGTTAGAAGGATTATTCCCAAATTAGCCCATGTGTCTTATATAGTACATGGTCACGCCTAACTTCCTGGTTTCATATTTCAGTATTTACTATATATTTTAGCCGCGTACCTCCATTGTCTCTCAATCACAAAGAAAGCTATTTTAGAAGAATCACTCCCGTCTATGCATGTAAGGTCAAAATTTAAGACGGGTGTCATATTTCGAAGGATCAATTGACTATCAGTTCTGTTATTCTGTTTTTTTCAACGAGTCCCTCCTATGGAGTAGCCAGAGATCACACGCCTGTCAGTCTAAGCCGTGGCCGCATCAAGTATCCGGTTTATTTGAACAAAATTAGCAATCACCACTTACTCCTAGATATATTCTGCTTGTGTTTATGTTGCTTTAATTATCTGGGTGCCCTTTAAGTATTTGAATGATTTCACAGTTGTTAGACAGACATCTGGAACCTTCATAATTTCTGCATGATGTAGTGTACCTTCAAGAATGACCAATCATTTTTCTCTGTTTCTTCTTAGTCTGCATTCATAATTCCGCATGGATGACTGACAAATGTAGTGGATAACCCCAGGTTCCGAGTAGTGCCGTCGATTTTTGAAAGAAGACATGACATGACCAAGTACTTCACAGAAAAAAAACACATTCAAAAGGGATATTACTGGCGTAGTGGTTAATCATTTCCTTTGGACAGAGGAAGTAGAGGGTTCGCATCACTCTAGCGATGTATTATTTACAAAACAGACTTTTTTAAATTAAAGATCCCTGTGAATTATCGCATGAAGCTACGGGATTATGTGATAGTGTAGGTTTTTCCTTCCGGCGGCATGCTGGTTTAGATCTAGGGAAACGCAAGAACACGGAAGAAAATCGTCTATGCCTTGTGAAACTGTTATTAATTTCAAATATAGAGAGATCGGATTAGAAAATTGAAAATAAACCTGACAAAGTAACATTTAAAAAAGTTAAAAAAACAACAACTATTAAATCAGCATTTTCATGGAACAAATAGATATTTTGATACTTATTCATCATTATCAAGTGCCGTGTCCACACAAAAAGTTGTTGCAAAAGGTTCGAAAAAGATCTCTTGTTTCAGTGGTGCACTCTGCTAGACTATAAACTGTGCATCTCATGATGTTTACCGTTTCCTTCCCACTTATATCTCTTCCTATCACTTGCACCCCTCCCTTAACTCTTTCTTCAAGTAAGGTCCTCATCAATATATAATGTCTTTGTAATATGTGAAAAATGGTGACCTTACCTAAGCGCGCAAGACAAATGCATGCACACAAAAACGCGCAGTTAGATGCGCGCAACGTTATAAGCGCGCAGAGCAAATCCGCTCATGGCAAAAGCGCGCACAACAATTAAAATTTTGGTTAAAAATAAACTGTTTAATTAGCTATATACACCTATATTTGTGCTAGAAAACACTTGTACTGCAAGAAAACACTTGTTGTAATGCAAGAAAAAATTATTGTAATACAAGAAAACACTTGTATTGGGTCATGCGGAACTTTTTGTTTAATTCACTAGAATTAAATCAACCATTTATAATCTTCTTCTTCTTCTTCAGCGTTCATTCCCAAACTCCCGCTGAATATCTATTGTAGCAGGACAATGGTCCTACTAGATTTCCAGCAGGATGTATTCCAGAGAATGGAAATGCGTTGTGTCACCGTTTTTTTGCGTCAATGGCCTGACACATCCGTTTTCGGCGGAGATCATTTATAATAATATTTAAACATATAAGTATATCGACATCTCAAAATAACGTGTCAAAAATGTATCTAAATAATGTTATTTAAATAAAGTCAAATAATATTTTTTTTAAATAAAGTCAAATATTAATGTTGAGCCATTGCTCTCAAGTAATCCAATAATGGCGCCTGCTTCACATGTTGGGACCAAAACCTGCAGACATTGATTCTTGGTTCTTGATTAGAAACTGGCTTCACAGCATTCCCATAATTGCCCCGCCTTCTGTTCCAGCAGCCGTCCGACTCAATGGTGTTTCGAGTCTAATGCCGCTGAAACAGACGTCGACATCAGGGCACAACCCTGGCCCTTGCGACAAGTTTCTTTGTTGTTCCGCCCACTCACGCCGTGTCCGCAACTAGTTCAAGCACAACGTTGGCCTGTTGGAACAACATGGTAACTGTTATCGAAGGTTACGATTACGGGATTGTATAGATGACGTGCTATAAGAAGATAACCTCAATATAACGGCATGTCATCTACTAAGGTTTTCTGTTGCATGGTTGGTTTCTGCAGACGTTGATTAAGGCGAACATATTTTACCTTGGGTGCCTAGGATGTCTGAAGTATGCCCGAAACCTTTCGATTTTCAGTTCGTCGTATCCTGTTCTCGACGAAATTTCTCGAACAATTTGCACACAGATGGATGCATATCATCGATAATTTATAGAAAAAAAAATTGTGTCTAGTTTCCACTCAGTTAGAGGTTCTCGATCAGGCGAGCCCGAATGTTCAACAGTTGCAATGTAAATCTTGCATTCGCATGTCGCTGTCTTCGTTGTCTGCCAATGTATGTGTTTTTCTACTAATTTACCAATGAGGCAGGCAGATATACAGGCAGTCAGACAAATGGATATAATATCTGAAAACATTTTAAAATGTTATATCTTCGACTTCAGTGCTCAAACTCCTGCACATTAGCAGGATATCAGGAGATCAGAATGTACTGTGTCATTGTTTACAACTTTACTGCGATATCTGCGCCATTTGGGCTGACAAATCCGATTCATAATAACTTCTGTATCACTTTTACTCTATATGTAATAGTAACTTCATACGAGAACCTCCTTAATCACCTTGTTCGACATGCCAGGAATGTAACAGTGCTGTTAATTTTCTCTCCTCTTCAGGGCCCCAATCTTTCATGTGAAATAGTTTCATTATTTACACCGTAACCCCTTTACTCGCCTCTTACGCCGTGCATGGAAAGGGAACAGTGTTGCTATTCTTTTGCTTCCCTTTCAGATCCCAGAAAACATGACCGCGAGCAACATATTTGTAAAATGTCTTATTTGAGCTATACAAAATACGAAAACACATCAACCAAACTATAAAATAGTATATGTACAGTGTTTCCATCTATTTGGTGTGTAATTTTTTTTTAAAGTGGTTTTTTAGTATGTCTTTCATAGAACTTCTCAAGAATGGCACCTCTGGCGTGTTATGCGACATTTCCAGTGCAGGATTTACGTATAAGCCACACAAGCTATATCTTAGGGCTCCCACTTTCCTGAGCAATTGTCATATATATACTTAAATATATCGCAGCATTATTTGTCTAAATGCTGCACGTCCAGAAAGCATAGGGCCTTATCAAATCTAAATCCGGCCCTGGACATTTCAGTCACATTTCTGTCAATGTCATCAAAATAATATAATATAATCTAAAGTCAATGTCAATTAAGTAAAACAGTTCACATGTGTTGTCCTCTTCAAATAAAATGGGGATATATCACAACAATGATTGAATAGTGGAGCGCATGGCCGTGTGGTTAGGAGCGGTTCTCAGACCCTAGATTTTTTCTGTCGGAGGTACAATCAAAATCCTTCCTGTACATATGGCGGGGTCTGCTATGGCAAAGCGGCCTTTATTTCCGCAGCCCATAGAAAACCTACCTGCACTCTTTCACATGCAGTAATGAAATTGATTGATTGAAACATCAGAAAACATGCAGTAATGAAATTGATTGATTGAAACATCAGAAAACATGCAGTAATGAAATTGATTGATTGAAACATCGGAAAACATGCAGTAATGAAATTGATTGATTGAAACAGAAAACATGCAGTAATGAAATTGATTGAAACATCGGAAAACATACAGTAATGAAATTGATTGATTGAAACATCAGAAAACATGCAGTAATGAAATTGATTGATTGAAACATCGGAAAACATTCTATGAGTGATATGTTTATCTAGCGCAATAAAAATAAACTGAAAAACGTTAATTCTTCTTCTTCAGCATTCATTGTTCCACCTCAAACTTTCACTGGAGTTAATTATTAATTGAATATCAATTATTAATTATCGACGCGCTTTTGTGGGCGCGCATTTGCATTGCGCATTTTTATTACGCGCAAGATTACACGAGATTTCAAAAGATAGAAATGGGTGTCAGGCAAGGTTGTGTATGTAACCTGATCTTTTCTCCCTGCATACAGAATACATTACGCGAAATATAGAAGATATGCCAGGAATAAAAGTGGGAGGATGCAATATAAATAACTTGAGATATGCTGACGACACAGTACTGATCGCAGGAAGCGAACAAGAACTACAAGCCCTGTCGGATAAATTAGTGAAAGAAAGTGAAAACAAACGCCTCAGTTTAAACAAGAAGAAAACCCCCAAAAAATTGTTGTCTCGAAGAGACATACACAACCAAGATGCAACAATGATTAATGACACAAAATTAACACAAGTTATAAGGTGAAATATCCTTTGCACCACGTTAACATAAAATGTTTAGCTTCTAATGTTTCCGTTCATATAGTTGCTTCTCTTGTAACCTGTAGAAATGCAACAGAAGCAGGAAAAAAACGTAATCTAAAAATGAAATGATTAAAAGTGGTTTTTTTCAATTGCAATTCATTTAATTAAAAAACTTTTATTATATTTTCTGTAGCCTTTTTATGTAAGAACATGGTATCTCATGGCCTATTTTAAAATCTAAAATATAGCAATAATATGTTGAACTATTTGGCAACCCCGTGGTCTATTATTTCTAATAACAAATACATTGAAATTATGAAGATATAATAAAGCTGATGTTTAGAAAGAGCGATGGAAGCCGCTATTAAATCAAATAACGAACACAAGTATCTCGAGCAAGGAAGCAAAGCACACGAATCGTGGTTTGGATATCTTGATATGAAGTATAAAGGCGTGTGAAGATAGTGTTTCCAATCTGAGGAACGGAAACCAGAAGAACAGGGACATTTCTCTATCTTTCCCCAGAAGGCCATGTCAACAAATTTATCCGTTATCGACACAAGGATTCACATTATCATTGCAGTTATGAAGCATATCAGAAACAAAATAGCTGAACTCCTTAATGTAAATCAAACTATTCTAATCCAACATAAATCAGGGCGTAGGAGATTCATCTCAAAGTCACCTTTAGGGTAGAAGTCTGCAGATCTCGTAATAGTTAACGATACAGTAAGTTAAGTAAATCAGTTTAACTATATTTTTGGAACTTTAAGGAACGCCAAACTGAATGCAGGGTTGCCAATAAGTTGGAACTGTTTTTGACCAAAATACAAGCAAGAAATGTTCACATAAAGCATGTATACCTAGTTTTGAACACATCATACAAATTAACTTGAATTCAGTAAAATTCCCTTTAATACACAAAGAACTGTACAAACGAGCAATATAGTAAGTCTATAAACCGAATGAAGAAAATATTTTTAACTGGATTTAATTTTACATAACGATTATTATTAAAGTATATCTTTTCTTCTTCGTCGTTTGTCTTGAAGAGGACGTTTCTGGCGTTATGTATGTTTACAGCTTTGCTGCGATACTGCACCTTCCAGTCGGCGTATCCAACTTCTGCACGGTTATTTTTGTGGAGTCGTTGACTTTCCCTCTTCGATCCCTAGAAATTGGTCAGGCAACATTACTGTATTTTTGTTTCCAGACCCACTGCGTGGATGTGTCCTAGGGTCTTGGTCAGCTTTGGTTCGCTGACCCTAATGCGCAGTTACTAGCTATGTGTCGCTAGTCCCTAGCACTCTGGTGTGGCTTGGCATCTTATCATCCTGAACACTATTTAACGATAAATACCAATATACTTTCATGTATCCTACGAACGCTTTAAAAAAAATAACAACAACAACGGAAACCTGCAAATAAATGATATTTTTAAGATACCAGGTAGCACAGAAAAAAGATTGTCCCAAATATAGGTAACGTACGAAGAGAGATTTGAAAACCATTGTACTAAAGTTTAAACTTATCCAAATTGTTACAAGTTATTGTGTCAGACCGAAAGGCGCAAACAACGCAGCCATTCTGTAAACTACGATACATTAGTTCTAGTTTAATTAAGCCCAAGTCCTCTAACATGTTACAGAAATAAATGAAATATTGATATTTTCGAACTCTGACAGTTTTGTGAATTTCTGACTCACATTCAGTCATTGACCGCAGCCTCTTCCTGTCCACATTACTGGCATTAACAGGCTAAATATCACTTGTTTGTCCAGTATTCTAACCAGCACATGCGACGATTATCTGGCACACATCTCTGTTTAGCCACGCCATGCCAGATCGTGAGTTTCAACAACAAGAAAATGTTTGCCTTAAGCCATCTGTCCCTCCCTGCTCTAGGCTCTCATCAATGACCAGTAAGTTAACAAAGAATTCCATGGTTCAAAATGAAAGCTCGTTCATTATTTCACACTGCAGATATACTATACTCTTAACCGCGATAAACATTTAACAGGCTTTGCTAATTGGTAGGTTTGTCTCATATGGTAGGTTTGTCTCATATGGTAGGTTTGTCTCATATGGTAGGTTTGTCTCATATGGTAGGTTTGTCTCATATGGTAGGTTTGTCTCATATGGTAGGTTTGTCTCATATGGTAGGTTTGTCTCATATGGTAGGTTTGTCTCATATGGTAGGTTTGTCTCATATGGTAGGTTTGTCTCATATGGTAGGTTTGTCTCATATGGTAGGTTTGTCTCATATGGTAGCGTCACACCCTTTCAACCTAGGAATACATTCCTATCTTGTTATATCACATCGTCTGAAAAGGGTTTAACATGCCTTATCCAGCTCAGAATTATATATTAGCGGTAGATTTTTATTTGTCCGGTAGAGGTATATGTAAAAAGTAGAAAAAATGTGGTTAGATAGGACATACCATCAGAGCTCAGGCAAGAGAACCAGAGAGAGGATCTGGACTGGAACCACAGAGGAAAAAGGAGTGTTGAAAACCCAATAAATACGTGAAAGCAAAACAGAAAAGACAGGCCACATCAATTAAGACCTCGTGGGTACAAATGAAGAAAGCATCGCAGAACATTGAAAAGTGACAGCTGCATTCCTACGCTACACAGGGGACTGAAGGAAGATAGATAGTTAGTTATACTTTTCAAAAAGATGTTAAGGAACATTTTCTAAAAATTTGTTAAGTAAAAATAGGAGACAAAATAATTGGCCGGCATTTCGATATTGAACATGACATACTTCTTCTTCTTCTTCTTCTTCTGCGTTCTTTCTCAAACTCCTGCAGATTAGCAGGATGTAGTCCGGAGAACGGAATGCGTTGTGTCATGGTTTACATCATTGCAGGCCTTTCGGCTTGACATATCCGACTTCCGCATGACTTTGGATCAATGACCCTATATGGTATGGGACAGCCAACTCCATCCCATAAACTCCTTAGTCGCCTCTTAGGACATGCGTGGAAGGTAAAAAGTGTTGCTATTCTTTGCTCCCCTATCGGGTCCCGGCAACACACGGGCACTCCATTAGTTGTGATACATTTAGGACACGGCAATGACCAACTTGCGGATTAAACATTGGGACATTGTCTGCCACATTTAGGACACCGCTGTCGCATGGCAATGACCAACTTGCGGATTAAACATTGGGATATTGTCTGCCACTGATGCTGAAGTACCAGACGAGTTTACTTCTACCTGAAGAAGATGGCTACTGTTACTTAACGCGTCGCCCAAGCTCGTCCTATAGATGTTCTATGTGATTCATATTAGGACTGTTTGCAAGACCAATCCATTCAATTGACAACCGCTTATTGCAAGAAAGCATTTACTGATCGAGAACGCTGTGGTCATATGTTATCATCACGAAGGACTGCATTTTGCCCAATAACTTGCAGTGCTGAAATGGCAAGAGGCAATGGAATATCGTTACCATTTAGATTTCCAGTCATATGATAGAGGTAATTTCTGTGGAATGAACTAATACCTTCCTACATCATCAATCACCACCCACTATGTCCATTGCTTTAGAGGACTGCACCATCACTGAAACTTTCACAAAGAAATCTTCATACTCTGATTCGTCTTTCTGTAGGCCCCAAACAAATCGGGACTAATTCGTTAGCACACTCTACAAATCGCCAATACACGTGTTACAAATATCACGCTAAACGAGCTGCTTTGTGGGCAGTTCAAATGTGACCGAATGGCT
This sequence comes from Meghimatium bilineatum, assembly GCA_034231615.1. Taxonomy (NCBI): domain Eukaryota; kingdom Metazoa; phylum Mollusca; class Gastropoda; order Stylommatophora; family Philomycidae; genus Meghimatium; species Meghimatium bilineatum. The sequence goes on from CM067307.1 coordinate 22,209,347, forward strand.
GGGTGACACGCACAAAGAAAGTTGGCATGATGGAGGCGATTATGAATTATCTGATTACTGAGTACGGTCTCGGTAGCATCTCTGATGAACTGTCTGATAATATTTGCACTTGTAGTTCTCTGTTGATGTGTTTACCTCTGAATTAAGCAATCTTCTAGAGGCGTAGTGACTCTAGGACGAATAGTGCGCTGTCGTTCAAAACTTGTCGTTCAGTCTGGGCAAAACATTCTCGTTCAGTCTAGGCAAAACGTTGTCGTTCATTCTGGGCAAAACGTTGTCGTTCATTCTGGGCAAAAGGCTGCTGTAGTCTGGCAATAACTGAATGAGACATTATAATCATCTGAGCACATTTCGGATAGGAACACCTTCCTGTAACCACGCAATGGCTATTTCTTTATCCACAACATTCAGCGTTCGTCGTTGAGACATATCGTTGACACATTTGTTGAGACATAATGTTGAGCACCAATAATGCAACAATTGTTTTTTTCTCATAAATAAACTTGTGTTAGTACAAAATAAGACTAACATTATAGTCTCCCAAATGTTGAGTAGAGCTCAAGAACAACACTATAGTCTCCTAAATGTTGTGTGTACACCTCAAGACCAACACTATAGTCTCCTAAATGTTGTGTGTACACCTCAAGACCAACACTATAGTCTCCTAAATGTTGTGTGTACACCTCAAGACAAACACTATAGTCTCCCAAATGGTGTGTACACCTCAAGACCAACACTATAGTCTCCCAAATGTTGTGTGTACACCTCAAAACCAACACTATAGTCTCCTAAATGTTGTGTGTACACCTCAAGACCAACACTATAGTCTCCCTAATGTTGTGATTACACCTCAAGACAAACACTATAGTCTCCCTAAATGTTGTGAGTACACCTCAAGACCAACACAATAGTCTCCCTAATGTTGTGAGTACACCTCAAGACCAACACTATAGTCTCCCTAATGTTGTGAGTACACCTCAAGACCAACACTATAGTCTCCGAAATATTGAGTACAGCTCAAGAACAACACTATAGTCTCCCAAATGTTGTGAGTACAGCTCAAGACCAACACTATAGTCTCCTAAATGTTGTGTGTACACCTCAAGACAAACACTATAGTCTCCTAAATGTTGTGAGTACACCTCAAGACCAACACTATAGTCTCCGAAATATTGAGTACAGCTCAAGAACAACACTATAGTCTCCCAAATGTTATGAGTACAGCTCAAGTACAACACTATAGTCTCTCAAATGTATCACGTTTTTCTTGGATTATCATGTTTCATACGCAGACATCTTAAAACTCCCACATTTTGGTGCGCTATACAGGAGGTCCATGCTGAATGTTTCTCGTTCTAGGTAAACAAAATTCCTATTAATTGCTTATTAAGGTGTGTAAGTTTTCTTCTTCTTCTTCTTTCGTTCACTTAAAACATGTCTATATCTGTAATTCTGTCTCCTGAATAAAACTCACTGTCTTTTGTAGTTCATACAGTGTCCCATAGAGCTTTGATTCCAGAGTTGTTTCCTCTGGTCAATATGTCTGCCTCAGCGTTTCATACTCAGAACACTCTTGAAGTATATGTTTGGCACTCTGTTTTGCCTGTCCACATGTACACATGGCATGGAGAAATGTTTCCATTGTGTTTTGTGCGTGGCATCCTGATTATCTGTGCGCCTTTTGTTTGGTTGCCTCCGTTTTCAGCACTATGCCTACTTGGATTGGACTATGGTTCTGCTCGAGTGGGACTGCCCGATCAGTCTTAGTTTCTAGCCCCTGATGGCTGAATTAAGCCACATCACTACTACACGGTGCTAGCCTCGATGGGGGTAAATTTTATAATTTCATAGGTGTTTGTTCATGTCCAAGTACTGGTTATTAATTTTTGTGAAGGAAATACATATACATCGCAGATAAATTCAAAGTTCAATAACCGAAGAAACAGCACATAGCCACAGCATATATATTCTTCCACAGACACTTGTGTAGAGGTGTTATGGAAGGTGTGAAACTACTCGAATAAACTCTTTCCTTTAATAAAAATCAACAATGTCAAGGTATGAAAAGTTAACGGAGAAGATGTTATCTATTTAGAACTTATTTGTGCAGGTATTTCTCCAGCTTTTCATTTTCCTCTTTACTTGCGCGATCCAGAACAATGCCCGCCCTGCACATTTGTTCAGGTAATATTATTACAGTTCCTGCACTCCGGTGATAACAGACCGCGTTTCTTCATCATTATTTTCATTCATCCTTATGTCTCTGTAGTTATCCACCTCCACTTGCAATTACACCAGAAGTAATATAAATAATCCCTACACATACGTGTCCCTATTAAAAATATCAAAGAGCCACTATATTTCTGCATTGTGGCTTCTATCTTATCTGGGTTTTTCAATGCAGAAAGTACGTGGCAAAAGAAAGCGGCCACAGAAGGAAAAATATGCCCAGCTTATGTATACCAGCAACATACCGAAAGTGCCGATAAACACTTCTCTGTAGACCGTGCTCTATCGTTGTGTTAGGTATTAGCAATCTCCTCAGTATACTCTGTGATTATTTCTGAAGTGCACAAAGGCTAGATGTGGTGCGCGATAGTAGTGTGGTACAAACCATTGTTATGCGTGATAACAGTGTGGTACAAGTTATTTATTCTGTTGTGTTGTAAGCATATATTTTTTTATTCTCTGTGTACAAGTGGTGGAGGGTTAGAATTATGGTTTTGTTTTATTTGTAAGTATTTATATATAATTATTCATATAATAAATAAACAATAGTGGAAAAATATATTAAGTTTATTTAGTCTTCATTCACATGTTTTGTTCGTCCATCACAAGTGATGATGACCATTTGTTACATCCACTATTGAAAATCCAATTAGAGTTATGTCCTTGATTATGAGTTCGTAGATGGTTAATGAGCCCTATTTGAGCTGTAAATGTTCTTGGACAGTTCGGGCATGAAATGACCACTGTAGACGGTTCTTGGTCTATCCGTTTTTTTCTAACTACTCTCCGCTGTTGAAGCTGCTACATTTCTCCTCTTTTCACAAGATGATGCGCTCTTATTGATTGTAGAACGCCATGTAGATCTATTTTGTGCAAGTCCTTCCCATGTATCTTGGTCTATTTGAAAGGCTTTCAGTGATGTCTTGTTAAAGTCCTTGTAGCGCTTCGTTTGGCCACCTTGAGATCGTGTACCCTTCTCCAGCTCACCATAGAGATGTATGTTTGGCAGACGGTGGTCTGGCATAAGCAACAAATGACCTACCTAACGAATATGTGTCTGCATCAGGATTGTGTCAATGCTGGGATACCAGCTCTATCAAAGACAGTGGTATCTGGAATCTTGTCTTGCCATCTGACGTTCATATGTTCATTCACATACAGACGAAAAATATATACAATAGCATATAAAACAGCAGAAAAATGTATAGATTATATTTAGTATTCATTCACATACAAAGTATATATATAACAGTATAGTAGAATAGTATATAAAGTACGTTTAATTTTCATTCAGAAAGAGAATTGGAGATGCTCGTAGGGTGAGGGTAAAAAGAATTCTCAGAAAGTGCTTACGTTAACTGCCACAGATGTCGAAAAATACTGCTAAGAGACAACTGTAGTGTAGATTGCTATGCGATACACTTGGAGAAGGACAAAGTGATCCGACTATATTACTCTGAAGTCAGAGAAAATTAGTAAAGTCACAGAGGAACAGGTGCCAAATACATGGAGAGATACAAAACCAAGTACATCATAAACAATATCTTGGACACATAATACAAAATTATAGTAGATGTGAAATAGAGATTAAAAGGAGAGTAGAAATTGTTTAACGTGTGTAATGAGAACATATTAACAACTAAACAAATCATAAGCTAAAAATGAAAACTATAAAATGCTACATATATTATGTATTAATGAATGGCTCAGAAACATGGATAATAAACATACATCTAGAAGAAAGAACGGTATACCTTTGAGATGTGGATATATAGAAGAATATATAAGGGAGACATCCATGCATAGAGAAAAATATCAACACAAATAGGTTCTAATTTGGAATACGTGCGGCCCCCCTCCCATTTGATTATTTCCTTTGACTATATTCATCAGTTGATATTTATTTATGTTTATCATTTATTAATTTAAATATACATTTATTTAGCTTAAGGTTAGGGTTTGTTTTGCATAACTAACCCTAACCCTAAAAATAAATATTTAAATCCGTTATTGATAATTATTGATATAATATTTAGACTAAATAATCATAAAATAAGAAGCAGGGGGACACGGGTTCCAAACCAGAACCGAGGAGACACGGGTCCTAACCTAGAACCGAGGAGACACGGGTTCTAACGTAGAACCGAGGAGACACGGGTTTTAAAATAAAACCAGGAAGATACGGGTTCCAAACCAGAACCGAGGAAACACGGGTTTTAAAATAAAACCAGGGAGACACGGGTTCCAAACCAGAACCGAGGAGACACGGGTTTTAAAATAAAACCAGGGAGACACGGGTTCCAAACCAGAACCGAGGAGACACGGGTTTTAAAATAAAACCAGGAAGATACGGGTTCCAAACCAGAACCGAGGAGACACGGGTCCTAACCTAGAACCGAGAAGACACGGGTTCTAACGTAGAACCGAGGAGACACAGGTTCTAAATCAGAACCGAGGAGACACGGGTTCTAAACCAGAACCAGGGAGACACGAGTTCCAAACCAGAACCAGGAAGACACTGGTTCCAAACTAGAACAAGAAAGACACGGGTTCCAAACCAGAACCGAGGAGACATGGGTTCTGAAACAGAACCAGGAGGACACGGGTTCCAAATCAGAACCTAAAAATTGTTCTGACAACACTTATTATGTACAACATTTATACACTTAGAGGTCTTTGTGACTTCTAATACGTTTTTGTTGTGCGTCCTGATATAACCTTCATGGATTTTGTCCACTGGTTGAAGGAGCACGCCTCTCCGACTCTGATGGGGAGGCAAACTCATCATCTATCTACCAATCTGACAACACTGCGAACGAAGGAAGACCTATGGAAGGAAATACAAATAAAACAAATAAAATATTTTGGACATATTAAAACACATGACACCTTGTCAAAATTATTTCTTGAAGGTAGAGTTTGGGAGATTCGAGAACGACCTATGAAGGAATACAAGTAGGATGGAAACATCCCGAGATGAATAGCGTGTAGATTAACAGAGTACATTACCAAGGCAACAGAACGACAATGTTTCAGATCCGTTGCAAATAACCTTCGTTGTAGAGACCGGACTTGATGATGATGATTGTAAAGTCTGACGTGTCAAAACTAAAGGCGTTGATATTGATTTCACGATGAGGCACATTCCGGGCTGTATATTCCACCTCGCTAATCGGAAGAAATTTAAAGAACTAATACAGAAAAAGGAGAACAGGAAGGAAGTTTTAAAGTATAATTTCTGAAGTTTTAACATTTTTTATTCAGAAGTTTTAAAGCATATTTTGTAAAGTTTCAAAGTTTTATTCAGAAGTTTTAAAGCATAATTTGTAAAGTTTTAAAGTTTTCTTCAGAAGTTTTAAAGTATAATTTTCGAATTTTTAAAGTATAATTTCCGAAGTTGTAAAGTGTTTATTCAGAAGTTGTGAAGTGTTTATTCAGAAGCTTTAAAGTGTTTATTCAGAAATTTTAATGTGTTTATTCAGAAATTTTAATGTGTTTATTCAGAAGTTTTAAAGTGTTTGTTCAGAAGTTTTAAAGTATTAATTCAGAAGTGACCGTGTAATACATGGGCCAGAAAGGGAGATCAAAGAATAGTGACATTGTTACCTGCCAATCATCTCGTAAGAGGCAACTAAGGAACTACGGACGTTTTGTAGTGAACTGTGGCCCAAACATGGTCAAAGTTATCATGAAGTCATTCCAAACTCGAATGTTCGAATGTGTCAATTCGAAAGATGCAGATATAGCAGCTCAGCTGTAAACACAACGTACGTAATTCTCCAGGCTACATCCTGCTGGTTTGCAAGAATTACAGAAGAAGAACAAGATGGAAGAAATGCGCATATAACAAATACCGTTTCTGATACGATCTGCTTCTTTAGCTTTCCTTCTCGAACTCCCTTGTATCTCTCTTGTAGCAGGACAATGTCCATACTAGATTTCCAGCAGGAAAATGCCTGTAGAATCGAGATACGTTGTGTCGCCGTTTTATTTGCTCCAATGGTCCTAAACATTCATCTTCAGCTGATGATACGATCAACACTTTATTTGTGATATTTCAATTTCCACCGAAGACGAATGTGTCGGGCCATTGGCGCAAATAAAACGGCGACACAACGCATTTCCATTCTCTGGACTACATCCTTCTGGAAATCTAATAGGACTATAGTCCTGCTACAAGAGATACCCAGTGGGAGTTTGATAATGAACGCTAAAGAAGAAGAAGAAGAAATTTCAATTGGCCATCACGTGAGAACAATAAGCTAATGCAAGTTATTTCATCAGGTTAACTGTCACTAAAACATTATTATCTTCATGCAAGTCAGCTTTTCCACACAATTGTCTGTTGTCATTATCATCATGTATTCCTTCCACTTGTCTGCTTGCAGCAGCGTTGCCATATATGTCATTTTTTTCAACAACTTTTTCAAACTTGTCTAATTATAAGTGTCACTGGCAATGATATTTGTGTTTAGGCCATTTCATTTGATTAAGTTTCAGCAATTGTTGAGCATAATGTAGGATATTCATTTTTGGACGTTAGTTTACTTAATGTTTGACAATAACCAGTTTCAACTATATGGCAACCTTGAGAAACAAACACACGTGTACCAACTGCGTGCCAAATGCAGCATCCATTCATCAGGGTCTAACTTTTTAATACAGTTTCTTTGCTATCTTGATTGAGATTTTGTAGTTTCAACATGTGTTATAATTTAGTATCTCAGTTTAAAAGGCACCTTTATGTCAGGTCCCTGGGTACATGTCTGCGTTTAATGTCATCATTAAAATACATTGGCACCATCTGTAACCTCATGCATATATATATATATATATATATATATAAATTTGCATTTTTTGTGGGGTCTTTTATTTAGCTATAGACAGAAGCATCCACTCACACTATCCTATTCTGTGTCACAACGATAGGCTAGTTTCTTCTTTTCATTGGCTAGCGAGACTTGTGAAGATTCTTGTAGTGACGTGCAATAGGGAATTTTGGTGGTGTGTTTCTGTCCAAATGTGACATAAGGCCCCACATAGTGGATGTTTTGACGTGTTATAGCTCATATTATAGGCTTATATTATATATTATAACTTCAGAAAAGAAATTACTGAGTTTCGAGAACAAATGTCTTCGTAGGATAACTAACACCCATTGGAGTGAATTCAAATCGAATGATAAAATCAGAGAAGAGACACATCAAAATCTCATCACAGATGTTATCAGAATACACCGGGCATGTCCTACGCGCAGACACCAATAGAATACACTACCAATCTCTGGAATGGATACCTACAGGCAAAAGAGCAAGGGATAGACCAAAAGAAACACTCAGAAGAACAATACTTAGAGAAAGTAAAGCAACCAATATTCATACTATTCAAGAACTGCACAGAATAGCTTTGAACAGACAGAATTGGAGAGATCTCACCTCTGCCCTATGCGCTAACTTCAGCGCAAAAGGAAAATGAATGAATGAATGAATAGGCAAACATGAAATATCACACAATAGCATTGAGTCAAAGTGCTTGAGCCCATGGAGCACTGAGTTAACAGTCAGAGTTACTGATCTTAGTTGTTGATCTAGTGATTGATTATTAGTCGAATGGCTCGGTACTCTAATAATTATAACACAACAATGTCCCCAACACAACCATGTCTACTAACACAGCCATGTCCCCTAACACAACCATGTCCCCTAACACAACTATGTCCCCAACATAACCGTGTCCCTAACACAACAATGTCCCTAACACAACAATATCCCTAACACAACAATGTCCCTAACACAACAATGTCCCTAACACAACAATGTCCTTAACACAACAATATCCCTAACACAACCAAGTTTCTAACAACAATGTCCCTAACACAATCATGTCCCTAACAGAACAATATCCATAACACAACAATATCCCTAACACAACCATGTCCCCTAACACAACTATGTCCCCAACATAACAGTGTCCCTAACACAACAATATCCCTAACACAACAATGTCCCTAACACAATCATGTCCCTAACACAACAATGTCCCTAACACAACAATATCCCTAACACAACAATATCCCTAACACAACAATGTCCCTAACACAACAATGTCCCTAACACAACAATGTCCCTAACACAACAATATCCCTAACACAACCAAGTTTCTAACAACAATGTCCCTAACACAATCATGTCCCTAACAGAACAATGTCCTTAGCACAACAATGTCCCTAACACAACAATGTCCTTAACACAACCATGTCCCTAACACAACCATGTCTCTAGCACATGTCTCCATCACAACAATGTCCCTAAATAAACCATGTACCCAACACAACAATGTCCCTAACACAACAATGTTCCTAATACATACATGTCCATAACGCAACCATGTCCCTAATACAACCATGTCCCTAATACAACAATGTCCCTAACACAACAATGTCCCTATTACATACATGTCCATAACACATCCATGTCCCTAATACAACAAGGTCCCTAATACAACCATGTCCTTAACAACAATGTCCTTAACACAACAATGTACCTAATTGAACAATGTTTTTGAAACAACTGTACACGTGTCCTGAACACATCAATTAGTCAGTACTTCTGTTTTATTAACGGATTATTTCATCATCATCATGTGTCAATATATATCTGCTCACCGCTAAACGGATTATTTCATCATCATCATGTGTCAATATATATCTGCTCACCGCTAAACGGATTATTTCATCATCATTTTTAATAGAATATTGTATAGCTTGTATACATCTTGCAACATTCAGCATATATCTAGAATGCCACTGAAAGCTCTGCAGATTTTCTCCGATAGATAGAGAACCAGAAAAGATACGATCATTGAACCGAAACTCAAATGCCTAACTTAAGAAGCAGCAATAACAATCATATTCCCCCTTCGAGATTGCAACACAAGCAATCATTATATAAATTCCAAATAGGTACAAATACTGTAACAGAATAACATAATAAACCATCTAACATAAAACTAAGAGAATCAAAGTAACAACACACAAGAAGTTCATAATAATATCTGACACTTGAATAAATCTATGAATAGCTGCATGATTCTGAAAATAATCCCACAAAAGATGTTCTGTTGAAACTATTTGATTTATATTTGCAATCCTTACAACATCACATTTTAACACAACTTCGCCTTCTCGTGCAAAAATGTCTTATCTTTCGAGATAAAATAAATATTGACGACATCGAACAAAGAAGACATTTGTTGTATTCTATTACAATGAACAGAAGCGGATTTCAAACATGAAAGTGTAGGTAATTTAACAAAGCAATAGATATTAAAAACAAACAGTCGTGTAATTAAGCGGAAGAATGATCTAAGTTCAACTAGCACACTATTTCATCTTGATATTCTCAGTTATTCAATATGTTTGTTTAATAAACTCTTCCTGTATTCTCATTTTAGTAATACTTTCCATCATGGAAGTTATGAATAACAGTTATGATGTCGGAACATCAACAGATGCATGGAAATGTTATTTCCTGTGTAGACGAGTGTAGATACGTGGCCTTATTCATATACACATCCAGTGAAAGCTAAATGAAGCACCCTATAAGAAAAAAGAACAGAAAATAAACACATTCTTATATTGCAAAAATTAACCGAAAATAAATGTGTCACACCATTGCGCAAAATGGCGACGTAACGCGTTTTCATTCTCTGGACTACACTCCTGCTGGAGATCTAGTAGGAGCATTGTGCTGCTATTTGCTACAACAGAGATCAGTGGGAGTTTGAGAATGAATGATGAAGAGTGTATCTCACATAATGGCATTGGGTCAAAGGCATGAGACCCTTCTGGATCGCACGACCTCTTGAGCAAGCGGTTTAAGGAATACGCCAGGGAGATGCGAATACACGTGTATAATTGAAAGAGAGACTATGGAAAATAAACAATAATAATAACAATAAAATCTCGGGTTGTATGGATGCCACCATGGATACATCACCACAAAATGCTTTTCAAACAATTATACTCAGCCTTTCGGTGAAGTATAGAAAAATCACGCCCAGACCATTCCTTGATGTTATCACTCCAGGATTTTCTCTCACTCATCTTATCCTTCCACCCTCGACTGCTCCTTGCAAAATAATATTAGAAAGTAAGTTGTGTTTCGTTCCATTATGAACACAATACAGTACATTATACAACTGCTCAAGCTAAGCATAAATATAATTTATGCTCTTAGAAATTGTTTGAAAAAAGACGTTAAAGACTCACTTCTTCATGTTCCATATAATTTCCATAAATTATGTATGTATGTGAGTGTGGGTGGGTGTGTGGGTGTGCGCGGGTCCGCGTGTGCGTACATGCGTGCATGCATGTATGCATGTATGTATGTATGTATGTATGTATGTATGTATGTATGTATGTATGTATGTATGTATGTATGTATGTATGTATGTATGTATGTATGTATGTATGTATGTATGTATGTTCTTAAATTCTTACAGCGCCCAGTCATTGTCCCAGAATTATGTATAACGTTCCTGGCAGAAGATGACAATCTTGCGATACTGCTGCACTGGAATATCTTACTTCAGGGACCAAATAATGCACACATTATTTGGGAAAGTCAAAGGGAAGCGAGCAAGAGGTAGGCAGAGATAAAAGTGGGAGATTAACATCACACGATGTTCAGGTTACAGTCTAGCAGAGTGCACCACCATGACAAGAGACAGGAGATGTTGGAGATACGTTGCAGCCAACCTTCGCTGCGGAGACGGCACTTAATGATGATGATGATGATTTGGCAGCGAAACCACCTTTGCTAGAAGACCAAAACAAAATATGGACTGTCAAGGACTACCTGTTCACAGATAAAAGGATTACTTCACATAATCATTAGAATTATTATGAGCATCATCAACAATTATTAGTAACCAGATGTCTCACACGAACACAGATTTATTTTTTAAATGCTAGATTCTTTGGTACCCGAGTGTCTGCAAAGAATAACCTCTTTCCATCGTTGTATGTACAGCCAGTGAACAGAAACAGAACAAATATTTGTTCGATATTTTGAAATATTCCCTTAATTGTTACATGGATCTTTCATAGATTAATTGATCATTAGGGACGTTTATCTTGGCTAAATGTTAGATCTTCACATTTATCTTGACTAATTGGTATATCTTCACATTTATCTAGACTAATTGTTATATCTTCACATTTACCTTGACTAATTATTATATATTCACATTTACCTTTACTAATTGTTATATTTTCACATTTACCTTGACTAATTAGTATATATTCACATTTACCTTGACTAATTGTTATAATTTCACATTTACCTTGACTAATTGTTATATCTTCACATTTATCTAGACTAATTGTTATATCTTCACATTTATCTAGACTAATTGGTATATCTTCACATTTACCTTGACTAATTATTATATATTCACATTTACCTTGACTAATTGTTATATTTTCACATTTACCTTGACTAATTAGTATATATTCACATTTACCTTGACTAATTGTTATATTTTCACATTTACCTTGACTAATTGTTATATCTTCACATTTATCTAGACTAATTGTTATATCTTCACATTTACCTTGACTAAATTGTTCAATCTTTACATGTAACGACTAATTTTAAAACCTCTACATTTATTTTGACTTGCTGTTCTACCGTACTATGTTTATGTAGACTAATTGTTATACCTCTAAATGTATTGAGACTAATATCTCTATTTTTATGTAGTAAACAGTAAAGTAAAATAACCCATATCATTTATTAATGCGGTAGGGGTGTGGAGATGTTAGCAATCTCACATTTCAGTGACTCTGCAAATAAGGGCGGTAGCCATCTCCTCTCCCTCGCAGTCTTTACTTCCTGGAGTAATCCAGTACCCAATTAACGCTGGGTCGACCAGGGAGCCGTTGCGATCTAAAAAACATTTCCGCCTCAACTAGGGAATGTAGACTTTTATGTAGACTAATTGTTATATCTCTAAATCTATTGAGACTAATATCTTTATTTTTATGTAATATAATGTGTTATCTAAATTGAACAGATGTAGGCAAGTTTCTAGTGAAGGAAAGAAGAAGAATAATCTAAATGTATCGAGACTAATATCTCTATATTTATCTTGACTAGTTGTTCTGCCTCTACTTGCATCTAGACTAATTGTTCCATTTTTTTCGAGAATAATTTTTCTACTTCCACATTTGGGTAGACTAATTGTTCTACGTCTATATTTATATCTAGACTAATTGTTCTACGTCTATATTTATATCTAGACTAATTGTTCTACGTCTATATTTATATCTAGACTAATTGTTCTACGTCTATATTTATATCCAGACTAATTGTTCTACGTCTATATTTATATCCAGACTAATTGTTATGTCTCTTCATCTATGTAGAATAATTGTACAACATTAACATTTATCTAGGATCATTGTTCTATGCTTACATTGATCTAAACCAGTGTTTCCCAACCCAGCGGTCCTCGCCAGACAGAGGCGGGGGGGGGATTTGATTGTTCAGGGGGGCACATCAGGGGACAATTATTTCCTAAATTTTAGGGAATAATTCTATTTTTGAATATTTAAAAAAAAACCATTTATATGTTACATAGGGACATCAGAATTTTAGAAAGATTAAGTGGGGCATAGTAAAAAAAAAAAAGGTTCAGGAACACTGATCTAGACTAATTGTTCTATCTGTACATTTATTTTGCATAAGTAAATAGGTTTCCCATCTTTTCAACATATCCGTTGATATTAACCAGACGTAAGCTCTCGTGTGTTAAAACTGGCCACCGAATGACAAGCCTTAATTACCAGATTTTCTTTCCCTTATAGCCACAACATAATGAATGCCAAGGATCAGTCACAGAATTGAGACCAGGAGCTATTTCCTCAGCACATTAAGTGACATCATCGCTCTAGTTAACAGGACGACCCATTTGAATTGTAAATCTACGCGTTCTCAGAAAATGCTAGAGAACAGTTGGGTTAACCTCATGATTCCCAAGAGAGCTTTTTTTTTTGTGGTATGCTGTCATTACTGTTCGATTCTTCTGTGTCAATGACAAGGCATTACTTCAATTCTACATCGCTGCAAGTGAATGACGGATTCTCATTACTGTATGTAGACAATTATGTGAGTCGATATCTGCTAGTCATTACTTCACGCGTACGTTAAGTCTGTCAAAATGTGACTATATAGCCATTACTTAACGTGTGCGTTAAGTCTGTCAAAAGGTTACTATATAGTCATTACTTCACATGTGCGTTAACAGTCTGTCAAAATGTGACTATACAGTCATTACTTCCTATGTGTGTTAACAGTCTGTCAAAAGGTGACTATATAGTCATTACTTCACGTGTGTTAACATGTGTGTTAAGAAGTGACTATATAGTCATTTCTTCACGTGTGTTAACATGTGTGTTAAGAGGTGACTATATAGTAATTACTTCACGTGTGTTAACATGTGTGTTAAGAGGTGACTATATAGTCATTACTTCACGTGTGTTAGCATGTGTGTTAAGAGGTGACTATATAGTCATTATTTAATATTCATTGCTTTCTGTGAGTCCTCATGATCAAAGGATTGTGAGATGAATTAGCATGACTCAATATCAAGAATGCGCGAATTGGGAGTGAGGATGGGCATGACCCATAGAGAACACCTTCCAAAGATTTCAGAAAGAGCAGTGAATCAACATAGAACCGGAACCATCAGTTGTTATACCCTGAGAGATTTACTGAAGCGGAAATCTAAGCACTTATGAAGATATCCGGTGTGCGAGGATAATAATCGACATTTCTAATACCTAGTCATTACTCCATGTTTCTTTAACCAATAACAATAAAGACCTCCAATATAGAACTTCCAACAGAATTAATAAGGAACTCATTCGTTACGTGTTTGATTATGTTTTTGGATTTCGGTTGGTCACTATTTACATACTTGCAATCGTATACAAAAATAACCAAGACGACTCCAAGTTTATAAATAGTGACCAAACTAAAGTCCAAACAATAATCTGAAAAGAGTTACAAATGGGGCCCTAATTAATTCTGCTGGAATGTCTTCTATACCGCATACAGTATCGGTTTAACCGTGACTAACGACTGTACAGTCACCTTCTAGCTGAATTAATGAGACCTTCATTCATTACTTTTCTTTATTATTCCTATGTTTCCCGTTGGCCAATATTTATATACTTGGAATCGCATGCCAAAAACAATCAAGGCTACTCCAAATATATAGATAGTAACCACTGGAAAGCTTGAAAATAATCAAAACATATCGAATGAAGGCCTCATTAGTTCAGCTAGAAAACATGTACTGTCGAGTGCCACGGTTTAACTGTGTGCGGTTCTCCTGGCGTAGTGGTTAAGCCGGTTGCTGTGCTTCCAAGTGGTCACGGGTTCGACATCTTGTATACATATTGAAATTTATGGAGATCCATGGGGATCTTGAAGCTACCGAATCACCTGTTATAACTATTACTCACCACAGGGGAGGAGGTGGGTGAGTGGGGGTGGGGCGTGATTCTTAGTTGTGAAAGACGGAGCACATATGAAAATTCCAGAGTACAATGACGTCGTTTGTCTACTCCTTTTAATTGTTTATTCTTCTTCTTCTTTTCTGCGTTCGTTCTCAAACTCCTGCAGATTAACAGGATGTAGTCCGAAGAACGGAATGCGTTGTGTCATGGTTTACAGCATTGCTGCGATATCTGCGCCTTTCGGTCTGACATATTCGACTTCAGCATGGCTTTGGGTCACTAACACTATATGGTATGGGGCAGCCAACTCAATCCCATAACCTCCTTAGTCGCCTCTTACGACATGCATGGAAGATAAACAGTGTTGATTACTTTGCTCCCCTTTCGGGCCCGGCAACACATGTGCGCTTGTAATTGTTTAAAATGAGGAAATATTGGCTGGACATTATTTAACCTTTGTTCACAGTTCGTAAATACTGACTGGTCATTAATTAACCTGTGTTCACAGTTCGTCAATACTTACTGGCCATTAATTAATCTGTGTTCACAGTGCTTAAATACTGGCTGGACATTAATTAACCTTTGTTCACAGTGCGTAGACACTGGCTGGCCATTATTTAACCTTTGTTCACAGTGCGTAAATATTGACCACCCAATAATTAAGCATTGTTCACAGTGCGTAAATACTGACTGACCATTAATTAACCTTTGTTCACTGTGCGTAAATTCTGGTTGGTCATTATTTAATCATTTTTCACAGTGCGTAAATACTGGCTGACCATTACGAATCAATGAGAAGGCGATGAATGAGATCAATAAGTAAGTAATGAATGAGTTAACTGAAAATGCGATGAATGAGATAAATGAGGAGGTGATAAGTTACATCAATGAGGTGATAATGAATGAATGGGATCATTGAGGTGATGATGGGTGAGATCAATCATGGTGCGATGAGTGAAAGAAATCAGGAGGTGTTGAGAGAAAGCAACGGGGAGGTGATGAGTATAAGCAATGGAAGGTGTTAAGGAAGAGCAATGGGGAGATGATGAGTAAGAGCAATGGGGAGGTGATGAGTAAGAGCAATGAGGAGGTGATGAGTAAGAGCAATGGGGAGGTGATGAGTAAGAGCAATGGGGAGGTGATGCGTAATAGCAATGGGATGATGAGTAAGAGCAATGGGGAGAAGATGAGTAAGAGCAATGGGGAGGTGATGAATAAGAGCAATGAGGAGATGCGGAATGATGTCAATAAAGAGGTTCTAAAGGAATGCAATGATGAGGTATTAGTGAGATCAATGAGGAGGAGCTGAGAGCAGTCAGATGATAATGGGTACGATCAATGACGTGGGTAATGAATTAAAGCTGTGAATTGGTAATGAACTAGTGCACTGACGAAAGGTTGAATGACATCAATTAGAAGGTGTTAAGTAAGAGCGACGAGGAGATGGGTGAGGACCAATAAAGAGGTCTTCAGTGACAGATTGATGAAGTGGGTGACTTTCAATATTATCTTTAAGCACTCCGATATGTCCGTTGTTGAGATTCTCCTTGGTCGTTCTCTGACTATGTTACTGCTAGTATTTCTAACATAATTTCATTTGTGCTATGATAGTAATGTTAGCATAAGAAAGCTCAGATTCTCTGGGACATATATACAGAAATAATGGTACGAACAGATTACATGTAGAGAAGACTTCTTGATTCTTGATTAGAAACTGGCCTCACAGCACGTGGGGCATTCCAATAAGTGTTCCGCCCTCTGTTCCAGCAGCCATTCGACTCGATGGTGTTTCGTTTAATGCCGCTGAAACAGTCGTCGACATCAGGGCACAACTATGACCATTGCGACAGGTTTCTTTGTTGTACCGCCCACCCACGAGGTGCCCGTAACTAGTTCAAACCCAACATCGGCCTGCCGGAACAACATGGTAACTATTATCGAAGGTTACGATTACGAGATTGTATAGATGGCATGCGATGAAGCTTCTATAAGAAGATAACCTCAATATAAAGGCATGTCATCTACTAAGGTTTTCTGTTGCATGGTTGGTTTGTCTAGTGAGCCATTGGTGAGACTCAAAGACGCAACCGCATGCGCATGTAGAGAAGATGTTATACGTCAACTTTGGACAAATCCATCCACAGAATTCTGAATTAGAGCATAATTTTGACGTGACGTTTCACAATTTCATTATATGAAAATAGCATTAATGTTCTTGTGCTATTTTTTTCCCGTGTATGTGTACTTTCCTGAGTAAATGTGTGTTCCTGTGTACATGTTTCTGGTGTAAGCGTGTTTTCCTGTGTAAGCGTGTTTACTGTGTTTCCCGTGTAAGAGTGTTTTCCTGTGTACTCGTATGTTCCATTGTGTTTCCCGTGTAAGCGTGTTTTCCTGTGTAAGCGTATTTTCCTGTATAAGCGTGTGTTCCTGTGTAAGTGTTTCCTGTGTAAGAATGTTTTCCTGTGTAAGCGTGTTTTCCTGTGTTTCCCATGTAAGAGTGTTTTCCTGTGTACTCGTATGTTCCATTGTGTTTCCCGTGTAAGCGTCTTTTCCTGTGTAAGCGTATTTTCCTGTATAAGCGTGTGTTCCTGTGTAAGTGTTTCTGATGTAAGCGTTTTTTCCTGTGTAAGCGTGTGTTCCTTTGTGTTTCCTGTGTAGTAGTGTTTCCCGTGTAAGCGTGTTTTTCTACAACTGTTCTTCAATATCTTGTCTTTTAGCAGAATATAGTTCAGAAAGCCAATAACATTGTGTTGTTGTTTACAATTTCGCTGCCATACCTCGGCATTCTGATTCACTCCTTCCTCCTTCTCACCACATCCAATACACAGGACTTCAGCATGACGATTTGGGAGAGTGATATTACACAGATTTTGTTCTCAATATTTTTTCACCTTTTAGGAAACATGTCTCTTTCGTCCCTATTCAGGAACGTTTATGAAAGGTTGCTGACCGTCTTCAAGACTTACTTGTGTATCATTAAACATCGTTCACATGCCGAAATCGGATGTACTTGGTCGAAAGGAGAATATAACGCATCTCCGCTGTAAAGCTAGCAGTATCACGTACTCCCCGATCTCCTGTTCCAATCACACACACACACACTCTTGCTGATTATTGCGAGGAGAACGTTTTTCTTCGTCTTCTTCTTCTTCTGCGTTCGTTCTCAAACTCCTACAGATTAGCAGGATGTAGTCCGGAGAACGGAATGTGTTGTGTCATGGTTTACAACATTGCTGCGAAATCTGCGCCTTTCGATCTGACACATCCGACTTCCGCATGGCTTAGGGTCACTGACCATATATGGGATGAGACAGCCAACTCCATCCCATAACCTCCTTAGTCGCCTTTTACGACATGCGTGGAAGGTAAACAGTATTGCTATTCTTTACTCCCCTTTGGGGCCCCGGCAACACAGGGGCGGAGGAGAACGTTGAAGAATAAAACAAAAATGCCGTTATTGTAGTTACCCTTTGTGCCCCTCCCCCCAAGACGTGTATGAGGCCCTCAATTTCAATTTTTCAATTTTGTTTATCGTGCCCCCCCCCCCGTTTGATCATCGTGTCCTGCCTGAAATCACATGTTGAGAACATCTGTGGGCGTGAACCGATGGTTAACTACAAGTCAGTCTTACACAAGGGTTACGTCTATGAGGTTCAAACTGCATTCTTGATAGAGTATCAGACTGAGCCGAGGGTCAACCTCAAGGTCGTAAATAAGGATTCAAACCCTCTCCTTGGGAAAGTATCAAACAGGGCCGATGGTCAACCTCAAGGTAGCATATAATGATTGCGTGTGTAGGGTTCAAACCCTCTTCTTGTGAAAGTATCAAATGATATTTACTGCTAAGAAAGTATGAGTAGTAAAACCAGAATTTAAAAAAATATCCATATCTACTCTATTTAGCTGCTTTCTCAAAACAAGATAAGTGAAATCACAAGTGAAATGATAAGTTTAGCTTTATTTAAGGAAAAAACACTAATTCACACATCCATTCATTCAATCAAGCAATAATCGTCGATGTAGACGAACATGCTCCTCCACAACTCTCTCTCTTTCTCTCTCTCTCTCTCTCTCTCTCTTGTGTTGTTAATAAGTTTAATTTGTGATTTATGTTTGTGCCACAGTAACAACCTATCTTGAAATTTCTCTCTTTGTCTTCCTGTCTCTTCTTCCCTTGATCTTTCCGGTTGTTACTAAATGTACAGGATTTATTTTTCTTATCACTTTTCCTAAACATCTTAATTGTCTGCTTCTAATTTTTGCTATATTTTCTCTATCTTGTGGTATTCTCCTACATTACTGTCAACCCTCATCACAGCTCTTTGTTTTCAATATATATTTCTTACTACTTTTTACATTTTCACATCCAAATTGATCTTACTACTTTTTACATTTTCACATCCAAATTGATCTTACTACTTTTTACATTTTCACATCCAAATTGATCTTACTACTTTTTACATTTTCACATCCAAATTGATCTTACTACTTTTTACATTTTCACATCCAAATTGATCTTACTACTTTTTACATTTTCACATCCAAATTGATCTTACTACTTTTTACATTTTCACATCCAAATTGAGTATTTCTAACTAGTATTTACCTTGTCAAATGCTTTCAATCTAAAAGTAAAAATACATGCCATTTTGTATTTCTATTGCCTTCTCCATCAATGCTCGTATAATGTGTATAAATAAAAGGTAATACTGCCGTAAAACTGTACGAAAATAGTACATACGTTGAAACATTTAATGAAGTCTTACTGAACGACGACTAACACACTATCACATGCTCATGTGAAATAATACACACAACAATACACATCATATAATCATACAAATAACAATACACAGTACATAATCGACGTTTCGACCAAATGGTCTTTATCAAGATAAACATATAACACCATAAGACGACGAGTAGAAATGACAACAACACACAAACGTGTCCGATCGAAATGTGGATACGAGATCATCCTGTATCCACATTTCTTTCGGACACGTTTGTCTGTCGTTGTCATTTCTACTCATTCTCTTTTGATGTTATGTATTATGTGTAGGGCATTTCTTGTGCCTGTTCCTTCCACAATTTCACATTGTACTTCTGCAATTCCTGGTTTTAATTTTCATCTCATTCGTCTCACGAAGGAGAATCTTGGTCATCTGGCTCATAAGTCTGATTGTTCGGTGGTGGTCATATTCTACTGCACCAGGTTTCTTCGGTAAGGCTATGCATATTTATTTTAATAAATCAGATATATAATATAATATCGGTACTGTTAAAGATGACATTTAATATCTCCCATCCTATACCAAGTAGTATCTACAGCCCCGCTCAATCTTCTTTAGTCGTCTCTTGCGACATACAAAGCTGGTCTTTCCTTTGTCTCTCTATCGAACACAGCTGGTCACCCCTGTGTCTCTCTATAAGACTCAGCTGGCCAGCTCTTTGTCTCTCTATCAGACTCTGCTGGCCAGCTCTTTGTCTCTCTATGAGACTCAGCTGGCCAGCACTTTGTCTCTCTATCGTACTCAAAAACAAAATGAATGTGTAAGCCTGACGTTTGTGATTGTGAACATAATTTAGACCACAAATAATGAAGCATACCTCCTGGCCGACTATCAACATCGCCTCAAGATGTTATTCTAACAAGACCTAATTCAGTTTGCGCTAACCACTAGCCCAGATGCGCCTATTCATTTCTCGACCCCGAATGTTGATATTCAGGGCTGGCGAATCTGTGCATCAATATTTGATCTATAGAAGGCCTGTCAGTGAAATCTCTCACTAACTGGCTAATTCAAGACTTCCGTGAAGTACGTCTTTGTTCTTGTTGGGACGGACATGTCCTAATTTATTTCCCATCTCTTTAGTATTATTTCTGTACTTTAATTATATCTGAGACGATACTTTACTAGTTCCCAATTTGTCCAAGAAAAAAGTAGTATTTAATATTATTTACCTATATATATATGTGATAGTTTACTTTGTAGACGTGTTTCCCGCAGCAAATATCACAAAAAGCAAAACATATAAAACATCTATGCGTCATCAAAGACAAATCAGGAAACACTCTTATACAGAGCAAGGTGACATTTTAGAAAGGTAGAAAGAATACTGTAAAGAAATGTATTCAGAGCGACCCCAAAATGACATAAGGAGCTACATAAACATAGACAGACAAGAACCAGAGCTTATAATAGAAGAAATTAGATAAGCAATTCAAAGTTTGAAGAGAAGAAAAGCAGCAGATTGTCACGACGTAACAGCAGAAATGATTCAAGCCGGGGTGAACAAAGCGTAAATATCTTTTATCAGCTATACAATAAGATCTTGAAACAGAAACTTGGCCAAGGGACTCGAAAAGATCAGTATACATACCAATACCCAAAGCCACCTATATGCAAATATGTTCAAAATTATAGAACAATCGCCATGATCAGCCAAGTCAGTAAAGTACACCTACACATTATAATGAAAAGAATACATAACAAGATGGAGGAGGAGATCCACGAGGTACAGGCAGGATTCAGAACTAGTAGAGGCACGAGAGATCATATATTTAACATGAGGATGATCATAGAGAAATGTAGAAAGTGTAACATCGAAATAGTCTACGACAACGCATTCGACTGTGTCAATCACCATCAATTATGGGAAACAGTAAACGATACGGGTTTCCCAAAACATATTACATGACTAATAGCAGAGTTGTATAAAGACCAAGAAGCAGTGGTAAAAGTGGAGGGTGCAAGATCAGATTGGTTCAGTGTACAGAAAGGAGCAAGACCCATCTGAAGCTTGTCTCCATACTTGTTCAATATCTTAAATGCGTAAAATATAATTGGAAACGTGAGACAAGAAACAATGAAGCCTGATTTCAGACTAATAAATATTAGGAGGGCTGCAAATACCAGAAATTAGATATGCAGACGACACAGTGCTATTAACAACAAACGAACTGAACATAATTAAGTCAACCCAAAAGTGCAAGTAACAGCAAAATTAGTTCTTAAATATGAAAAAGACAAAAATAATGGCAACAGACAAATCTAAATCAAGACCCAAAATTAATATTGAGAACAGCAATTTGGAAGAAGTGACACATTTTGATTATTTAGGAACTAATATAAACAATGCGGGGGACTGCGCAGTTGAGATCAAGAGAAGAACGGCAATGGTGCTGGCAAAATTAAAACAGATAAAGAAACTATGGCAGGGAACTAATATAAGAACCAAATTGTGTTTACTACGAGCATGTGTGTTTCCTGTGGCGACATATGAAAGTAAAACATGAACACTAAAGTGGCCAAGAGCATAACATCATTTGAATTAAAGTGCTATAGAAGAGTTTTGAACAGCAAGAACAGCAAGGAAAACAAATCAGAAGATGTTACGAACAATTAACGTCAAGAAAAATGGCTTTTGGACACCAGAAAACGCTAGTTTTTTTTCGGTCACATTAAGAGACACGACGGCATGGATAAGAGACAGGATGCGCGTATAAGTAGAACCACAGCTCAACAATACACAACTGAGCTTTCGAAAAAAAAAAACTGGTACAGATGCAATCATCGCCCTCAGAAAACTAAATGAGCGAAAGAAAGTAACCAAGACTTATATTTAGCTTTCGTGGACCAAGAAAATTCTTTCTACAGTGTGGATAGAGCACCGCTTTGGATAACACTACAGACATACAGAGTCCCCCAACATCTGATAAGCCTATGTCAGAGCATCTACACCAATAGTCAATGCGCAGTAACAACACGCACAGATACATCAGATAATTTCCAAATTCGCTGGGGAGTGAGGCAGAGATGTGTATTACCCCCTCACTTTCCTAACTGTTCATAATATACATAGATCACGCCTGCAAAGTAGCAAAGACAACAGAAGAAAGCATCATGAAGGATAACTTAAACGAATTGCTATTTGCAGACGACCAAGCACCAGTAACATCATCAGAAGGGCAACTACAAAGACAAATCGACAAATCAGCGTACCACATCAAATATGCCAAATCTTTAACATGAAGATAAACATAGAAAAGACCGAAATAATAAAGATAGGAAGAACAGAAAGAAACACCGATAGATCTATTGGAAATCACAGACTCAAACAAGTAAGAGAATTCCCATACCTATGAAGCAAATTAACAACAGGCGGCAACGGCAATAAATAAATAAACGATAGGTGTAGTAAAGCATATCAAGTCCTAGGGCAAATGACACGAATCTTCAAAAACAAAAATGTAGATTTAAACACCAAAATAACACTATTTAAAACGATTAATATGCCAACACTGTGCTACAAATACCAAACGTGGACAGCGGTAGTACAAGAAAATCGCAAATTTGTGACAGCTGAAATGGCATGTTTGCGGAGAATCTTAGGGATATCACTAAGAGACAGAATGAGAAATGAAAATATTAAACAAAGAACAGTCACAACCCCAATCTTGGAACATCTTAAGAGACAACAGATCAAATGGTTTGCACATATCAGCAGACTACCACCAGACAGCCTACCACAGCAAGCTATGCTACACTGATACAGTGAAGGCAGACCTAGAGGCCGGCAACGAAAATGATGGACCACCGAGATAAAAGAGGCAACAAATTTCACAATAAACTCAGCACACACGATAGCCATCTCTAGAAAACTCTTCTACCCCTGACGCTGACAGGTAAAAAATGATTTAGCGAATAGATACATAGATAGATAGAAAACAAAATTCGAATTTTACGATAACACCCACACTGTGAACAGTGTCCACTTCTTAATATAGCAAGACATGAGATCCCAGAAATTATGTATGCAGATGACACCATCCTAAAATGAAGGAACTCACAGGTTTCCAACACATGACTGTACTGTGTCCGTGAAACATCATAGCGCGGCACAAAATCTTTTCCTCAATGCAAAAAAAAAAGACAAAGGTAATGGCATATAAACAGACATGAACACACCAACAATAGTCATTGACAGAGAACAACTAGAAATATCCTCATCTTTGAATATCTCAGGTCAACTATCAACACCGCAAGAGAGATCAGAAAAATGTTGGTGATTTTCTTGCAAATGACCGTGATAGACACATATTTATCGAAGACCTTCTTTACATGACGCTGGAAAAAGAAGGTCAGCTTGCATAGAACCGAGAGGCTTACAGTGTGGCAGTGAGAATAACGTTCTGTAAAGTACACGTAACAGATTTATATCACTGAATATCTCAATATCCCATCATCTACCAGCTTCCCTTCAATTACTCAGACATATTTTACCTGAACTATTACTGAACCTTCCACAATATTCCACCATCTACCAGCTTACCTTCAATTACTTAGGCATATGTTAACTGCACTATTACTGAACCCTCCTCAATAGATAAATGTTCCAGTGTAAGGTAATAACCCTAAACATGAAGTAGGTGACTGGAGTAACACAGGGTAAATGTCAAGTTAAGCAAAAATAGGTAGATGTGTTACCAAAATAAAACATAAAACGACATAACACCGAGATACAGGGACATACGACGTTATGACTAAAAAGCCTTCATCAGGACAAACAAACGGCCACAATAAAAGAAATCTTACAAGGAGACAAATAGGGTTATAATAAGAGGAGATTAGGACAATAGCAGATAACATTTTTCTTCTGTCCACTTCTCCCTCCTCACTTACCACCATCTTCTTCCCATACCTTCTTCTCTCCTATCATGCTGCTTCCTCCATTATCTATCTGCTATTGTTCTCCTCTCCTCCTTATTATAACCATATTTGTCTCTATGTAAGATTTGTTTTATTGTGGTCGTTTATCCTGATGAAGGCTTTATAGTAGAAACGTCGACCCTCCTCAATACAACACCATCTACCAGCTTACCATCAATAACTCAGGTTACGTTTTCTACCATTTTTTATCCATTATTGTAGGCATATTTGACTCATCATGTATTACCCCGTCAGAACCTCAGTACTTAGTTGGCGACTGCCATATTAGGAAACACTAATGAACAAGATTCATACCTCCTTGGAAATTTCCAACTTCTAGAATCCAACGATTCCCCCAGGCAGTCTCATTAAATGAGAAGAATTTCTCGAGTCCCGACTAGATGACCACTGGTCATCCGCGAGACACTCATTAGTACCCTAAACCTCGTGAGCCACAGCCTATTTTCTATTTGACAAAGGGATCACGTGTGATTTTGGTGGTGTTCTGAAAAGGGTGAAAGTAATTTAAAATGTCCTACTAAAATAGATCATTCCTGATGCGCATTTTATTTTTTTGCCACATTCGTGACATTTTGCGTAGGCCACTATATTTCTTTTGCGTACCTTCTTAAACTTCTGCAGTTTATCATGATGTAATCTAAAAAATGTAATGTGTCATGGATTACGTGACGTTCATCATGACTTCTGGCCCTCTATGGTTTAGTACAGCTAACTCGACACATACAATTTCCTTAAAATATGGAGGATATACGGTTGAGGTAATCCTGACATACCTGTTTCCGATAACTTGAAATGTTGAATAGGTGTAGAGAATTAACTTCACTGAACTCGGATTACCCTAAATGTACTCCGTCCCTCTCAACGAAGCGGCACGCCGCATGGTGAGAGTACCACTCATAGCACGTAACTCCGTTGTTGCAAACGATAATCCTCATGGCTCTCCGAAAAAATTCACTTCATAAACAAGATGACGCTAGTGGAATTTGAACCCACGACATCTTGAGCACAAATTAAACTGCTTAACCACTACGTTATTCTCATGTACGGTGATTAATAAAAGCACACCAATATATGGTTTGTTTACATGTACAATAACAGATATTGACCACATGTATGTCGTGGGTTAATGAAAAAATACAGGTCCAAAAATACAATATTCCCCAAAATGCCTGAATGGCGTGGATAAGGTACAACTTTACTTTTGTTCACGTTTTTTAATATATATTCATTCATTCATTCATTTTCCTTTTGCGATGAAGTTAGCGCATAGGGCAGAGGTCAGATCTCTCCAATTATGTCTGTTTACGGCTATTCTGTGCAGTTCTTGAATAGAATGAATATTGGTTGTTTTACTTTCTCCAAGTATTGTTCTTCTGAGTGTTACTTTTGGTCTACCCCTGGCTCTTTTGCCTGTAGGTATCCATTCAATAGATTGGGGATGTATCCTGTTGATGTCTGCGCCTAGGACATGCTCGATGTAGGGCCAACGGCGTTTCATGAAAACATCTGTGATGACATTTTGATGTGTCTCTTCTCTGATTTTATCATTTGATTTGAATTTACTCAAATGGGTGTTAGTTATCCTACGAAGACATTTGTTCTCGAAACTCAGTAATTTCTTTTCTGAAGATGAAGAATTTTTCCAGCTCTCACATCCATATGATAGCACTGGAATAACGCAGGAATTAAATAAGCGCATTTTTGTGCGTGTGCTGATTGACTTTGATCTCCAGATATTAGACAGTCTGTTAAAGGCACTTGATGCTAGTGCAATGCGAGTTGTAATTTCTGTCATGACATCACGGTCGAGTGTTAGTTTATATATATATATATATATATATATATATATATATATATATATATATATATATATATATATATATATATATATATATATATATATATATATATATATATATATATATATATATATATATATATATATATATATATATATACTACTGTATACAGTAGCAGGTTAAAAACGAACCGTCTATATAATCTAATAATAGTGTGAACATTTTATACAAATGTTAAAGCGGGCAGAGGCCTATGTGGAAGCTATAGTAATAATAATAATAATAATAATAATAATGGCAATAATAATAATAATAATAATAATAACTAGTGGGTATATATATATATATATATATATATATATATATATATATAGGAAGAGAGAGAGAGAGAGAGAAAGAAAACAATTGTTTAGAAAAACAAATAATAGAGGGCAGAGCACATGGGTGGAGCAGAAAGGACAGACTAAGAAAACAATGGACTGACGACATAAAAGATAACACGAATACGTCGTTGGATGCAAGCCGCATGGCTCAAGACATAGAAGGTTTCAATGAGTTCATTGAGAAGACAACGTTCTGGAGAGATACGTCACATGACAACAAGAGGGAACTGGATGGCATCAGATAGAATGGAAGACGCGGCAACAATGTATAAAAACAGACCTACTAAAAGAAAAAATATAAAACTCAAAGATTGACATACTTTTGATAATTTATACACAGACATGAAACTTTGTTGAGACCTTACTTTTGAAGGCAGAGTTGAGACGACATATCAGAGTGTACCACCAAGGCAAGAAATAGATGAACTTGGATTTCCATTACAGCCGTCTTGGATACGGAGAATGCATTTTATGATTATCATTCATTTATTCGTTTGCATATGCTTTCATTCTCTACGTTAACATGAACGTTTGGTTTTATGAAACAAAGGAAGAAAACAATAAATGTCGGCAATACAAAATTCTCTAATACTATGGAATATCCATTACGTGCAAGTATACTAGATTAACAAGTCCCACATGGAAACCCTTCACGTTTCTGAAGGGAATCAAGTCTCATTAATGTTTAAGAGCTGATTTAATCTGTGGTAGATTAGCCAAATTCGCAGAAAAAGTCAGCAGAAAAGGTAACGTTGAATCTGCTCCTACCTGTGATTTGGACATAATGTCAGTGATACAAGGGGGTAAAGACCTACTTAAAACCTTTGAAATATACCACTATACATGGGAATAACTTGCACAAAATAGACCGAGATACATGGGAAGAAGTTGCACATAATAGACCAAGATACATGGGAATAACTTGCACAAAATAGACCAAGATACATGGGAATAACTTGCACAAAATAGACCAAGATACATGGGAATAACTTGCACAAAATAGACCACGATACATGGGAATAACTTGCACAAAATAGACCAAGATACATGGGAATAACTTACACAAAATAGAACTACATGGTTCTCTACAGTTAAAAGAGGCACATCATATTGTGAAAAGAGGCACATCATATTGTGAAAAGAGGAACATCATATTGTGAAAAGAGGCACATCATATTGTGAAAAGAGGCACATCATATTGTGAAAAGAGGACAAGTGCAGTAGATCAACTTCGAAGAAACCCACGGGTAAACCAAATACCATCTACAGTGGTCATCCCATGCTCGAACTGTCCATGGCAGAATAGGGCTTATTAACCATCTGCTATATCATAATCAAGAACATAACTGTAACTGAATTTGAACAGTGGATGTAACAAATGTTCAGCACTTGTGATGAACAAACAAGTACAATTCCAATACTACCTAGCCATCCTGTGATGTTGCTCTGCCCATTGTAGACGTTGTCTATAGTACACATGAGTCACGTTTCAATAAGTTAAGGCCGTCTTGCAGTAAGGCATATACCTCTGATTCTGAGTTTGATTGTCCTTTAAAAGTTTACATGCGTAAATTTTTTGGAAAGCCCCGAAGATCACACAATCAACTTCTGACCGTGACTCTGAGTCTACATATACTGGGATGGCTGCTGAAGTGGAGGGCGGAGCACTTATGGGAATGTCTCGCGTGCTGTGAAGCCAGTTTCTAATCAACAATGAAGAAGAAGAAGAAGTTTGCATACGTTTAACTTCTATTGCTCTTAGGTCTGCCTTGAGGAAGTTATTCCTTATTTGATTCCACATAATATCTTCTACATGTGTTGCCATCTGTGGTTGCTCACAACGAAGTTTATCCCGGGCACTGCCAGTAGTTCCGAAACATTTCTGAGACATGCAATAGTGATATGATGGCAATTCACCCTTCTAACAATCGCCCGCAAGTTCATTCAAGTCTCAACTCGAAATAAAGACTGATTAACAGTCTGCTTCAGACAGTCGTGACATTTCTAGAATTTTAATGGGATGTTCTGTCTCAACAACTTTTTTTTTTATCTGGCTCTTCAATTCGTAGATAAAGGGAAACATTTTTAAAAAATCATCTAGGTCGATCCATTGTAGGAAATTGGCACCAGTCGTTCTTGGAAAATAATTGTGGAAGGCTGGAAATAATGTCCGCCACTTCATTTGTTGATATAGAAAGGCTCAAAATGCATAGAGAATTGACTTCATTGCACTGGTTTTTCTACATATATACTCTGTCCCTCTCAACGAAGCGGCACACTACCTATCGAGAGTAACGCTCACAGCACGTAACACCGTAGCTTCTAGCGATAATCCTCAGGGATCTTAAATAAATTCCTCTTTTTCCAAGAAAAAGGTTGAGAAGCAATTCTCTGTGGTAATAATGAAATCACAATTTAATTGTTTGGAATTGTTTTTCCCATGTGAGTTTTTTCATTTGTAGATGTTACATGACCGTGGCCTGAGAGAACAGGTGATAGATGTGAATGAGCTGCGAGGCACATAATTTGCTGAAACAAACTGAGACATCAACAGGTAAGCCAGGAGTGGAGTGTAGTCAAGCATCGACAGGTAAGCCAGGAGTGGAGTGTAGTGTAGTCAAGCTCCACCAGGTAAGCCAGGAGTGGAGTGCAGTGTAGTCAAACATCGACAGGTAAGCCAGGACTGGAGTGGAGTGGAGTCAAGCATCGACAGGTAAGCCATGAGTCGAGTGTAGTGTAGTCAAGCATCGACAGGTAAGCCAGGAGTGGAGTGGAGTGTAGTGTAGTCGGTCATGATGGTAGATAACCAATAGTTGTCGGTTTACAGCGTGATAACAATAGTGTTAATATGAGAACGTTCATGAGCTACTTCAACAATTATAGAAGGATGTCTGAAACATTTTGACAGTTGATAACAATGGAGACGGAGGGTAGTTTGATAAAAATTGACGTCAAAAATACCTTTTTAAAGTTTATTGTTGAAATTGAAACATTGTTTTAAATCTGAAAACATCTTGCATTTTTTGGTACTTATTAGGGGGATGTTGTTTACAATATGTTGAAATAATTAAACAGGGAAAGTGAAGGGGGATCCCTGAATTCCTGAGATTTATTAAAAAGGTGCGATGACGGGATCGATGATTAATCGAAAATTGTGGACGTAATTGACCCTATGGATTATGTGTGAGAGAGAATAGAGAAGTTAATCGATAACTGGAACGGAGGTAACTGGATCAATCGACGCGTGCATGAATTGACGAATATATAGATCGATGGATATTGTGATACGCATACAAACAGAAGAGTGATCAAACTAGAGAAAATGAGAAATGATGTCCGGGAGTGGGCCGAAAATCCACAGACTTCCCAGCAATATAATGCCATTTAATGGCATTATGTCAAAGGTCATGAGCCCATGGACCGTTGGATCAGCAGCCATGCAACCAACCAACCAACCAACCAACCAACATAATATATAGAGAAATGTTGATAGACAAACTTTCATAATTATAATATATACAGGGAAGCGTATAGTAATAGGTATACATACAGAGAAGCGTATAGTAATAGGTATACATACAGAGAAGCGTATAGTAATAGGTATACATACAGAGAAGCGTATAGTAATAGGTATACATACTGAATACCATCGGCACTTTACTGCGAACATGCCGATGACACATGTTGTGATTTTACACGGCCATCAACCATCAGCGGCGGTCATATGCCTCTACTGCCAGATCCCAAGGAAGAACAATATACGGCAGTGTGGCCATTACCACAACAACAAGCAGTCTAATAATGAAAGTGTTTGGCTTAACTCAGGCAGTAAACTGGATGGAATCACGTGCATCTTCCCATGTGTGCAAACTAAGTGAGTCAATTAATATGATCCAGTCAAAATGTGTATATCACCTATTTTAATAGGAGTGAGTAATAGGAGTCATTAGAGAAAGCTAAATTGTTGGACTCAAAGCCAGCGGGCCGACTACGAACGGACAGACTAATTAGCTATCCTCGCCTCCATAACAGATCATCATCCTATAGACCGAGCTGATTGACTCAGTGCTGTTTACAAGTACGTTTTATCAAAGGATTTTCAGATAAATAAGCATGAGTCAATATCGAGCATTGGCCCGTACAGAACAATTTTCCAAAATGACCACTGGACCAGCATTGAATCGGAACCATCAGCTGTTATATACTGAGAGATTTACTGAAGCGGAGATCTGATCACTTACGGGCCTAATACCTAACCTAACCTAACATACAACATATATAGAGATGGTTATATTAATATGCATATATCATCATCATCAAGTGCCGTCTCTGCAATGAAGGCTGGCTGCAACGGATCTCCAAACATCCCTTGTCTCTTGTTTTGGTAGTGCACTCTGCTTGAATGCAACCTGTCCATCGTGTGATATTACTCTCCCACTTGTATCTCTGCCTACCTCTTGCCCGCTTTCCTTTGACTTTGCCCTCAAGTAAGCTCTTCAATAAGGTGTAACATTCTTTTAATGCGTCCAACATATTTTCTTTCCCTGATCTTTATACCTTTTAGTAATTCTTTCTTCATATTAATTGTTTTTAGCACCTCTTTATTTGTTTTCTTTCCATGATATTCTCCTATATACCTACATCTCAAAGGCATTAATTCCGTCTTCTAATTGTTTATTTAGTGCCCATATTTAATAGTGAAAGTCAACCAGCACACGAACGAAGATGCACTTATTTAATTCCTGCGTTATTCCGGTGCAATCATATGGATGTGAGAGCTGGAAAAGCTCTGTATCTTCAGAAAAGAAATTACTGAGTTTCGAGAACAAATGTCCTCGTAGGATAACTAACACCCATTGGAGTGAATTCAAATCGAATGATAAAATCAGAGAAGAGACACATCAAAATTTCATCACAGATGTTATCAGAAAACGCCGTTGGTCCTACATCGGGCATGTCCTAAGCGCAGACACCACCAATCTCTTGAATGGATACCTACAGGCAAAAGAGCAAGGGGTAGACCAAAAGAAACACTCAGAAGAACAATACTTAGTGAAAGTAAAGCAACCAATATTCATACTATTCAAGAACTGCACAGAATAGCTTTGAACAGACAGAATTGGAGAGATCTGACCTCTGCCCTATGCGCTAACTTCAGCCCAAAAGGAAAATAAAATGAAATATTAACAAGCATATATCATCATACATACATACAGAATATATAGAGAGATTGTTATATTAATATGCATATATACAGAAAGCCCTTGCGTTACAGGGGCCAGAGAAAGGATAACAAAGAATAGCATTGCTGTTACTTGTCATTTACGTCGGAAGAAGCGACTAAGAATTTTTTTGGGTGGAGAAGACTATTCTACCATATAGGTCAAAATAACACAGAAGCCATGCTGAAGTCGAATGTGTTAGGGCAAAATGCGATGTTTGCCGCAATTAAATTATAAGCTTTGGTACAACGCATTGCATTCTTTGAATTTTATTGGTGTACTCTAAAGGATATTGAGAATGAACACTAAAGGAGAATTAGAAGAAATGGAGTTCATGTAATTCTGCTACAACAACAATATTCCCCTTTGTTTGTATGCACAAAGGGAGACAAGTGCTGGTAGTATTGATTAGCCAAACAGTAATCAGTGTCCGTTTGTGCTATGTCCACGTAGACTATGAAAATAAGACATATGACCAGCGGTCAATTTTTCGTGAGTATTCGTGATAAGGAACCTAGACGGACAGTGGTTTCTGAACGTGATGAGGTTATATTGCTTCTGTTTGACTAGAAAAGTGTAATAATTTTCTGTACTCTATTTGCAATGTTGTCTCCCTCTACAGTCAAGGGAGATAAATTTGAAATCAAGCGTTAATCTGTCTTTATCGTCGACTTAACGTGGATTGAATAAACGAAGAAAAGGACTCTTGTTAGATTGAAGAAATAACTTTAGGATGACCAGGAAAACAGAGTTTAACAAATACATAAATATAACAGCACATACCGCCAGACCCACACACACACCCACGCACTCACCTTTTACAAAACCCATTACTAAACAAACACATATATATAACTAAATGTCGACCTTTTCATCTTTTAGAACCAAACTAACCAAATTTCGAAATGTTGAATTTGAATAATATCCCCTGTCACATGAATACTTGTGTGCTATTTGTTCCTCTGCAACTCTGTATTTACTGATGTCTCTATGCAAGCTGTCACAGTTTCCTACGGTGCAAGGTTGTTATATTCACAAATTCTGATGCATTAAAAATATAATTTTTAATGCTTTTTTATGTAACCTGTCATGCAGTTTGTGTATTGACAACTTTTGTCTTCTTCTTTCCTTCCTCTTTTACCCTTTACGGGTGTCGAGGTAGATAAAATGTTCTTGTTCTCGCTTTTCTGGCAACCTTCAGATAATGTTATTTTTTGTTCGTGTAATGTCTCTTTGATATTGTCGATCCATCGTATTCTAGGTTTACCCTTGGCTCATCTTTCTGCTTGTCCTTTCTTCGTATATGCTTTATAAACTAATGAATCACACGGCATTCTTTCCAGATGACCAAACCATTGTATCTGTTGGTTTTGTATGTAATGTAGAATTGATATAACACCCACTCTTTCTCTTATGACATCGTTTGTAATTCTATGTCTTCTGGTCACTCTTGTGGCTTTTCTCCGACGACCATTTTTGTACTTTTCTTAAATTTGAGAATGTATTTATACATATATATTATTGGTTTCAAATTTATCAGAATATCTATCTGGTGACATAGAAAAATAGCGGTGATGCCAGTGGAATTGTTTTTCTCGTAACTGATGTCACACAACAACCTAAATACACACTGCAACTTAATCTCATACAAGCAGTTATTAGAATTATATTTTTTAAATCGTGTATCCGTGGATCCAAGCTCCTGTTTTTTTACACACATTTTATGATTTTGACAATTTTTGGCAATATTTTACCTTACAACTAGCCATAAATATTTCCAGCTAGCTTGCAACCTTGCTCCACTTTCATAATTTAGGCGCCGTCGATATTCTTGTCCTTCCAAGAGACCTCTTTATTTGCTTTTTTTCTGAAAGCTATCATTCTATGTTAAATCATTTTAATCATATGTGTTACTTTGTTTGGCAAAACTGTTAGATTGTTATTTTATCTTTTCATGTTTCAAGAGACAGTAATCTTCTATGTTATGTTTGTTTGGAAGTATGTGCTGGATTGTATCTCGGTTGTAGGCTTATCACTTTTCTACATTATCTCATTTCACATGCTTATATTTCTTTTGTGCTTGTTAAAATGATTTGTGTATGTTCTTTCTCAAAATCCCACTGGATCTCTTTTGTAGCAGGATCTTCTTCTTCTTCTTTCTGTCCTCATGTACCTTTCGGTGTTGAGGGGAGAGTGAGTGTACGGTCTTTTGTCCTTCTATTTGCCTCCTCTGCTGTTATATTTCCGAGTGTCTCTAATACACTATCTATCCACCTTTTACGAGGGCGTCCAATAGGTCTCCTGTTTTCGTATCGTTTGTTAAGTGTTTTTTGGATAATACTTTGCTCTTTCTGTCTGGTTATGTGGCCGTACCATTTAACTTGTTGTTTCTGTATGTATTCTATTGTTGGCTTGATCCCTAATTGTTTCCTTAGTGCTTCATTCCTGATTTTGTCTCTCAAGCTAACTCCAATCATACGTCTCACACATTTCATTTCAGTGGTGTTAATCTTATGTATTGTTCTAGAATCTAATGTCCAAGTTTGACACTGATAACACAATGTTGGTAAGAAAATGGTGTTGAAAAGCGCTTTCTTTGTTTCTAGTGTAATATCTTTGTTTCTTAGTAAAGATGTTAATTGACCAATGATCTGACAGGCCTTAGAAGAATGATCCTTCTAAATGTCTCTTGTAGCAGGTTGGTCCCACTAAATCTCTCTTGTAGCATGATGTTCTCACTGGATCTCTATTGTAGCATGATGGTCCCACTATATCTCTCTTGTAACATGATAGTCCCAGTGGATCTCTATTGAGCAGGATGAGCCACTGGGCCTTTCTTATAACAAGATACTTCCACTAGATCTCCCCTGTAGCAGTATGTTTCCACTAGATCTCCATCTGGATGAAGTTCAAAGAATGAAAATGCGTTGTGTTGTTTTATTTCTACCACTGTCCCGACACATCCAGCTCATGAATTAATTAAATTATAGTTCCATATTTAATTCTGCAATCCCCATTGATGCTTCTGCTAGGTATACTCCCTACGTTATTTGATTATTGAGTTTCGATAGCAACTTCACAAGTCAAACACTTCCAGACATGTTTAATTCCCTCCCTTGTATACACTTTAAACTTCAGCCATCGCTATGTCTTTCTAAATTCCGAATACTCTCTCTGCTACATGCTCCCAGTCATTCTTTCATTAGGCGGTGCCTTTTCACAGTTCTTTACCCAGGGTCGATTTATCCCGAACGTGTAGAGACAATGATTCCGTCTGCATCTGTCACCAATCTCACTGTCGTTACACCGCCCCTTCCTGGTTGTCATGGTAACAGCCTCAAAACCTGACATGGACCAGGGAATGTGTAAAGTAACGAAAAATTGACGTTTAGGGAGCAAGAAAATATGAAGGAATTGGAAAGAAAAATTAAGACACTCGCGTCTGAGAAGGCGTGTGTTTGGTTGTTACACGTGTGTACATCTGATTGTTCTCTGTGGATGATTCCAAGACGTTATAAAGTATGAGAGAGAGCGTAATAGATAGTGTGTGTGTCTGTGTGTGTTTGTTTGTTTGTAAAAACATACAGAGGACCGAAGATGCAGAAAAACCAAGTAAAGCAATACTCTTTTAACTGTAACAGCGTTTGGAAAAGACCATAAAAGTGTCCAACTATCGATCTTATTGTTAGACGCTTCGAAGCAGGCAATTAAGTCTTCTTTGAATTATTCATACCAAAGGAACTGATATCGAAAGAGAATCTATAATGATCTACCACCCAACAAATAATGTCACATGTTTGTTTGTTTGTTTGTTTGTTTGTTTAGATTTATAAGACTTACAAACATAGTTCTTATTTACTTTTGTGCAATAGAGAGATGATTTCTGCGGAGTTTTTATTTCATACACAGAAATATCCATCTTCCAGCGGTGTGCACAGCTTTGAAAGAATCTTTATATTTTCCATCTTCCAGTTGTTTTGAAAGAATTGTTCTATTTTCCAACGTCCAGCGTTGTGCACTGCTTTGAAAGAATTGTTCTATTTTCCAACGTCCAGCGTTGTGCACTGCTTTGAAAGAGTTGTTCTATTTTCCAACGTCCAGCGTTGTGCACTGCTTTGAAAGAATTGTTCTATTTTCCAACGTCCAGCGTTGTGCACTGCTTTGAAAGAGTTGTTCTATTTTCCAACGTCCAGCGTTGTGCTCTGCTTTGAAAGAATTGTTCTATTTTCCAACGTCCAGCGTTGTGCACTGCTTTGAAAGAATTGTTCTATTTTCCAACTTAATAGGTATATTTTCCAACAGGCGTGGTTTAAAAAGTTTAAAACAATTCACAACGGACATAATAAACGTGTAATGTACAACGTCAATTGCCATTATATATATATATATATATATATATATATATATATTTCCACGTGGAACAGAATGACTGATGTTATCTTACGAATTATGTGCCTCTCCGTCCTCTTCAACTATCTGCATGTTGGTGAAAACTGATTTAGTCTCTTCAACTATCTGCATGTTGGTGAAAACTGATTTAGTCTCTTTAACCACTGTTTTTCTCCAGGTGTTCATTTTTTGTTTTCAATTCTTCTCTTTCCTGTGGAGTCCAGTCACTTTTAATTTCTACCTTCACATGGAATTCATCCACAACGTACCTTTTGATATCACCTTTTGATATCACCTTTTGATATCACCTTTTGATATCACCTTTGCGACACTTTACTACGTAGACGTGACTAATAAAATAATTGAAGAATTCGAAAGAAACAATGTAACGCACAAGAGGAGACTGTCGAACATCTGCTACTGCTGTGCAAAAACTAACAGACATCCGATAAGAACTAATACCATCACTCTCAACTCCACACAACACACTCTACACAACTGCACCACAGCTGGGGAGAACCTGTATATTCGTCAGAAAGGCTCTGGACTGTCAAGAGTTGTCTGCTCACAGCCAAAGGGATTGAATCATCATCATCAAGACCAGGTATAGACCATCAAATAAGTAGAAACCAAGTTGGATTTAGGAAGGGCATGGGCTGCTCGAACGAATTTTCACAATTATGCAACTAAACGTAAATACAATATAATACAACAATCAACTACATGTCGTATTTATCCACCAAGAAAAAGCTTTCGACAGAGTTAACAGAGACAAACTATGGATCTACTTAGAAGAGTACGGGATCCATGGACACTTCCTAGAAAACACAAGAACACTGTATCAGAATTACAAAGTAATAGTTAAGAACACCATCAAGAATGATAGACACATTCATATCTGAAGTCAGACAGTGTTGCGTATTATCCCAGCTCCTATTCAACATTTACATAGATAAAATAACCAAAGAAATCCTAACAGCAATAGAACACGAAAACTAACCAGAACAAGAGAACGGAGAAAAAGAAGAAAATAACAACATAAAGCGGTTGGAATAACATCATAAAAGCGTTGCTAATCGCAGACGAGCAAGGCGTTGATATATAATGATACATCTGAACTGTAAACACACCTGATCGCATTAAATATCCATTGTGAAATCAGCAACATGAGTATCAACAAACCAAAATCAGACACTGAAGAGGTACAGAAATCAATTCCCACAAGATATATACATCAGTCAGTTCCTCTTTTACCAAATTTGGCACATAGGCTGGATGTCATAGTTTTCCATGCCTGTCGGTCAGTTGCCAAGGATTGCAGGTCTTGTGCATTTATGCCTGTTGATTTTAATTCATTCATAAATGTTCTTCTGAGCGTTGTTTTTGGTCTTCCATGTTTTCCTTACCGTCTGGTGTCCACATGAAAACTTGATGCGGAATTCTGTCATCCTTCATTCTAAGAATGTGGCCGATGTATGTCCAGCGGCGTTTTTTGATGTTGTTCGTCACGTATTCTTGTTGTATGTACTCTCATAGTACGTCGTTTGATTTGAAGTCTTTCCAATTAGTAGTTGTGATTTTTCTGAGGCATATATTCACGAAGGCAATTAACTTCGTATCCATTATTGCGGTAGATTTCCAACTTTTACATCCATATGTCAATAATGGAATCACACGTGCATTGAATAGTCGCAGTTTGATGTGTCTACTTGCGATCTTCGATCTCCAGATGTTTGAAAGTTTGTTAAAGGTGTTGCATGTGAGACAAGGGAAATTGCTCGACTATGTGGTGGCGTCTACTTGTACTGTACCAAACTAATTACCATATGATATCATTCTAACGAGTGTTAAGAAAACATTACAGTCCCGCGTGAATCACAATGTATTTTAAGCAGACGAAGAACAAATCAACATGTGATGAAACAACATAAATAAAATATTGCAAATAATACGCACAAATTCTTATTGTTTTTACCCTCAAGGATATACGGTGAACATGCTCTGTCAAACTATTCACATGAGAAGCTTGTAGATACGGAAACATATCGATTGCATGAC
The DNA here is from genome assembly GCA_034231615.1 of Meghimatium bilineatum. NCBI lineage: Eukaryota > Metazoa > Mollusca > Gastropoda > Stylommatophora > Philomycidae > Meghimatium > Meghimatium bilineatum. The sequence continues at coordinate 22,247,687 of CM067307.1, forward strand.
ACAAAAATAGAAATCAAACTCAATGATTTTTCCTCATCGAGAGCTACTCAAGAGAGAAAATGCAGTTTCGTGAAAGCTGGAAACCATAAATATTCATGTTATGCTTTTGATTAAGCTGGGATCATAATATTTTCTTTTGCCGGTTATAATTTGCTTAACAGGGAGGAGATTTCATAGAGTGTGCAGTGGCATTGATTATTCTCGAAGTATGGAACAGTGAGATAGAAACCTGGATAATTGTATAAGTGTAATAAACTTAACGATGTCAACAGACACAAAGAAGTATACAATATAATCAGAGTATATATTGTTTTTTTTAATAATCTCATCCATATTAAACAAATTAGTAGAATAACAGCTCATGTACAAGTAACAACAAAGAAAAAATATAATTCCAGTCTCTATGTAGCTATACAGATTCTTTGCAGCATCTAAGACTTATATCTAGGTGTGACAGCTATACAGAATCTATGCAGTCGCTAAGACTTACTCCTAGATGGGACAGCTATTGAGCATTTTTGAAGCCGCTAAGATTTATGCAGACTTAAGTAAAACACAGGTTTATATATCGCTTCAATGAGACACGACAGACTATAGCTACTAATGATGAGCACACAAGAAACCTGTGTTTTAAGTAAGTCTAATCGTTCTTACCTTTCACGCAGTTACCTTGTATTGGTTGTCATATTAAGATTTATGCCTAGGTCGGACAGATATATATACAGTTGCCAGAAACAAAAACACAAGTCACCAGCAAAAGCAAATACAACATAAAAGGTTTAATCGTTGCATCATCAAATTAATTATGTTTTTACAAAGTTATCGTCATGGACAAATTGCGCTTGTATTTTATACATTATTTATCCACCTTCCAAACATAAAGACTGTATAGAAAGTGACTACATCAAAAAATGCCTGATTTATCGTCATTATCAAACTCATAACCCTTCACAGTCTTAGGGGTGCAAACTGGAAACATCAACACAAAAATCTGATAATCTCAATCCTGTCCAGTCATCAATGTTATCAATCAAAGAATGGATTTGTCGCTACGTCCTAAATCAGCTACACAATCATCAATCATCTTTTTTTTTTTTAAAAGAAAGATATTTATACTTCTTGCAGTGCAGTCGTTTTTCTATAATTGTGCTTAATAGTGAAGGTCAACACAATGACATTACAGTCCATATAGTTTCAGAAGTCCAGGCTTTGATCACATAATTTCTCCTACGGAGATTGTCTACAATGGTAGGTAGGCTCAGTCTACATATGATCTGTCTCCAGTAGGACCTGTGTAAAGACGACCTTAAAGACCTATTTTATTATTTCCGTGCCTTGGTCGGCCTTGGCTATTTTCGCAGGCCAATCCAAGTATATAAATAGTGACAAACGAAAATCACGACAATAATAAAAATCGTAACGAATAAGTCCTCATTAATTATGTTTACAGATGTATGCTCAATATGACGTCACGGGAAGTTGTGTATTTTCATGATTCTGTGTACAAATGGATTCAGAAGATTAAATTTGCTATTGATTGCAATGTTAACTTATATTCTCTGACCACAAATGGTGATAAACACTGAACAAAGACTTTCAGTAGTGGAATAAATGTTTAGTAAGAAGGTTATATATATATATATATATATATATATATATATACACACACACACACACACATATATATATATATATATATGAAGTGCTACAGATCGCATCTGTGACGGCCAAGGTACCGAGTTCTATACCCGCCACAGGCAATTGTGCATCCGGACCGTTCAGAAAGCATTGGCAAACTACTAAACGTATTTATAAACGCTATATTGCCTAGAAAATCACTACAGCCAATTGATAACTACGTCTTGAATAGGATATGCTACCAATATATATATATATATTTATATATATATATATATTGTGACATATCCTATTAGTGGCATATATATGTATGTATGTATATTGAAGACGTCATGAGAAAATCCGTGCAAACTTTTTATAATGCACAAGTTCCAACATGTGATATAGAAATGAATTTGTTCTACGAGCCACTTTTCACAATACACTCAGACATGACAAGTAGTGCTATTTTTTTCCCTTAAATGTTGTAGCGTCAAGACTTCACACAGATCAGCTCTAAATACCTTTAATTAATGTTATGTAGTGTCCCCAGCAATGTAAATGAGTGCACAGCGACGTTGCATACATCCTGTCTATCGTTCATGACAGTTTCTAATAACAACCTCTTACTGATATAATTAGGACCTTATTTGTTACGTTTTTTAGATTATTAGTTGGCTGTCGGTTGGTCACTATTTTCACACTTGAGGTCGCATGCCAAAAATAGGCAAGTCGTCTCCCAAGTATATAAATAGTGACCAAACGACATCCTAGGGCCCCTGTCCGGTCACGTTACAATTCTAGATAACAGACTTTTATGACGACGGTGTTGTCAAAACTGTTTCCATAGATTTGGCCGTAATGAAGCCATGCAGTCTGTGTGGTTCACAAGTAACAATCATTAGATTTTACCAAATGCTTACATGATTTAACTTGATTGCATGTCTGCATACACATTGATTGACTATGTCCTCTATGTGCTCATATAGTACCATATGTATATGAGGATTCATTTCCAAATATCGCATCTCACTGAGAGTTGAAAGTCGTCTTAGTATAAAATAAAACTTTGAAGACATCTACAATTTTACTGAACCCGGCGGTTGCGGTAGCTCGATTACAAGAAAAGCGACCACCAATATTTATTTATGGTTGTATAGCTCTGTTACAACCAAACTGGACGCACGTTCACGGTTGAAAGGAGCGTTCCCCACCATAAGAGATGCATTTTAAATAACTAAACCAAGCCAACCCACAAATTTACACAGGAAATAAGAGTTGAATCGCCCATAATTCCTGTTGATGAAAAAAATGTGGGTTAAATATTACAATTAATGTGATTTTCGACTTCTTCTTCTTCTTCTGCGTTCGTTCTCCAACTCCTGCAGATTAGCAGGATGTAGTCCAGAGAACGGAATGCTGTGTGTCATGGTTTACAGCATTGCTGCGATATCTGCGCATTTAGACCTGAGACATCCGACTTCAGCATGACTTTGGGTCACTGACTCTATATGGGATGGGACAGCCAACTCCATCCCATAACCTCCTTATTCGCAGTTTACGAAATGCGTGGAAGGTAAACAGTGTTTCTATTCTTTGCTCCCCTTTCGGGCCCTGGCAACACACGGGCGACTTTCGACTTCAAATTACAAGCTAGTTCATTCATTCATTTTATCAAAATAAGAACTAAATGATTATCCCGTTTTGATTACCTGTAACAGTATAAATTCTTTCGCTCTACAAACGATCTTGACCATAACACGCGTTGTGGGTGGTTTGCAGCTGTCGTCTCTTGCCGGTAATTATTATATGATCAATGACAGGCAGGTAGTCGTGTTAACGAGAAAGCTAACACCGTTGACTCATATCATAATGTGAGCATATGTCATCTCTAGAGATGGGACATGCTAATGAAGCGAACCTGATCGGCGTTTCTAGCATCACGTTAATATAGATGAGGAGTAGATATTGAGAAAAAAACCCCCAGTGAAATATGGACAGAATGTAAACGCTGACAATAGAAATATAACAAATGTAGATGAATATCATGTGGAATCGTAATACACGTGGATGTGGCTCACCGTCTGAAAAGGTTGAGAACCCAGACTTTATTGCTTGGCAAACTAGACGATTTGATTCTACTGCACATAAAAATTGTGAAACAGAACAAATGGCGCAACACGGTTTCCGTAAATTACGTGAATACGGGCATATCTCGTTTAGTATTTATGCCACTGCCTAATAAGACTAGGACTGTAGATTATGTAGAATAACTTCTTTTTCTTCAGCGTACATTCTCAAACTCCTACTGTATTTCTCTTGTAGCAGGACCATGGTTCTACTAGATTTCCAGCAGGATGTAGTCCGGAGAATGGAAATGCGTTGTTTCACAGTTTTATTTGTACCAATGGCCCATCTGTCATCGGCGGAGTCTGGAATACAGAACAATAAGGTTGACCAGCCACATAACCAAAAAACTACTTAAGATAATACATGAAAGAATTAATACATGAAAGAATTAATACATGAAAGAATTAATACATGAAAGAATTAATACATGAAAGAATTAATACATGAAAGAATTAATACATGAAAGAATTAAAAGCACAAAAGACATCAAAGGCTGCTAATATCAGTTTGAAATTAGCAAAAAGGGGAGCAAAGAACAGCCACACTGTTTACCTTTCATGGGTGTCATAAAAACAACTAATGAGGTTTTGGTTGAAGTTTGCTGTCCCATCCTGTTTATGGTCAAAGTAACCAGGAAATATGCTGAAATATTGGAGAATAAATATTTTTTTTTCATATTGGGATTCTGTCGATGGCCTTTCTCTAATTACTCTATAGTATGCAGAAAATTTGAATACATTTTTTTTACACTTCTGTATATTTATATATCAGCAGTCGGATACTACGTGTAGCCTCTCTGGTTGTTTTGTTTATATATCAGCAGTCTGATACTACGTGTAGCCTCTCTGGTTGTTTTGTTTATATATCAGCAGTCTGATACTACGTGTAGCCTCTCTGGTTGTTTTGTTTATATATCAGCAGTCGGATACTACGTGTAGCCTCTCTGGTTGTTTTGTTTATATATCAGCAGTCGGAACTACGTGTAGCCTCTCTGGTTGTTTTGTTTATATATCAGCAGTCGGATACTACGTGTAGCCTCTCTGGTTGTTTTGTTTATATATCAGCAGTCGGATACTACGTGTAGCCTCTCTGGTTGTTTTGTTTATATATCAGCAGTCGGATACTACGTGTAGCCTCTCTGGTTGTTTTGTTTATATATCAGCAGTCAGATACTACGTGTAGCCTCTCTGGTTGTTTTGTTTATATATCAGCAGTCGGATACTACGTGTAGCCTCTCTGGTTGTTTTGTTTATATATCAGCAGTCGGATACTACGTGTAGCCTCTCTGGTTGTTTTGTTTATATATCAGCAGTCGGATACTACGTGTAGCCTCTCAGGTTGTTTTGTTTATATTGAAACAAAACTGTCCTTCACTCACTTTAATGTTTATCTTATTTTTACTTCTTTCATGTATTATTGTGAGTAGTATTTTCGTTATGTGGGCTCATCAAACTTATTGTTCTGTATTCTGTACAATTCACAGCCAAGATATTTTACGGTAGTGGTATGAATACTGATGATTTTAATATGTGGACTGTTTCATACTGCAAAGAATGTGATAGTTTTTATGCGAAATTAATCTAGCTTATTATTATGTTTGCTATTATTTTGTAGACTGCAGCCTTTCCACGTTTCAATGTTTTTTGTTTGCATTTTCCACTTTTGATTTTAGTGTCGCTGTAAAACGGAATATGAAATGTCTAAACGAACTTTCCATTATATGAGACAATTACTAACTCCCAAACAAAACTCAAAGAACGAAAAGTAAACATGAAAATTCATAAAATGCTACATCTACACTATATACATGTCTGGATCAGAAATATGGAGTATGAACAAACAGCTGGAAGACCGCCGAAGACAGAAGTGTCGGGCCACTGGCGCAAATATAACGGCGACACAACGCCTTTCCGCTCTCTTGACTACAACCTGCTGGAAATCTAGTATGACCATGATCCTGATACAAAGGAGATCCAGCGGGAGTATGAGAATGAACGCTGAAGAAGAAGAAGCTGGAAGAAAGATGTTTTTGAGATTTGGATATATTGAAGATTAGGGAGAATTTCATGGAATGAGAAACAAATCATCATGACTGTACAACATTGCGAATGAAACAAGAACTATTAAAGGAAATAAAAATCAAATATACAGAATATTTTTAACATATTGAAAGACATAATATCGTGCTGAAGATTTTTCTTGAGGGTAAAGTGTTGAAGAGATGCGAGCAAGCAAGAGATACCCAGTGATGCACGTTTACCAGTAGGAGGGAACCATTTTTAGATGGACAGGGTACAGTCTGTCGGAGCACAACATGAAAGCAAAATGATAGATTATCTTTGAGGCCCTTTGCAGCTAACCATTATTACGGAGGCGGCACTAGATGATGATGATCGTAAAATGCATTTATGAACCTAGCGAAGCAACCATACAAAATTGTGTGCTCTCTTTTGCATAGTTCTTGTAATTAAATCTGTAAAATGAAAAACTAATGGATGATATTATTACACCTTCTTTGGTTTCCCATTTCTGAGCAACTTTCTGAGATCATGCCAGTGTCAAATATATAGAACATATATAGAACCAGAGAAGCTGACTTTAGATAGGGAAGGCTCTATAGAATTGTTGGGTAGATGAAAAGTTGAGATTTATTCATGTCGATGTTATAGCAACAGAAAATACAAATTCGTATTATCTCAAAAGTGTTACAATCCGAAACAGAATGTGTGAAAAGTGGAGCCTGGACGTTACGCGGGGAGGCAAGCAATGAACTTAATTGATTGTTCTAACGCAGGGTTTCTCACAGTGGGCGAAAACGCCCATTTTGGCGATAAGATAATTTATGGGGGCGATGCCGGGTTAAGAATGGCAGGAGGCGATTTGGGTCAACGGTGCAAAAGATCTTTCGCGAACACTGAATACATCACATTTTGCAAACATTATTACTATAATATAGAAGCCTCAAAGATGTAATATTATGGAAAAAAATCATAAGACAACTGAAACTGCCTTATAAATTTGGTGCCTTGTGTTTTTTTTTCTAAAGAAATATTCAAGGTACTTACTACTTAGGCGCAATAAAACACGAGGTGCACTTCTGGTGATATTATTTGAACAATTTCCGGAACTTGGCCCTTCTAGGATTTATGAGACATGGTACCAACTAAGATTATTGAAACCATGCACAATTAGGATTATTGAAACCATGCACAATTAGGATTATTGAAACCATGCACAATTAGGATTATTGAAACCTGGAACTACTATTATTATTGAAATCATTGACAAGCTTCTGTTAAATAGAAAAGCTTTTTATCATTACTAAAATAAAAATAATTATGAAACATTTCAAAACAGTAAACATTGTACCTACCGGTACAGGCAAACCTGGAAATTCACTTCGTAAACTCAATGTAGTGTCCCACAGGAAGACGTTTTCTATATTTATAGTTGTATTTTTTACTGATAAAAAATTATATGTGAGTGGTTTTTGTTTGTTTAGCGAGTCTGACATTTTGTCTGAGAGGTATCGTAAATCATTCTGTTGTTTGTATCGCTTTTGATGTTAATTCTATTATCAACAAAGAATTGCCTAAAAATGAGTGCTGTCAGTAAAGTGTTGAATACGTTTAACTACGGATTTATTGCATTTTCAAGTAAAAGAAAACGATTGTCATTGTGCAGATGTATGAACATTAGTTTTCAATGAAACGATAAGACAATGAGAATAAGTGGAGACTAGTTATCAATAAAGAAATGCCATCTTCATCTTTCGTCCGGTAATAATGTCTATATCTGCAGTGTTGTTTCTTGTATAAATTGGACAGTGTTTTCCATTTCTTGTTTTGTACCATAAAGTTTAACATTCATAGGTGTATCAGAAGGCCAATATGTGCACCTTAATATGTCATAGTTTGCACATTCTTGAAGGATATGTTCTGAAGTCTAGTTGGCTTGCCCGCATGTACACTTTGCTGTTGTGATAATTTTAAATTTTGTATACATATGGCTGTTTAGTCTATTGTGTCCAGATCTGACTCGAAATAGGAAGACCTGTTCTTGTCTGTTAAGAAGGTGGTAGTCGTCATGTGAGGGTAAATCTGGCCTTCGTTGTGCTTTTATCATGGATTTCTTTTGTTGATAGCTAATTGGTACATACGGTATCAATAAATCAATGAAGACAACGAGACTAAGTGAAGTTTACTTATAGTACTATAAATTTTTATAGAAATATACCACAAAAGTATTGTAAATCTATACATGCTAATGGTACTTTCGTAAAACAAAAGATCGATCTGCTATACAATTGATGAACGCACAGACTATCACACTATTGGATACGGGTATAAACTTTCATTACTGCCTGTTTTTCTGTTAATGAGTGAAAGGAGGTTTTTTTGGCTGTGGAAATAAAGACCGCTTTGTCATAGCTTTCGCCGCGACGTGTACAGAAAGGATTTATTTTATTGCACCTCCGAAAGACAAATTCTTGTCCCAACCTAACGGGTATAAAAACAGATAACAGGATAGTTTCAATCTTAAGGTATTTTTTCCAATAAAATACGAGACAAACAGTGAATATAAAGTAAAAATACGAGACAAAGTGAATATAAAGTAAAAATACGAGACAAACAATGAATATAAAGTAAAAATACGAGACAAAGTGAAAAGTAAAAATACGAGACACGCAGTGAATATAAAGTAAAAATACGAGACAAACAGTGAATATAAAGTAAAAATACGAGACAACGTGAAAAGTAAAAATACGAGACAAACAGTGAATATAAAGTAAAAATACTAGACAAACAGTGAATATAAAGTAAAAATACGAGACAAGCAGTGAATATAAAGTAAAAATACGATACAAACAATGAATATAAAGTAAAAATACGAGACAAAGTGAAAAGTAAAAATACGAGACACGCAGTGAATATAAAGTAAAAATACCAGACAAACAGTGAATATAAAGTAAAAATACGAGACAAACAGTGAATATAAAGTAAAAATACGAGACAAGCAGTGAATATAAAGTAAAAATACGAGACAAACAGTAAATATAAAGTAAAAATACGAGACAAAGTGAAAAGTAAAAATACGAGACACGCAGTGAATATAAAGTAAAAATATGAGACAAGCAGTGAATATAAAGTAAAAATACGAGACAAGCAGTGAATATAAAGTAAAAATACTAGACAAACAGTGAATATAAAGTAAAAATACGAGACACGCAGTGAATATAAAGTAAAAATACGAGACAAGCAGTGAATATAAAGTAAAAATACGAGACAAGCAGTGAATATAAAGTAAAAATACGAGACAACGTGAAAAGTAAAAATACGAGACAAACAGTGAATATAAAGTAAAAATACTAGACAAACAGTGAATATAAAGTAAAAATACGAGACAAGCAGTGAATATAAAGTAAAAATACGATACAAACAATGAATATAAAGTAAAAATACGAGACAAAGTGAAAAGTAAAAATACGAGACACGCAGTGAATATAAAGTAAAAATACCAGACAAACAGTGAATATAAAGTAAAAATACGAGACAAACAGTGAATATAAAGTAAAAATACGAGACAAGCAGTGAATATAAAGTAAAAATACGAGACAAACAGTAAATATAAAGTAAAAATACGAGACAAAGTGAAAAGTAAAAATACGAGACACGCAGTTTATATAAAGTAAAAATATGAGACAAGCAGTGAATATAAAGTAAAAATACGAGACAAGCAGTGAATATAAAGTAAAAATACGAGACAAACAGTGAATATAAAGTAAAAATACGAGACACGCAGTGAATATAAAGTAAAAATACGAGACAAGCAGTGAATATAAAGTAAAAATACGAGACAAGCAGTGAATATAAAGTAAAAATACGAGACAAAGTGAAAAGTAAAAATACGAGACAAACAGTGAATATAAAGTAAAAATACGAGACAAGCAGTGAATATAAAGTAAAAATACGAGACAAGCAGTGAATATAAAGTAAAAATACGAGACAAACAATGCTCGTAAAGTATCATTGTTTGTCTCGTATTTTTATAAATGAATATAAAGTATCATAACATATCTCATAAAGTAAAAATAAAGACTTCGAAACTGTCTTTAATACTGTTGTCTATATTTTTGTAGACATGAACCCAATAGTCTGATAGCCTCTGCGTTCATTGTAAAACTCATCGTAAACCTTGTGTTTTACGTTATTACTATTTTTATACGTGATAAACAATTAGAAGACAAAATTGATGCCTTTGAGATGTGGGTATATAGAAGAATAGGGAGAACATCATGGAAAGAGAAGAAAACAAATAAAGAGGTGCTAAAAACACTTAATATGAAGAAAGAACTACTAAGAGAAATAAAGATCAGGCAAATAAAATACTTTGGACACATTAAAAGACATGACACACTATTGAAGACCTTACTTGAGGGTAAAGTCAAAGGGAAGCGAGCAAGAGGTAGGCAGAGATACAAGTGGGAGAGTAACATTACACGATGGACAGGTTACAGTCTAGCAGAGTGCACCACCAAGACAAGAGACAGGAGATGTTGGAGATACGTTGCAGCCAACCTTCGTTGCGGAGACGGCACTTGATGATGATGATGATACGTGATTACTATTGTTATACGTGATTACTATTGTTATACAGTTGCACAGCATACTCATGTTATTCATCATCATCATCACGTGCCGTTTCCACAACGAAGGTTGGCTGCAACAGATCTCCAACATCCCCTGTCTCTTCCTTTGGTGGTGCACTCTGCTAGACCGTAACTTGTCCATCTTGTGATGTTACTCTCCCATTTGTATCTCTGCCTACCTCTTGCTCTCTTCCCTTTGACTTTACCCTCAAGTAAGGTCTTCAATAGTGTGTCATGTCTTTTAATGTGTCCAAAGTATTTTATTTGCCTGATCTTTATTTCTCTTAGTAGTTCTTTCTTCATATTAAATATTTTTAGAACCTCTTTGTTTGTTTTCTTCTCTTTCCATGATGCTCTCTCTATTCTTATATCATTTTATTACTGATTGTTATAAAACTAAAACAAAAGGGGGGGTGGTGGCTTAAAAGAGTTTGAGAAACGTTTGTCTAGAGTAAAAATAGATTGCCTCTTTTAATTACAACTCCTATTCTGTATTATTTTGTGTCTTGTTATTTCATTTCTTCTGCTTTGTTCGCTCTCTCTTTAGGGTGTGTGCCGATTTAATTAATTTTTATCAACCATTTTGCTTGCGTTCATGGGAAAATGACATGAACAATAGGACTTCACACGAATGGGAAAATAATTGAACTTGTTCTCTGGTGAAGAAAAGGGGATGATGTCGAAGGGGATTTGTGTCATTGTTCTATAACTAGAGCCATGACAGTTGGCTAGAGAAAATGGTGACTGTGGGAACTTCAATGTTTTATCCTATAAAAGAATATCGTTGTTCTATGGGAAGGTGTTAGGCAAAGGCATCTGCATGATTACAGTCGTTCTCGCCGTGGTCAGATTAATTCTTAATTCGTTTAGCATATTTAAATCTTGTTGCCGTCTATATATATTCATGCAAAATTTGTGCATATTTGAAATCCTCGAGGTTGTGGCGGCAGAATTACGTGAACCTCGATTTCCACAAAAACAATGTATAGTCGTACGCTTTGATTATAACAAATTTTGGTTCACTCTGATATTGAAAGTGTGGTTTCTAACAATAGGCCTTTTTTAATTTTTAAATATTGCTTTGTGCTATTCCTCTTTTCTTTTTGTATAGCTCCCAGAGCTGCACATCAAAAATGTATCCTTTTTCCTTTGCTAGACATTCCTTCCAGTTCATTCCATGTCTTCTTTGACCTTTATATTTATTTTCAGCGTCTTTTACTAACTAGATTTCTGGTTTTTTTTCTATTTTGCTTTTTAAATGTGGCTTCATAAATATTGTTTGTCTTGTATTGTTTGATCTTATGTACTATTTGTGTTCAACATAGTTGTTTTAATTGTTTATTGTCGTTCAGGTTTTCCTGTCGTTCCCCAATACATGTATACATAAATATGAAAAAGAACTATTTTTGGCAGACGGGTCTAACTAGCCATTTCATGGACTTACGAAGATAAAGAGTTACTGTCGTAATTTGGAAACAGCAAAAAATTGTGTCTTATAAACATAATTTTGTCGATTATTTTAATCTCCGAAAAAGGAAACTCCTAGTGCACAGTCCATTTGAAAAGGGACAAGACATGTGACTTCACTCTACTATCAAAAGTCGATTTGAGTGTTTTAATTTTTCTATGAATTGACTCAATGGTGACTGTAACTCAGGATGTTAGGAGTGAGGACCTAGTTTCAAACTACAACTCAAGAATGATCCGCCTCTAGATGACGTTACATCAACATATCTCACGACACATTTACTACCCGGCCTTATAAACAATCCGTCAGGGAACGTAAAGTCATATTCAGAGGACATTCAAACCTGTTCCTGGCAGCGTCTATCACTAAACTGAATTTAATATCCGGTTAGTGCCGACATAAACGTCAATCAGTGGACCATTCTGTTTCTGACCGGACGGTCACTAATTAAACACTTCTGACCCAGGGTCATTTGAGATGACTACTGCTGTGTCTCTGGTACTCGTGTCTTTCCTGCCTGTTCATTCAGCGAAATGAGCATTGACATACGGGTAAATTTATGATGAAAATTCCAAGGGACCAACAGTACTTATCTCTGCTGGTTGTCACAAGGGAATAGATCTCCTGCGGTGAGATTTAAAAGAGTTGTCAGGTCTGTGGCCTTCTATTCTAAGAATTTAATAAAAATAACCAACAAACTGCATGGATAAAAAATGTGTATTCTTCGTTGCCTAAATGCGTTCTTTGTTGAAAATTGTTCTTGTCCTGATCTAACCTACGTGACTGAATATTGTTCTTGTCCTGATCTAACCTACGTGACTGAATATTGTTCTTGTCCTGATCTAACCTACGTGACTGAATATTGTTCTTGTCCTGATCTAACCTACGTGACTGAAAATTGTTCTTGTCTTGATCTAAACTAAGTAACTGAAAATTGTTCTTGTCCTGATCTAACATCATCATCAGCTGCCATGCCGACTGGCAGATCCAAGTGACTAAAAATTCTTGCAAACATGACACTGATTCGATTCGACGATTATCTACATACATATCTGATAGTTGAATGTAAAATATCTATCTATCTATCTATCTATCTATCTATCTATCTATCTATCTATCTATCTATCTATCTATCTATCTATCTATCTATCTATCTATCTATCTATCTATCTATCTATCTATCTATCGATCGATCTGTCTGTCTGTCTGTCTGTCTGTCTGTCTGTCTGTCTGTCTGTCTATTTATCTATCTATTTATCTATCTATTTATAATCCATTTGTTTACTTTTACATGTATCTATCTATATACATACTGTCTGTCTAGCTTGCTCGTTGGCTGTCTGTCTATTTATCTATCTATTTATCTATCTATTCATAATCCCATTGTTTACTTTTACATGTATCTGTCTATATACATATGTATATTTATCTTTATAAATATATTTGTATATCTATCTAATTTATTTATCTGTCAATATATTGTTCTGTCTAATCATTCTATTGTGTCCCAGAATCGAATTAAGATAGGTTTTGGGGCTATGTCGTGTATGGTCGTTTAATATGAAATAATAATTTCATTTCACAGGACGTCAATACTTTCAATCGACATCAATTTTAGACTGTCTCTGCCTTTTGCTGTTTCCATTATCATGTTGTATGCTCATGCTGTTTCCATTCTCATTGTTGTTATGTGGTTGTTCGCGTTCATTCTCATAATCCCACCGGATCTCTTTTGTTGCATAATAGTGGTCCTGCTGGATTTCCGTAGGATACGTCCAGAGAATGGAAGAGCTTTCTGTCGCCGTTTTATTTTGTGCCAGTGGTCTGGATAATCCGTCTTCGGTATGTCCTTACGTTGTTGGGCTTACCTAGCTTGTGACAGCCTTCCTACCTAACACCAGACGGCAGGGGTGTATTGATTCTACGCGGAGACAGTTGTCGTTCACTTCTATCTCGCACGATGTGTTCTGCAGCCAATAAACTTATCTCGTGGAATTAGACGTATTGTGCATGCGCCCATCGGGTACTGAACCTTTTCTCATCCACGAGTCTGGTTCCGGTTTAGGAAGAACTCTATAGAAGAGTTGGACCCGGGCTTGTTCGCCTTCTTAGCAGAGGTATCATTCACCAGCATCGTGAACCCCTCGTCCAAGTCTGAGTCTCAACACACGTTTAGGAGCACCGGGAGACGCTTTTTCTATAGCTGAACGATCTTGTCCCATTTGACGTACTGTGCCAGAGTCCATCAGGTACTAATCCCTTTGTTTCGGGAGCATGATTCTGGTATAAGAAAACCTCAAATGTAAAGTTGGGCACGGGCTACCTTCTTATCCAAGCGTCCACGATTGAGAATCTGACCGTAAGCAACACCAATAAACTAGAAGGTTGTCTCTAGCTAACAGAACTTTTAGTTTCGATTTCCATGACACTTTGACCATTCTATTTGAACATGGTGCTGCGCTAGTACTCTGCTGCTCTGTCATTGTACTCAATATGTTCTCTTTTCGTATCTCACTATACATCTATCTATCCATTTCGTGTCAATTGCGTTGACCGCCCCTCCAATGCTCGAGTCGACTGTCTTCCGTCACTATGTGTCAGCAATAATGCTGTATTTGTTGACATACAGGTGTCGCAGACATTGCTTGTCTATGCAGTCAATTCGCATTCCGTCTGCAGCTTTCACACTCACGGACACAAGCCTAAAAGTGGTGGCCAGGAATAAAACAAGAGCAGCTGTATTTCTGTTTCTAGGGTGCACCACGTGGAGGTACTTTTAGGATATTAGTTATCTGCTAACCCTGGGTCCACACAAGAGCAATGTGAGACTCTTTGCATCCCTCCATTCTCATGTTGTATGCTTTTGTTGTATCCATTCTCATGTTATATGCTCTTGCTGCGTGCCACTATGTGTCTACTCTCATTAAGTTTCCGAACCATTTCAGTTTCTGCTGTTTATTATATTTGATTACAGACTGCTCCAACATTTCTTGTAATGTCTTCATTCTTCACATGGTCTCTTCTTGTTCCAATTGCTGATTTCAATAGATATCTCAGATATAGCTAAGAAATATGATTAATGATACATATAGTATCAGCGATACACATTCAGACTAACTTTATAATAATATTACAATTTATAAAAATGATAATAAAAATAATAATTATGATAATTTATAAAATTATAATTATAAAAATGATAATAAAAATAATAATTATGATAATTTATTATTTTAAATTATCATAATTTTAAATTATCATAATTATTTTAAATAATTATGATAATTTTAAATAATAATTAAAATTATAAAAATGATAATAAAAATAATAAAAATGATAAAAAATAATAATGATAATAAAAATAATAATAATAATTGTAATATAAAAATAATATTACAATTTATAAAAATGATACATATCGTATCAGCGATACACATTCAGACTAACTTTATAATAATATTACAATTTATAAAAATGATAATAAAAATAATAATTATGATAATTTATAAAATTATAATTATAAAAATGATAATAAAAATAATAATTATGATAATTTATTATTTTAAATTATCATAATTTTAAATTATCATAATTATTTTAAATAATTATGATAATTTAAAATAATAATTAAAATTATAAAAATGATAATAAAAATGATTAAAAAATAATAATGATAATAAAAATAATTGTAATATAAAAATAATATTACAATTTATAAAAATGATACATATAGTATCAGCGATACACATTTAGACTAACTTTATAATAATATTAGAGAATGTGTACGTTCGAATCGTGTTCGGCTTCGTTTCTTGATTGTTTGATTTAATCGATCTACAGACATTACGAGATAACTCATAATTGTGTCCCTTTATGTAATACAGAAGGGGATTGGTCCTTCGTGTCTTACACCTAGAAGAATTCAACTCTTAGCTGTGTTAAAATGATTTGAAAAGGAGCCGCCTACTCAGACGAGTTAATTTTTTTCAATCCCTTAAATTACGAACTAATTGTTTCATATTGTTGCATATTGTTTCAGCACTTATTTCATATTGTTGCATATTGTTTCAGCACTTATTTCATATTGTTGCATATTGTTTCAGCACTTATTTCATATTGTTGCATATTGTTTCAGCACTTATTTCATATTGTTGCATATTGTTTCAGCACTTATTTCATATTGTTGCATATTGTTTCAGCACTTATTTCATATTGTTGCATATTGTTTCAGCACTTATTTCATATTGTTGCATATTGTTTCAGCACTTATTTCATATTGTTGCATATTGTTTCAGCACTTATTTCATATTGTTGCATATTGTTTCAGCACTTATTTCATATTGTTGCATATTGTTTCAGCACTTATTTCATATTGTTGCATATTGTTTCAGCACTTATTTCATATTGTTGCATATTGTTTCAGCACTTATTTCATATTGTTGCATATTGTTTCAGCACTTATTTCATATTGTTGCATATTGTTTCAGCACTTATTTCATATTGTTGCATATTGTTTCAGCACTTATTTCATATTGTTGCATATTGTTTCAGCACTTATTTCATATTGTTGCATATTGTTTCAGCACTTATTTCATATTGTTGCATATTGTTTCAGCACTTATTTCATATTGTTGCATATTGTTTCAGCACTTATTTCATATTGTTGCATATTGTTTCAGCACTTATTTCATATTGTTGCATATTGTTTCAGCACTTATTTCATATTGTTGCATATTGTTTCAGCACTTATTTCATATTGTTGCATATTGTTTCAGCACTTATTTCATATTGTTGCATATTGTTTCAGCACTTATTTCATATTGTTGCATATTGTTTCAGCACTTATTTCATATTGTTGCATATTGTTTCAGCACTTATTTCATATTGTTGCATATTGTTTCAGCACTTATTTCATATTGTTGCATATTGTTTCAGCACTTATTTCATATTGTTGCATATTGTTTCAGCACTTATTTCATATTGTTGCATATTGTTTCAGCACTTATTTCATATTGTTGCATATTGTTTCAGTACTTATTTCATATTGTTGCATATTGTTTCAGCACTTATTTCATATTGTTGCATATTGTTTCAGCACTTATTTCATATTGTTGCATATTGTTTCAGCACTTATTTCATATTGTTGCATATTGTTTCAGCACTTATTTCATATTGTTGCATATTGTTTCAGCACCTATTTCATATTGTTGCATATTGTTTCAGCACCTATTTCATATTGTTGCATATTGTTTCAGCACCTATTTCATATTGCAATGGGGAAACTTCTTCACAGCGTTCGTTAATACCAAAAGAACGCAGAACGGGTAAAAACGTAACTGTACCGAAGACTTGACATAGACCTTCTATACGAGAAAAACCTGGCTACATATGAATGTCTAGTTAAATAGAATTTAATGTAATTGTACTAAATGTTTTCTGTTGCATGGTGGTTAGTTGGTGAACCTCTGTCGAGATCTTCACGTGTTCCGTATGTTTTTTTTTAGATTCATATGTTTATCTCTGTGTTAACACACGTACTACATAGGCGTGACCTGTAAAATGTGTGTTATACCACGAGTTACAGGAAGTGACCTGTTAGATGTGTGTTTACACAAGTGATACATGTACATTACCTGTTAACACACGTACTACATGGGCGTGAGCTATTAGATGAGTGTTAACACGCGTACTACATGGGCGTGAGCTATTAGATGAGTGTTAACACGCGTACTACATAGGCGTGAGCTATTAGATGAGTGTTAACACGCGTACTACATGGGCGTGAGCTATTAGATGAGTGTTAACACGCGTACTACATGGGCGTGAGCTATTAGATGAGTGTTAACACGCGTACTACATGGGCGTGAGCTATTAGATGAGTGTTAACACACGTACTACATAGGCGTGAGCTATTAGATGAGTGTTAACACGCGTACTACATAGGCGTGAGCTATTAGATGAGTGTTAACACACGTACTACATAGGCGTGAGATATTAGATGAGTGTTAACACGCGTACTACATAGGCGTGAGCTATTAGATGAGTGTTAACACGCGTACTACATGGGCGTGAGCTATTAGATGAGTGTTAACACACGTACTACATGGGCGTGAGCTATTAGATGAGTGTTAACACGCGTACTACATAGGCGTGAGCTATTAGATGAGTGTTAACACACGTACTACATAGGCGTGAGCTATTAGATGAGTGTTAACACGCGTACTACATAGACGTGAGCTATTAGATGAGTGTTAACACGCGTACTACATGGGCGTGAGCTATTAGATGAGTGTTAACACACGTACTACATGAGCGTAACCTGGTAGATGAGTGTTAACACACGTACTACATAGGCGTGAGCTATTAGATGAGTGTTAACACGCGTACTACATAGGCGTGAGCTATAAGATGAGTGTTAACATGCGTACTACATGGGCGTGAGCTATTAGATGTGTGTTTACACAAGTGATACATGTACATGACCTGTTAACACACGTACTACATGGGCGTGAGCTATTAGATGAGTGTTAACACGCGTACTACATGGGCGTGAGCTATTAGATGAGTGTTAACACGCGTACTACATGGGCGTGAGCTATTAGATGAGTGTTAACACGCGTACTACATAGGCGTGAGCTATTAGATGAGTGTTAACACGCGTACTACATGGGCGTGAGCTATTAGATGAGTGTTAACACGCGTACTACATGGGCGTGAGCTATTAGATGAGTGTTAACACGCGTACTACATGGGCGTGAGCTATTAGATGAGTGTTAACACACGTACTACATAGGCGTTAGCTATTAGATGAGTGTTAACACGCGTACTACATAGGCGTGAGCTATTAGATGAGTGTTAACACACGTACTACATAGGCGTGAGATATTAGATGAGTGTTAACACGCGTACTACATAGGCGTGAGCTATTAGATGAGTGTTAACACGCGTACTACATGGGCGTGAGCTATTAGATGAGTGTTAACACACGTACTACATGGGCGTGAGCTATTAGATGAGTGTTAACACGCGTACTACATAGGCGTGAGCTATTAGATGAGTGTTAACACGCGTACTACATAGGCGTGAGCTATTAGATGAGTGTTAACACGCGTACTACATAGGCGTGAGCTATTAGATGAGTGTTAACACGCGTACTACATGGGCGTGAGCTATTAGATGAGTGTTAACACACGTACTACATGGGCGTGAGCTATTAGATGAGTGTTAACACGCTTACTACATAGGCGTGAGCTATTAGATGAGTGTTAACACGCGTACTACATAGGCGTGAGCTATTAGATGAGTGTTAACACGCGTACTACATGGGCGTGAGCTATTAGATGAGTGTTAACACACGTACTACATGAGCGTAACCTGGTAGATGAGTGTTAACACGCGTACTACATGGGCGTGAGCTATTAGATGAGTGTTAACACGCGTACTACATAGGCGTGAGCTATTAGATGAGTGTTAACATGCGTACTACATGGGTGTGAGCTATTAGATGAGTGTTAACACACGTACTACATGAGCGTAACCTGGTAGATGAGTGTTAACACGCGTACTACATGGGGGTGAGCTATTAGATGAGTGTTAACACGCGTACTACATGGGCGTGAGCTATTAGATGAGTGTTAATACACGTACTACATGAGCGTAACCTGGTAGATGAGTGTTAACACACGTACTACATGGGCGTGAGCTATTAGATGAGTGTTAACACGCGTACTACATAGGCGTGAGCTATTAGATGAGTGTTAACACGCGTACTACATGGGCGTGAGCTATTAGATGAGTGTTAACACGCGTACTACATGAGCGTAACCTGGTAGATGAGTGTTAAGAGGTGATATTAAACACTTTCGCTTTTAAATTAAAGTCACGGATCTGACAAAATGACACTCATCGACACAAGCACTAGTCATGTATATGTCCATTCATATGACGAAAATATGTTACGGTTAAATATATGTTAAACTACACGTTAAGTAACATGCAATTCGTTTTACTTAACACCCTTATAAAAGGTCACGTATATGTAGTACGGGTGGTAACTGGGAAAACACGAATATATATTAAGTAAAATGTCATTTCCAGAATGTAATCTTTTTTTATAAGCGCTCTGAATAACTAATTATAATGGATGAATTGACTTGCTGCAATTAAGAATATGTTTAAACACTCTAAAATGTCATTCGTCTATAGTCTTGGATCCCTCTTTCCCATGCTTCCAGCAACCATTTCTTCCATTATCAGTTTCTCCATGCTGTTATGTCTCCTTACATGACCAAAACAACCCAGCTTTCATGTTATAATGTTGCTTAAGAGACAGCTCTCTTCCACATTTATTGTTCTTGACACTTCCTCGGGTTCTTGTTTGGAAATCATGTCTCCCCCCCCCCCCCGTCCTCCACCCCCCACCCCAACAACATTTCATTGTTATCCTTGGCTATATGTATCAGTTTATTTTATTATTTCTATTATTTCTTTTACTATTTCTATTATTTATTGTTATTATTATTATTATTATGGTTGAGTTTTTGGTCATCGTCGATGACGACGGACGAACATCATGTATCAGTTTATATTTATCATTTATTAATTTAAATATAAATTTATTTAGATCCAGGGTTGGTTATGTGAAACATAAATAAACCTAATCAATACCAAAAGCTTAAAATAATGAATATTTAAATTAATTTCTGAATACACATTGATATAATATTTAGATTAATTTTTCTGCAATAAACAGGGAGACACACGTTCCAAATAAGAACCCTTCTGGGTTAGGTTGCTTCCCTCAATTTTATAAATCTACGATCCGAAATATAATTAAAACTGTCACCATAGCGTACAACAAGTAGTCATGTTTCTTACCAAGACAGGATACGATAGACTCAACAATTACTTACATAGACTAGGACATGTCCTATCACTTCTGTGTGCAATAATGTAAGACAGCAGTACATAAACCATTTGCGGAATAAGCTATGGGCTTACATAGACAGACAAGACATGTACAGAAAACTGTGTGTTAACAATGTAAAACTGTCAAAGGATTGCAACATTTATCAGATGATGGAATTTTGTGTGGATATATAGTTTAATGAAACTCAGAACACTAATATTAATTGACTTTTTCAGAGGTGTAGTATTCAAAGGTGTGGCATTCAGAGGTGTGGCATTCAGAAGTGTGTTATTCAGAAGTGTGTTATTCAGAGGTGGAGTATTCAGAGGTGTAGTATTCAGAGGTGTAGTATTCAGAGGTGTGACATTCAGAGGTGTGGCATTCAGAAGTGTGTTATTCAGAAATGTGTTAATCAGAGGTGTGGTATTCAGAGGTGTGGCATTCAGAAGTGTGTTATTCAGAAATGTGTTATTCAGAGGTGTAGTATTCAGAGGTGTGGTATTCAGAGGTGTGGCATTCAGAGGTGTGGCATTCTGAGGTGTCTATTCAGAGGTGTAGTATTCAGAGGTGTGTTATTCAGAGGTGTGGCATTCGGAAGTGTAGTATTGTTATTCAGAGGTGTAGTATTCAGAGGTGTGTTATTCAGAGGCACGGCAATCAGATGTGTGGCATTCATAGATGTAGTATTCAATATTTTTCGAAAGTACTTGTGTTCAGATGTGATTAATTTGGTATCTATTTCTTGTTTGGAATTCCAGCTTTCACATCCGTTGGTAAAATACAGGTAGAATGCACAAATTAAATATTTTGTAAGTGTTATAAGTTTGTTAAATTCTTGTGAGTACCACATATTTGAAAACTTGTACCGCCACCGTCCCTCGTACTGCCACCCCCCCCCCCATACCGCCAGCCATTTCTCCTTTTTTATTACGTTGCCGAACCATTTCTATCTCTATTTTTCAAAATAGTAAGTAAATATATATATATATGATTTTTGTAATTGGTCTAGTTTATTGTATGTCCAGGACATCACCACTATATCGATTTATGTTATGTCACGATTTATTTATTTCACGTTTATAACTGGACAAGACACATATTTTTAAGAGTTAAAAGTTGCTTAAGAAACGTTTACTGTTTCTTTCTTCTGAATATGAATGATGACCAGAAGGGCACTTGGAGAGAATGACAAGCGATGAATATGAGTTTTGAGGAGACTCACAGCTGATCGGTATGAGATGAGAAATATGACAAATTATAAAGGAAATATTAGCGATGCAAATTGGGTCTGTAAATTTGTAATCATATTAGAGAGGTGATTTACGTTCGAATGGTGTTCCGCTTCGATTCAATTTCTTTGATGTGGTAGCTATGTGATCCGACGTTGATGCAAATGGGGACGGGAAAGCGTGAGCAATTACTGAAACATTTACATAACAATGTATGTATAGTACATATTGGAAAAAAAACGTTCAAAATATGCATATATTTGCACACCAAAAAACAACAACAGAGAAGACCTTTATGGTGCGCACAACATTATTCTAGAACGCATTGAATAAATTATGTGCAATACGTCATTATTCTCCCGCCCTTCGCTAGGCTGCTACACAGACTGTTTATTTATTTTTCAAATGAGCTTTTGAAAATCATATTTTTTCTTTATTATTCATTATTTAATTGATTGTTATTATATGTTTGTTCATATGAAGATCATAGATCGAAAAGTCAGGCAGATTTATTTCTTAATCTTTTTGTTATAATTGCTTTATATTATATTTTTTATTATAATTGTTTTTTTTATGTTTATTATAATTGTTTTATTATATTTTTATTAGTAGTTGTAGGTATTTTTAACACATATTTACTTATTCAGGGTAATTTCTTTGAATATTTGTAGAGGACTAACTTTATTTTACTCTGTATCTTAAATATCATCATCAAGTAGTAACCTAATAGGAACAAAGAACAGTTCGGTAACATAATTAGACGTCCTTAACACTTCTTCATCTTCTTTTTCAGCGTTCATTCTCAAATTCCCACTGGATTTATCTTGTAACAGGGCAATGGTCTTACAAGATTTCCAGTTAGTTATAGTGTTCAGAGAATGGAAATGCGTTGTGTCGAGGTTTTATTGGCGACAATGGTTCAACACATCCGTCTTCAGTGTACTTAACACATGTTTGTACACTAACCTAATGGGAACGTGGAAACATTTCAGCCACATGATCAGACGTCATTCACATGATTCTACTATAATACAATCGTCTTGACTTGTCTTCTCTTGTCCTATCCAAG
The DNA here is from genome assembly GCA_034231615.1 of Meghimatium bilineatum. NCBI lineage: Eukaryota > Metazoa > Mollusca > Gastropoda > Stylommatophora > Philomycidae > Meghimatium > Meghimatium bilineatum. The sequence continues at coordinate 22,270,757 of CM067307.1, forward strand.
TGTGCCGCTAGGTGTCTTGGGGGAGCTAAAGTATTCTTTCTTTAGCTAACTGCGATGCTGTTGTCATAGTTAAGACTTGGTGTTCTAGTATTTCTCTGATGTCATCTATCCATCGTCGTCGGTGTACAACTTTTCCTCCTTTGAGATGATCTTTTTACTGAAGGCGATCGATGGAATGCGATCTGGTTCCATTCTGATTAATTGGCGAAACCATGCGATCTTTTGTGTGTCTATGTATTCTTTGCATGATATTGTTTTCACTAGATTTCGTATAGTGTCATTGTTTATTATATCTCTTTTTGTTACCCCCAGTGACAAAGTACCTCATGCACTTCATTTTGCATACAGCGATTTTTTGTTCTAGTTTCTCTGTCAGAGTCCAGGTCTGACATCGGTAACACAGTATCGACATGAACACTGTGTTTATTAACGTTCTTTTGGAGATCATGCCAATATTCTGGTGTTTCAACAGTGGTGCTAATTGATATAAAACTGCATTTTGTTTTCTGGTATCTTGTCTCTTTCTCTATCTAGTATCCCGTCTTACGAGAACACGCTGTCCTAGATACTTGAATACCTTTACTTGGTAGTTTCTCCCGTCTATGTATATGGCAATAGTAATAAGAATAAACATGCTGTGGATATCAGGAGGATTGCCCCAATTGTCGCGTGCATTGCCCAAATAAAAACTAAATATATTGATCTGCCAAGAGCTGTGAACACATTATGCAAACATCAATTCAGCTCGGAGAAATGCGAATGTAAGGATATGCGCGCTCATGGAATTCCTCTTAAGTGTGCTTGTTTAGAGACGCCCAGAACGACAGGGTTAATGTTGAAATCTCTAGGCGGACATAAAAGACTCTTGTCGTTGGAAGATAAGCGCCGATGTGATGGAAGATTCGAATAATGTCATTATTGGTTGGATAGTTAACCCGTTCGTTATAGTGTGACAGAGTAGACATTATTTTTTTTTACCTCACGTCTTTAAAAAAAGTCATTTTTGTATTGTGAAAATGCATATGAAATTTCTCACAGCAGTTTCCCGATCCATCCTAGATTTTATTGTCATTATGAATATATTTATGCTGTCAGCGTCAGATACAGAAACAATTTTTGATTCGAGTCTTATTAAATCAATCTATGTAATAAGTGCTTTGCAAAACGTTGCCCTCACTCTCATTATAAAAGCCTCTCGGTTATGTGCGTGCTGTCCAGTGTTATTTTCAGAAGGTCCTCCATTCCTGTGTCCATCGCGGTCTTGGTATGTCTCTGGTTTCATTTTTTCTAGAAGCTTTCCTTCCATAATTAAACTTTCTAAACCATTATGTGTTTTTATGTACAAAATATAATAGCATGCAATTTTCTCCAATAATTTAGAGGAGCGAGTCTTCTAAGTTCACGTCTTTACGATCGTTTGTGTAGGTTCATCTTTCTATCCATGATATTCTTATTACCTTACTATAACATTTCATTTCAAATACTGTTATTTTCTTTTCTATTGCGGATGTAATTCCCCACGTCTCACAACCGTTTGTTGCCACTGAACAAATATGTGTCATGTGACGTATTCCTTCCAACACGTTGTCTTCCCAATGAACTCTCTGAACCTCTCTCTCTGTCTTACGCTGTGGCTTGCATTTTCTAGCGATGTATTCATGTTATCTTTATTGTCGTCAGTCCATTGTCTTCTTGGTTTGCCCTTTCTCCTATCCCCAGGTACTCTTCCCTCCATTATTTGTCTGAACAAATATAGCTTCTTAATATTTGTAGCTTTGTTTTGTTTTGTTTCCTCTTGTCATATATATTCATCTGTCTTGTTTTATGTGTGACACTGCTAATCTCTTTCTGATCTCTGCTGAACACTCTGGTACGATGTTCATTGTTGCCCAGAAATATTCAATGTTCTTGATGGGTTCAAGTTGTTATTGTCAATGATTATTCTACTGAGTCCATTTCGCATGATCTGTATTTAAAAAAAATTCTTTGTTATATATCATGTTGTGGGAACCCATATAATATTTACTGCCTCGGATATTTCGTTGATCCATGTTTTACAAGAACACGTTTTTCGTAGATCCATGTTTTAATTCCTGCGTTATTCCGGTGCTATCATATGGATGTGAGAGCTGGAAAAGCTCTTTATCTTCAGAAAGAAAATTACTGAGTTTCGAGAACAAATGTCTTCGTATGATAACTAACACCCATTGGAGTGAATTCAAATCAAATGATAAAATCAGAGAAGAGACACATCAAAAGTTCATCACATATGTTATCAGAAAACGCTGTTGGTCCTACATTGGACATGTCCTACGCGCAGACTTCAACAGAATACACCACCAATCTCTTGATTTGATACCTACAGGCAAAATAGCCAGGGGTAGACCAAACACTCAGAAGACCAATACTTAGAGAAAGTAAAACAATCAATATCCATACTATTCAAGAACTGCACAGAATAGCTATGAACAGACAGAATTGGAGAGATCTGACCTCTGCCCTATGACCGCTAACTTCAGCGCAAAAGGAAAATGAATGAATGATGTACAAGGGTGCCGTTTTGTTCTATTATTACTATAGTTAAATGTTACAACTTCGTCGTGAATGTGACTGTGGTTAATAAATGTCCGAACCACTGTTTCTCTTTTCTTTTTACCATACGGTAAAAATGATAATGCTTGTAGTGGCAGTATGTTTTCATTTATTTATAGTACATGTCCAAAATAAATCCTTTATTTTCTTCTTATTGTTGCAGAAATATTTGTGTGTCTTACTTATTTGTCTGAAATTCTTGTCTTTTACCCAAGATTTTCTTCATATTTTCTCCTATCGAAATCCTTCCTGCACATGTCGCGGCGACTGATATGGCAAAGATTCCTCTATTTTCACAGATCATAAAAAACCTCCCTACACTCCTTCACAGGAAAACATGCAGTAATGAAAGTTTCTCCATATTAGTTCTGCGTGCAGGTCCCATACAGCGTCATTTATCATGAGTGACGCGACTTTATTCCGTGGTTTGCAATGCTGAAGATACAGAGTATATAAATAGTGACAAACGAATAGTACCATCACACTGTTTGAGACCAACGCGCAAGACTAAGTTGGTGAAGGACTTCGTTTTACCGGATATAGCTAACATTTTATCAATGTCCAAATGAGCCTCTGTCCTATTTTTGTCAGCGAGCCAGCTTGTGTCCTTTTGTTTAAAGGTCAGACGCGTATTAGCGTCACTGTGTCCAGTGTTTTATTGTAGGTCTTGTTTGTTTGTATCGCTTTTATTAGCCTGGGTCCTGGTGTTTCTAGTTCAAATAAAAATAGCGAAATATAAATTCATTTTCCTTTGGAATACTTTAAAAAAAAATTCGTCCTGAAGTCTGCTTACTCGCAAAATAGGGCTCAAAAAGCGTAGAGGATTGATTTTATTGTACTCAGATTCGTCATATTTATTCTGTCTCTCTGAAGCCACACAAAAAGGGTTCGATAATTGCCATCAATGGAACTCAAGGTTGCCACTACTGTTCTCTATGGAACTCAAGGCTGCCATTACTGTTCTCTATGGAACTCAAGGTTGCCACTACTGCTCTCTATGGAACTCAAGGCTGCCACTACTGTTCTCTATGGAACTCAAGGCTGCCACTACTGTTCTCTATGGAACTCACGGCTGCCACTACTGTTCTCTATGGAACTCAAGGATGCCACTATTTCCGTCAATGGAAATGAAGGCTGCCACTACTGTTCGCTGTGGAACTCAAGGCTGCCACTATTTCCATCAATGGAATTGAAGGCTGCCACTACTCTCCTCTATGGAACTCAAGGCTGGCAGAAGTGCCATCTATAGAACTTGATACTGTCACTAAGGTACTCAAATGTCTCTCTACTACCTCAATCATCAAAACAATGATTATATTAAGTAGTACTTAAGGAGTAGACAAAATTATCAAGTAGATAAAAGTATCAAAATGACTGAGTGAAAAGCATATATAGCTATATCCAATGGATTATCTGCCCAAGACACATCGGTGTTGGCTGCAATGAGACAACCGCCAACCTTCCATCCCAGGCACCAACGTACAGCGCATTGACCATGAATAAAGGGAAATAAGTTGAAACAGCTTTATGGACGTGTGGATTAATGAGAACACCCCGACTGATAAAACATCGAGGCTGATATTTGAATAATTCGGTAGTAAGTTTGACAGTAATAGAACAGAACGTCTGCGGGGAAACATTAGAAGAATGTTTAACTAGAGGGCCACAGGAATCATCAGTATACATACCCTTCGTCATCTGCTATGGAAGACTGAGCTGCAGTTGGACTTCCTGAAGTACAATAATGTAGGTTCATAATCAGTAACCAGTCTAAATTCTTAAATAGAATAAGTAATCTGAATTCTAAATATTGTTCCTTAGAATTTTCAAACTGTGTTTTTCACCAATTGTATTTTTCTAAAGTAACATCAATTCTATTGCTTGGATATCCTGTCCTTTTTATATTTCTTTCTCAATTTTCTCTAAACCCTCTATCTTTACTCTCTCTCTTCCTCTCACTTTATCTTTCTCTCATGTATGTATCTCTCAAGCAGGCACTTTCACATTGTAACCAGCGAAACGTGTGATAATGGCCGAGTTCGAAACGTCTGAGTGAAAATAACTCTAATTATTACCTCCCCTGTCGACAAGCAGATACGGCACTTTGAGCATTGATCAATCTGGTAAAACAACGTATATAACAAATTTCAGATTCCTTTCAGTTGAGGAATTTATTTCTTGTTTGCAATAATGTCATTATTTTCTTCTACCTTCATTCTCAAAATCCAGCAGATGATAATACATCAAGCTTTAATCAGGTGAATGGAATGTGTTAAGTTATGAGTTACGGATTTGCTGCGCTCTCTGCACCGTTTGGCCTGGTATCCTACTTCCAGTGCGACCTCTGTGTCATTCTGACCTTCTATAGGATAGGTTAACCAAGTTCATCCCACAAAACCTCATTTGTCGTCTCTTACTACGTGACTGGCAGGTACAAGTTTCCCTATTATTCGCTTCCATGTTGAGCCTAGTCACATCGCCGCTTCCTTTTCATGCATACATTTTTGTTTCTACATCTTCTGAATAAGCGGTTTCTTCTCAAAGTATTGCTTAACTCTGAAAGTTAGAGCTTAAGGGATTGTTCGTGAATTTCTCTCAAAGTATTGCTTAACTCTGAAATTTAGAGCTTAAGGGATTGTTGGTGAATTTCTCTCAAAGTATTGCTTAACTCTGAAAGTTAGAGTTTAAGGGATTGTTGGTGAATTTCTCTCAAAGTATTGCTTAACTCTGAAAGTTAGAGCTTAAGGGATTGTTGGTGAATTTCTCTCAAAGTATTGCTTAACTCTGAAAGTTAGAGCTTAAGGGATTGTTGGTGAATTTCTCTCAAAGTATTGCTTAACTCTGAAAGTTAGAGCTTAAGGGATTGTTGGAGAATATCTCTCAAAGTATTGCTTAACTCTGAAAGTTAGAGCTTAAGGGATTGTTGGAGAATTTCTCTCAAAGTATTGCTTAACTCTGAAAGTTAGAGCTTAAGGGATTGTTGGAGAATTTCTCTCAAAATATTGCTTAACTCTGAAAGTTAGAGCTTAAGTGATTGTTGGAGAATTTCTCTTAAATCATCTCGCACCAGCTAGACAACTGCAAAAAATTGAGACAAGTGCACTGTTCGCTGACATATATCTCTTTGTTATCCATGTGTATAATTTTCAAGAAATCGTCCTCTTCAGCGTTTATTCTCAAACTCCCACTGGATCTCTCTTGTAGCAGGACAATGGTCAACTAGATTTCCAGCAGGATGTAGTCCAGAAAATGAAAACACGCTGTGTCACCATTTTTTCGCAAATGACCCGAGACATCAGTCTTCGGTGGTTAAAGAAATCAAAAATAAGAAATTGTGACAAGATGTGATATTTGTTGACATGTGACAGGTAGTCAGCATATCTCCCAACTTTCATTTGTCGCCGAACAACGTATGTACTTTCATCAGTATTGCTAGATATTTAAAACTATCTGTAGCTAAATTCTAGATAATCATCAGGTGCCATACTGGCTGGCGTAGGCGGTCATGGCTCTCCACAGCTCTCTGTCCACAGTATTATGTATCAAAGTCGTTGTTGTTTCCTTGCCGTGCCATGTTGTCTTCTTCTTCTTCTTCTTTCGTTCACTTGAAACATGTCTATATCTGTAATTCTGTCTCCTTAATAAAACTCACTGTCTTTTGTAGTTCATACAGTGTCCCATAAAGCTTTGATTCCAGTGTTGTTTCCTCTGGCCAATATGTCTACCTCAGCGTTTCATGCTCAGAACACTCTTGAAGTATATGTTTGGCACTCTGTGCTGCCTGTCCACATGTACACATGGCCGTGTTGCCAATCTTGAACTTTGTATACATGTGACTGCGGAGTCGGTTGTGTCCTGTTCTGAGACGTAGAATTGCCAGGTTGTCAAACTGTCTAATATTTTCTCACCTTGTCATCCTCTGTCTCTGTTTCCTTCAATTAAGCCTGTTGTGGCTATGTTCTCCAAACCTGACTGTCTCTTGAAGTGGCCAAAAAATGAAGATTGCCTTTTTCTTATATTTCTAGATCATAAATTACTTAAAAGTAGCCAAACGTATCAATTTTATATCAAGACTACTAAAAAAATAAAACCATCTTAAATTTGGTGGAATGAAATATCAAAATTTGGTGGAATGAGATATCAAAATTTGGTGGAATGAGATATCAAAATGTAATTGTAATTCTGTTTTTGTGTGTGCGTGTTTTAACATCACATTCAGAGAGCAGCAATTCTACCAACTACAACTTTACTTGCTGGAGTGACCAGATTTTTAATATGTTCTTTCTAGTAATTATAACAAGTAAAAATTGTTACATTTATAATTTTTTAAATACAAAACAGAAAGATTATAAAATGTATGTCCAGCGACATTTCAAAATAGCCATATGAATCACATTTGGTGAAATGTAAAATATGAAAATTCCGACTTACACTTTAGCTAACATTTCATGTGAATTTGAAATTCATTCTGAACCAATTTTGCAACACAATCCGAAAAAAACGCCACAACTAGACAGGACTATTTTGTTTCTAGAAATTGTGTTTTCAATATATGTTTACTTTCATGCGGTTGATTTATTAGCATTCGTTAAACACAAACATTGGCACGAGAATTCCGTCTCCAGACTTTGAGGAAACCTGTTATCTACTGCATACAAATTAGGCACAGTCGTTGCTTGCCCTTTCAGAACTTACTGATTTACAGAGTCTGATCAACTGCAGACGTGAGCACATAAAGATTACTGATCAGTTCATCTCACTGATGATGTCTATACAATACGTACACACGTGTTGCCTTCTAGGAAAAGCTTGGCCATGCAATTGAAATTGAGGGAGGAAAAGTAATGCGGCTATCGGGTCAGCTTCATTTATATTCATAGATTGCTGGCCATTGACGTGGTCGCTTGATGCCCTGGAAGAGTGTCGCTGATCGTCAAATTATTGTAACATGGGAAACTTCAGTGTATCGGTCTATAGTCTCGCTGTAAGCATTTTTTTTTCTTCAAAAATTTAGAAAGACTTTATTTGTATTACATAAAATACTGTTCTACAGAAGAATGTTCAGATTAACAGTGACAGCTAGAAAATCGTATCAGAATTGTATGAGAATCGTATGAGAAAGTTTGAGAATGGTATGAGAATCGTATGAGAATAGTATGAGAATCTTATGAGAATAGTATGAGAATAGTATGAGAATCGTATGAGAATCGTATGAGAATAGTATCAGAATCGTATGAGAATAGTATGAGAATAGTATGAGAATAGTATGAGAATCGTATGAGAATCTTATGAGAATAGTATGAGAATAGTATCAGAATCGTATGAGAATAGTATGAGAATAGTATGAGAATAGTATGAGAATAGTATGAGAATCGTATGAGAATAGTATGAGAATAGTATGAGAATCGTATGAGAATAGTATGAGAATCTTATGAGAATAGTATGAGAATAGTATGAGAATAGTATGAGAATAGTATGAGAATAGTATGAGAATAGTATGAGAATCGTATGAGAATAGTATGAGAATCGTATGAGAATAGTATGAGAATCGTATGAGAATCGTATGAGAATAGTATGAGAGTCGTATGAGAATAGTATGAGAATCGTATGAGAATAGTATGAGAATCGTATGAGAATCGTATAAGAATAGTATGAGAATCGTATGAGAATAGTATGAGAATCGTATGAGAATCGTATGAGAATAGTATGAGAATCGTATGAGAATAGTATGAGAATCGTATGAGAATAGTATGAGAATCGTATGAGAATCGTATGAGAATCGTATGAGAATAGTATGAGAATCGTATGAGAATAGTATGAGAATCGTATGAGAATCGTATGAGAATCGTATGAGAATAGTATGAGAATCGTATGAGAATAGTATGAGAATAGCATGAGAATCGTATGAGAATCGTATAAGAATCGTATGACAATCGTATGAGAATAGTATGAGAATCGTATGAGAATAGTATGAGAATATTATGAGAATCTTATGAGAATATTATGAGAATCGTATGAGAATCTTATGAGAATAGTATGAGAATCGTATGAGAATCGTATGAGAATAGTATGAGAATCGTATGAGAATAGTATGAGAATAGCATGAGAATCGTATGAGAATAGCATGAGAATCGTATGAGAATAGTATGAGAATCGTATGAGAATAGTATGAGAATAGTATGCTAATCGTATGAGAATAGTATGATAAAGCCAAGATGTTGTTAATTACTAATGTCAGAACACTACAGTCTATATATTTTAGCTAACGTTTTTTTTTTGTTCCTTTCTTTCCCTCTTTCAGTGCTCGTCTTCAAATCAGATAGTCTTGTCCTGTCCATGTGTGCCGCTAGGGGTCATGGGGAGCCGAAGTCGTCTTTCTTTTGCTGTGATGTCCCTGCCATATTGCAGCTTTAGTGTTCTAGTAATTTCTTTATGCCATCTATCCATCTTCGTCTGGGTCTTCTGTTGGTTCTCTTTTCAGACAATTTTTTATTGAAGGCTATCGATGTTATTCGATCTGGTTCCATTCTGATGAGGTTGCCCAACCATTTGATCTTTTGGTGTCTTTGTATTCTTTGCACGATAATATTTTAACCTGATTTCTTATATCATTGTTTGTTCCATCTCTTTTTGTTACCCCCAGTGCTGTTCTCAGGGTCTTCATTTCACGTACAGCGAGTTTTTGTGTCAGTTTCCATGTCTGGCATTGGTAGCACAGTGTCTTAACAGTATGGCAGCACAAAACTGGTAGTATAGCTAGTTATCTCCTCTGTGTATACACATTTATATATTTATAGATGTTGAATTTTGAAAAGAGAAGTTTGTTTAAAAATAAACTACTGACTTCCATATTATACTCTTTTCTCTGGAGTATACGACAAATTCTGCTCTAAATAGATTTACTTTTCTTTTTTATGTTTCTGGACACACGGGTATTAGGCGCAGTGAAAGGACATGCAGACTTGCCAGTGTAGACCGCAAGAACAAGTAATAGTGTGACTGTTCGGGCTAATGTGTTGAATGTTTGATCGGGCTGATATGTTGAATGACTGATCGGGCTGACATGTTGAATGATTGATCGGGCTGATATTTTGAATGTTTGATCAGGCTGATATTTTGAATGATTGATCGGGCTGATATTTTGAATGTTTGATCGGGCTGATATATTGAATGATTGATCGGGCTGATATGTTGAATTATGGATCTGGCTGATATGTTGATTGATTGATCGGGCTGATATGTTGAATGATTGATCGGGCTGATATGTTGATTGATTGATCGGGCTGATATTTTGAATGTTTGATCGGGCTGATATGTTGAATGATTGATCGGGCTGATATGTTGAATGATTGATCGGGCTGATATGTTGAATGATTGATCTGGCTGATATGTTGAATGTTTGATCGGGCTGATATGTTGATTGATTGATCGGGCTGATATTTTGAATGTTTGATTGGGCTGATATTTTGAATGATTGATCGGGCTGAAATGTTGAATGATTGATCGGGCTGATATGTTGAATGCAATCAAAACCTTGCGCCGGTTGAGAGCACAGATTGCGCTTGTTTTTCTGTGTCTATAGCAATGATACAGGACCTTGAAATGACACTTATAGTTGCAGGAAGCGAGATTTAGGAATAACAAGAAGAATTATCAATCAACTTTGAACCCGAACAGCCAGTTACTTCAACATGCAGAATAGCACATTGAATAGGAGATTTCCGCCGTAGATGGATGTGTCGGGCCATTGGCGCACATAAAACGGCGACACAACACATTTTCATTCTCTGGACTACATCCTTCTAGAAATCTAGATCAAGTAGCAGTTTGAGAATGAACGCAGATGAAGAAGAAGAAGAAGAATAATAGGAGATCGGGGCAAATATGAACGTGTTAGAAGTCACATGATGACTACCTAACCACAAATTAGCTAATTAGCATAGTTCGAACAATCAAAGTGCATTCGTATTTCTTTTGATTTTGTAATATTCCCGAAATAAAATTAGCATCCGTTGTCAGCTCGCAAGAAGGTAAGGGGATATAACTAAACAGCCTACAGTTGCTTTGAGGACAACACCCCATATTTTAACTCTTAATTATCACGTTTGTTTTTCACAGACCTCATTTCCTTGTAGTAAATTTTAGCCAATTTTTCTGTCTTGCTTGCAAATTAACTGTCCTTCTCTCTTCCACATACATTGTTGACTACTGTGGTCGAACATTTATTGGTGCTGCTATCTTACACATATATGTATGATTTCATTAAGGCGCCTGTCTTTCTCACATATGTATGTGTTGATTAAGGCGCCTGTCTTTCTCACATATGTATGTGTTGATTAAGGCGCCTGTCTTTCTCACATATGTATGTGGTTATTACGTACCATATCCTACTCACTTATGTATGTGTTTACTATTTGTAGAAAAACGAAAGACTACTCTTGAAAAAGAATTCATAAAAACTAAGCGGAGCTCGCCTGTCCCAGTACTAATCTTCTTTACCAGAGGTCAACTCCCCACAGCTCATGCTACTACTAATAAGCGTTGCCATACATCACGATAGACCCCTTCGTTAGACAGATCCTATAACTAACGCAGGTGTTGATAAGTGTTGGTGAAAATGAGATATCTCATAAATGTCCAACATTAGAAAGTCAGGAGAGACTATTTAACATTCGAATAATGTATACTCTTTTTGCTGTTTACATTTCTAAGATCGTCATCATCATGTGCCGTATCAACTGGCGTAGACGATGATGTAACTCCACAATTGTCTATTCCATTATTTTTAATTTAGGATCGTTGTAGTCTCATTGCCACGCTGTAGGACTATGTAATATTTTATTTCATTGTCATTCGTGGTCTCTCTTTCCTTCTATCCTACCCATTGTAACTATGTTCTCCAGACCCCCATACTCTTTCCCCCAGCCTCATAAAGTGCCCTGAAAATATATATTGTCCCTCAGATTTTATTAAGAAATGCAATTTTGCATTTGATTCGTTAGTCTCGCTTATTTACATGATGCTTTCATGTTTTTCTATAGAACAAAATCTTTGATGCCACTGATTTTCCACTATACATGATGATGCCATCATTCTTCTATAGAACCAAATCTCTGATGCCACTGATTTTCCACTATACATGATGATGCCATCATTCTTCTATAGAACCAAATCTCTGATGCCACTGATTTTCCACTATACATGATGATGCCATCATTCTTCTATAGAACAAAATCTTTGATGCCACTGATTTTCCACTATACATGATGATGCCATCATTCTTCTATAGAACAAAATCTTTGATGCCACTGATTTTCCACTATACATGATGATGCCATCATTCTTCTATAGAACCAAATCTTTGATGCCACTGATTTTCCACTATACATGATGATGCCATCATTCTTCTATAGAACAAAATCTCTGATGCCACTGATTTTCCACTATACATGATGATGCCATCATTCTTCTATAGAACCAAATCTCTGATGCCACTGATTTTCCACTATACATGATGATGACACTATACATGATACACGTTGAAACATTTCAACATTTCAATTTTTCAACATTTCAACATTTCAACATTTCAACATTTCAACATTTAAACATCTAAACATTTAAACATTTAAACATTTAAACATTTAAACATTTCAACATTTCAACATTTTAACATTTCAACATCTAAACATTTCAACATTTCAACATCTAAACATTTAAACATTTAAACATCTAAACATTTAAACATCTAAACATTTAAACATTTAAACATCTAAACATCTATATATATATATATATACATATTTCTGGTAGAAGGTGAGAACCATTTACACTGTAATTAAGGAAGTCCTCCGAGTGCTCCTAAGACTGTCCTGGCGGAAAAGGCTGTACGCCTGAAACAGGACAGACCTGAGGACCCTGTCAGGGTATAGGCGTTGCAAATGAAGGTACTGCAAGTCTTCTAACTTAATTAATTTGGACCCTATTCGTTACATTTTTTATTATTGTTGTGCTTCTGATTGGACGATATTTACATATTATTTTAGTTGACAGACAGGTCTTCTATATTGCCTATCGCTCAAAGTATAGGCTACAGAAGAAGGAGTCCATCATATCATAGGCTTTCTCGAGAAAGTAATCTTCCCCCTACAGACGCCGCAGGTGAAGAGGTTGAGAGAATAGCAAAGAATCGCTAGATAGATAGAGAGAGAGAGAGAGAGAGAGAGAGAGAGAGATGAGATGAGGTGTAGAGAAAACTATGGGCATCAGTGTTTCTAGCTACCGACGTGCTAAGGCCTCAAATGTGATCTTCGTGGCCGACTGAAAATTTTCGATGATATGCATAAAACGACACAACTCAGTTCCAGACATACCGTGGTGCCAATCCCATCATCGATGTACTTATGGAACACCAACGTGAAGGGCCCACAAGAGGATTCATATACCTTGTTCTCAAAGTTGCTCATAAACAATAAAGCATAGCTTTATCCCATCTTGGTGCCATTTGTGACACTACTGACTTGATCGAAGAAAAACCCATCAAACTTAAAGGAGTTTAGAGTGAGCACAAGCTCTGCAAAAACGAAGGAGGGTAGAAGAAAACTCAGAGGAATAAGGATGCTTGTCAAGGAGAAAGTACATGAATGTGAGACCCTCTGAGCATGTTGTGGAGGCGTAAAGGGAGCAGAAATCAAGTAGGAAGTGCCGATAAGTGTGAGCACGGGACAGTGAAATAAAAGCCAAGATAAACAACGCACGATTTGTGTCTTTTAGAAATAGGGAATTGCTACACTAACGGTTGAAATAACTAATCAAAAAGTCAGAGATGCATGCCGTAGGGCAGGAACAAGCACAGACAATATGTTTACCAGGATTAAAAGGCTTTTGGATTTTAGGTGGCTTGTAATTTGCAGGCTTACCCAAACTGCTTTGAATGAGACATAGAGCGACTGCTATAGTGTGTAGGGGAGGGGATGTTGTCAGCAATAAATTCGAATACACCCTTTCACATTTAATCATATTGTCTGAAAATAATCTACTAATAAAATCTTTTAACTTTAATCATATTGCCTAACAATCATCTACTAATAAAATCTTTCACTTTAATCTTATTATTTGATCAGCATCTACTAATACTGTCTTTAATTTTAATATTACTGCCTGACAATAATCTACTAATACTGTCTTTAATTTTAATATTACTGCCTGACAATAATCTACTAATACTGTCTTTAATTTTAATATTACTGCCTGACAATAATCTACTAATACGACCATTTACCTTTACGTTTATTGTTTCGCAATCATCTGCTACTACAATCATTATCCTTTAATCCAATTTTCTGACAAACACCTAGTATTGCATTTTCACCTTAATCTTCTTGTTAAATAATAATCTGCCATTTTATTCTTTTACGTTGATCATTCCTGTCCAAAGCATTTACAATTTGCTTTTAAATTCACATTCTGTGTATTCGTTCACAAAGACTTTGTTCCCTTTATTTCAAACTCACATCTGTCTATAGAAAATAATTCCTTGCATGTTACCTCTAAGTTTATTACTGGCAAGAGCGAACTTCATACCAGACAAGCAGATATTTACGCAATAAGTAAATATATATATATATATATCCATGAACTGGCATAAACATGTTTTGGCAAGAAATATATTTTAAAAAAACCTCATTAGAAACATAATCACACAAGGCTGGACGCCATTTTGGAGCGAGTTGCACATCCGTCAAACCACACGAGGAAACCCGTAGACAAGGGAAGAAAATTGGTGCTAGTCAACCGTGATGTGCGGACAAAACGGTCTAAATGAATTGCGTTAGACACGCTCAGATGCAAAAGGGAAGTCTAACAAATTGTTAATGTAAACACACATATATTTTATTTCCATTTTTGCTTCCAAATGTTCACAAAGTACAACTTCATTACGCTACAATTTGTACAAGTATCCTGTGAATGCACCACTGCATGCAATATTTGAGACAAATTGTGTCCCCTTGTCTGTCTTAATTCTGTATTGTTTCGATTTTTTCCTTTCTTAATGTTCTTTGTTTTTAACCGTCAACGGTTTCCAATTTCGCCCAATGAAAGACTGAGTTAAAAATAATTCAGAACCCTAAGAGCTCTGCTTGCTGAAATAATTTTCCTCTGATATTTGCTCTTGAATTATAGAAAATTTTGATTGAAAACAGGCACTCCTTAACGCTAGTGACGACGATGATGACGTTTATAATGAAGATTTAAAAAAGGGTTCAAATGTCGTAGAGGGTTGACTTCAGTGTCCTCGGTTTCCCATATGTACTCCGTCACTCTCATCGAATGACATGCTGCCTGTCGAGACTACCACTCATAGCACGTAACTCCGTAGCTTCAAGCGTTAATCCACAGAAATCTCAGAAAAATCCACCTTGTAAACAAGACGACACGAGCCGGAATCGAACCATTGACCTCTTGAACACAAGGCCAAATACTGTATAGACATGAGAAAGATTATGATAATGGTGATGATTTGTGGTATAATAATGATGGCGATAGAAGCCCGAATCAATATAGTTTTCTACTCTAGTTCCCTATGCCAGGGGCAGGAGGTTGAATAGTGCTTTGAACCCAAACTTGATGTTTTTTTCTAGCATTCTTGAGATGGGAAAAGCTTCCGAACAAGTCCCAGCTAACTATTACACTCAATGCTGCTGTAGGCTCAAAGACAACGAGATGGATATTCCTCTACTCCGGAGGGAACTTTGCAGTTACATTCTTGCAATGATAAGTGATACATGTCAAATAATTGATTCTCTCACATTAGTCCAGATGTGGGTCATCAGCAGCCTGCAACACAGTGTTGCAGATCATTGTGTGGGGTAACCATTGTGTGGGATCTCCATTGTGTGGGGGTAACCTATGTGTGGGGTAACCAATGTGTGGGGTAACCAATCTCACAATCAACATTCTTTAATGCCGCTTAGCATGCTGTTGTGTCTGTGGGTCTCACCAATGGCTCACTAGACAAACCAACCATGCAACAGAAAACCGTAGTAGATGACATGCCTTTATATTGAGGTTATCTTCTTATAGAAACTTCATGGCACGTCATCTATACAATCCCGTAGTCGTAACCTTCGATAACAGTTACCATGTTGTTCCGACAGGCCGACGTTGTGCTTGAATTAGTTACTGCACCGCGTGGGTGGGCGGAACAACAAAGAAACCTGTCGCAAGTGCCAGAGTTGTGCCCTGATGTTGACGTCCGTTTCGGCGGCATTGGACTCGAAACACCATCGAGTCCATTGGCTGCTGGAACAGAGGGCGGAGCACTTATGGGAATGCCTCATGTGCTGTGAGGCCAGTTTTCTAATCAAGAACCTTAACGCCGCTTATGACATGTACGGCAGGTGGAAATATTTAGTTCCCTTTCCGGGTACCTGCATCACATGTAGGAAATAGTAACCCAAATCAAGAACAGCCTAAAAGATAAATAAAATGGATACATATCAGGCACTGGATTCATTCATACTGTCAAGGTGTACGCTCTATTGGATTCACTGTGCTAACACGTTAACTATACAGAGAAATTTCTTTTAGAAATTCACAATTTATGTCTTAACTGATAAAAATATCCTTCCATATCGTGACCGTCGATATATATAAGATATGTTGGCGAATTGGAAAATATATTTCTAAAATGACTCATTAGAATTGTCCCGTGATTTTCGTTGGCCACCATGTTTATATATTGTTTCGACAGCCATTGATAGTCACGGAAACACTAAAATGATTTATTTTAGAAGGCTGTTTTCTGTGTAGCCAGCAGGTGTTATATGTTGACAATCACAAAGGAATCAACTTCAAGCACACCATCATCACCAACACGCAATGACATTGACAGACAGACCACGATGTTGGTGAAACAACCACAACATGTAACAGAAGAAATGACCTTAATGTCACGTTTTACATAATATTTGTGTGTTAGCTATTTTCAGCGGTCAAGTATTCCACATTTGTATGCTAATTTTTGAGTAGCTTCTTTGAACAATAAATGAATTTTCTGTCCATTTATGCGTGGTTTGTTCTGACCAATTTGGTAGCACTTTCTGGTAAATTGCTGTAATAGTAGGGTCAGTTTGTGTTGGACAAGTATCTGTATAAAAAAAATGGAAATAATTATTAAACTAAGTGAAATTGTGTTTCTCAATTTTAAGAAACGAAACATCACGTGATACATACACACGCACTCGTACATTCGCATGAACGCACACACACACATATATATCATATACACACACACATATATAGTAAAATATGTTTTCGTTTGTTCTCAAACTCCCACCGGGACGCTCTCTTATAAAAGGACACTGGTTCTAGTAGGTTTCTAGCTGGATGTTGTCCAGAAAACGGAAATGCGTTGCGTCACCGTTGTATGTGCGCCTACGGCCGAAGACATTTGATTTTCGTGCCATATTGAAAATGTAGCTGTGAGACTACTACAAAACAAATACAAAAAGACAAATCAACACACAAATATTGTTTATGTGTATTTATCAAAAGGTAACTAAAGAACATGACAGAAAGCTGACTACGTGTGAAATGAGATGTCTACGAATAGCAACAAACAGAACAAGAAGAGATCATTTGAGAAATGAGATTACAAGAAATGTTAGAATAATGTTTGTGGTCACTTACATTGAAACAAAGAGACTGAAATGGTTCGGCCACAGTAGGGTAAAGATAATGCCACTATAGGCTAATCCTACCATATTGGCCAGCAGAAAGATCATACAACATGGGAAATGGAAACACCAAGACGCAGAGGAAGACCAAGAAGGTGGTGAATTAAAGAAGTTACCGGCTTCCATAAATGACACAATTTCTTCATGTCAAGCGACCAAACGTGTCAGAGCCCGAAAACTGATCGTTACTCAACCAAGAAAATTAAGATAAAAGACAACATAGATGGATATAATGTCATAAAGGTACCATGTTTCTCCTATCAGGTCTAGTATTATGTATGTGCATACATATAGGCAGGAATATTCACATATACTATACGTGCGTATCTCAAACACTTGAATCCATATGGAAAAAAATGATGTTATGTTTGGAAAAAAATGATGTTATGTTTGGATAAAAATGATGTTATGTTTGGAAAAAAATGATGTTATGTTTGGAAAAAAAGAGATCTCCCAATTGAGGCACATAAACGTGTGTTCCAGATTGTCATCAAATTTGATAAAACTCAATATTAGAATATGACTTAAACTCAATATTAGAATATGACTTAAACTCAATATTAGAATATGACTTAAACTCAATATTAGAATATGGCTTAAACTCAATATTCGAATATGACTTAAACTCAATATTAGAATATGACTTAAGCTCAATATTAGAATATGACTTAAACTCAATATTATAATATGACTTAAACTCAATATTAGAATATGGCTTAAACTCAATATTCGAATATGACTTAAACTCAATATTAGAATATGACTTAAGCTCAATATTAGAATATGATTTAAACTCAATATTAGAATATGATTTAAACTCAATATTAGAATATGACTTAAACTCAATATTAGAATATGACTTAAACTCAATATTAGAATATGATTCCGCCGGATGAGAACCTGTGCCTGGTTTTCTAGTTTATGTCGCATAGAAAAGAGGCTCTGTGTTCTTTTCAAGAATGTTTCAGGAGACGATTAAGGAAGGTTGGAGATTGACTGACAAAGTCATCAATGTCACCGCATGTCGTGTATCAATGTTTACTTTTGTTCTCTGTGAAACAGTCCTATGGATAATGAGATATATAGATCGCTTATCCACTCACCCCAGTGACAATCATCCATAGTGACCATCATCCATATTAACCATCATCCATTGCTAAGATGCTTTGTACACCTCTGACAAGAAATGACACCTGACATGGAAGCTAAAGCTTAAGGTGTCAATTTTGCATCTGACAAAAATATGGAACATCCACAAAACTCGTAGAATGTGTCCCTCAGTAGAAGACATTTTCTACACATTCTGCGCATCGCTGAGAGATTTCTTCTTCAGGGTCTGCAATAAATAAAATAATCAAACGGTATCAGAAAAAAACTTGATGCACTGTTGATGCATAAAACGATGATTTCTATTGGCTGTCGAAATGCAGTATACACAAAGTGACCAATGAAAATAATGGAAAAATAATAAAACGTTGATGCACCAATTGATATCAATGGGGCGAGACATCAAGTATGACAATATGTAGAACATATACATCAAGAACCATATTAACTAGACAAGATATAAAGTATGACAATATGTAAAACATTCATATCAAGATCGGTATCAATGACACAAGACATCAAGAATCATACATTTTAAAATTCCACAGCTGTAACAATATCAACGAGACAAGACATCAAGTATGACACATATAAAAACATCCACACTCAACAACAAAAAACATTTTTTTTAAAGTTGTATCATTTTACGTGATACATGAAACTTACGACTCAAAAATCAATTTGTTTCCAAAGCAATCAATCTACACAAACACTTTTAAACTCATTTCATTCGTTATGTGTGTTAGAGCTGAAAGTATCGCATTCTAGTATGATTAGTAGTTTGTGATTAATTTCTTTCTTCTACTTGCTTACTTCCCTTCTAGCTCTCTTCATGACTAACTTATCTCCCCTGCTATAATAAACGAGAAGAGGAAAAAAAAGCATTATCTCCCCGGGAAGACCGCCACACCAGATCGAATTTTTCATAATTCTCAAATCACAGTGCCCGAGGGAACACGGTACTATTACTGTGGTCGACACTACTACTTTCTTCAAATGATTCCATCACAAAAGGTTTCAGATTCATTTTTACTGTAGGAAATCGAACGGAAGTTTCGATCTCAGGACCTATAACTCTTAGATGTGTTTTTCCTTCACGTGATACTCTCAAAGAGCTTGTCATAAAATACAAAGTTTCAGTTGGAGATAGCAATACATTTGTGATGTCTGAGGTGCGTGGACGTTGTTGTCGGTTCTACATAATCCTTAGTTCAAAGTGTTGAATTAATTTCCCCGAGAAATTACTTTTACTGTTGACAAAAGCCCTCGCCAGTTTCCTCGTCGAACAGATAGTAGTCATAAATTGGAAGTACATGAGAATATTGATACCAATGACCATAATCTGGAATATAATCCATTGACTCATCAACATTCATTCTTTCTTTCAGAGCAATCTTCAAATTCTTGACTATCAACTTTTTGTAGACAGACCAGTTGTTCCCAAAATTTTTTAGTCTCGACCCCATTTGACAACATCATTGTGAATAGCGACCCCAATAAAAGTGTAAATTCTTTTCAATTTAATATAATATTAATAATACCCATAACCTGTTAGGGTCGTATAGGTGTTCCACACCGGAGACATCAGCACAGAAAGATCTCCATATATCCTCAGCCATTCGGAGGAGGGTAGAAAAATATCCATTAAAACCATTCCTTGATGTTATCAATCCAGAATTTTCTCTATTTCAACCTCTACTCTTTCTATCCTTGACTGTTCCTGCAATATAATTTTTGAAAGTGAGTCTTGTTTCGTTAGATGTCCAAACGAAACAAGTTTACGCCGTTTCACTACTGCCAAAAGTGGTTCTTGATAACCTGCAAATGTATTTATTTGCTGCCGGACAAATATATTTCTCTTGTGTTCTATATAACTAGTTTTTAACAAACGCCTGTAGCACTTGTTTTCAAAAGACTGAATCCTTCTTTCTGTGTTTTGCTTTTAGTGTCTAATTTTCAAATCCGTGTAAAAGTATACTTAACAATATCAATCAGAAAGTTTGATCTTTACTGTAATAGTTTCAATTAATAGGTAACCAAGAAAACATATCTAAAATAGTTTCATTTAATAGGTTACCAAGAAAACACATTTAAAATAGTTTCAATTAATAGGTTACCAAAAAACACATCTAAAATAATGTTAATTAATAACAACACGACAATCCCTCATTACTCCCTTCTAGCAATACTACAATCCCTCATTACTCCCTTCTAGCAATACTACAATCCCTCATTACTCCCTTCTAACAACACAACAATCCCTCATTACTTCCTTCTAACAACACGCCAATCCCTCATTACTTCCTTCTAACAACACAACAATCCCTCATTACTTCCTTCTAACAACACACCAATCCCTCATTACTTCCTTCTAACAACACGCCAATCCCTCATTACTTCCTTCTAACAACACGCCAATCCCTCATTTCTCCCTTTTAACAACACGACAATCCCTCATTACTCCATTTTAACAACACGCCAATCCCTCATTACTTCCTTCTAACAACACAACAATCCCTCATTACTTCCTTCTAACAACACGCCAATCCCTCATTACTTCCTTCTAACAACACGCCAATCCCTCATTACTTCCTTCTAACAACACAACAATCCCTCATTACTTCCTTCTAACAACACGCCAATCCCTCATTACTTCCTTCTAACAACACGCCAATCCCTCATTACTTCCTTCTAACAACACAACAATCCCTCATTACTTCCTTCTAACAACACGCCAATCCCTCATTACTTCCTTCTAACAACACAACAATCCCTCATTACTCCCTTCTAACAACACGCCATTATCTCATTACTCCCTTCTAACAACACGCCAATCTCTTATTACTACCTTCTTACAACACGCCAATCTCACATTAGTGTTTCGAGCAATACACCAAGCGAGAATGTCGGCGGTGTAGAGGGCATGTTCCAAGAATTAATTAGGCTTTCATTCGTTCCTTTTCTTTATTTTTCTCGTGTTTTCCGTTGGTCACTCTTTGTATACTTGGAATGGCATGCCAAAATAGCCAGTTTGACTCCAAGTATATAAATAGTGAACAACCGAACTGAGACATTAATTTAAAAAAACAACGTTAAGAATGAAGGGCTAATTAATTCTGTTGAAAGGTTTTTATCGGTAAAAGTTATGCATCGAGACCTCATTACTTGCTTCTAACAAAATGTGTGGTAACGCTGTTTCACCATTGTTTCCCTTTTACAAGTCGCCAACTCACACACTCATTCCTCTAGTCATTTCCTCCATCCACACATTTCTCGTTCTTTTCTATCGTTTTTATGACTCATTATACTTCAATATCATTTCCTTCTGTCTCGTTACGTGCAACATAGTTACCACTCATGTTTCTAGAAATAGCACCAGATTGCCTTACAAAAAAAAACCCTCAGAAAACTAGCTTTATTTAAGCCTAAAAAGATTGGATAAATGCCTCTTAATTAATTGCTGTGTACATGTTAGAGAGATCAAGTTAAGAGTTTTCAATGTTTGCTTATTTCATCATTGTTATATAGATTTATAAAGCAAATATTCATAGGTATAGAAATGACTGCTATCAATCTCATATAATGAATTAACTCGTTAAAATAATATATTTTAACATCAACATATGTGCAGTTCTAAACACGAAGTATTATTAAAATAAAAAAAGAAACATTGGTAGTAGCTCGCTGCTTATTAAAAGTGTCATTTGTTAGAGCTATAGCATCTGTGGACAGCTTCCCCTTCAAGTTAATATTCAGGATCGTAGATGAGTAGCGAGGTGTGTTCAAACCCCGCACACCACCCCTTAGCAAACCTAAACATGCTTTTAAGCAATAACAAAAATGTCTTTTTAAAATCCCTCCCAATGTGACTTTTTAGAGAAAAGGGTCTTCAAAATCCCTTCCAAATAATAAAATTTAAAAAAAAACAGACGAATGACTTTCTTTTTAGATAAAAACGCTTAAGGTAATCATGTCAACGGCCCCAAATCAGATGTATGAATTGAGTTAAGATAATCATGTCTACGGTCCCTGATCAGATGTATGAATTGAGTTAAGGTAATCATGTCTACGGCCCCCTAATCAGATGTATGAATTGAGTTAAGGTAATCATGTCTACGGCCCCCTAATCAGATGTATGAATTGAGTTAAGGTAATCATGTCTACGGCCCCCTAATCAGATGTATGAATTGAGTTAAGGTAATCATGTCTACGGCCCCCTAATCAGATGTATGAATTGAGTTAAGATAATCATGTCTACGGCCCCCTAATCAGATGTATGAATTGAATTAAGGTAATCATGTCTACTGCCCCCTAATCAGATGTATGAATTGAGTTAAGATAATCATGTCTACGGTCCCTGATCAGATGTATGAATTGAGTTAAGGTAATCATGTCTACGGCCCCCTAATCAGATGTATGAATTGAGTTAAGGTAATCATGTCTACGGCCCCCTAATCAGATGTATGAATTGAGTTAAGGTAATCATGTCTACGGCCCCCTAATCAGATGTATGAATTGAGTTAAGGTAATCATGTCTACAGCCCCCTAATCAGATGTATGAATTGAGTTAAGATAATCATGTCTACGGCCCCCTAATCAGATGTATGAAATGAATTAAGGTAATCATGTCTACTGCCCCCTAATCAGATGTATGAATTGAGTTAAGGTAATCATGTCTGCGGCCCCCTAATCAGATGTATGAATTGAGAACGTAAAATATTGATTGTGGAGCTCCAAAATTATGTATATCTGCAGACAAACTTTGACTATGAGAAGAAATGATAATCTGATTATGAAATTATCAATGATTCACTTAGATAATCAAACATGTTTTTACACAGACTAAATGTATAGAAGTCTATCTGTAACAGTTGCCATGCTTTTACACAGACTAAATGTATAGAAGTCTATCTGTAACAGTTGCCATGCTTTTACACAGACTAAATGTATAGAAGTCTATCTGTAACAGTTGCCATGCGTGTCTAATATTAGTTTTATAACAAAAAGAGCAGTGAATGAACATAGAACCGGAACCATCAGCCGTTATACCCTGAGAGATTTACTAAAACGAAGATCTGAGCACCTATGGACGTGTCCGGTGTGCGAAGAGGATAAACAACAGACCTAATACTTATTACCTTATATTACTTTTAAACAGTTTCAAACTAAATTATAATTATTACTTTAATTTTAACGAAGTTTCTGTGTAACTGTAATTGCAAAGTAAAGATGTTATACTGACATTAATAATCTTATAGAAACCATTGTTTGTACCAATAGAGCTATTTTACGGATATTATTAAACTTACAGAAACAATTATATGTACCAATAAAGATGTTTTCTTAGCATGTGTAAATTTGCGGAAACAGACCTTTCATATAACGATCACAAAAGTACAACTTTATCCAATGTTTGTGTGTTCGAAAAAAGTTTAGTTATTTCTCACAGAAATCATGTGATTTCTCATATCATGCTTCAAATTTTGCTCTGTATGTCTGCAGTATTCTGTTACAGCCACCTAGTTAATCTTACTATAAATTATTTATACAGAGCAGTCAAACAATATGTTATTTATCTACTCAATTAAATCATAACATGTATATCTATACGGGGATGAACATCATCAGAAAACGCCGCTGGACATACATCGGCCACATACGTAGAATGAAGGAAGACAGAATCCCACGACAAGTTTTCATGTGGACACCAGACGGGAAAATAAAACAGGGAGGACCAAAAACAATTCTCAGAAAAAAAAGCTCAGAAAAACATTTACGAATGAATTAAAATCAACAAGCATAAATGCACAAGACCTTCAATCCCTAACAACTGACCGACAGACATGGAGAACTATGACATCTGCCCTATGTGCTAAACTTGGCAAAAGAGAAACTGACTGACTGACATCTGTAATACTTTAAAATACGCTACAAGAGAAGATTGAATATGACTGACTTATTTACATAAATGCTAGAAAAAGTTGTAAACAAGTCACTCACAAAAACGTTTTATCTGTTTAGTTCACTGTTGTAGTCGGTAGGTAGTTCATGAGTTTGCCTCTCTTTTGGAGAGGCGTTCCCTTTTCAACCGGCAGACAAAGTCCAATTAGGTTATATCAGGATACACTACCATAAAATATTAGAGGTAACAAAAACCTCAACAAAATTACTAACTGTTGTAGTCTAAAAGCAAGAGTTCAATTTAGACAGAATCAAATATTACATTTATATAAATGTATATTTAATTATAATATTGTACACGATATACGCATATTGAAATTGTCAATGATAAACAAATCCAGATTTTGCGCACAAGAAGACAGTTAAAAACACCGGATGTAGTGGGGAAAAAACACACAAAAACAGGTGACGGTCAAAAACACCAGACCTAGGGGAAAGAAAAACGCATCTGTGACATTATTATCGCCACTTTATCATTATTTTTTTCTTTTCTTTATTCTATTCTTTCTTTTTATATTTTATCTTCTTCGCTCACATTCTTCTTCTGTGTATGAGTTATCTAAATGTTCTTAATTATCTTATTATTCCCACATCGAGACCAACTCCTGAAGTGGAGATGTGGCTTAGCCTAGCCAACAGAGGCTGAAAATTGAGATTGATCCAGCCATCCTCTACATCGAGCATGAATACAGTCTTACCCAAGCAAGTATAGGTGCTGATGTAGGAGATACCAGGCCGAGTGACACACCAGTAACCATATATCAGGCAATACGAATAGATAACATGTCTTCATTCATTCATTTTTCCCTTTGCGCTGAAGTTAGCGCATAGGGCAGAGATCAGATCTCTCCAATTCTGTCTGTTCAAAGCTATTCTATGCAGTTCTTGAATAGTATGAATATTGGTCTTTTTACTTTCTCTAAGTATTGTTCTTCTGAGTGTTTATTTTGGTCTACCCCTTGCCCTTTTGCCTGTAGGTATTCATTCAAGAGTTTTGTGGTATATTCACATGTCTTCACAACAATATAAAATCTTATTATTTCCATTTAGTTTTTTTCATCGTCTTCATCTAACCCAGATGTTGACGACATGTTTTTTGGTTGGAGGTCCCGATTGAACTTCTCTCCTATGGGGGATGAGACCAAACCAGTATTTTATTACCCTATGCACCAAGTAGTGTTTTGCAAGCTGGAGGATTACTGTACTATTAGAACAGCTTTTCGGAGCCCGAAATAAAAAGTTTTGCCAGTCAATTAGACCAGCGGACGTACTTTCTCCGTTATTTATCTAATATTCTTCTTCTTCTGCGTTCATCATCTGTGGTCATGCTATACCGTCAGAACGTCGTCAAGACGAAGTACACTGTCTTCTCCAGGTCAGAGCGGCTGCCGCATAGCTTTTGCCTCAAGTCTGTATCCTCTGGCCAGGTCTGCTGTCTCTGCTCTTTGTATGTTGGGCGGTCCTGAAGTATGTGTTCCGGGGTTTAGGTTCCGGATCCACATGGACATTCATCTGTGTATGAGATCCTCAATCGGTAAAGTTATCTAATCTGTATTTGCATCATAGCTTACTTCAGATTTTTAATGTCGTAAAAAAGTTCACACCAGTTGGCTGAGCACTAATTCGTCATGGCTTTTCAGTGCCAATATACGTAGTTAACAAAATCAAATATCGGATCCGTTGGGTCAGCCAGGATGAATGTGGTAAACTGTTTTTTATGTCAGTTCGTCTCGAGTCCCTCGTCAACTACACAGTTCTGTAGTTCATCCTTTTCTCACTGTGGAATACCAGGAAATAAAGAAACAGATCAACTGGCTAAGGAAGGTGCTGCCGAAGACCACACAGATGTACCAATCTCCTACCATCAGAAAAAAAGCAACAGATGGTCAAGCCAATAAGAAAGCCACAAACGCCAACACGAGATGGTTATCACATTATGAACAGATCAGACCAAGTTGTAATTCTGATGATGAAGCTCCTCCTTCGCAAGTGAAGATGAGCATGGCATGAAAAACAATAAATGCGCTGAAAAAAAATAATAATTAAAATTGGTAATTAACTAATTTGGTTTGTGAGTTCGATAATGAACGCCATGACTTGAGCTATGAAAATTGGATTGAAGTGAGGGAGAGTTGAGCACTGTTGTCAGCCTCACTCTCTGGTCCCTACACATATGGTCTCAGTGGCAAGACTAGTCAAGACGACTGAGTGTGTGTCGGGGTGCAGTAGATGACCAGGGTACCTTACTGGAGCCTCACTCTGCCCCTCAGAACGGAACACAACCGACTCCGCAGTCACATGTACACAAAGTTCAAGATTATCTACACAGCCATGTGTACATGTGGACAGGCAGCACAGAGTGCCACACATATACTTCAAGTGTGTTCTGAGTATTAAATGCTGTGGCAGACAATTTGGCTAGCAGTCAAAGAAAGAACACTGGAATCAAAGCTCTAAGGGCCACTGTATGAACTACAAAAGACAGTGAGTTTTATTCAGGAGACATAATTACAGATATAGGCATGTTTAATGTGAACGAAAGATGAATTTAATCCTTCAAGTGACGCTATTTGATGTTTCCATGATTTTTATTGGCTGTCGAAATACAGTATACACAAAGCGACCAATGAAAACGACGGAAAAAGTCAAAAACGTCACTTGAAGCATGAATCGATTTGTTCACATGGCAGCATACGTGAGGAGGTAATTGGCTCGTATACACTGAAGTATAGATTTGTTTCGTATCAAATAGTGCAAAATATAACAATACATTTGATCTTCTCCTGCATAGACATGACAAGTGAAAGTTGATACACGCGCACAGTATCTGGTCATAACATGTGTGTTGTAATCTAAACATGTTATTGGAGACTCGAGAATTCCATGTGTTTAAATTA
This sequence comes from Meghimatium bilineatum, assembly GCA_034231615.1. NCBI lineage: Eukaryota > Metazoa > Mollusca > Gastropoda > Stylommatophora > Philomycidae > Meghimatium > Meghimatium bilineatum. The sequence continues at coordinate 22,298,052 of CM067307.1, forward strand.
TATACGCAGATATATCAGCCTAACATGACAAAAGTCATCCAACTATCCAGATATATCAGCCTAACATGACAAAAGTCATCTAACTATCCAGATTACATTCTTTTTTAAAATACATTGTCACTATGAGGAAACGCATGCACATACACACATACGTACATGCATATACATTTATTCACACACATATTTATACATACGTGCATTTATGCATACCTAGATTTATACATACGTACATTTATACATACGTACATTTATACATACGTGCATTTATACATAGGTGCATTTATACACACGTACATTTATTGACTAGCTCCTTACTATATGCTTATAGATTTGCCTTTCTTCCACATGGTGTGTATGCTTACAGATTTACTTTTCATCCACATTGTGTTTAGTTTTACACATTTGGCTTTCATTAGTATTGCGTGTATGCTTACATGTTTGCATCTAATCAGCAGGATTACAGATCTGGCTTTCATCCACACTTGACTATCTGATATTTTAGAGAAATAACAGGACTCATTAGGGATTTAAAAAATAATGGTTGCTGGTAAAGACTGCTCAAATTTTTTTATAAAACTGTCCATGCACATATGAAGTCATGTGCAGTGACGATTGATTTGGAGAAAACATACAGCAGGGTATATGTTAGAGAATCAACTCATCAAAGTTGCCATTGTGACAATAGCAGGGGTAGCATTAACTCATCAAGGTTGCCATTGTGACAATAGCAGGGATAGCATTAACTCATCAAGGTTGCCATTGTGACAATAGCAGGGATAGCATCAACTCATCAAGGTTGCCATTGTGACAATAGCAGGGATAGCAAAAACTCATCAAGGTTGCCATTGTGACAATAGCAGGGATAGCATAAACTCATCAAGGTTGCCATTGTGACAATAGCAGGGATAGCATCAACTCATCAAGGTTGCCATTGTGACAATAGCAGGGAAAGCATCAATAATAATAAGTATTGGAATATACAAATACAGTCGATTGATAACAGATATGCATGCACATATCCCTGGAGGAGGCGGGATAAATATCCAGAGACCTCATGGATTTCAGGCGGTTCATAAGGAACAGACATAAGGAAGTACATTTATACATACGTACATTTATACATACGTACATTTATACATACGTACATTTATACATACGTACATTTATACATACGTACATTTATACATACGTACATTTATAATAGTGGCAGCAGAAATGACATGTCTAAGAATAATACTCGGAGTGTCATTAAGAGATATAATTAGAAATAATAACATCAGACAGGTAGCCAAAACAATTCCAGTTTTGAAACATATCAAAAGACAACAGATCAAGTGATTTTCATATTTCCAGACTACCAATAGATAGCGTGTCACAGATAGCCATGACACATAGACATAACGGTTATATAGCCAGAGGCAGACCATGTAAAAATGGATTTAGAAATCACAGAAGCCACAAGAACAAGCTTCGAAACAGAACACAGGAAGGCCATCTCCAAAAAATTCTTCTACACCTACGCCGCAGGCAAACAAGGGTCACAGCGTATGGATAGATAGATAAACATATACATACCTACATTTATACATACGTACATTTATACATACGTACATTTATACATACCTACATTTATACATACGTACATTTATACATACCTACATTTATACATACATACATGACCAAAAAAACCATTTATACATAAGTACATTTATACAAGCATACACACACAAATACATATATACACACACACGCACATCCAGACAGACAGGCATGCATACATGCATACATACATACATACATACTTTACATACATACATACATACATACATACATACATACATACATACATACATACATACATACATACATACACGCACGCACGCACGCACGCACGCACGCACCCACACACACACACACACACACATACATACATACATACATACATACATACATACATACATACATACATACATACATACATACACACACACACACACACACACACACACGCACGCACGCACGCACGCACGCACACGCACATAAGCATATTAAGCGCAGGGAAGCTCACGAGATCAGCACAGTCTACAGCCAGAAACTGCTTAAAACAAAACCATATGTGAACGGAGAATAATGTTTGTTCAATACAAAGAAAACCAGAATCTAATTAAATTTAATAAGTTTGGATTGTCTATCCTGGCATTTACCTGAAGAGAACAGAAATGATCCATCAGCATTGATAGACAACAGAGGATAGCGTCCAAACATGTTTAGCTAGAACTAAGGAAGCAGGGTGTAATATAAAAATGATTGCAGATTTACAAGCTCGTACGAGCTTGTATGTGCTTAGCCTGTTCTCTCTGGAAGCGTAAATCTGGGGATATATATATATATATATATACATTTGTATACATGGGTAATATATACAGTCGCTGTGCACTAACATCATACAGAAGCTCACACAATACTCACAATTAATATGACGAAGTGTGGTCACTATATTAATGAATACACAGTGTCTATGTAGGCAAGCCAGAGTAATTTTGGCACCAACAGCTACAAACATAGTAAATGCTACACATGTCCCTATGTCAACTAGAACCTGTGTGCCACATTCTCCAAAGCCAGCTTCTCCATTGAAGAGAGTTTCAAATGTGTCTCCTGCTACGTTATTTATGTAATCATCTGCAAGCATTGTTCCATGATGAACCTCAATGGCTTGGGTAATCAGCGTGTTCATGATATTTATGTGACGTCCATTTAGTCGTGCTTCTCAGATGACCGAACATGAAACGCGCTTGAGAACCTTCATATACATATATTGACATTTTCTCTTGTGCCATCTAGATTCATGTGGGGAATTTTTTTTTTATCTTTGGCTATTTTAGTTGCATTGGCCATGGTAAGCCGGTGTCTGTTCAACGTTTCTTTGATTATCTCTGTCCATCCTAGTTCTTGGTTTTCCTCGTGCCTTGTAACCCAGTCTTCTGCTGATGTATGCATGAAGGGCTGATTGCACATTGTCCTGGAAAGTGTGATGACAATTTCAATGAAAGTTATATACTTGATAGGTTTCATACTTTCCCCACTATTCTCCCGGTTCTATGTCCCATGAAGTGCATACTGTGTAATCTAGACGTAAAACGTTTCAAAGTGGCAACCGTGATTTATCCATGTTGTCTCCGTTTCCACCGACCATTTAATATTTCCTTCAGTTTCCACAGACCACTTTTTATTACCCTCCGTTTCCACCGACCATTTAATATTTCCTTCAGTTTCCACAGACCACTTTTTATTACCCTCATTTTCCATCGACCATTTAATATTTCCCTCAGTTTCCGCCGACCGTTTTTTATTACCCTCAGTTTCCATCGACCATTTACTATTTCCGTCAGTTTCCATCGACCATTTACTATTATCCTCAGTTTCCACTGACCATTTACCACTGTAATTAACTATTGCCCTCAGTTCCTATCGAGCATTAACTATTGCCCTCAGTTCCTATCGAGCATTAACCATTGCCCTAAGTTTCCACCGATCGTTTACTGTTGCCCTCAATTTTCACCGACATTGTTACTATTATTGTCCCAGTTTCCTTCTACTTAGTAACTAGTGTTGTTTCTGTTTCAGATTCAAATATTATGGTAAGCCATTATTTATAACCACTCTGTGCAGTCTTCTTGTGACTTCTCAAATCATTTAGTACTGCAGAGAGTTTGAACCATGCATGTATGAAATTAGACCCTGGAGAAACCTCTACATATTTCCAAAAAAAAACAATACAAAAGATGTCTCTGTTATTATTTAAACAAATAAACACACCAACAACACACAAACAAATACACGAATATAGATCTGTCATAAATCATCACATAAACTATAATGAAGATAATCGAAGACTTGAAGACATAATGTGACAGACGAATTATTTCAACGATCTAGACAAGGTAGAAGACAAATATAGACAATCTACAGTACTAGAATATTGAATTAGCAAATTGGTTCTATAACATGATCCTGTCTCAGAGACTGAAATATTTTGATGACATTACACGTTATAGGAGTTCTCTCTAGAAAAGAGAAGTCAGATAATGTGATGTTGTAGGATGACTTGGTAGATAAAGACGGGAAATGACAAAATAATAAAGAAAACGTTAACATTATTATGGAAGAAAATTTGTTGGAGACAGAATGTCTGTTAGAGAAGAAAATATGAGTGTTGGTTTTGATACCCAGACATTTCGAGGCCATGAAGCTCGTTGATTCCGATATGAAATAAAAGTTTCTGAAATGTTTTTAAAAAAACGTGATCTGGACATGAGACAGAACATGGTGTCATCATCATTATCAGGTGCCATGCCGGCTGGTGTAGGCGGTCACAGCTCTCTGTCCTCAGTATTATATATCAAGGTCGTTGTTGTTTCCTTTCCGTGCCAGGCTATCAAACTGTCTAATATTTTCTCACGTTGTCACCCTCTGTCTCTGTTGCCTTCAATTTTGCCGGCTGTGACTATGTTCTCTAAACCTGCCTGTCTCATGAAGTGGCCAAAAAAAGAAGATTGTCTTTTTCTTATATTGTTGATTAAGGTCCGTTTTGCATTTGGCTCTTTCAACACCTCTACATTAGTTTTTCTGGCAGTCCATGGTATTATCAGCATTCTTCTGTAGAACCACATCTCTGTTGCCTCTAATTTCCCACTTTCCAGTGTGTTTATTGTCGAAGACTTGCACCTATAAGTTAGTATAGGGGCTATATAGCACTGCAGATCTCTCTTTCTCACCTCTAATGACAAGGTCATATTACACAGTATATTTTTTATTTTTCTGAATGTTGTTTTTGCCTGTCCTATTCTGCATCTTATTTCTGTTGAACTTCTTCCATCTGCTGTAATCAGTGTACCTAAATATTTGAGTTGGTGGACCTGTAAATGGTGTACCTCTTGAGAAATGATACAAGATACTAAAGAAAACGTGAATCGATAGACATTGAGATTATATTATTGTATCCCACATGTTGTCTGTATACAATCGTTGCTGAGGAAATCTACACTGGGCAGTGGAAAGCCTGTATTTTAAAAGTGCAGGTCTTCTGAAGTTGACTTAAACTCTATAATAGATAATGACTGCAGAAAAACTGAAATCCAGCATGCAAACCTAGGACGCAGAGTGATGACGTTTTGCTAATGACTGTATACACACAACATAGAACATCGAACTGCAACTGTCAGCCGCCACACTCTGCTGGACTTATTGGGACAAGGATCTGAGACCGAATGGACTTGCCCGATGTGCGCTGATAACCTACAGCGATAAATCATAACATAAGGGGGGAAAAAAGACAACCAAGAACATATTCACAACGTAACTAATGAAGAATAGGAACGGTACTGTCCATGTTCACGTGACATATTTAGCTCTGTTGGGCGAACAAGGACAGTGCCGTTCTTAGTCGCGTGTATTATATTCTGAATGCATTCTTTATAAAGGTCTTTTGTCGAAGGTTATATTTCACGTGGTATATAATAAATGCATTGCTTTAAAGTTTTAATTTAAAGCGCCATTGTAGAGCACGGCAGAACTGGAAAACCATTAAAGATGAATAGTAATGGGGAATGGCTTGAGGGATTTAAAACCCCACACTCACCACATATCTTACGGTTCAGAAGCATCCACAATCTCTTCATTTTGGGTTTCTTTGAACTGTTCAAATTAGTCTGACATCAAACCACGAGCTATCTTAACAATAAGAGCTGTATGCTATAAGAGCTAGGTTCCTATGGGTGCCATATTGTAGACATCGCAGCAAAAAGCTCTCCACAAAATTATGTCTTTAGCACAGCTATTCGGACTGGTGTAGAAGAATCATGTTTGGATCATTCATTTATGTTATGAATCCAGAATTTTCTCTGGGCTTCTCGTCTCCTTTCGCCATAAAATGATCCTTGCAAAATAGTTTCAGAGAGTGAGTAGTGTTTCTCTACATGCTCAAATCATACAGGGCTCCAGTGAAGACCTGCGTGCAGAAACCAAACTATTATCAGGCTCCAGTGAAGACCTGAGTACAGAAACCAAACCATTATCAGGCTCCAGTAAAGACCTGAGTACAGAAACCAAACCATTACGGAATACAGTAAAGACCTGCGTACAGAAAGTAAGCATGACCTGAAATTCTGATTATTTATTATTTTTATGAATTCCATTTGTCGACTTTAGCTATTTGTGCCATGCGACTCCAAGTATTTGGTGACCAACCATAATCACGATAATAGCTAAAAACGTAGTGAATTAAGGCGTGTTCACGTTCTCTTACAGAAGTCTTTACTGTCGACCACGCTAGTTTAGACATTTTTACATCAAGCAAGTTTAGACAGTGTCACACCAAAAAAGTTTAGACAGTTTCATACTAAGCAAGTTTAGACAGTTTCACATAAAGCTAGTTTAGACAGTTTCACATAAGGCTAGTTTAGACAGTTTCATACTAAGCAAGTTTAGACAGTTTCACATAAAGCTAGTTTAGACAGTTTCATACTAAGCAAGTTTAGACAGTTTCACATAAAGCTAGTTTAGACAGTTTCACATAAGGCTAGTTTAGACAGTTTCATACTAAGCAAGTTTAGACAGTTTCACATCAAGCTAGTTTAGACAGTTTCACATCAAGCAAGTTTAGACAGTTTCACATCAAGCTAGTTTAGACAGTTTCACATCAAGCTAGTTTAGACAGTTTCACATCAAGCTAGTTTAGACAGTTTTACATCAAGCTAGTTTAGACAGTTTCACATCAAGCTAGTTTAGACAGTTTCATACTAAGCAAGTTTAGACAGTTTCACATCAAGCTAGTTTAGACAGTTTCATACTAAGCAAGTTTAGACAGTTTCACATCAAGCTAGTTTAGACAGTTTCATACTAAGCAAGTTTAGACAGTTTCACTACCGGCACAAGCATGACCGAATCCTTATCAAGACCTCTGCATAGAAGTAATTAGGAATTCATTCGTTACTCTTTTTCATTATTGTCGTGTTTTGATTGGTCACTATTTATATAGTTGGAGTCGTATGAAAATAATAGCTAAGGTCTACCAACGAAACGCACGAAAATAATCAAAATGAACTTTTGCTGTCATGTTTACGTTTTTTATTGGAAGGTATTATGGTACCGTCGAAGCTCACCGGCAAAAGTAGTTTTTGGTAACCAATAACTATCAAAAATGGCGACAACCTTGATGCACATCATCTGTTGGCATATCGACGATTATGAAAAAACACCGGCTTAACACGCAATTCCCCAAATATCCTCGATAGCGTGAAAATGGAAAACTGGACTAACAAACAACGAATTTTCACAACCTTAAAAATTATCGCTGATATAGAGAAGGTAAATAATATACCATTATATTAGTATTAAAAGGAAGTAGAGAGATCGATGAAAGGAAAAGAACACAAAGAGAATACAATAACAGAAGATGATAAAAATATGTTAGAGAAATGGAAGAGTGTAGGGGACAGACACACACACATGGAGAGTGTAAGGGACAGACACACACACATAATGACAAAGACCACACATAAATGAAAGACATGAGTATCGCGAAGACCCTGGACAGCCTTAATATTGATCTTTATTATATCAGTCTTGTGTGAAGAAAAACGGTATCGATTTCTCGCATAGCCAAGTATGTGATAGAATTTGGCGGAGAACTTTTAGGTTACCTCTAGAGACGGTCCAACATGAGTCCACACAGCCGAGATTTGTCTGAAATGTCATTAACACGAAGACGAGAAGCTTCTCTTTTTTTCTGAAATCGAATTTTCTATGGCAATGAAATCCTAAAATCTTTTGTGAGAAGGACTCCGTGAGTCTGTATAACAACGTTTACTAGCACACATTAGAACTTGACAAAATGATGCGATTTTTCCAATTCTGAAACTATTTAAGACTAGAACACAAAGAGACGGGGGAAATAGAATATTCAATCCGACTGATAATATATTTGGACAGTTATCTTCCAGTGAATGTCATTTTTCCAAGACTAGTTGATAGTCTAAATTTTGAATATTTGGAAGCAAATATACTTAGTTCATGGGACTATGTAGAAGAACCCGTGAGAGGAGTTCACTTCAATGACATCAAAATTAGCGCAAAGTGAAGAATTTTTAGCAGCACAGCTCAATAACATCTGATTTAGAGAAAGAAGAATGATATTTAGAATAGTATGGGCAGCACAGTTAAAGAGATAAACAAATTAGTTAGTCAGTTAGTTCATCATCATCATCATCAAGTGCCATCTCCACAACGAATGTTGGCTGCAACGTATCTCCAACATCTCAAGTCTCTTGTCTTGGTGGTGCACTCTGCTTGTAACCTGTCCATCGTGTGATGTTACTCTCCCACTTGTATCTCTGCCTACCTCCTTCCCTTTGACTTTAACCTCAAGTAAGGTCTTCAATAAGGTGTCATGTCTTTTAATAAGTCCAAAGTATTTTATTTACCTGATCTTTATTTCTCTTAGCAGTTCCTTCTTCATATTAAGTGTTTTAGTACCTCTTTATTCTTTTCTTCTCTTTCCATGAAGTTCTCCCTATTCTTCTATATACCCACATCTCAAAGGCATCAATTTTGTCTTCCAATTGTTTATTTAGTGTCCATGTTTCTGAGCCATACATTAATATGGAATAGATGTAGCATTTTATAATTCTCATTTTTAACTTGTTTGTAATTTGTTTAGATATTAATAATTTCCTCATGTCATTCATGATAGTTATTATCTGGCTCTGTCCCGGGGTGGGCCGAAAATCCACAGACTTCCCAGCAATATAATTCCATTTAATGGCATTAGGTCAACTGGCATGAGCCAATAGACTGCTGGATCAGCAACCAACCAATCAACAGCGGAAATCAAATGACCAATTTAACAACTGCAATCAAACAACCGACTTAACAACTGAAACCAAACAACGTATTTAACAACTGAAATCACAAACTGACTCAAAGAACTGATTTAACAACTGAAATCAAACAACTGAAATCATACAACTGAAATCAAACAACTGAAATCAAAGAATTGATTTAATAGATGAAATCAAACAACTGAAATCAAAGAATCTATTTAATAACTGAAATCAAACAACTGAAATCACAGAACTGAAATCAAAGAATTGATTTAATAACTGAAATCAAACAACTGAAATCAAACTACTGAAAAAAACAACTGATTTAATAACTGAAATCAAACAACTGAAATCAAAGAACTGATTTAATAGTTGAAATCAAACAACTGAAATCAAATAATTGATTTAACAACTGAAATCAAAGAATTGATCAAATAACTGAAATCATACAACTGAAATCAAAGAATTGATTTAACAACTGAAATCAAACAACTGAAATCAAAGAATTGATTTAACAACTGAAATCAAAGAATTGATTTAACAACTGAAATCAAACAACTGAAATCATACAACTGAAATCAAAGAATTGATTTAACAACTGAAATCAAACAACTGAAATCAAATAATTGATTTAACAACTGAAATCAAAGAATTGATTTAACAACTGAAATCAAACAACTGAAATCATACAACTGAAATCAAAGAATTGATTTAACAACTGAAATCAAACAACTGAAATCAAACAACTGAAATCAAAGAATTGATTAAATAACTGAAATCATACAACTGAAATCAAAGAATTGATTTAACAACTGGAATCAAACAACTGAAATCAAAGAATTGATTTAACAACTGAAATCAAAGAATTGATTTAACAACTGAAATCAAACAACTGAAATCATACAACTGAAATCAAAGAATTGATTTAACAACTGAAATCAAACAACTGAAATCAAAGAATTGATTTAACAACTGAAATCAAAGAATTGATTTAACAACTGAAATCAAACAACTGAAATCATACAACTGAAATCAAAGAATTGATTTAACAACTGAAATCAAACAACTGAAATCATACAACTGAAATCAAAGAATTGATTTAACAACTGCAATCAAACAACTGAAATCAAACAACTGAAATCAAAGAATTGATTTAATAACTGAAATCAAACAACTGTAATCAAACAACTGAAATCAAAGAATTGATTTAACAACTGAAATCAAACAACTGAAATCATACAACTGAAATCAAAGAATTGATTTAACAACTGAAATCAAACAACTGAAATCAAAGAATTCATTTAATAACTGAAATCAAACAACTGAAATCATACAACTGAAATCAAAGAATTGATTTAACAACTAAAATCAAACAACTGAAATCAAAGAATTGATTTAACAACTGAAATCAAACAACTGAAATCATACAACTGAAATCAAAGAATTGATTTAACAACTGAAATCATACAACTGAAATCAAAGAATTGATTTAATAACTGAAATCAAACAACTGAAATCATACAACTGAAATCAAAGAATTGATTTAACAACTGAAATCAAACAACTGAAATCAAAGAATTGATTTAATAACTGAAATCAAACAACTGAAATCATACAACTGAAATCAAAGAATTGATTTAACAACTAAAATCAAACAATTGAAATCAAACAACAGAAATCAAAGAATTGATTTAATAGCTGAAATCAAACAACTTAAATCATACAACTGAAATCAAAGAATTGATTTTACAACTGAAATCAAACACCTGAAATCAAACAACAGAAATCAAAGAATTGATTTAATAGCTGAAATCAAACAACTGACAACATGGGAGATAATTATGTGGTCATATACAAAGATGATTCTGTGCGGAGAGAATCAAATTTGGTTATTGCTTTTCTGTAATCAGAGGTAAAGTCATTCTGAAAAGTATAGTACAACCAACAACCTCTAGTATGAGAATGGTGAGCAATGAAGTTGTGGAGGCCCTTCAATGGATCTCAGAAATAGTGACAATAGGGGATGTTATTGTATCAAGCTCTCAGGTCATGTTCCTCAAATTTCAGAATCGATGGCTGAGTCATGAGTCTATTATCATATATCTATCCCCAGGTGAAAACTGGTTGATAGCATCTACATTTGCCGTTAAACGTAGTGGTGGGAGCTGTAAGTTTCTGTTCAAGTTCAGATGTGATGCCTGAGTCGAACTGAGTCCGTGTTTGTGGAGGATGGTCGTGCTGTTATCGATCCATTTCTTTCTTGGTCTTCCCTTTGCTCTGTATCCAGCTGATCGTTTGTTATAAGCTCTCAATGATAACTGGCTTCGGTTCATTTCATTTGACCACACCACTTTATCTGCTGTCGTTCTATATATTCGATACAAAGCATTATTCCTACTCTTTTTGTTGTTGTTGATATCCTCGTTTCTTACTCTATCAGTTTGGTGACCATAGCTGCTTTTCTCAAACATTTCATCTCATATGTGATGATTGATTTTTCTTGCTTTCTGTTATGTTTATTATATTTCTCTGTCTAGTTCCCCATTTTCTGAAGAAGAAAAAAAACACTTCCTAAATGGGGTGCAAAGGGAACGTATTGCTCTTGGCGGACCCAGGGTTAGCAGATAACCAAGATCCCAAAAGTGCCTCCTGGTAACAGAAATACAGCGGCTAATGCTGATTCTGGCTAAACCTTTTGGGGATCGTGTCCGTGAATGTGGAGGTAACAGATGGAATGAAATTTGACTGCAAAAAGACAGTTAATAACTCCGACACCACTGTGCCAACACATGCAGCAATACTGTCGACACACAGTGAAGCTAGAAAGTCTGGTAGAAGCATTGGAGGGCGGTCAATGTAGTCGGTACGAAGCAGGCAGATGTTCCAATAAAAATAAAAGCACAATGAGTACACTGAGAAAGATGCACAGCGTTAGAGGGCAGCGTCATGTGTAAAAAGCATGGAAGACGGTTCGATGAAATTGGAACTAAAGCATTGTTTGCTTGAGACAAGCTTCTAGTTACCAGTGATCCCAGCCTGGGCCAAACTCTACTGTCGAGTCTTTCCTATACCGGAAGCGTGCTCGCGGAGAGAAACGGTTCAGTACCCGATGGGCACAGGCATAGCAGTCCGAGGTGACAAGCACTGTTCAGCTCTAGAACAAAACACAAGTTCCTAACGTTCCTAAATATGTGTACAGATTCAGACCTGGACTAGGGACTCACGAAGTTGGTGAATAACGTTTCGGCTAAGAAGACGAACGAGCCCGACCCCAACTCTTCTATCAAGTTCTTCCTAAACCGGGACCAGGCTTGAGGACGAGAAAAGGTTTAGTACCTGATGAGCACGGGCACAATACGTCTAATTACACGAGGCATGTTCACTGACTGCGGAACGCCTCGTGCAGGACAGACGTGAAAGACAAACCGTCTCGGCATAGAGTCAGTACACATTCACCGTCTGGCGACAGATAGGAAGGCTGTCACAGGCTAGAGTAGCCCACCCGAATTGTCAAGGCATGCCGAAATCGGATGTGCTAGGCCTACAAGGCGCATAATGGTGGCACAACGTAATCACGCTCCCGGCGGAAATCGCACGGATATCCGTGCTGGTTACAATGGAGCGAACGCAAAACAAACAAACAAACTTCCTAAATATCTGAATTCTTTTGTTTGTTTCACTGCTGAATCGTCTATTGTAATGTATATTGTTGTTGGTGACTTGCTGATTTTCATAACTTGCGAATTATTGATGGATGGAGCATATTGTGGTGTCACATCTTCAGAGACTCATATGGATATTTTGCCCAGGTGACACTGGAGTTAAAGGCAATGAGAGAGCTGACAGACTAGCTTCAAATGTCCGTGTGTCAGGAAAGATGACAATGGACAGGATGGACATTGTACGTTGTCTATATGTGCGTCTGTTTGACGAGGACAACATGTGGATGAAACTGTTATTAAGAGATTCAGAAAGTTTGGAATTGCTCGAGGAGACAGTAGAGGAGGAAGATTGATAGGAAGGGCTAGGAAAATATACGTGCCGTGCCTATCAACATGCCACGGGAACTGTCAGCACACATACCCTTCGTCATCTTCTGAAGGAGACAGAACTATTATAAGGATGTTCAGATTCCTGTCGGTTCAGGTAATCACTAAACATGATTTTGCTTCAAAGAAAACTAAGACATTGCTGTTAGGTAGAACACACGTCACACCCTCTGGTCTACCTGTGTTTCTCAGTACAGATCGATGCCTCTCCATATCGATCTACACACAAACGTATACTAGTGACTCTTTATGCTTCATCGTTCTTCAGTCAGATATCATGTTACAGCACCAATAGCTTCAATGAATTGTGTGATTCGCTTCAGGTCATCCATGGAACCCCTCAAGTCTGGAAGCAGTGCCGTCTCAGTAGGCCATATTTTCTCCCTCTCTTCTTGGTAGAGTTGACGGCATCAGGAATGTGCTCTACAGTTTCTGGGCTCAGTCCACAGTTGCACAGGTCTGTCTCACCAATCTTCAGCTTTCGGAACATGTGACTTCTCAGTATGTTGTGACCAGTTCGTAGTCTGAAAATGATGGTTTGTTCCTTGCGTGACATTTGGTGGTAGGGGTCATTTGGTTCTGCAGTTGGGTGCATTTGCTTCCACTTTTTCTTATATTCTGCTTTTAACATGGTCTTACTTTCATAGTAGTATTATCATTTTCTATTTGTTCCAGTGATCCCCCTTTCCTTGCCAGGAGATCAGCTTTTTCATTTCCAGGTATGCCACAGTGACCTTGGATCCACTACAGTACTGTTTCTGTGGTGGTACTGCTGAGGTGTAGTAAGCAGGCCGTAAGTTCATTCATGCTCGTGTTCTTTGGATCTTTCAATGCCTGCAATACTGATTTTGCATCCGTTAGAAACATTACATGTCTGTTGTGACTCGGCAAGCAATTCATGAGCATTATTGCTGCCTCTATTATGGCTTCCATTTCTGCTTTGAAATTTGTGGAATGTTTGCCTGTGGGTATGGATTTCTCTATTTCTTTTCCATCTGGTGGTTACTATATATATTCCTGATCCTCCATCTAATACTCCCTCTTTCGCTGATCCATCTGTATATACATGTGTCCATATATCCTTTGGGTATGCTTTCTGTATGTGATTCTTAGTTGTCTCCTTTAGTACTTGTATAGTAGTTTCTGTTTTCGAAATAATGCTTGGTATATTGTCCATAATTCTTGGGAAGTTTTTCCTGTCCCATGTTGGGTATGTGTTAAAGGTGTTTAGTGGTTTTAGGTTTTGCAGGTGAGTTTTTTCTGGAGCTTTTTAGCGGAATGTAGAAAGCTACCTCTTTTGAGTCGCTCTTTTGTAGGTCTGCTTAGTATTTGGTTCATTTGATGACTCTCCAAACATTTGAAATTTGCATACTGTGTGAGGATTTTTTCATTTCTTCTTTCTTCCATTGATGGCAAACCTGTGCATGTTTCCATTTCTGTGATAGGGTTAGTATTCATACCTCCTGTTATAATTCTGAGATTGCGATTTTGTATCTTTGAGTTCTTTTGAGTGTTACTCTTGGCTGCAGTCCCCCATGCTGACATTCCATATTCCAAAGCTGGTCTTACATAACCTGTATATGCTCTACTTAGAAGTTTTCCATTTTCACCCCAATCTGTTCCAGCCAATTTTTTTAAGGAGTGCTGTCCTCATTGTACCTTTTGTTTGGCACTTGTCTATGTGCTGTTTCCATGTAAGTCTTGGCTCAAAAGTGACTCCAAGGTATGTAGGTGTCTCATCTTTTGGCAATGTTTGACCATTTATGGTTAGTAGGATTTTCTGTGGTTTGGTGGACATGCTGAAGATGGTATAGGTAGTTTTTTGGGCATTGATAGACATGGCCCATTGGTCTGTCCACTTGGCCAAATTGTCCATAGTTTCTTGCAACCTTATTTTTGTTGTGCCTACCCTCTCTCTTCACTGCACCATATCGCCAGATCGTCTGCATATATTGCAGCATTTACTTTACGCGAGAGAATATGGTCAATGTCATTCATGAATATAAGGAATAGAGTGGGGGATAGAACACCTCCCTGTGGTACTCCATACTTAAAGAGTTTCTTTCTGCTGTGCTTCATTTCAAGCTTCACTGCTGCTTTTCGGTTGTGCAGGTAGTGTTTTATCCAGTAATACATGCGCCCTGTCACTTTGTTTTGTTGTAGTTTAAGGAGGAGTCCATCTTTCCATACACAATCAAAGGCTTTTTCCATATCTACCCACACCACTGATGTCTTTTTTTCCCCTGGAAAGCATCCTCCACTTCCTGGGCAATTAGTGTAATCTGGTCTTCAGTTGATCTACACTTTCTGAAGCCAGCTTGCTGATTTAGCAGGATTTTATTTTTTTCTAGGAACCACATCATTCTTTTGTTTACCAGGCGCTCCATTAATTTGCAAACACATCTGGTCAGACTTATTGGGCGATAGCTGTCTACCTTATTTTTTGGCTTGCCTTTCCTGTGGATGGGTATCATTATGGCGGTTTTCCACACCTGTGACACTAGACCTCTATCCCAACAGTTGTTAAAATTTTGTATTAATTTCTTTATTGCTGATGGTCCGATGTGAATTAGCAGTTCATTTGGTATGTCATCAGGGCCAGATGATTTCCTAAGTTTTAATACTGCTAGTTCTTCATTTAGTTCATTGATCGTGAATGGAATATTCATGACATCTTGTTTATCTTTTTCGATCTTCCATAGTTCTTTTCTTACTTCTCTTTTCCTATTTTCATCGACTTTGTGGCAGGCAGTACTTTGGTAATGCTGTATAAAGTGATTTGCAGCCTTCTTTCCTGTGAGTACATCAGTAGTAGTGTATAGTGCATGGAACGATACGTGGATGTGCTGGATGTGCCGAGTGTGCCCGAGTGTGCTAATATAGCTCATATAGCAAAATACTCTGGCGGGCGAGGTCGTGCAAAGGTCGTGCCGAGTGTGTTAATATAGCTCATATAGCAAAATACTCTGGCGGGCGAGGTCGTGCAAAGGTCGTGCCGAATGTGCGCGAATGTGCTAATATAGCTCATATAACAAAATACTCTGGCTGGCGAGGTCGTGCAAAGGTCGTGCTGGATGTGCCGAGTGTGCCCGAGTGTGCAACCGAATGTGCAACCGAATGTGCCCGAGTGTGCAATCGAATGTGCTGAGTGTGCTCGCACATTCAATATGGTGGTGAAACCTGTCAAAACCGGTCGAACCCGGGCGAACCCGCGCGGTGTGTGTGTGCCCGGGGCGGGGGCGGCGTGGTCCCGATATCGGTGGGGCGGACGGGGCGGGCAACGAGGTCCCCGACCCAGACAACTGGAAAAGGGGTGGGTAGTATATATGTGTTTGTATGATGGGTGGGTGGTTTTTTCCATGCTTAATTGTGTTGAAAACTATGGCTATGGTGCGCTGTGTGTGTGTGTGTGTGTGTGTTATATATTTTCCACTGAACTGCCCTATTTAACTTTGGTTCAACCCGGTTGAAGAAAATACTGCTCTTTTTCACTTAAAAATTTCTACTGTCTTATTTTGTTCTGGTTTAGAAGTAAACGGAAACTACCACGGTGGCTGACCGGTTGAAGGTCGGTGATTCTCAACTAGGTCGGAGATATAACAAAAGGTCAGCTGAACCGTAATTTTCCACTGAGTTACTTAGCGGTGGTCCACTTGATTGATGAAATACTACAGACGCGTACTTTTCCGTGTGAAAATCCTTACAAGATTTCCGCGATAACGACAGGTAGCAACATCTGGCATTAATAGCTTTCGCTTCACCCGAGTGCGTGTGAGCCAACGGAAATACTTATAAGATTTCCCCGATAACGACAGATAACGACATCTGGCCTTAATTACTTTTTCTTCGCCCGAGTGCGTGTGAACCACGCCAACGGAGGTGCTCACCATAAACCAGTTATCTGATTGTGGGAATTAAATGACCTTATTTGTTTAGTGGGCATGTTTGGGATTTCCGCTTACATTCAAGTGGTTCTCAAATTGTAAAATACTGACCATGCAATGTAAAACCCCTGACATATAGACACCGCAAAAACTAATATTCTGCAAACATACTTCTGTGCCTTTGGCCAACGGTTCTCATTATTTCATACTTATATTCAAGTGGTTCTCAAATTGTAAAATCTTGACCATGCAATGTAAAAACCCGGACATATAGACACCACAAAAGTTAATATTCTGCAAACATACTTATGTGTCTTTGACCAACGGTTCTCATTATTTCCTACTTATATTCAAGTGGTTCTCAAATTGTAAAATCTTGACCATGCAATGTAAAACCCCTGACATATAGACACCACAAAAACTAATATTCTGCAAACATACTTCTGTGCCTTTGGCCAACGGTTCTCATTATTTCATACTTATATTCAAGTGGTTCTCAAATTGTAAAATCTTGACCATGCAATGTAAAAACCCTGACATATAGACACTACAAAAGCTAATATTCTGCAAACATACTTCTGTGCCTTTGACCAACGGTTCTCATTATTTCCTACTTACATTCAAGTGGTTCTCAAATTGTAAAATACTGACCATGCAATGTAAAACCCCTGACATATAGACACCACAAAAACTAATATTCTGCAAACATACTTCTGTGCCTTTGGCCAACGGTTCTCATTATTTCATACTTATATTCAAGTGGTTCTCAAATTGTAAAATCTTGACCATGCAATGTAAAACCCGTGACATATAGACACAACAAAAGCTATATTCCCCAAACATTCTTCTGTGCCTTTGGGCAATGATTCTCATTATTTTATGCTTATATCCAAGTGGTTCTCACATTGTAAAAACCTGACCATGAGAATGTAAAACTCGTAACATTGACACCACAAAAGAAAATATTCTGCAAACATTATTCTGTGCCTTTGGCCAATAGTTCTCATTATTTTATGTTTATGTTAAAGTGGTTCTCACATTGGCCAATCCTGACCATACTAATGTAAAACCCATGTCATATATACACCACAAAAGTTAATATTCTCCAAACAGGATTCTCTCAGGACACGCTTCAGCCATGGTCGCTTGATGGTCTCTGTATGCGCTTCAACTATGTTCTACCATATTATCATTATGGTCTCACTAACTTCTAACAGGGTCTACTTTGGACCAATATATTCTTAGTATATTTTCGCTAGAGTCTTAAACTAGGTTCTCATGTGTAGCTTCAATTATGTTCTCTCTGTGTTTTGAGTTGTTTTTCTCTACTAAAAGGTTTCTTATTAACATATTTCATTAGCGCAAACGGCGTGTTTATCAGATGTCGAAATTAACAAGTCACACGAAAACACATTTCAGCCCTTTCTCACTAACAACATAGTACATTTGAGAAGTTTTATTTGTGTAACTTAACATTTATTTGTGTGTTGTTTTTTTTTCACAACTAGATAAGCCACTAATACGGATTTTCGATGTTTTATTAGTTGTCTAAATTGTCATACGAAAATACATTCCAGTATTTTTGCAGTAACAACATGACAAATTTTATCGTGTTTATATTTGTGTGACTGTATCATGTACCATTTTCCACAATTAACCAATCTGCTTTTAGTGATTTTCATTATGTTTTATCATTTGTCTAAATTATCATACCACACGAAACATATTTCAGTACTTTTACACAAACATTATAACACATTTTTTTATTTGTGTAAGTACATCATTTACAATTTTTTCACAAGTAACCAACCCACTTTTACTATGTTATCATACTAAAGAACACATTTTTCAGTACGTTGCCACTAACAACATAACACATTTTGCCATGTTTTTATTTGTGGGCCTGTGGCATTTATCAATTTTAGTGATGTTCGTTATGTTTTATCAGTAGTTATCTAAATTAGATACCATACAAACCCATATTTCAGTACTTTTGCACAAACATCATAACACATTGCCATGTTTTTATTTGTGGGCCTGCGGCATTTATCAATTTTAGGGATGTTCGTTATGTTTTATCAGTAGTTATCTAAATTAGACACCATACAAACCCATATTTCAGGACTTTTGCACAAACATCATAACACATGTACCATGTTTTATTTATTCGCGTTCAACAGTTATTACTATTTTTGCAATTACACAAGCCGAATTGGGTGATTTTCGTTAAATTTTATCAGATGTCTAAGTTATGATACCATACGAAGCTGTTTTTCAGTACGTTGCCATTAACAACATAACAACTTTTGACATGTTTTTATCTGTTGGCCAATCACTTATCACTTTTTCACAACTAGACAAGTTGGTGGTAGCTCCTTTCAGTGTGATCAGACAGTATTTATCTCTTTTCTATACTTACAGTTGCGCATTTCACGACATTTAGATACAAAACACGGTTCCAATGAACTTATTTTCATATTGTAAACTACATGTTTAGCTGTTTTCAAAATTATTATCCCATACGAAAACACATTCCAGTATTTTTGCCGTAACAACATGACAAATTTTATCGTGTTTATATTTGTGTGCCTGTACCATGTACCATTTTCCACAATTAACCAATCTGCTTTTAGTGATTTTCATTATGTTTTATCACTTGTCTAAATTATCATACCACACGAAACATATTCCAGATGATGTCACACCACGACATCCAACCGAGTTTTCTTTTTTTAGCATGTAATATTTTGTCTCTTTTTCACAGACCCGAATGTTTTATGTTGTTAGTAATAAGAAGACCGGGTCGGCCCTTGCTTACTAATAGGACAAAAGCTAATACGCCCATGAAATTATGAAATGTATACAACCACCTGGAGGTATTTTGGTACCCTAGAGATGTATCTCACAACCTGGCTATGTTTCTACTTATGTATATAACGCCCATGTGTCAACATCAAGCTACAAGTACAAAGGCTGTACAAGTTATCAACACCCACTTCAACTATGTTCTACCATATTATCATTATGGTCGCACTAACTTCTAACAGGGTCTACTTTGGGCCAATATATTCTTAGTATATTTTCGCTAGATTCTTAAACTAGGTTCTCATGTGCAGCTTCAATTATGTTCTCTCTGTGTTTTGAGTTGTTTTTCTCTACTAAAAGGTTTCTTATTAACATATTTCATTAGCGCAAACGGCGTGTTTATCAGATGTCGAAATTAACAAGTCACACGAAAACACATTTCAGCCCTTTCTCACTAACAACATAGTACATTTGAGACGTTTTATTTGTGTAACTTAACATTTATTTGTGGTTTTTTTTTTCACAACTAGATAAGCCGCTTATACGGATTTTCGATGTTTTATTAGTTGTCTAAATTGTCATACGAAAATACATTCCAGTAATTTTGCAGTAACAACACGACAAATTTTATCGTGTTTATATTTGTGTGACTGTACCATGTACCATTTTCCACAATTAACCAATCTGCTTTTAGTGATTTTCATTATGTTTTATCATTTGTCTAAATTATCATACCACACGAAACATATTTCAGTACTTTTACACAAACATTATAACACATTTTTTTATTTGTGTAAGTACATCATTTACAATTTTTTCACAAGTAACCAACCCACTTTTACTATGTTATCATACTAAAAGAACACATTTTTCAGTGCGTTGCCACTAACAACATAACACATTTGCCATGTTTTTATTTGTGGGCCTGCAGCATTTATCAATTTTAGTGATGTTCGTTATGTTTTATCAGTAGTTATCTAAATTAGATACCATACAAACCCATATTTCAGTACTTTTGCACAAACATCATAACACATTTACCATGTTTTATTTATTCGCGGTCAGCAGTTATTACTATTTTTGCAATTACACAAGCCGAATTGGGTGATTTTCGTTAAATTTTATCAGATGTCTAAGTTATGATACCATACGAAGCTGTTTTTCAGTACGTTGCCATTAACAACATAACAACTTTTGACATGTTTTTATCTGTTGGCCAATCACTTATCACTTTTTCACAACTAGACAAGTTGGTGGTAGCTCCTTTCAGTGTGATCAGACAGTATTTTGGTTATATCTGTAAAAATGTGTGCGCTCTTTTCATAGTTTTGTGATCTTTAGAAATGTTTATGTATTTATGGTCTTTATGCAATTGTACATTTTCTATTTGATAAATTTATGGTGTATATATGATACACACTTTAAATGTTTTATGAAAATACATACCCATTTTTCATAATTGTATAACTTGGCACGTCCCAAAATATAAAAAGTACGTAAATAAAAGTATTTCATATGTTTAACCCTTTTTGTTTGTTTTATATTTGTATGTTTTAAATGTATATGTCTCCCGAGTCTAACACACACACCACTTAATAGAATTCTTGTCTGTTTTCTGACCCCCTAAACCACGCGGCCAATCCTGCCCTGTATCTGACCCCTGGTGTAACCCACCTCTGGTCAAGTGGATCTGGTTTTATCTGAATTTCTTGACCTGTGGATACCTTCTGGTGTTTAGCGGATGTTCTTGACCTGTGGATAACCTTGAACCCCTGGTTTGACAGATGATTCTTTGTAGCAAGTTAACAAAACAAACAGTACAGACAGCCCGGTAAACGAGAACTTGAAAACACTTGACAACAAATTGTTTCAGAGATATAAAAATATTTATTTATGAATCGTGTACATTTTTCAAAATAAATAAGAAAAAATAATGTTCACTGTATAATTCACTGTTGATAAAGCGGTACCAAAACAGGTTGTGTTCTTTGTCTCTTGGCTGGTTTGGGTTTGTTGATATTTTTCTTTTCTATGGCTGATACCGATGGTTCAGGTACATAGACAGGTTCGTAATCAGGTGTGAGATACATCTCTAGGTTACCACAACCATATGGGAATGAATCGTCATAGGTGTTTGAAACTGGAGCCGATGAATCAATGTACGTGTTTGAAACTGCAACTGTTGAATCGTCATATGTATTTGTAACTGGAGCATTTGAAGTTTGCTTTGTAGGAAAAACACTGGAAATTCTATCAAATTCATTCAGAATAACATCACGTAGTTCTACTAGAGCGACGAAATCGGACAAAAGTCTGATTTGGGATAACTGGTAGAAAAACTGTAGAAGGCAACGCACCATTGCACAACAAATTGTCGACTGTTCAAACAAATATGATACTTATTAATATTAATAAATAAAATAAAATAATAAAACCACAACGATGTTGTTGTATTTATCTGTATTTGTGTGTGTATGTGTGTGTGTGTGTGTGACTATATGTAAAAAAAGTGTGCTCATAAACATAAAAAACTATGCTGGTTTCCCTCCTAGCACGGGAGCCTGTGTAACACGGGGTCTTTCATCTTGGACCTACACGGACCCCGTGTTACACGGGCCCGTGTAGCACGGGATCCCGTGTAACATGGGTTATATCATCTTGGACCTACACGGGATCCCGTGTTACACGGGCCCGTGTAACACGGGGTCCGTGTAGGTCCAAGATGAAAGACCCCGTGTTACACAGGCTCCCGTGCTAGGAGGGAAACCAGCATAGTTTTTTATGTTTATGAGCACACTTTTTTTACATATAGTCACACACACACACACACATACACACACAAATACAGATAAATACAACAACATCGTTGTGGTTTTATTATTTTATTTTATTTATTAATATTAATAAGTATCATATTTGTTTGAACAGTCGACAATTTGTTGTGCAATGGTGCGTTGCCTTCTACAGTTTTTCTACCAGTTATCCCAAATCAGACTTTTGTCCGATTTCGTCGCTCTAGTAGAACTACGTGATGTTATTCTGAATGAATTTGATAGAATTTCCAGTGTTTTTCCTACAAAGCAAACTTCAAATGCTCCAGTTACAAATACATATGACGATTCAACAGTTGCAGTTTCAAACACGTACATTGATTCATCGGCTCCAGTTTCAAACACCTATGACGATTCATTCCCATATGGTTGTGGTAACCTAGAGATGTATCTCACACCTGATTACGAACCTGTCTATGTACCTGAACCATCGGTATCAGCCATAGAAAAGAAAAGTATCAACAAACCCAAACCAGCCAAGAGACAAAGAACACAACCTGTTTTGGTACCGCTTTATCAACAGTGAATTATACAGTGAACATTATTTTTTCTTATTTATTTTGAAAAATGTACACGATTCATAAATAAATATTTTTATATCTCTGAAACAATTTGTTGTCAAGTGTTTTCAAGTTCTCGTTTACCGGGCTGTCTGTACTGTTTGTTTTGTTAACTTGCTACAAAGAATCATCTGTCAAACCAGGGGTTCAAGGTTATCCACAGGTCAAGAACATCCGCTAAACACCAGAAGGTATCCACAGGTCAAGAAATTCAGATAAAACCAGATCCACTTGACCAGAGGTGGGTTACACCAGGGGTCAGATACAGGGCAGGATTGGCCGCGTGGTTTAGGGGGTCAGAAAACAGACAAGAATCCATTAAGTGGTGTGTGTGTTAGACTCGGGAGACATATACATTTAAAACATACAAATATAAAACAAACAAAAAGGGTTAAACATATGAAATACTTTTATTTACGTACTTTTTATATTTTGGGACGTGCCAAGTTATACAATTATGAAAAATGGGTATGTATTTTCATAAAACATTTAAAGTGTGTATCATATATACACCATAAATTTATCAAATAGAAAATGTACAATTGCATAAAGACCATAAATACATAAACATTTCTAAAGATCACAAAACTATGAAAAGAGCGCACACATTTTTACAGATATAACCAAAATACTGTCTGATCACACTGAAAGGAGCTACCACCAACTTGTCTAGTTGTGAAAAAGTGATAAGTGATTGGCCAACAGATAAAAACATGTCAAAAGTTGTTATGTTGTTAATGGCAACGTACTGAAAAACAGCTTCGTATGGTATCATAACTTAGACATCTGATAAAATTTAACGAAAATCACCCAATTCGGCTTGTGTAATTGCAAAAATAGTAATAACTGCTGACCGCGAATAAATAAAACATGGTAAATGTGTTATGATGTTTGTGCAAAAGTACTGAAATATGGGTTTGTATGGTATCTAATTTAGATAACTACTGATAAAACATAACGAACATCACTAAAATTGATAAATGCTGCAGGCCCACAAATAAAAACATGGCAAATGTGTTATGTTGTTAGTGGCAACGCACTGAAAAATGTGTTCTTTTAGTATGATAACATAGTAAAAGTGGGTTGGTTACTTGTGAAAAAATTGTAAATGATGTACTTACACAAATAAAAAAATGTGTTATAATGTTTGTGTAAAAGTACTGAAATATGTTTCGTGTGGTATGATAATTTAGACAAATGATAAAACATAATGAAAATCACTAAAAGCAGATTGGTTAATTGTGGAAAATGGTACATGGTACAGTCACACAAATATAAACACGATAAAATTTGTCGTGTTGTTACTGCAAAATTACTGGAATGTATTTTCGTATGACAATTTAGACAACTAATAAAACATCGAAAATCCGTATAAGCGGCTTATCTAGTTGTGAAAAAAAAACCACAAATAAATGTTAAGTTACACAAATAAAACGTCTCAAATGTACTATGTTGTTAGTGAGAAAGGGCTGAAATGTGTTTTCGTGTGACTTGTTAATTTCGACATCTGATAAACACGCCGTTTGCGCTAATGAAATATGTTAATAAGAAACCTTTTAGTAGAGAAAAACAACTCAAAACACAGAGAGAACATAATTGAAGCTGCACATGAGAACCTAGTTTAAGAATCTAGCGAAAATATACTAAGAATATATTGGCCCAAAGTAGACCCTGTTAGAAGTTAGTGCGACCATAATGATAATATGGTAGAACATAGTTGAAGTGGGTGTTGATAACTTGTACAGCCTTTGTACTTGTAGCTTGATGTTGACACATGGGCGTTATATACATAAGTAGAAACATAGCCAGGTTGTGAGATACATCTCTAGGGTACCAAAATACCTCCAGGTGGTTGTATACATTTCATAATTTCATGGGCGTATTAGCTTTTGTCCTATTAGTAAGCAAGGGCCGACCCGGTCTTCTTATTACTAACAACATAAAACATTCGGGTCTGTGAAAAAGAGACAAAATATTACATGCTAAAAAAAGAAAACTCGGTTGGATGTCGTGGTGTGACATCATCTGGAATATGTTTCGTGTGGTATGATAATTTAGACAAGTGATAAAACATAATGAAAATCACTAAAAGCAGATTGGTTAATTGTGGAAAATGGTACATGGTACAGGCACACAAATATAAACACGATAAAATTTGTCATGTTGTTACGGCAAAAATACTGGAATGTGTTTTCGTATGGGATAATAATTTTGAAAACAGCTAAACATGTAGTTTACAATATGAAAATAAGTTCATTGGAACCGTGTTTTGTATCTAAATGTCGTGAAATGCGCAACTGTAAGTATAGAAAAGAGATAAATACTGTCTGATCACACTGAAAGGAGCTACCACCAACTTGTCTAGTTGTGAAAAAGTGATAAGTGATTGGCCAACAGATAAAAACATGTCAAAAGTTGTTATGTTGTTAATGGCAACGTACTGAAAAACAGCTTCGTATGGTATCATAACTTAGACATCTGATAAAATTTAACGAAAATCACCCAATTCGGCTTGTGTAATTGCAAAAATAGTAATAACTGTTGAACGCGAATAAATAAAACATGGTACATGTGTTATGATGTTTGTGCAAAAGTCCTGAAATATGGGTTTGTATGGTGTCTAATTTAGATAACTACTGATAAAACATAACGAACATCCCTAAAATTGATAAATGCCGCAGGCCCACAAATAAAAACATGGCAATGTGTTATGATGTTTGTGCAAAAGTACTGAAATATGGGTTTGTATGGTATCTAATTTAGATAACTACTGATAAAACATAACGAACATCACTAAAATTGATAAATGCCACAGGCCCACAAATAAAAACATGGCAAAATGTGTTATGTTGTTAGTGGCAACGTACTGAAAAATGTGTTCTTTAGTATGATAACATAGTAAAAGTGGGTTGGTTACTTGTGAAAAAATTGTAAATGATGTACTTACACAAATAAAAAAATGTGTTATAATGTTTGTGTAAAAGTACTGAAATATGTTTCGTGTGGTATGATAATTTAGACAAATGATAAAACATAATGAAAATCACTAAAAGCAGATTGGTTAATTGTGGAAAATGGTACATGATACAGTCACACAAATATAAACACGATAAAATTTGTCATGTTGTTACTGCAAAAATACTGGAATGTATTTTCGTATGACAATTTAGACAACTAATAAAACATCGAAAATCCGTATTAGTGGCTTATCTAGTTGTGAAAAAAAAACAACACACAAATAAATGTTAAGTTACACAAATAAAACTTCTCAAATGTACTATGTTGTTAGTGAGAAAGGGCTGAAATGTGTTTTCGTGTGACTTGTTAATTTCGACATCTGATAAACACGCCGTTTGCGCTAATGAAATATGTTAATAAGAAACCTTTTAGTAGAGAAAAACAACTCAAAACACAGAGAGAACATAATTGAAGCTACACATGAGAACCTAGTTTAAGACTCTAGCGAAAATATACTAAGAATATATTGGTCCAAAGTAGACCCTGTTAGAAGTTAGTGAGACCATAATGATAATATGGTAGAACATAGTTGAAGCGCATACAGAGACCATCAAGCGACCATGGCTGAAGCGTGTCCTGAGAGAATCCTGTTTGGAGAATATTAACTTTTGTGGTGTATATATGACATGGGTTTTACATTAGTATGGTCAGGATTGGCCAATGTGAGAACCACTTTAACATAAACATAAAATAATGAGAACTATTGGCCAAAGGCACAGAATAATGTTTGCAGAATATTTTCTTTTGTGGTGTCAATGTTACGAGTTTTACATTCTCATGGTCAGGTTTTTACAATGTGAGAACCACTTGGATATAAGCATAAAATAATGAGAATCATTGCCCAAAGGCACAGAAGAATGTTTGGGGAATATAGCTTTTGTTGTGTCTATATGTCACGGGTTTTACATTGCATGGTCAAGATTTTACAATTTGAGAACCACTTGAATATAAGTATGAAATAATGAGAACCGTTGGCCAAAGGCACAGAAGTATGTTTGCAGAATATTAGTTTTTGTGGTGTCTATATGTCAGGGGTTTTACATTGCATGGTCAGTATTTTACAATTTGAGAACCACTTGAATGTAAGTAGGAAATAATGAGAACCGTTGGTCAAAGGCACAGAAGTATGTTTGCAGAATATTAGCTTTTGTAGTGTCTATATGTCAGGGTTTTTACATTGCATGGTCAAGATTTTACAATTTGAGAACCACTTGAATATAAGTATGAAATAATGAGAACCGTTGGCCAAAGGCACAGAAGTATGTTTGCAGAATATTAGTTTTTGTGGTGTCTATATGTCAGGGGTTTTACATTGCATGGTCAAGATTTTACAATTTGAGAACCACTTGAATATAAGTAGGAAATAATGAGAACCGTTGGTCAAAGACACATAAGTATGTTTGCAGAATATTAACTTTTGTGGTGTCTATATGTCCGGGTTTTTACATTGCATGGTCAAGATTTTACAATTTGAGAACCACTTGAATATAAGTATGAAATAATGAGAATCGTTGGCCAAAGGCACAGAAGTATGTTTGCAGAATATTAGTTTTTGCGGTGTCTATATGTCAGGGGTTTTACATTGCATGGTCAGTATTTTACAATTTGAGAACCACTTGAATGTAAGCGGAAATCCCAAACATGCCCACTAAACAAATAAGGTCATTTAATTCCCACAATCAGATAACTGGTTTATGGTGAGCACCTCCGTTGGCGTGGTTCACACGCACTCGGGCGAAGAAAAAGTAATTAAGGCCAGATGTCGTTATCTGTCGTTATCGGGGAAATCTTATAAGTATTTCCGTTGGCTCACACGCACTCGGGTGAAGCGAAAGCTATTAATGCCAGATGTTGCTACCTGTCGTTATCGCGGAAATCTTGTAAGGATTTTCACACGGAAAAGTACGCGTCTGTAGTATTTCATCAATCAAGTGGACCACCGCTAAGTAACTCAGTGGAAAATTACGGTTCAGCTGACCTTTTGTTATATCTCCGACCTAGTTGAGAATCACCGACCTTCAACCGGTCAGCCACCGTGGTAGTTTCCGTTTACTTCTAAACCAGAACAAAATAAGACAGTAGAAATTTTTAAGTGAAAAAGAGCAGTATTTTCTTCAACCGGGTTGAACCAAAGTTAAATAGGGCAGTTCAGTGGAAAATATATAACACACACACACACACACACACACAGCGCACCATAGCCATAGTTTTCAACACAATTAAGCATGGAAAAAACCACCCACCCATCATACAAACACATATATACTACCCACCCCTTTTCCAGTTGTCTGGGTCGGGGACCTCGTTGCCCGCCCCGTCCGCCCCACCGATATCGGGACCACGCCGCCCCCGCCCCGGGCACACACACACCGCGCGGGTTCGCCCGGGTTCGACCGGTTTTGACAGGTTTCACCACCATATTGAATGTGCGAGCACACTCAGCACATTCGATTGCACACTCGGGCACATTCGGTTGCACATTCGGTTGCACACTCGGGCACACTCGGCACATCCAGCACGACCTTTGCACGACCTCGCCAGCCAGAGTATTTTGTTATATGAGCTATATTAGCACATTCGCGCACATTCGGCACGACCTTTGCACGACCTCGCCCGCCAGAGTATTTTGCTATATGAGCTATATTAACACACTCGGCACGACCTTTGCACGACCTCGCCCGCCAGAGTATTTTGCTATATGAGCTATATTAGCACACTCGGGCACACTCGGCACATCCAGCACATCCACGTATCGTTCCATGCACTATACACTACTTACATCTCCACCATTCTCTATAGCTACTGGTGCTGTTTTGTTATCTTCGTTGTTGAGCATTTTTGTTATTTTCCATAGCTTTCTACCCTCTTTGTCGAAGTTTAAATTTTCTGTTTTTTTCATGCCAGCTTTTCCTTGTGTTTGTAATTGTCGTTTTTCTTAGTTTAGCTACAGCAGCTTTTAGTGATATGTTGTTTTCTGTGGATGTGCTTTTTTCTGCTGTGTCTCTGGCCTTTGACACTTCTTTCTCCAACTCATCGAGTTCGTCAAACCAGTACGGTTTATAATTTTTTCTAGCACCTCTTGGTATGGTTTGCTTGGCTGCTTGAAGAAGTGCAGAAGCCAGGTGTTGTGCAGTTTTGTTCACGTTTTTAATCCTTGGATTTAAGGTTTTTGTGAATGTGTCTGTCAGGTCAGCATACTTACTCCAGTTTGCTTTCTTGAAGTTCCATCTGGGTGTGGTTGTAGGGCCAGCAGGAGTATGGTTAATGTCAATGGTGAGTTTGATGGTGCGATGGTCACTTCCACCAAGCTGCTCCAGCACTTCCCTGTATGTTATTTTCGCTAAGGTGTCTGTTGCAAAGGCTAGGTCAGGGGTTGAGGTGGTGTGCCATCTTCTAGAGTAGAAATTTGGGTGGTCTTCAGGTTCATTAAGCAGTTGAAGTTTCACCTCACACTGCCAGTCTTCCACTTCTTCTCCTCTAGTATCTTGTTCTGTATATCCCCAACTCTGTGAGTGGCTATTGAAGTCACCAATCACAAGACAGTTATCTTTTTCTGTGTTAATTGTGTGTAGAGATAGGTTCTTGTCTTGTGGACAGTAATAGTTATATACTGTGACCTCTTTAGTTGGAAGGGTTAGACAGGTTCCAATGATTTCAGCCTGTTTTTCTGTGTCTACTCGAATTTCAGAGTCAACGATATTGTTTTTCACAAGTATAAGAACTCCTCATTTATGTCATTTTTCTCTATCGTTCCGAAATGTTTGGTATCCTCGGATGTTGAATCTATTGTTGTTTGTGAGGTGTGTTTCCTGTATGCATGCTATGTCGATTTCCTCTGTGTGTAAACGGTTTGCAAGTGCAGTCTTTTTATTGTACACACCCTCTGCAATCTACTGCAATATTTTTAAGTGCTTATTTTTGTCTTTGTCTGCATCATGATCTATATGTGATTTTTTTGATCCAGTAGTTTTTTTCCTCTGATCTCTTTTCCTGGCTCCACAAATTGAGACAGAGGTACCACCAGTCGCTGCGGGTGGGCTCCTTCGAGGCTTAGAGCCCGGCACTTCATCCGCCTGACGGGATTCCACAGATGAAGCACCAAAACGAATCATCTGTAAACTTTTATTTGACATGTGAAGTCATTGCGTGACACTGTGGTTTTCAGCCTTGGCTGGACTATTTTGTACCTTTCGGTCCGGTGTCTCCGTCTTCCATATTACTTTTGAGTCAGGATGTGTTTCCCTAGCCCTTATCCATCCAAGGATTTTCCACAGGGCAGTGGAGGTTTCATTTTGGAGTTTTCCTTCTAGACAGCTTGCCTAACAGGGTTAACGAGCACCATCTGCCCGGGGTTTTGAGGTAGAGTTCCCCTCTCCTAGGATAATTTTTGTTTTGCCAGGTATTCATTATCCTCCTCTGTGGTTTATTTCTTGTTATCTAAGACACCTCTCACTCAGGGAAGGTGATTTAAGAACATTGCTCTCTCTTGTTCTAATATCTATAATTTCCCATTTACCCTACCCAACCCTCTAACCCTACCTAAACCCTATCCCTACCCCCATCCCCTTCCCCCGGGCACATTCCTGGAGTGGGGTTAGTGACCCCACTCCAGCAACCTGAGCTTATAGCGGCTCATACTCGCATTGATGCTGCCAGTCAATGGACATATTGGGTATTTCAGTGGGGCTGATATCCCACCCCGTCCTCGTGGTCAGCGACACCGTTTGGTCAGCGGCTGTTTATTTGCCCAGAGGGTTATTCACAGCTGGCCTCAAGAGGCTTTTCCACTATCCGCCACCTGTGGACGCTCCTGGTAAGGGTCGGTATCCCCCGCAGGGTGACTCTTTATTATGCCCGTGGAACCTACACTGATCGTTAACAAGATTAATCTACAGAAAACGCTAATGCAACCCCGCTGTTCGAAAATATCACAATTGAAAAACCGGTATAGAAAAACATCGATCATCGATCTGTCATAAGGACCATGTTCTATTCTAGGCAAAAACTATATGATGCATGTACATGTTCGCTGCTCGTTCATCGTATGCGACATCTTATATTTTCTAATCAGAAATTATAGATGGGCATATAGGGAGAGAAAAAGTGTTGAAGTCAGCATCAGAATTTTCATTATGTTCAAGTGAATGATGTATTATAGACATGTTTATTTCTCTTATTTTATTAAGTTGAAGTTGTTGATCTATTATAGACACATTTATTCCTCCTGCTTGATTATGTCTAAGTAGATGATATTGTAGACATTATTCATATACTCATTATTGCATTATTAGTCGCCTGGAAATATTCAGGAATTATTGTATCATTATTTATATGGTAATATTCAGGAATTATTGTATCATTATTTACATTGTAATATTCAGGAATTATTCTATCATTATTCTCATGCCAATATTCAGGAATTATTGTATCATTATTTATATAGTAATATTCAGGAATTATGAAGATACAATATGAAAGAAAAAGATGTAAGCATATCCTATTCCGGATGTAATCATCAACTCAGCATTTTGTTATTGTAATGATTTAACGATTTTCTAGGCAGTATTTACTGTAGTTAATTATTGCTTTCTTAACAGTCCGGATGCATAGTTGGTTGCGACGGGTTTTGAACCCTGTATAAAACCGAACGCTACAATTGTCAAGACAATAATCCATATTCCTACCTTCGTAATATATTTCGGAGCTACTATACAATATGCGAGATTTGAATCAGGTCCGTTCAGCTGACACGAATTCGCATGCAATTTGAGCCGAGGTGTTTTCCAATTCGACCACTCTGAATTCCTAAAACAGATTTGATTTCAGCCAATACATCTAAATTGTGTATTCTCAAGCCACTATAGATATTGACCAATCGGTCGATCACAGTAATCGAGACACAAATTACAATATACACATTGCATGTGTATGTAAATTCCTCGACGACCACATATTTAACACAAGTATGTACCATTAGACATTCCTACTACACAGACCAGTAGGCCATGTTACTCATAAACAACACATAAACAGAACCATTATTACTTCATATTGCTTCAGATAAAACATACGTATATAATCATCATCACGTGACACGTTGTCTCTGCAATTGATGTCCTGAACCTGACTCTATCCTTTGCCAAGCTTTCCAGCCTCCACCAACGATATCTTCATACAGTCATTGATGTCATCTGTACATCTCCATCTAGGTCTTCCTCTTCTTCTATTTCCGGAATTCTGTCAACTAATATGCGTCTTTCCACGCCATTGCGTCTTTTTATGTGTCCGAAATATTGATGTTCTCAATATACAATTGTATTCACCAGCTACTATGCCTCTATATTCACTGCGAGGGAGAGGAGATGGCTACCGCCCTCATTTGCAGAGCCTGTGAAATGTGAGATCGCTAACATCTCACACCCCTACGGCATTAATAAATGCTATGGGTTACTTTTTATGCCTCTATATTCAGCATATTTCAAACCCTGATTAATCCTTATCTTTTCTATCCAAGAACGTCTTAATATTGCCATATAATATTGTCTTCTTGGTCTAGATTAACCGAACTTGTTCTCTAGGATTGTGATCTTGTGGTGTAGCATATGTATATAAATAGTAGAATTATAAATATTCCATGAATTATTGAAAACAACTGAAGGATTTGAGTTTAATCTCATAGTTACTTAAGAATATATATGTTCTTGAAGTCTTGACAACATTTGTATCTTCCTTTAGGGAAGCTGATTTAGCATCATTATCAAGCCCACAATCCTTTAAAGTCCTGGGGTTTCACTCTGAAAAAATCAACACAGAAATTTCGCCGAGCCTTTCTGTTCTCAGTTCTATGTTTAAGTGTGAATTTAACTATAGAATTACTGTCTTATTGTGTGAATATAACTATAGAATTACTGTCTTATTGTGTGAATGAATTTAACTATAGAATTCCTGTCTTATTGTGTGAATGAATTTAACTATAGAATTCCTGACTTATTGTGTGAATTTAACTATAGAATTACTGTCTTATTGTGTGAATATAACTATAGAATTCCTGTCTTATTGTGTGAATTTAACTATTGATTATCTGTCTTATTGTGTGAATTTAACTATTGAATTGCTGTCTTATTGTGTGAATTTAACTATAGAAGTAATGTCTTATGTGAATTTAACTATTGAATTCCTGTCTTATTGTTTGGGTTTAACTATAGAATAGATGTCTTATTGTGTGGGTTTATTCATGGCATTTATGTCCTATTATTTGGGTTTAACTATAGAATTCTTGTCTTATTGTGTGGGTTTAACCATAGAATTCATGTCTTATTGTGTGGGTTTAACCATAGAATTTATGCGCAATTGTTTGGGTTTAACTATTGAATTTCTGTCTTATTGTGTGGGTTTAATTATAGAATTTATGCGCAATTGTTTGGCTGTAACTATTGAATTTCTGTCTTATTGTGTGGGTTTAACCATAGAATTTATGCGCAATTGTTTGGGTTTAACTATTGAATTTCTGTCTTATTGTGTGGATTTAATCATAGAATTTATGCGCAATTGTTTGGGTTTAACTATTGAATTCCTGTCTTATTGTGTTGGTTTAACTATAGAATTTCTGTCTTATTGTGTGGGTTTAACTATATAATTTATGTCTTATTGTGTGGGTTTAACTATAGAATTCCTGTCTTATTGTGTGGGTTTAACTATAGAATTTCTGTCTTATTGTGTGGGTTTAACTATAAAATTTCTGTCTTATTGTGTGGGTTTAACTTTAGAATTTCTGTCTTATTGTGTGGGTTTAACTATAGAATTTCTGTCTTATTGTGTGGGTTTAACAAATATAATTGAAATTAAGAGCTGAGTATACAGACAATTTGGAGGAACGGAATCTGAAAAATGAAATTCGTTAAAAACACAGCAGACAAAGACAGATCAAGACAGACCAAGACAGATCAAGACGTGTAGTTTTAATTGTCTTCTTGTTCAGCGTCACATTCTCAATCTTCTACACACTAGCAGGTTGTAGTCTGGAGAATGGAATGTGTTATGCAATGCTTTACAGCTTAGCTGCGATATCTGTGTTGTCTTGACCTAACACACATGAGTGCTTCTGGGTTGCTTTGTGCCTATGACGATGGGATATTCAATTCCCCACAAAAACCCCTTTTTCGCCTCGTACGAAATGTATGGAAGGTAACATTGTCGTTTTTCTTTGCTTCCCTTGTAATGATCCCCTATGAGTAGAAGGCTCCTTCATTAGGCATTGCACTAAGCCGAAAACTGAAGTTTCCCGGGTATGAAATAAAGCTCGGAAAAATCACCCCACTGCACATATGAAGTAAGAGCTAATGGCTTCCAATTCCTTGGGTTCTCAAGCAAACAACAACAAACAAGAAACCACTTTTAGTTTGTCTAAAACGAAACCACGTCCAGTTTGTCTTAAAAGAAACCACCTCCAGTTTATCTCTTAAGAAACCACCTTCAGTGATGATCAATGAATTATGTCATTATCTCTCTCTCTATCTCTCTCTCTCTCTCTCTCTCCCTCTCTTATCTCTCTAAATATAAATCACTTATTCGGAATCATATACTAGTCTGGAATAAATCTCCGATTTCATATTTGTATATGGTGTAAGGGACGTTAGCGACATAAAACGTTTTTAAAATTTAATATTTTGTCAGTGATCTCCCATGAATGATAAAATATGGTTGCTTTTTTACAGACGGTTATGAACAGGCTACTGCAGAATTAAAATGAACTATGAGACCCTCAAATTAACTATGAGACTCTCAAATGAACTATGAGACCCTCAAATGAACTATAGGACTCTCAAATGAACTATGAGACCCTCAAATGATTTATGAGTACCTCAAATGAACTATGACTCAAATGAACTATGAGACTCTCAAATGAACTATAAGACTCTCAGATGAACTATGAGACCCTCAAATGAACTATGAGACCTTCAAATGAACTATGAGACCCTCAGATGAACTATGAGACCCTCAAATTAGCTGTGAGACCCTCAAATGACCTATGAACTATGAGACCATCAGATGAACTATGAGACCCTCAAATTAGCTGTGAGACCCTCAAATGAATTTATCAATCAATCACGTGCTATGCCTAGTGCCTTAAGCGATCATGCTTCTCTACAATTATTTGTTTCTTGCATTATTAATAATTTCAGTCGGGGACATCTTTTCCAGCCACAGTGACAACCCATCCAGAAATTTAGTTATTTGGATTCCACTGACGCTTCTCCCCTTTATCTTTCCGGTGGTTACAAAATGTTCAAGTTTTCCTTTCCTCATTATATTCTTTAGATATCTTGATTGTCTGTTTTATATTTGCTATAATTTGTCGTTTTAATCCAGCATCTCTCAAATTTTTTTTGGAAATTACATCATACATCTTAAACAATAAATCTCAATGTCCTCCGGCTCATCTTGAACACTTTTGTTTACTGTGCATGCTTCGCTTCCATAAAGCGAATGAATTACAGAAAAAAATAGCTCCCCTATTTCACACAAGATTGCTTGCCCAGGCAGGCTTAATGGAGAAAGTACCTTGCCCGTTTCCACAACGGCTCTATCCCCATAAAGCACGGCAACATTTAGGGGAGAGGGGAGAAGAGAGGATCGGGAAACATATTTTGCTATATTGCAACTATTTGTTATTTTCCTATATTGCAACTATTTGTTATTTTGCTATATTGCAACTACTTATTATTTTGCTATATTGCAACTACTTGTTCTTTACCAATGGGCTGGAATAGCCAACTACTCGGCAGGGCTCTTTAGTTGCCGTATTGCATGCCAGGTCACGGCATTTCTTTGCTCCTATTTAGGCATTAGTAATACAGATACAAATTTACTGTCTGTTGGGAATAGAGTACGGCATATGGCAAAACTATGACCACCAACAACATATGACTTACTGGCTAATAGGAAAACAGGTCTTTATAGTGACTATCCCCTTGATTTGCATTGGCTGTTACACAAATTTTAATCATAGTTACCAATTAAAATCAAGGGAATGGTTAAAAGCGTCATTAATAAGACATTATCTTCTATTAGCCAGTATGTCTTATATGGTAGAGGATCATGGACAAAACATACAGTAATGACACCACGCATCTGGAACGAGCGTGTGTGTTTGTCAACGTTGTGTGACTCCAGAAATAACTGGGTAATACTGTACCTCTTTCTATTTCAGTACTGAACATTTTGACGCATATTGTATGCATACTTTTAAAGGCCGGTCAGATATTTTTGTCTAGAAATTGATCGTTGGCATACTTGCTTTTCAAAACAAGTATTTTGGATTTTGAAAACAAGGCAATTGTTAAGAACTATTTATAAAGAACACAAGTCAATTGTAATATATCTGTCTATTTGTTAAACCATTTGTTGCCTTTCAGCGCCAAGGTAGAAGAATTTCCTGGAGATAGCCATGGTGTGTGCTGCGTATATTGTGGAATGTATTGCCTCTTTTATCTCGGTGTTCCATCGTTTTCATGGCAAGGTGAAGGTCTAGGTCTGCCTTCACTGTGTATGTGTAGTTTAGCTTGCTGTGGTATGCTGTCTGATGGTAATCTGCTGATGTGTGCTTATCATTTGATCTTAATATATTCCAAGGAGGATTCCAAGGACGATCCTGGGATGCTTCCTTACTGAAATGTCTTATGGTAATATATTCTTAATATGTTGTCTCTTAATATATTCCAAGATTGGGGTGGTACTGGTTCTTTGTCTAATGCCCTATTTCCGCGCTCTGTCTCTTAGCGATATTCTTACTCTGTCTATTAGCGATTCCTAGGATTCTTCATAAGCATGCCATTTCAGCTGTCACACGTTTACGTTTATCTTGTACTGTTGTTGTCCATGTTTGGCATTGGTAGCACATTGTTGGCATAATAATCGTTTTAAATAGTGTTATTTTGGTGTTTAAATCTGCATTTTTGTTTCTGAAGATTGTTTTCATTATATTATCGATTGGTCTGACTTTGATGAACCTTTAATTCGGGTTTACTAGTGTCCTACCAGACTTACCGCCATTTTACATTATACTTCTAGCAGATAATAATGATTTCATAGCACAGCATTTCATCCATTCATTATTCATCTTCACAACCAGGCCTGTATGTTTCATATCGTACTTTTTGTTGTCACTCCTCATGGGTTAAATGTACGGTTTTATTTCATTTTCTTATTTTTGTCTTCTAGCATATACTTTCCTTGAATGAAGCAGAGAAGTGGATATTGTAGTCTCTTTGTGACAGCTTCTTATGTGGCGAAGATTGCTAGACCTACAATCACTACGTATGGGTAAACAAGGATGACAGAAAAATGAGGAACTAGTGGGCCCAGAATATGAAATATATTTTAAATTCCGCACAGGAATTGACGATCCTGGGATGCTTCCTTACTGAAATGTCTTATGGTAAAAATAACATGTATCTTTAAACCTACCCGTCAATAAAACATGCATCCTCCGAGCACAAACATACATGCTTCACACCTACCTCCATCACAAACATACACTCTTCACACCTACCTCCATCACAAACATACACTCTTTACACTTAACTCCAACACAAACATACACTCTTTACACCTACCTCCAACACAAACATACACTTTTCACTCCTACTTCCAACACAAACATACACTCTTCACACCTACCTCCAACACAAACATACACTCTTCACACCTACCTCCAACACAAACATACACTCTTCACACCTACCTCCAACACAAACATACACTCTTCACACCTACCACCAACACAAACATACACTCTTCACACCTACCTCCAACACAAACATACACTCTTCACACCTACCTCCAACACAACATCCTTAACACCTACATCCAACACAACATCCTTAACACTTACCTCCAACACAACATCTTTAACACCTACCTCCAACACAACATCCTTAACACCTACATCCAATACAACATTCTTAACACCTACCTACAAAGCAAACATGCCTTAGACATAACAATCGTTACGTGAACCCGTTATCCAACATAAAAAGACCTGTTTTTATTCAAATGACTAAGCACTATCAAGAGTAACTTGCGCACATATAATGAGATTAATTGATCATCTTAATTAACCGTCATTGTGCCCCGTGTTGCCGGTGCCGAAATGGGAAGTAAAGAATAACACAACCTTGTCCTATCAAGTAAAATTCAACTAAAAGGTGTGGTGTCGGAGGTGGCTGCCCTACCCTATATGGATAAGTAATATAGTCATCCTGCCGTGTGTCTCAGACTTAAAGGTGCAGATAGAGAATAAAACAAGTTGTTATCCAGAATAACAACGCATTCTATTCTTCGGGATCGCATGTTTGTTTGTATTCTTGTTCGTGTGTTTGTATGTTTGTTTGTATGTTTGTTTATATGTTTGTTTGTATGCTTGTTCGTGTGTTTGTATGTTTGTTTGTATGTTTGTTTGTATGCTTGTTCGTGTGTTTGTATGTTTGTTTGTATGTTTGTTTGTATGCTTGTTCGTGTGTTTGTATGTTTGTTTGTATGTTTGTTTGTATGCTTGTTCGTGTGTTTGTATGTTTGTTTGTATGTTTGTTTGTATGTTTGTTTGTATGCTTTTTCGTGTGCTTGTATGTGTGTTTGTATGTTTGTTTGTATGTTTGTTCGTGTGTTTGTATGTTTGTTTATTTGTTATGCTTGTATATTTGTTTGTATGTTTGTGTGTTTGTTTATTTGTTTGTTTTGATCTCCATGAAATACATGTAATAGAGCTCTTGTATCATGTTGTACAATGGGGAACTTTCTCCAGAACTTTATTTAATGCCAAAATATCTCCAACTCTCAACAGTGTACAATATTCATACCCAGAAATCTCCGACTCTCAACAGTGTACAATATTCATACCCAGAAATCTCCGACTCTCAACAGTGTACAATATTCATACCCAGAAATCTCCGACTCTCAACAGTGTAAAGGTAAAGGTAGGTACCAGGGCATCTGCCGCCGGGGATGAAGATAACTCTTCATGTACTAAGCCGCAGCAACTATTAGGTGGGGTGGCCAGTTCCCTTCCTTGCTGTTTTTTTACCTTCCCTAACTCATGCGTCAGGTACTCATTTACAGCTGAATCGACTGGAGGAGTGGTCGTGTCAAGTGAGAAATCACAACCCGGATATTTTTTTTTAATGTCCGGACGTGGTTTCGAACCTGGCACGCTGTAACCAGATGATAGCAAGCAAGCTCACCATCCACAAGGCTACCGCGCTCAACAGTGTACAATATTCATACCCAGAAATCTCCGACTCTCAACAGTGTACAATATTCATTCATACCCAGAAATCTCCGACTCTCAACAGTGCACATAATTTTGAGGGGGAAAAAACTACTCTGCGAGCTTATTATATCGTCACCATCGCCAAATATAAGACCTGCTGGATCATTTGGAATCATCCTTCTAAAGTGACGTATTTGATTTTCCCCATGATTTTCATTGATTATTTTTGGTATACTGTCAACAGTCACGGCCTAATCGTGGCTTTTGGCTGTAATTGTTTACGAACACAATTTTAAAAAAGTCTGCGTAGCTCACGTTTTCAAATATTTTCGTACTGTTCGTTGGTCTTTGTTGACAGGTGACTCGGAGTATGCACATAGCGGCCAACGGAAAATACAAAAATCGTCAAGTTTGAGGCTTGTTTTGATCCTGCTTGTAGGTCTTTACTATAGAAGTCCATCAGAATTCCACATGATATCAGTGGCGTAGCGAGGCGGGGGCGGAGGTGCGGACCGCCCCGGGCGGCATCATCGGGAGGGCGGCAAATTTATTTTCGTCCAGTCTTTCACAATCACTGACAAATTTTTTTTTCATGGCACAAGAGCGGAAAATTATGATTCCGCCCCGGATGCCATTGACCCACGCTACGCCACTGTGCACAAGTCTATGCATTTCTGCGAACCAGTCGATTTTAGTTCTTGATTCTTGATTAGAAACTGGCTTCACAGCTGGCGGGACATTCCCATAAGTGCTCCGCCCTCCGCTCCAGCAGACATCCCAGTGTATGTAGACTCAGAGTCCCGGTCAGATGTTGATTGTGGGATCTTCGTGACTTTCAAAAAATTTACTTTTCCTTCTCTCACCTTTGGACAGCGGCGTGCATAGGGTAATTGCAGCCCGGTGCGATGAATATTTTGAACCCCCCCCCCCCCCCCCACCTACCTGAAATTGATTTTAAAAATTCCGAGTAAAATTTTATAAGTTTATTAATATTATCGATTTTATCCACATTTAACAAATTTATTTGAAATAATAAATTTAAAATAAATGTAAAATTACAAATTCACTTTGCGAGCTTTTTGACTAGCGAAGTTATTAATGACTGTGTCGAAGCTCACATCATTGACCAGCTCATGTTCGATTGATATAATTGCGAGGTTGTTTAATCTCAAGTTGTTCATAGTTGACCTGCGATAGTTTTTGATTAATTTGAGTTTGGAGAAACTTCTTTCACGTGTAGCTATACTAACTCCTTGAGTTAGGAACATACACAGTAAAAGACAATATTGGGCACTGAATGGGAAAGCTGATGTTTGTGAATAAAGACAAGTAATTCCATAGGCCCTTGGTCCTTTAAGTTCAAGACCGAAGGTGCTGCGACAAAATTCATTAGTCGCTTTCTCTCGAGTAAAAATTCATTCTTGTCGATTTCATAATAAAGGAGCGTTGTGAAGATCAATGTCGACTCGATCGTCTAATAGTTGCTTTGGAGAAAGAAAGCCAAACTTGTCAGCAACCTCATGCATTTGTGCAATTCTTATTGAACTCTCCTGATTCACTCTGTCCATGGAAGCGCATATTTCCAACCAAAGTTCATTTCTGTAGCTTAAACCGGCATCTGCGGCTTCTTCTCCAGGCATGGCAAAGACTGGCAAAGGATGGAGCAACACGGGAACAAAAAGACCAAGAAATCACCTACCAAGAAAAGAAGACCCTCATCAAAGCTATCAGGAAAGTCGACCACCCAAAAGACAATTACCACTATCTCAACAGAGCAGAGCAGGTTATTATCTTCCGCCTCAGAACAGGACACAACAGATTAAACAGCCACTTAAATAGACTAAGATTGATCCCATCACCACTGTGCCTTTGTGGGCAGGCAGAACAGACAGCTGAACATATCCTGCAAGACTGCAATACACTAAACCAGTTAAAGGAAGAACACTGGCCTACAGAGATGGATATCCACAGAAAGATGTATGGGAGCACTGAGGAGCTTTCAAATACAGCAGCATTTATTAAGAAAAAAGGACTTGCTGTGTAGACATGTCAAACTCCGAACGAGAAGAAGAAGAAGACAAGCCAGTACGACATCTTAACTATCAAAATTATTTTCTTTCACCGGTAAGATTTTCTAAAAGGAAAAAGAAATATAGAGCCAAATCTGGAGAATGTGATGGGTGTAGAATAATTTCAATATTCAAATCTAGAGAATATGATGGGTGTGGAATAATTTCAATATTCAAATCGTTGACTGTTTGCAACGCAAGCCATGCTTTATGAGACGGTGCATTGTTTTGAAGCAAGAATATAATTTGAGAGCGAGTTACCCCTCGTTTTCTGGTCAGTCTTTTTAAGTTTGGTAAGTTTGGTATGGAAATCAACATACCACTGGCCTTTAGTCGTCTTGCATTGAGGCAGGTAACTTATCATTATGACACATTTGACGTCCCATACAATCAAAATCACTTTTCTTGCATATTTCTTTACTCTTTGATTGATATGCGTTGGTAATGGAGATTCTAACAGACTCCCATAGTATTCTGAAAAATCAGTTCTGGTTTCTGCCCTTTGCACCTCATTCTGCGTTGAAGAAACATAGATAGTACCGCTGGAATCACACAGGGTAAAATGGGGAGCGTACTTACCCAGCGAAACACAGGAACAATTAACATGCATACCCTTCGACATTTGCTGGGAGAGACCGGGCACCTATGTGCCTGTCAGTCATCGTTCTTCATCATGATGTGCCATCTTCGCGACGAAAGTTGGTTGCAACGGACTTCCAACATCCCCTTTCTTTTGCCTTGGTTATGCACTCTGCCAGACTGTAACCTGTCCATCTCGTGATATTTCTCTCCCACTTGTATCTCTGCCTACCCGTACTCGCCTCCCCTCAATCAAGTAAGGTCTGCAATAAGGTGTCATGTCTTTTAATATGTTCAAAATACATTATTTATTTTATCTTTATTTCTTTAATAGTTTTTACACTATACATACATACATACATACACACACACACACATACATACATACTCACACACATATACATACAAACACATACACACACACATACATACATACAAACACACACACACACACATACACACACGTATACACACATACACATACACACACACACACACGTATACACATATACAGATACACACACATACACACACGTATACACACATACACACACGTATACACACATACACACACGTATACACACACGTATACACACATACACACATACACACACATACATACACACATGCGTGTGCATGTTCATTATTACATGATGGTCAGACAGTCCCATATGTAAGCTTAAATATATATATGGGTTATCAAGGAATAATTTTGATCAAAATATATCTGTGTAATAAATCTGTGTTTTGTGATCTTCATGTTTCATTATTACCTTGTTTGTATTACAATATTTTATTATTATTATTATTATTTTTTAAGTAACATTATTGGTTTGTGTTTTTGAGATCCCCAGGAATCGTGAGAACTCTTGCTTCCTATAGTTAGTTAGGTAGTCGTTGGATCATCATCACTGCACTCCGGACAAGCCCATAGATGCTCAGATCTCTCCATGAGTCTAGCCGCCATTCCCAGTACGCAGTTGATTGACCATCATTCTTTCTTGCCCACGAAAACTGCTCCTTCCTAGCGACACCACATTCAAACCAAATTTCTTGCTTCCTATGTGCAGTGAGATGGTTTTTCTGAGCTTTCTTTCAGACCAAGGAGATTTCAGCTTTCGGCTTAGTGCAGTGCCTATTTAAAGAGACTTCTACTCAGAGAGGGTCTATAATTGTATAGATGACATGCTACAAAGATTCCATAAGAGAGTCTCAATATAACGGCATGTCATCTAC
Source organism: Meghimatium bilineatum (assembly GCA_034231615.1). Taxonomy (NCBI): domain Eukaryota; kingdom Metazoa; phylum Mollusca; class Gastropoda; order Stylommatophora; family Philomycidae; genus Meghimatium; species Meghimatium bilineatum. The sequence goes on from CM067307.1 coordinate 22,341,232, forward strand.
TAAGGTTTTCTGTTGCATTGGTGGTACTCTTATGGTAATGGTGCTCTTCTTTCAACCGTGGACATGATCCAATTTCACTCTTATTATTCTGCTTTCGTTCTCAGACTCCTGATCAACTTTATGTAGTTCGGAGAACGAAGTGCATTGTGTTATAGCGTACATCTTAGCTGCGATATATGCGCTTTTCGGCCTTTCAGTTCCTACTTCAGCATAGCTTCTGCGTCCCTTTGGCTTTTTTGGGTCACACCAACGCGAGCCCAAGACCTGCTTAGTCGCCTCTTGCAACATGATTGGCAGGTAGCAATGTCGCCTTTCTTTACTCCAATTTATGACTCCGGACGGGGTGCAAAGGGAACGCATTGCTCTTGGCGGACCCAGGGTTAGCAGATAACCAAGATCCCAAAAGTGCCTCCTCGTGGCGCACACTGGTAACAGAAATACAGCGGCTAATGCTGATTCTGGCTAAAACTTTTGGGTATCGTGTCCATGAATGTGGAAGTAACAGATGGAATGAGATTTGACTGCAAAATGACAGTTAATAACTCCGACACCACTGTGCCAACACATGCAACAACACTGTCGACACACAGTGAAGCTAGAAAGTCTGGTAGAAGCATTGGAGGGCAGTCAATGTAGTCGGTACGAAGCAGGCAGATGTTCCAATAAAAATAAAAGCACAATGAGTACACTGAGAAAGATGCACAGCGCTAGAGGGCAGCGTCATGTGTAAAAAGCATGGAAGACGGTTCGATGAAATTGGAACTAAAGCATTGTTTTCTCGAAACAAGCTTCTAGTTACCAGTGATCCCAGCCTGGGCCCAACTCTACTGTAGAGTCTTTCCTATACCGGAAGCGTGCTCGCGGAGAGAAAAGGTTCAGTACCCGATGGGCACAGGCATAGCAGTCCGAGGTGACAAGCACTGTTCAGCTCCAGAACAAAGCACAAGTTCCTAACGTTCCTAAATATGTTTACAGATTCAGACCTGGACTAGGGACTCACGAAGTTGGTGAATAACGCTTCGGCTAAGAAGACGAACGATCCCGAGCCCAACTCTTCTGTCAAGTTCTTCCTAAACCGGAACCAGGCTTGAGGCCGAGAAAAGGTTTAGTATCCGATGAGCACGGGCACAATACGTCTAATTACACGAGGCATGTTCACTGACTGCGGAACGCCTCGTGCAGGACAGACGTGAAAGATAAACCGTCTCGGCATAGAGTCAGTACACATTCACCGTCTGGCGACAGATAGGAAGGCTGTCACAGGCTAGGGTAGCCCACCCGAATTGTCAAGGCATGCCGAAATCGGATGTGCTAGGCCTACAAGGCGCATAACGGTGGCACAACGTAATCACGCTCCCGACGGAAATCGCACGGATAACCGTGCTAGTTACAATGGAGCGAACGCAAAACAAACAAACAAATGACTCCGGAAACACTCAGCGACAATTTGGTTGTATCCTCAACGTTTTTAACCATCAGCTTATAATAATAGAGGTCGTGTTCTGGTAATCCAGTCACCGCGAATTCAAGAGTATGTGTTTAAGAATGTGTTGCTGAACCAAAACTGCCTGGGTATATAATATATCACGTTTTTATCATACCAATTTTATTATTGGAGCACCTTAAGGGGATCAACATGTGATATATTCTATCCAGAACGTGGTCTTCCTTATGGCTCTATTGAATTCTCCTCGGTCTTGAGCAAGGTGTACCACCTCCTTTAGGGCAGACATTCCTGTATGTCTTCTGTCCAAGGGCGTCTTGGTTGGCCATTACACCTGTTACCTTCTATCGTCCCTCAAATATCACTATCACCATACCTTTATGTCTCTTAACATGACCGAAAAAGCTAGTTGCTCAATTAATATGGTTTTCAGAAGCCAGCCCTCTTGGGCGATGATTGTGCTATGTACCTCCTGGTTTGTTTTCCTTGCTGTCCATCGTTTTCTCAGAACTATTCTATAGAATTTTAATTTAAATGATGTTGTTATATTGGACAATGTTTTATTAGTACCCATGGTTCGCATGCTTTGCATTCGTCGTTACTGGAAACACACATGTTTGTAATAAGCACAATTTGGTTCTTATTTGGTTCACAAGGGATATCATTCTAATTTCCAGTTTTTGTACACAGGAATCATGGTCAACCTACATATGAGTTTTTCATAATAATATTTTTAACATTTTAGACAAATGCATACAACAGAAAAAAGAACAAACTATTTGTTTAATTCGTGTTTAAATTCAAGATGTAGCAGGAGTACATTTCTTCTCTTTTTTGGACACAATAATTAGTCTTCCACTTCTTCCACGTCCTGTTTTCTTAATAAATCCTGCTTTATTTGAAAGCTCCTCAGTGCTCCCATACATCTTTATGTGGATATCCATCTCCGTGGGCCAGTGTTCTTACCATAACTGGTTTAGTGTATTGCAGTCTTGCAGAATATGTTCAGTGGTCTGTGCTGCCTGCCCACAAGGGCACAGAGGTGATGGGACCAGTCTCAGTCTATTTAAGTGCCTGTTTAATCTGTTGTGTTCTGTTCTGATGCGAAAGGTAATAACCTGTTTTTCTCTGTCGAGATACTGGTAATTGTATTTTGGGTGGTCAACTTTCCTGATGGTTTTAATGAGTTTCCTTTTTCTTGGTAGGCGATTTCTTGGTCTTTTTGTTCCTGTGTTGCTCCATCCTTTGCCAACTGTCTGCCTTTTCAATTTCCTGGTATGCCACAGTGGGATGATAACTAATAAGGGGAGAATAATTAGTTGAAACAAATTTATTGACAATTGTTCTTATTATCTCCCTTCGATTGTAAACGTAAAACCGCCTTTTATAAAATGTCAAGTTCTCTGTTTACGGTGATTAAATTAGTGGGTTTTAAAAAAAAATAAAGCATTATGTTAAATCAAAGTGAATATCTAAGACACAATAGTCAAACTTTCTTCCTGTAAACAGAGACCTTTTTCTATCTCGTACAGTTCACGAAAGTAAGATTGCTGCTAAGATGTCAAAATTAGGACCTATAAGAAAAGACAAAAACATTGCGTGGTGTTGACTGTGATATGTGTTTTAGATTAGTGGTCAGCCCGAGTAATGTGTATGGTAGATTTATGATTAGCCCGTATAATGTAGACTGTGCTATGCATGATAGATCAGTGGTCAGCCTGTGTGATGTGGAGTGTGCTATGTATTATAGATCAGTGGTCAGTCCGTGTGGTGCGGAAACCAGAAAATGGAGCTCATATTAGTTGCACTATTACCTAACATGCACATCGTAAATGGTGACTAAGAAAGTTTTGAGGGATGAGTTGGCTGACCCATTCCATTGACGGTCTAGTGATCCAGTGATCCAGAAGTCACAGGATTTCCTAGTCAAAAAGGTGACTTTAGCTTAAGGCTGGAGATGGATTTAGCTGATATGTCAAGACCAACTATCACTTGGAAAAGCAAAATCAATGCTATAGATTCATACATGTCTACAAGAACCATTACTTTCAATATTAAACGCATGCGGTTGCATCTGTGGGTCCCACAAATGTCCCACTAGACAAACCACCCATGCAACAGAAAACCTTAGTAGATGGCATGCGGTTATATTGAGGCTCCTTTATGGAAGCTTGTAGCATGTCATCTATACAATTATAGACATCCTCTGAGTAGAAAACTCATTCAATGGGCATTGCACTGAGCTGAAGTCTCCTGGGTATGAAAGAAAGCTCACCAAAAAATTACCGCACTGCACATAGGAAGTAAGAGCTAAAAGCGCCCATTTCTTGTGGTTCCGAATCAGTAAATCAATATTAAATCGACAAATATATCTACTTGCATGGTTTATACTTCTATTGATAAGGGGGGGGGGGTGGTTAACTCCCTTTCACTCTTAAGAAATCATAAAATGTTTTTTATTGCTAGTAATTTAGCCAAATGACGGGTGAAACCCCTCTAGTAACGATTTTTTTTTACAAAAAAGGGTAATCACCCCTTTCTCAGTAAAAATATGGAATTATTTCATACAACAACGGAAGAATGCCTTTTTTTACATAAGTTTTTTTTAAGGTAAAACCCCTTCCACATCGAAAACGTCTCTACGGCCCTGATAGTTATCTATGGGCATTTATGGAACAATGAACTCTACATCAAAATTCACTTAGTTGCTGCTTACGAAATGTTTGACAGGTAACAGTGTAGCTATTCTTTGCTCCCCTTCCAGTCCCGGCTAAACAAGGGCAGTTTTTTATTCACTTCTCCCACACAGGCCCGGTAACACAAGGGCAGTTTCTATTGGAAATTAAGTTCATTTAACTACCATTGCTTTCAGATTGTTCACTAGAAACAAATTGTCAAAGATATTATTTCTTTTTAATTGTATCAAAGAACACAGGTTAGCTCTTTTGGAAATCTAATTTATTCATTGGATGATCCCCTGACAGACTCCTGACAATCACATAATATTTTGAAATAATTTAAGACGTCTACAGAAAATACGTTATGACCACTGATCTATGTATAAATAGATTTAAGCCTTTACAATCGCCGGCGCTTAGTGTTACCATGCCCCCGTGTCAAAAAGCGTGCCAAACTCGTAAACATGATCACACTTCTCTTATTTTCACGAAGCTATACCAAGTGTGTTGATTCAAACACGTGACACATTCGTTATATGCATATTATTAAACTTATAGAAACCGGGACACGTCACAACCGGGCGAGATATCAGGCAACGATATAAAACCAAGACAATCCCCGTGAGACCGTGACTAACACACATATCTGCCATTCATATAAACAAACGCATATTTCCGCTATTATAGTGAGAAATATATTTATCAAGTCAAAATATTTTAAGTTTACATTTAAGAAACCTTAACCAACACAATATATGTTTTTATATTGTGAATTTGCGTTATTTTTGAAAGTGAATCTCTCTCAACCATTAAGTTTTTAAAACTCATAAACTGCAATTCCGTCTCCCCCCCCCCCCCCCCCAGAAACGTGACAATGTACATATTCAGAGAATTGCAGTAATGGTATTGACTAGATGTGATTTGAGAAAGTGTTCCCTCTCCGGAAAGATCAGAAGAACGCGTGATCAGCAACTGACTGGCACACTGAGCTAATACACTTTTAGATGGCTGACGTCATGGCAAACAGAGCATATATAGGAATGCTCCCAGTTCTGTGACACTTATTCATAGTAAAAAATCAAGAATCCTCAGAAATAAAAAAAATTATTTTCTTGTAAAATGTGACAATTAAGAATTTAAGTCATTAAAAACTATACATTATCACTGTATCCAAATATTTTCTTTTTTTTCAAAAAAAAAATGTATTCTTTACAATAAAACAAAATGAAATAATTTGACTGAACATTTGTTTTTAATCACAGAGGTAATTACAATAGTAAAAAAATGACAAAAAAGTCGAGCGAAGCACAAAAATACGTTCAAGTGTTTGGGTGTAAATACAAATAATACTAAAATTTAAGTAATTACAAAGTTATTTCATGACAAAAAAGTCGAGTGAAGCACTTTCTAAGCAGCTCTCCTATACCCCCGTAATCCTCTCTCGAGGCGGTATGACATAGCAGGCGCCGACATCGAAAGCCACTCGGACGCTGAGTATAGCTCACCACTCAGCTGAGCACGTTTATGCTGTTAACATTCCGTACGACCGAAAACTTCACCCCGGTGACTTCGTCCTGTCTTAACATGTCATATGGGGAGGAACCAGCCTAGATCCCAAGCGGTACTGTGACGAGCGAGCTGACTCGACACTGGCTGAACCTTGACCCCGCGGTGGAGTCTAAGACATGTGAACGGATTACTGACACTGGTTCCCATACAAAGTCAAGAGCCAACTTTTGTAAAGTTCCGCGGGGAACTTGAACCTTATACGGACATTATACCTTAACATTCAAAATCTTATGTGCCACACATTTTGTTACCCATGACAACGGTGAGGGAAGAATGTCGCGCATATTGCTTTCAAAATACGTTTCTATATATAGGACAACGGGGAAAAGTTACATAAAATCTCTCAATATAAATTAGAGTTATTAATTTAAATGATATTGCCAATTATCAGATCCAAATATTTGTGTTTTGATGATTTATTAATATCTCATACTTATTACCACCCTTGATTTTGGAGTGTATGCCCGGCTATGTCCCTTGGTAAATAAATGCTAATATCTTTAACTTCCGGTTCAAATAATGTTTTTGTTTTGCTGAATCAAGAACTGGTTGATCATTAATTTAACACATTAATATCGTAGAAATTAAATATCTGTGTTACTGAAACGGATTTAATGATTTCCATATTTACATCATGGTTCGTTCAACCTTATTTAATTCGATAATGAACATCTAAAGCAAATTGCAATGAAACGAGAGACATGGAAGGAAATCTAACTAAATGTTTATTGTTTGTTGTTGTTAAGTTAAATACTTGGACAAAATTTTTAGAATTATGCTACATTTCTACATAATTACAAATAATATAGTTAGATAGCCCTTCAAAAATTCAATTCAACGATACCTCAACCAACTCTGTACGTCAACCCTGAAAAAAATGTTACATATTTTTTTCGAATGAGTTTGACATCAAAATAATTTACATTGAAACACATATTGGAAAATATAAATAAAACTTGTGAACACAGTGACAAAATGTACCCAAGCTGATAATTTCTAACTTATCTTTGTTATTTTCAATAATATAAGCCACAAACTATATGTTTTTTTGTTCGTGAAGACAAGACACATCTATTGATCCTATTTCTATAATTTTTAGGTGCGCGCAGAACTAATTAATATGAAAGAAGGCAGCAAATTCACATAATTAAAATGAAAATAAATTATAAGACTATTGAATATAATTAAATACCACAGAAATTATATCTATTTGTGTTGGCAAAGGCAAGACGCATCTGTTGATCCTATTTCTATAATTTTTTGGTGCGCGCAGAACTAATTAATATGAAAGAAGGCAGCAAATTCACATAATTGAAATGAAAATAAATTTGAAAACTATTGAATATAATTAAATACCACAGAAATGATATATATTTGTGTTGGCAAAGGCAAGACGCATCTGTTGATCCTATTTCTATAATTTTTAGGTGCGCGCAGAACTAATTAATATGAAAGAAGGCAGCAAATTCACATAATTGAAATGAAAATAAATTTTAAAACTATTGAATATAATTAAATACCACAGAAATTATATATATATTTGTGTTGGCAAAGGCAAGACGCATCTGTTGATCCTATTTCTATAATTTTTAGGTGCGCGCAGAACTAATTAATATGAAAGAAGGCAGCAAATTCACATAATTGAAATGAAAATAAATTTTAAAACTATTGAATATAATTAAATACCACAGAAATTATATATATTTGTGTTGGCATAGGCAAAACGCATCTGTTGATCCTATTTCTATAATTTTTAGGTAATCGCAGAACTAATTAATATGAAAGAAGGCAGCAAATTCACATAATTGAAATGAAAATAAATTTTAAAACTATTGAATATAATTAAATACCACAGAAATTATATATATTTGTGTTGGCAAAGGCAAGACGCATCTGTTGATCCTATTTCTATAATTTTTAGGTGCGCTCAGAACTAATTAATATGAAAGAAGGCAGCAAATTGACATAATTGAAATGAAAATAAATTTGAAAACTATTGAATATAATTAAATACCACAGAAATTATATATATATTTGTGTTGGCAAAGGCAAGACGCATCTGTTGATCCTATTTCTATAATTTTTAGGTGCGCTCAGAACTAATTAATATGAAAGAAGGCAGCAAATTCACATAATTGAAATGAAAATAAATTTGAAAACTATTGAATATAATTAAATACCACAGAAATGATATATATTTGTGTTGGCAAAGGCAAGACGCATCTGTTGATCCTATTTCTATAATTTTTAGGTGCGCGCAGAACTAATTAATATGAAAGAAGGCAGCAAATTCACATAATTGAAATGAAAATAAATTTTAAAACTATTGAATATAATTAAATACCACAGAAATTCTATATATTTGTGGTGGCAAAGGCAAGACGCATCTGTTGATCCTATTTCTATAATTTTTAGGTACGCGCAGAACTAATTAATATGAAAGAAGGCAGCAAATTCACATAATTGAAATGAAAATAAATTTTAAAACTATTGAATATAATTAAATACCACAGAAATTGTATATATTTGTGTTGGCAAAGGCAAGGCGCATCTGTTGATCCTATTTCTATAATTTTTAGGTGCGCTCAGAACTAATTAATATGAAATAAGGCAGCAAATTCACATCATTGAAATGAAAATAAATTTTAAAACTATTGAATATAATTAAATACCACAGAAATTATATATATTTGTGTTGGCAAAGGCAAGACGCATCTGTTGATCCTATTTCTATAATTTTTAGGTGCGCTCAGAACTAATTAATATGAAATAAGGCAGCAAATTCACATAATTGAAATGAAAATAAATTTTAAAACTATTGAATATAATTAAATACCACAGAAATTATATATATTTGTGTTCAATACAAGAATCCGTTAACAAATCACGTGACAACATACCAACTTTTTAATTTCATGTGCTATTGCACTATCTCGGAAAATTAAAAAGTCGTAACTTAAATTACTGATCTAGCAATTTGCACGCAATGAACTGGCCATCCACCTCTCACTCAGTGCGCATCGTGCAATGTGTCAAATAGTCTGTATATCTGACTTTTAGGTATTTCGTTCCATCTAATTATGTTAGCTATGTGTTCTGTAGAAAGCTGTCCACTAATTCTTGTATTGTACCTATATTTGTATTGGCAAAGGCAAGATGCATCTGTTGATCCAATTTCTATAATTTTTAGTTGCGCAGAACTAATTAATATTAAAATTGCAGAAAATTGGCATAATTAAAATGAAAATAAATTATCAAACTTTTGAGTATAATTAAATACCACAGAAATTATATATATTTGGGTTCAATTCAAGAATCCGTGGACAAATCATGTGACAACATACCACTTTTTAATTTCTTGGGCTTGTTGGTTTATTCTCTTTTCATCTAGTCTTAAAACATAACCAAGGTATTTCCATCTGCGTTTTCTTATGACGTTTGAAACATATTCTTGGTGTGCTTTCTTTCTTAAATCACTATTTGTGACGAAATCGCTCCATTTTATGTTCATCAGTTTCCGGAGACATTTGTTTTCGAAGCTGTTTAATTTTTGATCTGTTGCTTGAGTTGATTTCCAGCTTTCTCTTTCATATGTTAATACTGAGACAATATAGGAGTTGAATAGCTTTAGCTTGGTGTTTCTTCCTAGATCTTTTGACTTTCAGATATTAGTTTGGTAAATGTGCTAGCTGCAACTGCTATGTGTGTATTTATTTCTTTCATTGAGTCTCCATCAACAAACATTTGGCTACCCAAGTAATTAAAGTTGGAACTTTTTCCAGTATTTGGTTGTTTACTGAGATGTTATTTGTTGAACTGGTAAGTCCCGTGATTTTTGATTTATCTGAAAATATGAGAAAAATCTGGCTTTGGGTTTATTATAACTATTGATATTGAGAGTTCTCATGGAGCACAATGGGAAATACAGAATAATTGCTTCAATTAATATGATTGGGGTTAAAGTCAATACTATAAGTCTTTAATGCTTCATGGTTTACAACTTGTCTGTGATAGATGCTCCTTTTGACAATATGCAAATGAACAAAATATTCAGAACATCCATTGTCAAAACTATAACTATTTCTAAACTTCTGGATATCACATTGATCTATTGCCTGGGTGTGCTGATATTCGTGGTAATAAGAGAGCAGATAGACTTGTATCTGTGAATTTAAGATAAACACTGGTGATGTACTGAAGTTTGTGGTCATTTGCTGGAGTGGACACTAGGATAGATGAGGTATCCAGGAGGTATCCATGCTGCATCCAAGGCAATTCAGTATCTTCTTCTTCTTCGTTCATTCTCAAACTCCTCCAAATTAGCAGGATGTAGTCCAGAGAACGGAATGTCTTGTGTCATGGTTTACAGCAATGATGCAATATCTGCGCCTTTCGGTCTGACACATATGACTTTAGCATAGCTTTGAGTCATGTTGACCCTATATGGAATGGGACAGCCAACTCCATCCGATAACCTCCTTAGTCGCCTCTTACAACATGCATGGAAGGTAAACAATGTTGCTGTTCTTTACTTTCCTCCCAGACCTCGGTAACACATGGGCGGCAATTCAATATTATTTATGGTATAAACAGAACTGAGAACACGTCGAGTAGAATTAAGAGTGTTTATCCAGCTAGCTAGCCATGGGGACTATCAGCAAGCATATTCTTTGACATCTTCTTAGGGAGATGTAGAATTGTGGGTTTGCCTTGAAGTACAATAACATGGATTAACCAATAGCTTCTTTAATGTGATATTTCTTTAGCAGAACATCATCAAGCACTTCTACTCTCTGTTCTGTGCAACCATCATCAAGCACTGCACTCTCTGTTCTGTGCAACCATCATCAAGCACTGCTACTCTCTGTTCTGTGCAACCATCATAATTTCTCCAGTGTCATATTAAGGAGGCCCTTTTCTTCTTTTCAAACTCCTTCAGATTAACAGGATGTAGTCTGGAGAATTAAATGCATTGTGTCATGGCTTGCAACTTGGCTGTGATATCTTGGCCATTGGTCCTGACACATTTGACTTTAGCATAGTTTCTGTGTCATTTGACCCTGTAAGGGATGTGACAGCCAACTCGACCCCCCTAAAAGCCTGAATCACCTCTTACAACATGCATGACATGTAAAATATTCACTATTATTTTCTCCCCTTTCAGGCCGGACAACAAAGGCGAAGAAGGTTCTTGCCAGAATCTTTTTTGCCTATTCATTTATTACTACGGATTAACTGTCTGTCAATATTTGATGTAAGTAAAACTGAAACTCTACATCTTTTTAAAATGTTTGATCTCTTCTATTCTATGACCCTTTTTGTATTATGAAAGTAAATATTAAATGTCTGCAATGAATAAATCATCAATCCACAGACAAAAGTCCACAAGTAAAAAGTACAAAGAGGAGTTTGTTGGAGGTTGTAGAAGCTCAAATTCAAGGTAGTAACAATATCAGTGTATTTGTTGTCCTCTATTTTGTTATATTTCTTATACTATATATTTATCCAAGACTGGTAACATTACATCTGTGTCCATGTGGGCAGACAATGGAACATATCCTGCAAGACTACATTTCACTAAACCAGTTAAAGGAGGAACGCTGGCCTATAGAGACGGATATCTACAGAAAGATGTTAATTAATTTTGGCAGACCATCTTACCCAGTTGGCAGATGTTTTTTTCACCTTTTGATACAGACCACAGAGTCTGATGAATCCATTCGCTTGAAGTGTTTTCTAGTGCTCTTTGGGCACTCTTCTTCTGTGTTCGTTCTTAAACTCCTGCATATTAGCAGGATGTGATCCGGAGACTGCATGATCATCCTGTCATGTTCGTCCGTAATAGTCGATAATAACGATTTGGGATCAACTGTAAAAGGTAAAGGTAATATGAGTTATGAACCAGTGTCATAACACACAGTTTCCCATAAGTGCTCATCTGTCTAGTCAGTGGTTGACCAGAAACCCCCATCGAAGATGGATGTGTCGTATTATTGGTGTAAATAAAACGGTGACTCAACGCAGAGAATTTCCATTCTCTGGACTAAATTGTGCTGGAAATTTAGTAGGACCATTGTTCTGCTGCAAGAGATATCCATTGGAAGTGTTGGAATGAAGAAAAAGACCGGAAACCGCCTGAAGAGGGTCCTCGACAACACTTGCTAAATTAATATGGCACCTTCCCAGAGTTTGAGCCCTGGTATCCAACTTTCTCATGTCTGGTTTAACCATGGGAGTAATTTTTATTTAAACCACAAATAATGAATGGACCCATGTGACGTCAGTGACCCACAAAGCTGTACTAAATTTGGTTTGTTGTACTGAAAGGAGCAGATATCTCAGACAGCTGTAAACCTTGCTTTGGCAGATTCTGTTCTCCAGAATACATCCTGCTAGTTTACAAGGGTTTGAGAATGAATGCAGAAGAAGAAGTAACGGTTCATGCCTGGAACGTGTGCCTACCAATGTTTACAGCGCTCATAGTTTTTAAAGAATTATCTGGTCATCATTTTTTAATAGTTTGTGACATTGCAGAATACAATTGTTTAGTAGTTTGAAGCCATGGAAATAATTAATGAAAATAGGAAGAACACAGTTTTTGAAACACAGCAGGAGGGGGGTAGGGATAGAATTAGAATTAGTTGTAGGTAAAGGTAGGCCCCATGGCAGCCACCTGATGTCACGGATGAATATAACTTCATGCACTAAGCCACAGCAGCTATTAATCAGGGTGGCCAGTTCCCTTTCTTACTGTCTTTACCTCCCCTAACTCATGTGTCAGGTACCCTATTACAGCTGAGTCGACAGGAGGAGTGGTCGTGTCCAGTGAGAAATCACAACTGGAATTTTTGTTTGTCCGGACAAGGTTTCGAACCTGGTATGCTGTAATCCAGTGATAGCAAGCAAGCTCACTATCAACTAGGCTACTGTGCTCCTCAGAATTAGTTTTAACACTGCGCCTAACACCTCTCCCCTCCAAACTCTAGCATTATCCCTTCTCATTAAATCATGGCATAATTTCACTAACATTAGCCATTTTTGTAATTTGTGCGACACGCTCTGCAAGTGATGTAAAATTATTGACTACATGAAAACTGTGTACACCATAACAAACTTTCAATGAACCTTTGCATAATTTCTGAGTTCATTCTATTTTCTGCTTATAGATTAACTATTACATAGGCACGTGTTCCAGACAAGGACAGACATGACATTATTCTATTGATCTGCTGATGCCCAAAAGGGGATCAAAGCATAGCAACCTTGCGACCTGCTATGCATGTTGTAAGAGACAGCTAAGGAGCTTTAGGGGTGTACTTTTCTATCCTATCACATGGGTCAAAGTGACCATAAAACCATGTCAAAGAATGAGTCTAGAGAACTGAGTTCATTATGTGTGGTTTACAGTTTATCTGTGATATCTCATCTTTCTGTGACACATTCCATCTTCAGAATGACTTCTGGGTTACTTTAGTATTCTATGGAATGGGTCAAGCCAACCCCACATTTCCTTATTCATCTTTAACAACATACATGACAGGTCATAGTTTTGCTATTCTGCGCAACACTTTAAGATCCTGTCAATATACTGGGGGCAACTAAATCTTCATATCCATGACAAGGGGCTGGCTGTGATGTGTACTGACCCAAATAAACATTAATTAAAGTCAATATTATTAATTTGAAGATTTGTCACAACTTTCTCATTTTCAGGCGGATCTCCCTAGTGTAATTGGGTTAAGCTGTTCGCCTTGAGTTCAAGAGGTCATGAGTTCGAAACTGACTCATGTCATTTTGTGTATAAAGTGGATTTTTTCAGAGATCCCTGTGAGTTATCACTTGAAGCTATGGAGTTACGTGCTATGAGTGGTACTATTGGCAGGCAGCATGCCACTTTGTTGAGAGTGATGAGTATATATGGAAACCGAGTACAGTGAAGTCAATCCTCTACAACTTTTGAACCCTTTTTTTAACTTTTCTAATTTTCAGATAATGAGAGATAAAAAAGACAGAAAGTAGAACAGACTGCAGATAAGCATCAACAAATGACTTCAGTAGTGGAATATGAAGAGTGGAAAATAAAAATATTAGAGCTGCTGAAACCTCTTGATGGAGCTTTACTAGCCCTACTGTCCATGAATGGAAACAATCAGGGCTTCATGATTGGGGTGCCAAAGAGGGAGTTTTAGTGGTGTACTTTGCTGTCCTATTACATGGGTCCTCCAATTGTGTTGTTAAATGTTGTGGGTGAAGTTGGAGTTGTCAGACTTTGGCTATTGTCAGCATGTGTCTCTTTAAGGTTTCTTTGATTGTCTCCATCTATCTAATTCTTGGTCTTCCTTGTTCCCTGTAGACTGATCTTCAGCTGTTGTATGCACAAAGTGCTGGTTGCTTTGGTTCCATTCTAATGATGTGACTAAACCACCTTGTTTTCTGTCTCTCAATATAGTCTTGAGATGGTTTTTATTTCTTCTCTGATATCTTCATTTCTCTGTTGGTCTCAGTGTGTGATATTTTTAACTTTTCTCAAACATCTCATTTCTCGCAAATGTATTGTTAAAACCATACCTTGAAAGGTGATTTGGTGCCACTAGAATGGGCCTGGTTCGATTCCCATTAGTCTCAAAAATTTTCACCCCTTGGGGGAACTGTATGCTAAAGATTTCAATGTGGTACCCTTATGACCCTGATGGGTGCAGGTTTATAAATAGAATAGATATTTAATGTAAATAAAATTGTTAAAGATTATATGAAGTACTTTGTCATTTTTTTTAACCACAATGAATGACAGAATTATATCAAAGAATGATTGTCCAGATTTAGAGACATGTCTCAGAAATAAGAGATTTCTTCTAAATCAATCGCTCTGATTCTGAAATATTTTTGAGTCATGACCCCATTTTAGAGAAACAAACTGATCTACGACCCCATTTTACGAAACAAAGTTACCCTCTACCCGAATACATTAAAAGAAGGTCTTGATATAGTTAGAAGAAAACATACAAAATTATAGCTTTTTGCGTCTTTACAGATGGTCGAAAAGCTGGCCAGTGCAAAATTTCATATGAACAAGGAGACCCTCAAATTAATTAAATTGCCAAAATGCATAGTGTCTATGTTTCTCGCGATTTCTTTCCTAGGCAAGTTTTATTGGTTGGTTGGTTAGTTGCTGATCCAGCAGTCCATGGGCTCATGCCCTTTGACCCAATGCTATTGTGTGATATATGCATGTGTTTGTCAGCTGTTCCATTTATGTTCCAGTAATGTGTTCCATTTATCTGTCCCTGGAGGGAGAAGCATTATCCTGATGTCATCCAGTGCTGTGCATTTAAAAAGGTTGCGGTCAACATTTTCATAGGGATGAGTGCACAGTCTGCACTCTGGATTGTGTGTCGTGGTTGAATTCTGTTCAGGTGATTGTTAAGCTGTACATGTTGTGTGGTGTGCAGTCGGAAGATGATACTCTGGTCTTTTCTTCCCAGGAGGTTGATGTTATCTTTAGGATTTGGGCTGGTCATATATTTATAGATTTCCCTCCCAGTGTTTCCCATAGCCCATCTGTTCACCCAATTTTCTTTAGTCACAGATTTCAGTATCATTTTAATTGTGTGCATGGTTGTTTATGTATATGGCTGTTCTTGTTGAGCTCCCATCTTTACTAGTCTGTCTGCCTTGTCATTGCCAGGTGTGTTTGAGTGGCCAGATATCTACTGCATAACAATGTAAGTAGCTGGTTGGCATGGTGATATATTTCCACCAGCTCAGGCTTACAATGTCCACCACATTCTAGTGCTTGAAGAGCGAACATAGAATATGTGAAAATAACAATGTTTTGAACTTTTGATGGAAAGGCATCAAATGTGGTCTTCAGGTGGTACAATGCAACTTCTAGTGCTGTTATTTCGGCTTCATAGTTAGAACATATCTCCCCACAGGCATCAAACAACTCATCAGATGTTTTGTCTGGATATTCCATATAGACACCATAACCTGTTTTGATGGTAGTTTTGAAAGCAGACCCATCAGTATAGACATGAATCGATTGTTCTGGGTAGGTGTCTATTGTTTTCTGTGTTGCTTTCATAAGACTTACTGGGTCTGAACTTTTCGGTGCATTATTTCTTAATTGTGTCTTGATTTCCGGCAATTTAAAACCTGCATGTTGTGATAAACATTTTTATACTCTTTGCAGTTCTTGTCTCAGAGGTGATAGCTGCCTTTTATTTCATCGACATGGCTCAGGGCTGACTTTTGTTTTATTCTGTGGTTTGGTTGCCAGTTTTCTACAAGTTGTTTCTACAAATGTAGAACCCCTTGAGATGTGGAGAGATATGGCTTCAATGGAGGCTTATGAAAGAAGCAAAAAAAAATGAACAAAGATCACCCAAATAAACAAGCCAGTTTTATTAAGATGTTGCTTTATCAATTTTTACTTGGAGGCTTTGAATGATAGTTTAAACAAGAAAACATGATCAGCCTTTTGATATAAATGTTGAAAATGTTTTGTGTATTGTAATTTGTAGATTTTCTTGTTTACATCATAACACCCTAGTTTTAGTGATAGTTCGTCGTGTTTAAGTGGACCATTCTAAAAAGTACATTTTTAGATAAATTTAACAAGATTATATGTGAAAGTAGATATGCTTTCAAAATAGGCAAAAAATTGCCAAATATTTCATTTTTTGCATTCTTTCTCAAACTCGAGTGGTAGAATGTAGTCTAGAGAACGGAATGGTTGTGTCATGGTCTAGAACATTGTTGAGATATCTACACCATTTGGCCTGTCATATTCAACTTAATCATGAGCCAGATATTTAAAATGGCAACCCTGTGAAAGAGATAGAAACCCTGTGAAAGAGATGGAAACTATGAAAGAGATAGAAACCCCATGAAAGAGATGGAAACCCATGAAAGAGATAGAAACCATGTGAGAGAGATGGAAACCCGTGAAAGAGATAGAAACCTCATGAAAGAGATAAAAACCCTGTGAAAGAGATGGAAACTATGAAAGAGATAGAAACCTCATGAAAGAGATAGAAACCCTGTGAAAGAGATAGAAACCTCATGAAAGAGATAGAAACTATGTGAAAAAGATAGAAACCTCATGAAAGAGATAGAAACCCTATGAAAGAGATGGCAACCCTATGAAAGAGATGGAAACCCTGTGAAAGAGATAGAAATCCTATGAAAGAGATGGAAACCCATGAAAGAGATGGAAACCCTGTGAAAGAGATGGCAGCCCTGTGAAAGAGATGACAACTCTATGAAAGAGATGGCAACCACATGAAAGAGATGGAAACCATGTGAAAGATAAGAAACCCTGTGGAAGAGATAGAAACCATGTGGAAGAGATAGAACCGTCGTTAAAGAGATAGAAACCTCGTGAAAGAGATAGAAACCTCGTGAAAGAGATAGAAGATGGAGATCCGTTGCAGTAAACGCTTGAAAATTAGACTTGAAATAGCCACGACTGCAATGCCCAGATTAAATACCATATGGGAGAGCAGAATAAGTACATCAGTGAAGATACGCCTAGATACCATTGTATGACATGTATACCATTATAGGTCATGTCGTAGTGTGAGACTCGGAATTGGGCGAGAGGTTCACGCTGTCGGTGGACGACACCTCGGCTAAGAAGACGAAAGCGCCATGGTCCAACTCTTCTCGTGGATGAGAAAAGGTTCAGCATCCGGTGGGCATAGGCACAGAACGTCGAATTACACGAGGCAGGTTCACAGACGGCGGAACACCTCGCGCGAGATTGACGTGAACGACAATCGTCTTGGCGAAGAGTCACTACACACCCACGTGACTGTCGACAGATAGGTAGGCTGTCACGGGCTAGGGAAGCCTACTACCCGAATTAAAGGCATGACAAAAATGGATGTGCTGGGCCTCGGATGTCTAGACCACAAAGTGAGCCAATCGAGGTACAAATAATACAGTTCAACTGTGGAACTTGTGGCACAGCGTCCTTCGCTCTCGCCGGCGGAAATCTCACGATTTATTCGTTGTGGTTATAAGATAATGAACGCAGAAGAAGAAGAATATGTCATGCATACCATATGTACCAATATAGACCTATAAATCTAAAAAATACATTTTCTATTTGTATGGGTACACAGATTTCTAGTTAAGATGTTGAGAAGAATATGCTATGTAATATGTCACTGTCATTAGAAGCGTTTAAGAGAGTTTCATGGCTAGGCCTATAACAATCAATAAACCATAACCCTTCACGGTCGTAGGGGTGTCACATTGGTTGCTTCAGCACACAGAGTCCTCCAGCGAATTATATCCTCAGCGATGCGGATGAGTGTGGAAATAGATGGTCCTGTCCATTCCTTGATGTTGTCTGTCCATGCCTTTATTTTCCCTCCTCTGTTTCTCCCCCCTTCGACATTTCCCTGTAGTATTGTTTTTGACAAGGAATCATGTCTGCATATATGTCTGAACCATGCTAGTTTTCGTCGTTTCACTATTGAAAGAAATGGTTCCTGAACTCCTGCACACATCTCTACTTTATTTCTTACGTACACATTGGTCTTATGTTCCCTATAGGAAATTCGTAGAATTTGTCTGTAGCATTTGTACTCGAAAACCTGTAATCTTCTCAGGCCTATATAGGGACCTACCACTGACTCTAAAATATGTATGCTAAGTTTGGCAATAAATAAACAGGATAGTGGAAAAATTAGAGGCAACAGTGATGTGGTTATGTAGAGGAAAGTGTTGACAAGACATAGAGGATTTATTTAATTGTAGTTGGATTATCCTAGGAGGATGAAAATGACAGAATACTTAATAATTATGACTTGATTTCCTTATCAATGCTTATCACATGACTTTCTTATCAATGCTTATCACATGCCTTTCTTATCAATGCTTATCGCATGACTTCCTTATCAATGCTTATCACATGACTTTCTTATCAATGCTTATCACTTGAGTTTCTTATTAGAAACAGACAATGAAGATTTTTAGGACGTGATTAGAAAAGTAAAACTTGAACATTTAGTAACTACGGGAAAGATCAAGGGAAGAAGAGACAGAGAAAGACAAAGAGAGAAATTTCTGGATGGGTTGTTACACAAAAAAGAAGTCACCAACTGAACTTATTAACAACATATGATACAGAAAATTGTGGAGAAGCATGATCGACTACTTCATTCGGCATGGCACTTGATTGATTGATTGTTGGATACTCATTGCGGACACGAAATGAATGATTCCAGCTGTTGAAAACAAGTGTTACAGACGTTTTGTTAAGAATTAGTTATATAGAACACACGACAAAAATATTTGTCCAGCAACAACTAAATAAACGTGTAGGTTATCAAGAACCACTTTTGGTAGGATGAAAAGTTGTAAATTTGTTTGATTAGGACATGTAACGAGACACGACTTTCTTTCTAAAGTTACTTTGCAAGAAATAGTCGAGGGTAGAAGAAGAAGAAGAGGAGATAGAAAATCCTAGATGAATAACATTAGGAAGTGGCCTGGACGTGATTTTTCTACTACGAATGACTGATGATATAGATGTTTGGGGGGGGGGGGCTTTTGTTCTGATGTATTCAGTTTACACCCCTACGTCCCTGTTGTGTTATAGTTATTATTATTATTATTATTATATAATTATTATCATTATTATTGTCAATAATATGGACTCCAACCTCAGTGTGGCCTATATGTCACTTTGACCTCTATGGGATATGACAGCCACCTATACCCCAAACCTCATTAGTCGCCTATTACGACATTCCTGAGGGCAAAGGGCTCAAAGAAAATGGGTTCAAAATACGTAGAGGATTGACTACACTGTACTCGGTTTTCCATATGTGCTGTCACTCTCAACGAAGCAGCACGCCGCCTGTCGAGAGTACCACTCATAGCACGTAACTCCGTAGATTCAAGTGATAATCCAAAGGGATCTCCGAAAAAATCCACCTTGTACACAAACGACACGAGTCGGATTCGAACCCATTGTATAAATATAAAAACAGTATTGTTGACCTCAACTTTTGTTAATCAACCCCCTCCCCCTCTTCTCTTCGTTGTCAACGGCCGGTTAACATTTCAGGATCCTGACCCGACCCTCAATTACTGTACATTTTCTGGTTGTACAGGACCTCTGACCTAATTTCTATGATTCCGGCCATTTTGCTAGACATGTGAATGCAAGTTGTATCGTCCCTACTTGTCGTTTTTGATGCATGCCTATATGTGTATGTTATCCTTGATAAAGGCCTTTCGGTCGAAACGTTTATTTGTGTGTGTATATGTGTTTCGTGTTATTAGCATAAATTCATTACCTTGTTTCACACTTTACCTGTTGGATTTAAGTTTTGCGCTGCAAGTACATATTTTTGATTTTCCTCAATTTATGCAAAGCCCTAAAATGAGATGAAACACTGGGAAAGTAAACATGTAGATTAAGACCATAAGACATATTCATTTATTCAGCTTAACATGTCCAACAATAATTCACAATTTCCTCTCCCAGATAATAGACCGACTTGCATAACTACATCTGTATGCGACAAGAGCACAATTGTAGTCAAAACTGTGCGATACCCAAACAATAAATATTCATTGAGATGAGGGCTAATGAGTAATGAGGTCAAGGTATCATATTCCAGTATCACAAACAATTGTACGCAGTGATGCCACAACTGATTAAAAATATTCATTTTGGATTTTGGGCAACAGTCTATGGTGCTGGTTTTACGAAGTGTTAGTGTCGAAGGGAGGTGAGCAAGAGATTAGAAGAGACACAAGTGGGAGAGTAACATCACAAGATGGATAGTTTACAGGCTAGCTGAGTGCACCATTAAAATAAGAGACAGGGGATGGAGGTCTGTTGCAGTAAACTTTCGTTGCGAAGACGGCACTCGATGACACTTGATGATGAGTTAGTTTATTCCTTTAGTGCCAAGGGCGGCCCATAGGGCAGAAGTCATGTTTCTTCATGTCTTGCGGTTTGTTGCAGGCTATTGTAGTTCTTGGGTGGTGTTAATACTCATTGTCATTGCCTCATTCTTCGTAGTGTGGTCCTGGGTCTTCCACGTTTTCGTTTTTCCTGTTACAGACCCCGACAGAGCTGAGACCAAGCCATTCGTTAAGGGAAGGGGGGGATATGGAATGTTGAACCATTAACACTCCCAGAATAAACATATCAGAACATTAATTTCAGTTCTATGAATTTTGCCAAACTGTGGATAAACCCCACCCCGTAGCAATTTTTCATAAAAAGAACATCAAAAATTTAGTTTTAGAGGTATTTAAACACGAAAACACACGAATTGCCTTTTCTTTAATCATACTTCCCGTATCTAATTCCCCTGCGCAAAAACATATCAAAGGCATTGCAAGAGACAGATGATTACTGTGGTCAGTTTCAGTAAATCTTCGTTGCGGAGACGGCATTTTGATGTCCTGTCTTTCAATTATATGTTCTTTACTTTTAGGTGTCTCAGGATTGCATGACTTTCGGTTGTATTCACTTGATGATGATGCTTATTATTACAACATAGACCTATGTACATTGTGTGTGCAACATTATAATTAAATGTACATTTTATAAGATTTACGTTATTGTCTATCCCCAGGTGAATGATGGTTGATCGCATTCACACTTGCCGTTAAGCGTAGGGGTGGTAGCTTAAGCTTTCGTTCCAAGGCCAGATGTGTCGCCGAGGTTGCATTTAGTTCATGTTTGTTCAAGGCTATCTTGATGTTTTCTATCCACCGTTACGTTTTACTGTGCTTAAACTTACAAATAAAATGGGGTTGTCTTGTGAATTTTTATCCGAGAATATCTAGGGGTATTTCTAAAACGCTAGTGGTAACCGTGATTGTACGGGAACTGAAAATAAGACAGGTGAACTATAGTTTTAAAGTGTTCCTGTATGACAGCGTTCCTTGAATAATTTCAATATGGACCAGGTCGTAGGTCACGGACGATTGATTTTAAAATGTGGTTGCTGTTAACTGGTAGTGTACACCAAGCTCAACTAGTAAACGTACGCCGTTCACACTCTTCACAGACGGCTAGCAGAAGTCTGTGTCGTCAAGTGTTGTGTAATTTTATACCGGCTCTCTGACTCGAAGGCGAACAAGTTTGTCACGAATTCATTGATTGAATCACAGAAAGCTGATTAAGGTATAATAAACTAAACAAATTTCCGGTTAGTTAAAAGTTCTAAGTCTATGATTTAAAATCTTCTGTTTAAATAATTAGGCATTATTAATTTATGTTGTAGTTGATAGTTGCATATTATAAGTTAAATACTACTAATAATAATTAATAATATATCTAGGCCTAATCAATCCAATGTGCAGGCGTACAAGAAAACCGGTGAGTCAGGAAGTAGTAAATCATACTTGAATCATTAATTAGAACTAGACCTATGGCGCTCAGTGTAAACAAGTTAAACAAGAAATCCCAATTTACACTGTAAATACCGGGATTTCTTGTTTAGCTTGTTAATAATACAATTGACTGTTACTAGTGTTCCTCGATACTTTTTTAATGTTAATCAGTTGACAGTACAGTAGCCTCGAGTTAGGCTATTCGCTTACATCAGCACTCTCATTAGAAATGCTTAATTAAGTTAATTAGTGTAAATACAGTGTAAATAGTAAATCATAGTGAAAGTTTAGTTACCAAATACATGAGTGTTATTTACAGTTACTTAGTTATAGATGACATATTGATACTATATTATTTTACTATATAACTATGATTGTGGATTCTTTCTTCGTTCTCATCATCATCGTTAAGTGCCGTCTCCGCAACGAAGGTTGGCTGAAACGTATCTCCAGCATCTCTTGTCTTGGTGGTGCACTCTGCTAGACTGTAACCTGTCCATCGTGTGATGTTACTCTCCCACTTGTATCTCTGCCTACCTCTTGCTCGCTTCCCTTTGACTTTACCCTCAAGTAAGGTCTTCAATAAGGTGTCATGTCTTTTAATGTGTCCAAAGTATTTTTATTTGCCTGATCTTTATTTCTCTTAGTAGTTCTTTCTTCATATTAAGTGTCTTTAGCACCTCTTTATTTGTTTTCTTCTCTTTCCATGATGTTCTCCCTATTCTTCTATATACCCATATCTCAAAGGCATCAATTTTGTCTTCTAATTGTTTATTTAGTGTCCATGTTTCTGAGCATACATTAATATGGAATAGATGTGGCATTTTATAATTCTTGTTTGTACTTTGTTTAGATATTAATAATTTCCTCATGTCATTGAAGGTACTTTTAGCCATTCCTATTCTCCTTTTAACTTCTGTTTCACATCTGCCATCATTTGTGACTATGTGTCCAAGATATTGATACTGTTTTACTTGTTGTCTCATCTCTAGACAACCGTTGTTTGACATCTGTTAGAATTTTGTGGATTTCTTCTCTAGACAACCGTAACTTGGCATCTTTTATAATTCTGTGGATTTCTTCTTCTCTTCTCTAGACAACCGTAATGTAACATCTTTTATAATTCTGTGGATTTTTTGTGTGTATGTTTCTAGCATTGCTTGGTATACCAAGGCCTGGCTCAATCCTAGTTTGATTCTCCGCTGTGACCTTTGTTCTACTTTCACGGTATTATCTAACCTTTGCAGCATGATTAGTAGAATTTGTATTTAAAATTAAGGTACATTAATTGAAAAGGCATATTAATTTCGTATTAGTATTTACATTAGGGATGGGGTAAGGGTTCACATTGGTATGAGTAGTATGGATTGACAGGAAGAGGCGAAATGACACCGGACAAGGAAAATACAAAAATGACAACAAATATGTGACACGAAACAAACAGAAACTATGGATCGACTAAAGTCATACAAGAGACAGGCGCTCATTGATGCCGTCGGGTTTCAGAGTGCCATATTGATAAATGTAGCGGTTCTCAAGTGCCAGACGGGCCTGGTCTTCAGAGAAGCAAGACTTAATGGCCGTAACCTGAATGTCCTGGGCGCCCCGATGGCCCATGCCATTAAAGTGGATGTCAACAGGCAAACCCGAATGGTTTTTTTATGCTGTACAAATGTGCAAATTATGCTGTACAGAATTGGTCTGCGAGCCTCCTTCCAGTTTCACCTATATATGTCATGGAGCAACGCTTGCATATGATGGCATAGATGACGTTGCGGGACACACATGTGAAGCTCTCCTCAATGGTAAAGGTGGTTTTAGGGAATGTTACAGACCGGATCTGGGTGACATAGGCACAAGTGTAGCATTTGTTGCATTTGCATCTGATGGTGCCAAAATGATTAGGAATATCAGGCTGGAGGTGACTCTGGACCAATAGATCCCTGAGGTTCTTGTCACGTCTGTAAGCAACAAGAGGGGGGTTACAGAACACTTCCCGTGTCTTGGGGACACCCCCCACCCGTAAATTAAATATCTCAACCTCCAACCACTTATTGGTAATACAGACATACAAATAATTAAGGGGGGGGGGGAGAATTGCCTGCATTTTGTTTCGCTTTCCACAAAAAAGGTAGGCCTGTTTACTTGGTATGCAACTAAAAAGTTAATTCACACGAACAGCTGCTCACTCTCTTTAACAGAAAAAAATACAGCCCTCATTCTTTGGAGACATCATGAGGAGAGGAAAGAATTGGTATCTGAAATGATTAACTGTTTTTTGAAACAGAATGCTGCAGACATGATCACCATCACACAGCATGGACTATAAGAGAAATGATCGACAGCACACGAAACAGAAGAATGCATACACATTTTAATTGCCATACAGCATGTATTATAGGAAGAAATGATTGACAGCTTATGCAATACAAGGATGCAGACAGACATTTTAACCAATGTCGCACAGCATGAACTATTAGAAGAGTGGTATGAAGCTTCTTCTCTTAGTATTGCATGCTGATGGAGATGTTAGCTGATGCTGGCAGATGTTAGTTGATGGAAATGTTAGCTATTGGAGATCTTAGCTAATGGAAAAGTTAGCTGATGGAGATTGGAGATGTTAGCTGATGCTGGCAGATGTTAGTTGATGGAAATGTTAGCTATTGGAGATCTTAGCTGATGGAAAAGTTAGCTGATGGAGATTGGAGATGTTAGCTGATGGAGATTGGAGATGTTAGCTGATGCTGGCAGATGTTAGCTATTGGAGATGTTAGCTTATGGAAAAGTTAGCTGATGGAGATTGGAGATGATTGCTGATGCTGGCAGATGTTATTTGATGGAAAAGTTAGCTGATGGAGATTGGAGATGTTAGGTGATGCTGGCAGAGAAGAATTCATCCAGACAAGTCAACAACTGCTTGGTCCATTCACATGAAGAAATATTTGTATTAACTTAAACAGTAATACATGAGTAAATATAGAAGAAAACTTGGATGGTAGTACAAAAGTGAATATGGAAGAAAATATAAAAATGGGTTAATAGCAATTAATGTGTAACAAACAATACACGGAAATGACTTTTTGAAGTAAATGTTTTCATCATAATCAAGTCCATAGCCCTTAATGTTGTAGGGATGCCACTCTGAAAACATGAACAAATTTCACAATTTTTCTCAGTTCTTTGTTTAAGTGTGGAGAATCTGAATCCTGTCCATTCTTTAATATTATCCATCCATATTTTTTCTCTATCCTCTTCTACTTGCACCCTCAGCTGTTCCCTGCACAATAGTTTTAATAATGGTCCATAATACAGAACTCAGTAAGCCAATTATGGCAGGAGTGAAAACAAAACATTATGACTTAAACACAAGTTTCATAATGTGAACAACAACACACTGAGATGTTGTACAAGTGAATGACTGGACATGACGAATGTCTCATGATACGTCACATGAATCACAAGACACAGGTTAAATGACATGTACAGAAACACACAATTAATACAATTAAGTTATTGTCTCTCAGAGAACGCATTGCTAATGTGATCGATTGTCACTAATAGTGTATTTCCAACACATATGGCTGAGGGTTGAAATCTTCTGGATGTGCTGCTGAGGGTTGAAGCCTTCTGGATGTGCTGCTGAGGGTTGAAGCCTTCTGAATGTGCGGCTGAGGGTTGAAGCCTTCTGGATGTGCTGCTGAGGGTTGAAATCTTCTGGATGTGCTGCTGAGGGTTGAAATCTTCTGAATGTGCTGCTGAGGGTTGAAATCTTCTGAATGTGCTGCTGAGGGTTGAAATCTTCTGAATGTGCTGCTGAGGGTTGAAATCTTCTGAATGTGCTGCTGAGGGTTGAAATCTTCTGAATGTGCTGCTGAGGGTTGAAATCTTCTGAATGTGCTGCTGAGGGTTGAAGCCTTCTGAATGTGCTGCTGAGAGTTGAAGCCTTCTGAATGTGCTGCTGAGAGTTGAAGCCTTCTGAATGTGCTGCTGAGGGTTGAAGCCTTCTGAATGTGCTGCTGAGGGTTGAAATCTTCTGAATGTGCTGCTGAGGGTTGAAGCCTTCTGAATGTGCTGCTGAGGGTTGAAGCCTTCTGAATGTGCTGCTGAGGGTTGAAGCCTTCTGAATGTGCTGCTGAGGGTTGAAGCCTTCTGAATGTGCTGCTGAGGGTTGAAGCCTTCTGAATGTGCTGCTGAGGGTTGAAATCTTCTGAATGTGCTGCTGAGGGTTGAAATCTTCTGAATGTGCTGCTGAGGGTTGAAATCTTCTGAATGTGCTGCTGAGGGTTGAAATCTTCTGAATGTGCTGCTGAGGGTTGAAATCTTCTGAATGTGCTGCTGAGGGTTGAAATCTTCTGAATGTGCTGCTGAGGGTTGAAGCCTTCTGAATGTGCTGCTGAGAGTTGAAGCCTTCTGAATGTGCTGCTGAGAGTTGAAGCCTTCTGAATGTGCTGCTGAGGGTTGAAGCCTTCTGAATGTGCTGCTGAGGGTTGAAATCTTCTGAATGTGCTGCTGAGGGTTGAAGCCTTCTGAATGTGCTGCTGAGGGTTGAAGCCTTCTGAATGTGCTGCTGAGGGTTGAAGCCTTCTGAATGTGCTGCTGAGGGTTGAAGCCTTCTGAATGTGCTGCTGAGGGTTGAAATCTTCTGAATGTGCTGCTGAGGGTTGAAATCTTCTGAATGTGCTGCTGAGGGTTGAAATCTTCTGAATGTGCTGCTGAGGGTTGAAATCTTCTGAATGTGCTGCTGAGGGTTGAAGCCTTCTGAATGTGCCGCTGAGGGTTGAAATCTTCTGAATGTGCTGCTGAGGGTTGAAATCTTCTGAATGTGCTGCTGAGGGTTGAAATCTTCTGAATGTGCTGCTGAGGGTTGAAATCTTCTGAATGTGCTGCTGAGGGTTGAAATCTTCTGAATGTGCTGCTGAGGGTTGAAATCTTCTGAATGTGCTGCTGAGGGTTGAAATCTTCTGAATATGCTGCTGAGAGTTGAAGCCTTCTGGATGTGAAAGAAAACATTGGAAAACCCACGTTTCAATAGTCAAGTTCATTCCTCATAATTCTCAGAGCTCAAACAAACATTTGATATATTTTTCTTCTATATTTTCTAATTATACATGGATAACTAGATATCTTGGCTGTGTGGTTAGAACGCTGTTCTCAGACCCTTGAGGTCCTGGGTTCAATCTACGGTTGGGACATAATTTTTTCTTTTAGAGGTGCAATCAAAGTCCTTTCTGTACATGTTGAGTCATCTGCTATGGCAAATCAGCCTTTATTTCTATAGCCCATAGAAAGCCTCCCTTCACCCATTCACACGAAAAATGCAGTAATTAAAGCTTTATATGGATTCCTTTCTATCACTTAAGTTTCAACATACTGTGCTGCTAGTTTACAGCAATACTGTGATAGTTGTACTTTTCAGTTCAGTACATTTATTTTCAGCACAACATAACATACTAATTCTATGAGTATTTCAAACAGAGTTGTAATCACATTGGAGCCTTGTGGTTCCTTACACCTGAAGCTTGAACATGCCATTGTCAGATGCTGAAATTGAGCTTCGTGAATTGAGAAATGAGCTTGATCAGGTATTTATTAAGTACATTTTAAATTTTTTAAAATAATTTTAGTGTTGTTATACTTTTACTACTGGTTAATTAACAACAAACAACAGGGCAGTGCTGCAAGCACTCTTAGAAACATCAATGATACTAGAACAGAGACTCAAAGGGACAAGCATATTCTTCCTGTACGACTATGTCATTTCTCCAATATAATGAAAATTAACCTAAAGATCTAACAAAAACAACATTAGAACAGTTAGATCTACTGTATTATAAAAACAAGGTGTTATTACAGTGAGTCCATGCATACTTCCAAATTGCAGGAAATGAGACATCTGACAGATTTTAAAACTACAGGCAAAAAAAATAAAATTCAATCACAAATTTCCACAGAAGGAAGGAAAAACAATCATCAAAAGAAAATATAAACATACACGGAGATAGAGAACAGCCAGCAACTTTACACAAGATTCCATCCTAAAGCTTCACAGATCACAGCAAACTACCATCTTTAGGCTTTGCACAGGATACGACTATCTAGACACTAGGCACATCTCCACAAAACAAAGTTTGTCCAAACTGACTAATGCCCATGTCTAAAAGAGTTCCCAGACTCCAGAAAACATCTTGTGGATATGTCCACTATTTAGTGACCTGAGGATTAAATCCTGACCCCACCCCCTTGAGACAAAACTGGAAATGAAGTTGTGGAGCACCAGCAAGGACCTCCTGCTGACGATAGAATTTATGGAAATAATAAACGTTCCAGTATATATTGCTAAGAATAGGAAACTGGCCACAGAAATTATAATTTGGAAATTTTTTTACAGCAAAAACTAAACAGAAAATGATATTGTAGTCTGTGTGAAGAAACCTTGAGGATAGAACTGAATAATTGTTATAAAACAACAGCTGGCTCAATGTGAAGACTCCTTGATAATAGAACTGAATAAATGCCATAAAATGCATGCCTCAGAACATTGAGAACCCCTTCAATCCAACTTCTTATTGGTCTTCCTCTGCCTCTTGCTGTTTCAATTTTTATGTTGTATGCTATGTCCAATAAGGGTTCATTCTCAATAAGTGGCCGAACCATGTCAGTCTATGTTTTTCAATATATTTGAACACAAACATTGTCCCAACAGTATTATAATTTCTTTATTCCCCACATGATCTATTCTTGTTCTGTTTGCTGCTTTATCTTATTTCACATGCAGTAAACTTTCTCTCTTTTTCTTTATTTAGTTTCCATGTCTGATAATGATAACACAATGTAGGTATCAAGACTGAATTTTTTTCCTTGTTCTTTTGGTTTCCACCAGGATACTTCTGTGTTTCAAAATCTGTGTACGTTCATTATTTACATAGTTGTCTTTTTTAATTCTTGTTGACACATCCTCTGAGATTATTGAGTTTTTCCGTAGCCACTCGTTCCTCGACAGCATTCTTTCATCCGATTAGCTCCATGTACCCTAGTTATCTCGCCTCAATACCTTGCTGTCAGGGTTCTTCCTCCTCTGATAGAGTTAAATTTGTTCTTACCTTTCATCCCCATAACTCTTCTGTTCAACACATCATGCTTAAACATTATTCCCTTCTCCAGTCTGATCCTTACACCCATGACACTTTCCAGAACTTACCTCAGGTGGCCTATAGGTGCAACAAAAATCTGAAGGACATCTTGGTCCATAGCCATCTTAGGTCTTCTGTTTCTGACCATTTTGGTACTGTACGTTGCTCACACGGTCATTGTTATACATGTCCTTATGTGGTTCAGATGCGCTTCATTTCCCAAGGCCACTTTCTCCATTGATGAGACGTTTACATGTGATTCCCGTAATGTTATTTACGTGATCATATGTAAACGCTGCTGCAAGCAGTACATCGGGGAAACAGCTTAAGATTGAGCAACCGCTTCTGTAACGATCTTCATGCCATCAAGCACAGAACACCTACTCTTTGTTGCCACACATTTCAACGGTGATCGCCATCGTGGTTGTCTTGATATTCAGGTCATTACCATCAGACCCTGCACCACCAATGATAGATCTAGGTACGCTCTAGAAAATCGTCTTATTTTTGAGGTGGGTATCCGCAAGCCATTTGGACTCAATTTTGACCACTCTTTTGTCTAGTTCTCAGCCGGTGTGGTCTTTGTCTTTATTCATTTTGTTCTGTCATTTACGTCATCTTTTTGTTCATTTCATATCCATCTATATTTATTTACATTTTTATGTACTTCCTGTTCCTATCCTTTCGGCATCCCACTTCTATATTTCGGTTGGACACCTTTGTGTTGTTTGGTTATTTCTATTTATCATCTTTTGATGTTTTGTGCATATCTTGATAAAGACCTTTTGTCAAAACGTTGATTATGTCGTGTGTATTGTTATTAGTAGGGCTCGGATTTTCATGAAATGTCATATTTTTTTCCTGAAGCATATTTTCAGTTTTAAGTTAATTTCTACATGTTTCAAGCATTTCTGAACAATTTTAAGCTGTTTTTATTTGTCATATAAATGCATAGTTTGACCATAATTTTGATGAGGTCATATTTTGCCTGAAATTGGAGATTTAGGTCATATTTTGCATATTTTCTGGTGTACTCAACGTTCTGGTGTACTCTGTTTGCTTATCAATGTTAGCACATCTTAAACTATGTTTAGAGACAAATTGTGAGGATTGGCTATATTTCTGAATGTGTGTATTAGTGAATATGCATGTGTGTCTTTCATGCGACTGTAGGGAAGGGAAGACATCAGTCAACTCTTTTATGTCAGTCGGCATCTGTGAATCAAAAAGGGAGTGACATCCGCTCAATACTTCAAAATAATTTTCTGGGTTTTGTTTCGAAAGTAAATTGTAGGAAACAATTTCAAATGTTTCAACATCAAGAGCGAATATTTCTGGATTTGTTAAAACTTCCAGTTTCAATTTAAACCGTTTGGCGCCCATTTGTATGTTACAATTATTAATTTGCCATTTGCAACAGTGACTACATGATCTCGTGCTCTAGCTCATAAATATAATAGTCTTAATAATAGTGTTATATTTTATATTGTTTATGGTTGATTCACTGGAATAACTTTGTTTTACAATGCCTAAAGTGTCTAATTCTAATGGTGCAAAGTTGCGTAAATTTGTGCAGGAATTTGGTTCAAAAGGTATTTAGTACCGATGGAGAAATATTGTACTGTACACTGTGTGAGGTCAAGGTTACAGCTGGAAAACGGTTTAATGTGCAACAACATTGCAATACTTCTAAACATATGAAATGTTTAAGTAGACTTTCTAAAATGGAAGGAAGACAAAGTTTATTACTTGAAAAATGTTCTGCTACTTCCTCTTCTTCTTCGGGAAACACAGAGACCGGTTTTTATAAAGATTTGTGTCATATGATGGTTTCATCAAATATCCCTTTAAATAAATTGCAAAATCAATATTTCCATCAATTTCTGGAGAAATACACTAGCCATCCTATCCCAGATGAATCTACTTTAAGGAAAAATTATCTCTCCAAATGTTATGAGGACATGTTAAATAAAATTAGAAATTCTATTGCAGATAGCAAGATATGGGTTTCCTTAGACGAGACTACTGATGTAGATGGCAGGTTTGTCGCAAATGTTATAGTTGGAACTTTAAAAGGAGATCAACCAGGAGAAAAATTTGTCCTTAACTGTGAAGTTCTTGAAAGAACAAATCATACCTCCATAGCTGTTCTATTTGATAATTCCATGAAGCTGTTGTGGCCAAATGGAATAGAAAGAAATAATACCCTTCTATTAATAACAGATGCTGCTCCCTATATTAAAAAGGCTGCTAAAGGACTTCAAATTCTCTACCCGAAATTGATCCATATTACTTGCCTTGCTCATGCACTGCATCGAGTAGCTGAGGAAGTTCAAGGTAATTTTCCTGATTGGGACAAGCTTATTTCAAATGGGAAAAAAATATTCATCAAGGCTCCTCTTCGAGTACAAAAATTCAAAGAAGAAGCTCCTCAACTACCACTTCCTCCACAACCTATCCTTACACTTTGGGGTACATGGCTGGACGCTGTAAAGTATTACTGTGACAACTATTCAACACTAATTAAAATATTTAATGCCCTAGACAAAGATGACGCAACATCAATACAAGCAGTGCAAAGCTTATTTTCTACCAGACTATCACAAAATCTGACTTATATAAAGTCAAACTTTTTGGCAATTACAAAAGCAATAAAACGTCTGGAAAGCGAAGGGACTGCACTTTATGATGCATTAGATATTGTGAAACAAATTCAAACAGAAATAAATGGATCACATGGTGAAGTAAGCAACAGGATTAAAGTAAAATTAGAAAGTGTTCTTCATAGAAATTCTGGTTATTTCTCATTGTGCAAAATTGCAGACATACTTAGTGGTAAACATGCAACATTTCAAGAGGATGAACCTGAACTTTCAGCAAATGATCTGACATTATTTAGATTTGCCCCTGTGACATCATGTGATGTAGAACGAAGTTTTTCAAAATATAAAACAATTCTCAGTGACAATCGACGATCGTTCAAATTTGAAACTCTAAAAATGCATGTTGTTGTCGGTTGCAATTGTACAAACAATGAAAACTGAGGAATAAATGTGGTGTTTTTATACATGCTTTGTTAAGTATTACTACTATGTAGGTACTATGACTACTATGTAATGCGTAAAACCAAAAAAAAATAAATAATAATTTGCGTTTTATTTTGGGTTCATAAATGAGAAAAACCTTATGGTCATATTTTAGGTCATATTTTGCCTTTTTTAGGTCATATTTCAGGATTTTTAGGTCATAAAAATCCGAGCCCTAGTTATAAGTATGATTTTTAGCTTGTTTTCCGTTGTGTGTATTATTTCACGTGAGCTTGTGTGCTAGTCGTCGCGCAGTAAAACTTCATCACCTGTTTTCTATGTATTTTTTTCATACAGTTTTGTTAGCAGTATTACATTTTATTGATTGCTAATTTGTCATGAGAAGCAAGGAGGCACAAGAATAGAACAACAATTTTTCAACAGCAGAAAGAAGAAATGACTGCAGGAAGTTATTGAACCTGCAAAATATTCTGAAGGAAGAAGTAGTTACAAAATACAGTCCCGTTTACAGAAGAGAAATATGCAAAAATGAATTATGTTTGCATATTCTACTCTGACTTTAATTTTAGTTATGCTTCTTTACACTTTGGTAAGTCTTTCCAATATATGTAGTGTGTGATTCTTGTCCATTTTTTTTAGTATCATTTATTTTCTTATATTAACAGAATTTCAAGCCAATATTTGATAGGGTAAGTGTCATTTCTTAACTTATTTTACTTTAAATAAGCATTTTATTATTAATAAACTTGCTTTACTGTTTACCAAGTGGCTGTGTTTCCTACTATTTTGTGGGTTTCCTGTTACGTAAGTTGTGACAAAATCCACCTATTTTGGATATCTCATTTTTGAACAATAAAATGAAGACTGATATGTCGGGCCATTGGAGCAAATAAAACTGTGATATAGCGTATTTCCATTCTCTTGACTACATCTTGCTGGAAATCTAGTAGGACCGGACCATTGTCCTGCTACAAGAGAGTCCAGTGGGGGTTTGAGAATGAACGCAGAAGAAGAACATGAAAAAGAAGAATGGAGCTGACTATGTGTGAACAAAATTATTATTATATATTTGTTCAGACGATCTTTTGATCGAAACATCAACCGTTTCGCACTTAGTTATGTTATCGTTATTATCATCTATTTATTAGCAGTGGTAGGAATTTGCATACAAGGTAGTATAACTTTTCAATTTTGCTGTCTGAGAAAGCTTTTTAATGTGAGATGAAAGGATCATATCTCTTGACATCGGAGATCCTCCAAAAGTCTAAGATGGAAAGACTCTACCTTGTTGATTTGGTCTCAACTTTGTTGAACCAGATATGTTGTTCGTATGCCAGACAAGCATCTTCCAGAGTGTGTTCTATGGTGGAGCTGTGGATAGGTAAGTGTTCAAGTCTAGATGAGAAATGATTTTTTACCACATAAGCCTGCTTGAAAACGTCCCTCAAGTACTGCAGAATTGATCCAAGCTCTTGGTAAACCATGACTATTGTAACCATGAGCAACTGTCACAATGAGTAACCATCTCCTTCAATAACAATAGCTATTAGTAATCATCTCCATCAGTAACAATATCCATGAGTTGTTGTCTCAATCCCCAGGAGTCTTGTGTGATTCGCTCTTCTTATGTACAATGGGGTAGTTTCTCCACAGCTTTATTTCATACTCAGAAGACTCCTCCCAACTCTCAGTGGTGTGTGATGCTTTGAGAAGTCTCTCACTCACAGAGAATACATTCTAGGAGCTTCGTGTCATTTCTAGTTCAATGCTTTGATGAGAAGTCTCCCATTTAAAGAGGATTGTCTGATTTTGGGCTCTCCCAGGTAAATATTATGTCCTGCACAAAGTTTCTTCCTACACTGCCATCTGCCACCTTTTCATAGCCAAGACACCATATAGCTATGACAATGGTCTGGGATGGAATGTGACGTCTATTGCTGGATTTTCTGATGCACCACAATGGGAAACAGATGTATAGACGAAATGCCGGGGGGCTTCCAAAACAGGAAAGACACTATATGTTGACATGACATGCACTGAGTTTCTTGATTATAAATTGGCTTCACAGCATGTGGGGCATTCCCATAAGTGCTCTGCTCTCAATTCCAGCAGCCATCCTAGTGTATGTAGACTCAAGAGTCCTAGTCAAATGTTGATTGTGTGATCTTCGGAACTTTCCAAAAAATGTACTTTTCTTTCCTTCACCTCTAGATATTCCCATTTATGACATTCTCTGTATGTTTACGTTCTCAGCCTCATTGACTTCATCTTGAAATGAATTTATTACTGCCTTCATTAAGTCTGCTTTATCTCTTCCCAGCAATGTGCTGGCCATCGCTGCATTGCCTGCCAGTAAGTCGGCTCTCTTGTTTCCTCTGACCCCAGCATGAACACTGAGAGTTTACTGTTGCATATGGTTGGTCTGATAGCCAGCAGTGAGAACTTCAGACCCTCCACACACAGAATAACTATAAGTAGCTATTGCTACAGGCATGTACTCACTGCAGTAAGATAATAGTAAGAACACTTGAGATTGATCATTCCTCTCTGACTTTAAGTATTTCCATTTAAGTAGGTTATTGTTGGGTTATTTGTTATAAGTAGATTTGTCTTATTGTATTCTTTGTTTTATAGTATGGGTCTGGAGGCATTGGAATGGCAGACCTCCAGAGCGAGCTGGAGTCTGAGAACTTGCTTGAGCATATACCAAGATCCAGGATGAACCAACTGATAACCAATGCTGACCGGGACAGAGATAGGAGGATTAACTATTCAGAGTTTGTGAGAATGGTTAGTGTATATGATTCTTGATTAGAAATTGGCTTCACAGCAATCTTTAGTTTTATGGTATAGTTGCTAACTAGTATGGTTAGTGTAATTGTAGAATCATTGATATAGTTGCTGTCTAGTATGGTTACATCTTAAGTATAGATTCTATGTAAAGAAATGGCACATCACAAGTATTTATCTCACATGGTAGAAAGAAGGTTTTCCGCTAAAAAATATTGTAGAAAATGAATGAGTTTTATTTATGAGCTATTTGATTAACAGATTTCTTCCTGAAAGCAATGGCAAACTACAAGAGTAATGTGCCTAGTAATTCTATTTTGAACAAATCAAGAAACGTTAAGATCAATAAACATGGAAGAGGGCTAGCTCATTAGTCAAAATGACAAAAGCTGAACGTGGTCATATAAATAGACATAACAGCATGGATTGATTAATAGTTGAAGGAAGAATTAACTGCAACAGGGGAAGAGGGCGCCCAAGACGACGATGGTGGAGTGATATATCAGATTGTTTAAACATGTCTCTAGCAATGAAAGGTCAACTTTCCCAGAACCATGAAGTGTTCAGAGAATCCATAAGGAAGAGACCATGTTCTGGAAAGAATATGTCACATGATGATGAATAGAATTAAATGACACATCCCATATACGTATGTCACATAACAGAAAGAAATGGCACATCCCATATATTTATGTTACATAGTAGAAAGAAATGGCACATTCAATGTATTTATGTCACATGGTAGAAAGTAATGGTACATTCAATGTATTTATGTCACATGGTAGAAAGAAATGAGTCATCCATTCCTATATTTCAGATGACTGAGGACTTGACAGCAGAGGAGCGTAGACCATTTAAACGGTTTATGAGAGCGGCGACTGCACACATTATACCCAGAAGAGACCGGGAGGATTTTCTAGCTAACTATACCTGCTGTCCTCCTCCCATATTCATACCACTCATAAGTATTGCTGAGGTATGTTACTAGTTCTTTAGTTTCATGTTGCCAGCAGTAGGTCTATAGTTGAGGTATGCATACTACAATTAGACTTACGTAAAACACAGGTTTATATATCGTCTCAATGGGACACCATAGACTATATCTAACACTAGTGGGTAATGATGGGCAATGATGAGCACATAAAAAATCATAAAAATTACAATACACAAATCATATTCAACGTTTCAACCAAAAGGTCTTTATCAAGACACAAACATAACATTAAAAGACGACGAATAGAAAAATTATCACAACGTCCAACGGAAATATGGAAATGATATGCCGGAAGGGATCATACCTTCCGGCATATCATTTCCATATTTCCGTTGGACGTTGTGATAATTTTTCTATTCGTCGTCTTTTAATGTTATGTTTGTGTCTTGATAAAGACCTTTTGGTTGAAACGTTGAATATGATTTGTGTATTGTAATTTTTATGATTTTTTATGTGCTCATCATTGCCCATCATTACCCACTAGTGTTAGATATAGTCTATGGTATCCCATTGAGACGATATATAAACCTGTGTTTTACGTAAGTCTAATTTTTGTTACGTTTCACGCAGTTACCTTGTATTGTATGCATACTAGGAAGCCAGAGGACAATTTTTAAAAATCTGGCTTCCTACTTAAGTTTACTTGTATAAACAATTATTCGAAGCAAAATTGTATTGTCTATATATGTTATCCATGTTTACAAGAAGACCTATCGGCCCTTGTATAACCAATACGGATATTATGTTATATGTTTGTTGTTACTGAGGATATTTCAAAACCTGTACAGGATGTTTGTTGTTGTTGTAATAGTCCTTGTCTCGATCGGTCCGTTCTGGTGACTTTCTGTGCACGGTTTGAATGGCTTGATGAAATCGCATCTTTTTTTGGAGATGCGGTTAGTCAAGTACGGAAGAACGCATGTTCAATAGTTGCTAGGCGATTTGGTGCCGTTGAACGGACTGGTTCAATTCCCGCTAGTCTCAAGAATTTTTTTTAATTGTCCTCTGGCTTCCTACTTAAATTTACTTGTATGAATCATAAAACTGGAAATTTGTGCAATAGAACAAGGAATGTGTTTAACCAGCAGGGCACAGGAACTGTAAGCATGCTTCATCATTTGTTGGAGAAAACAGCACCTATGCATCTACAGAGTGCAGTGTTATCAGATTATAACCAATAACCTCAGATTCTGATTTAAGTATGCTTTATTTGTGATTCTTATTTATGAATATTGTCTCTTCTTGTGACAGATAGTTGTGTTCATCATTTACGTGTATGATCTGAGGGATAGAGGTATCCAGACCACAGCAACTGAGGGCGTGGCGCTGTACAGCCCACTTGTGTACACACCTAAAAGGAGATATGAGGCATGGAGGTTTCTCACGTATATGTTTATGCATCAAGGGTATGATGGAATATTGTGTGTGTGAGTTAATGAACAGTTAACTATTCTGACAAAACTTGAGGCAAACATACAACACATCATGTGTTGAACAAAACTATTCTAACATAACTTTAGATAAAAATATAAGATGTAATGTGTTGCCTGGGCCAAGAATTAGGGGAGCAAAGAACAGTGACAATAGTACCCACCATGCATATCATAAGAGGCGACAAAGAAGGCTGTGGGGGTGTATTCGACTGTCCCATCCAATAGAGGCATAAAAGCGGTGTTGAAATTGGATGTGTCGGGCCAAAAAGTGCAAATTTTGCACCCACACTGTAAGCCATGGCACTACACATTCTGGACTACATTCTACTAATCTGCAGGAGTTTGAGAATGAACGCAGAAGACACATTGAACAAATCAACCTATGTGGAGTGCAGGCAGTTTAACAAATCCACCAAAATAATGTAACATTTAGTCACCTATAGGCAAAAACCACAGTTTTATTAGCCACTTTTTGAGCGTGAATTTTAATCTATGACTGAAGTCATTAATTTGATTATGAATCATTTATTTATATGTCCAAGAATATCTATTATATATGTAAATGTTCAGCAATGTTTTTTCTATATGATCATAATGTTTAAACATATATCTGATAATTGTTTATAAAAATAAATTAGGACAAAGTAAATGTTAAAAAATGTTTGGATAAAATTATAATATAAATTTTCCTTCAAACATTATTTGAACTCATTCTATGCACTTGTAGGCCGACAAATTGCTATATTGTTATATTCATAAATGCATACTTCAAGGAAGTTTCATTAATATAAGTATAAATACATTTACAAAAATTCTATACAGTGGTTATGCCATCATTTTTTCTGGCCTTTTATAAACATAGAATGTTACATACTATTTTTACGAAATGTTTCAAAACTTGATCAAAGATTATTCTTAGAACACAATCCATAAATGTATACCTTCAGTAAGCAATGTTCCACACTTTAATATTTGTTAAAATAGTACTGCCAATAATTATATATATATATATAAATTGGGATATAGGTGGAAGAAATAAAAAACATGACAATATTATACAATTTCCACTTACAAATGTAAATGAACAATATTCCCACAAGCAGCTCACATAACTAAACACATCATCCATAAACATAACTAAACACATCATTATGTACATAATCCACAAATGTTGTATCATATTTGAAGAATTATAATGTTTATATGAGGAGCGCTGTATTCTTTTTGATAGTGAGCTTAGTTGCTATCACTGGGGTACAGCGTGCCAGGTTCGAAACCACGCCTGGACCAAAAACAAACAACAACCAGGTTGTGACTTCGCATGACCACTCCTCCACTCGACTTAGCTGTAAATGAGTACCTGATGCATGAGTTAGGGGAAGTAAAGAAAGAAGGGAACTGGCCACCCCGCCTAATAGTTGCTGCGACTTAGTACATGTAAGAGTTATCTTCATCCCCGATGGTAGGTTTCTGCCATGGGACCTACCTTTACCTTTTTTAATGTTTATATACTCTTCAAAGTATAGATAAGAAAGCAAATCAGAAAATTTCTGGGGAAAAAACAAGTCAATTGTTAATTTGTCATATATTTTGTATTGCTTTTTACATACATAAACACATGTTATGCATTGGGAATAGCTTTAAAATGAAAGGAAATGATATTGAATACACTCTTACTGAGAGCATTTTAACTCTTAAAAACCTCATTCTACTGATAGATTGGTTATAGCATCCATTGCTCTCTGTACCTGTTTGATAGCTATTGTCGCTTGTTCTTTTATGCACCATGTGATAGCTCAGCAACCAGATCATTGATATAGACCAGTGTGGGAGGACAGTACTCCTACCTTTGGTATCCCATGATGTAGAAGAAATTTCTTACTTTTGTAACCATCTAGTTGTACTCTTAGCTCTTCTGTTATGTAGGTATCCATTTATACTTCCTACCATTCACTCTGCAATTTCTTTAGAAGTCCCCCTTTCCATACCTTGTCAAAAGCCTTCTTCAGGCAATCATTTAAGAACAGCAAAAGCTGAAACAGAAAGTACCACATGTCAACCAAAACACAAAAATTATTGACTATATCCATAGAAAACTCAGAACATGTACTCTTCGTCCTATGTGTT
This sequence comes from Meghimatium bilineatum, assembly GCA_034231615.1. Classification (NCBI taxonomy): domain Eukaryota; kingdom Metazoa; phylum Mollusca; class Gastropoda; order Stylommatophora; family Philomycidae; genus Meghimatium; species Meghimatium bilineatum. The sequence continues at coordinate 22,380,818 of CM067307.1, forward strand.
CGTTCTTAAACTCCTGCTGATTGGCAGAATGTAGTCCAAAGAATCAAATGCATTGTGACATGGTGTACAACTTAAATGGGATATCTACACCTTTAGGCCCAACACATCTGACATCAGCGTGACAAGAATTCAAGTAAAAAAGAAAGCTGCTATATTCTTAACAATAACGAATTATGTAATAACTCTACCTGACCTCCAATAACTATAACAAAAAATATAAAATTTTCTGGATATAAAATTAGTTGCTGATGTTGTATGGGCTATGTGGTCAAAAGATCAACATTGATGCCACCAGATGGTTGCTGGCTTTGGTGTTATTGGATGTCTGCATACACAATAATTGAACATGATTTCTACCTACATATATAGATCCCTCCTACTTACACATATAGACCACTCATACCTACACATATAGACAGACCCCCCCTCAGAGTAGAATATTTCTTATAAAGCATTTCATACAAATTGATGTTTTCTGGGTAAGAAAGAAAGCTCTGAGGGGGACACCCCATCCCCTAGTTACACATAGGAAATAAGCTTCATTCTCGTAATTCCTTAAAATTAAAACACACTTTAAAAAAAAATGTTAATAAAGAACTAAATTCCCACACATTTCAGTATAAATAAAATGTTTCTATTCAAATTTCCATGATTATTACCTATGTGTGTTCTCAACCAACAATACCCAGCATTTATTTTGTCTTGTGTTTTCTCATGAACTTGTATTCTCATCCAGGTACATGCACATCCTTTTCAACATGATTTTCCAATTCATCTATGGACTAACACTGGAAATTGTTCACAAATGGTGGAGGGTTGGACTGGTGTATTTGCTTGGTGTTATAGCAGGTAATAGCAGATATTATTACTTCTGCTGATCTTGAGAATTCTCTGATGCCATTTTTCTGTGTGCTTGTTGTTTTCCTATAGTCATCTTTATGTACTCATGTTAGTCAAACAGCAGATCATCATCATGGCATTCCAGTATATTGTTTTGTCATTATCCCTAGGAATTGCAAGCAACTTGATTTATTTCCTATGTGCAATTGGATGGTTTCTATCTTTCATACCTAGGTGACTTCAGCTTAATGCAATACTTATTGAAGAAGCTTTCTACTTGAAGGGGGCATATGTTATGAGACTAGCTGGTAATTTGCCTGGGTCATCCACTGTGCATCATTCCTCCAACTTCACAACCAATGAACTATTCCTCATATAGGAAGATCGTGGATGCATTGCCATCCTCTGTGTCCCTAGGTCCAAGACCTAATTTCTTCTGTATGAGCCGTGTTGGGAAACAGTGACAGTTGAAGTAGACATGGTTGATACACCCTCCTAGATGAGGTGCTGCTTCGCCAAAGATGTCAGGTCTTCTGTGCTGCATTTCACAGGGCACTTGCCTTGTCTGCTTGTGATGACCTTCCAATAATTCGCCAAACGCTGTGTTTTGACTCTTGGCCATTGCATTTCTCACCTAAAGAAGGTAGATAGGCCAGATGTCTCTTATGTTCAAAAACAAACATGTGAACGTGAACACCAAAACTACACTATATAAAACGATTATGATACCATCACTATGCTGCCAATGTAAAACATGGACACTTACAAGAAAAGACAAAAGATAACTAGTTACAACAGAAATGATTCTGGTATTAGGTCAATCCTATCTCTTCTCTGTACCTTCTGTCCACCAAGCATTTCCTTTTAATAAGCCTTCTCTTTTGTTACTTCAAATTTTTTATTTAGGTTGATTTATAGTTTCTTATGTCATCATTGTTTATGTATTTTGGTGAGTTGACTTATTTTGTTGGGCTGACTTATAATGATGTCAGGGAGTTGACTTATTTTGTTGGGCTGACTTATAATGATGTCAGGGAGTTGACTTATTTTGTTGGGCTGACTTATAATGATGTCAAGGAGTTGACATATTTTGTTGGGCTGACTTATAATGATGTCAGGGAGTTGACTTATTTTGTTGGGCTGACTTATAATGATGTCAGGGAGTTGACTTATTTTGTTGGGCTGACTTATAATGATGTCAGGGAGTTTACTTATTTTGTTGGGCTGACTTATAATGATGTCAGGGAGTTTACTTATTTTGTTGGGCTGACTTATAATAATGTCAGGGAGTTACTTATTTTGTTGGGCTGACTTATAATGATGTCAGGGAGTTGAATAAGAGATAGTCCACAAAGACAATGGACATGACATCAAATACCACCTGAACGTGACACAGATAGTAGGATGATCACCTCGAGATCAGCAGGAGTTTTGAAAAGCTGTGATGACTGCTACATCCTGTCCAGGATATGTTACCTGATGATGTTGATATTGATCACTCATTCCATTTCTGTTGTATAATCATTACTTTTATTTTATTACTTACATAATCATGACTTTTATTTTTTCTGTTGACTTTATTTATGATGTAAAATTATATTGGATTTGTTTAGGTTGTTTGGCTCATTCCATTTCTGACCACAGTGTGGCCTTGGTTGGTGCCAGTGGAGGAGTGTATGCTTTGTTGGGTGCCCATCTAGCTGCTATTATCATTGTAAGTGGCTGTCAGTCTTATCCGTTATCTGTGTGCCTGCCCTAGTATACCTGTCAGTGGAGCTTATATCTGTTTGTAGACTTTGCTTCAACATAAATATGTAGTATGTGTAAATGTGTTATGGAAGTGAGAAAGAGAATCTCTCATTGTAACATAGAGCCTTTCCTGTCCAAATATGTGAATGTGTCATCCACTTGATGTCCAACCATTGGCAGATCAATTGCATCATTCCATTGAAACAAGCTTCCCACTGTTACAGATGTGGTTCCATTGAAACAAGCTTGCCACTGTTACAGATGTGGTTCCATTGAAACAAGCTTGCCACTGTTGCAGATGTGGTTCCATTGAAACAAGCTTCCCACTGTTACAGATGTGGTTCCATTGAAACAAGCTTCCCACTGTTACAGATGTGGTTCCATTGAAACAAGCTTCCCACTGTTGCAGATGTGGTTCCATTGAAACAAGCTTCCCACTGTTGCAGATGTGGTTCCATTGAAACAAGCTTCCCACTGTTGCAGATGTGGTTCCATTGAAACAAGCTTGCCACTGTTACAGATGTGGTTCCATTGAAACAAGCTTCCCACTGTTACAGATGTGGTTCCATTGAAACAAGCTTGCCACTGTTGCAGATGTGGTTCCATTGAAACAAGCTTCCCACTGTTGCAGATGTGGTTCCATTGAAACAAGCTTCCCACTGTTACAGATGTGGTTCCATTGAAACAAGCTTCCCACTGTTACAGATGTGGTTCCATTGAAACAAGCTTGCCACTGTTGCAGATGTGGTTCCATTGAAACAAGCTTGCCACTGTTGCAGATGTGGTTCCATTGAAACAAGCTTCCCACTGTTGCAGATGTGGTTCCATTGAAACAAGCTTCCCACTGTTGCAGATGTGGTTCCATTGAAACAAGCTTCCCACTGTTACAGATGTGGTTCCATTGAAACAAGCTTCCCACTGTTGCAGATGTGGTTCCATTGAAACAAGCTTCCCACTGTTGCAGATGTGGTTCCATTGAAACAAGCTTCCCACTGTTACAGATGTGGTTCCATTGAAACAAGCTTCCCACTGTTACAGATGTGGTTCCATTGAAACAAGCTTCCCACTGTTACAGATGTGGTTCCATTGAAACAAGCTTCCCACTGTTACAGATGTGGTTCCATTGAACTGTGGAACACAAAATACCTTATATTGCAGGGTTTCCATTTTGCAAGTGATGTTTGTGCACTGGAAGTGGTATCTAGGGGTAATCATTTGAAACTGTGTTTCCTCTCAAGTGGTAAGTTTCATTTATGGCCAGCTTAAAATAAGATCTAACATTTTTAAAAACTTGAAATTTCTTCTTTGAGTTTTGTCCTTGATTATGAGTTTGTAGATGTTTAGTAAACCCTATTCTGGAATTCTGCAGATGTCCTTATACAGTTTGAGCATGGGATGACCACTATAGATAGTTTTTGGTCTACCCATGACTCTCTAGCTACTCTCAACTGTTGAGCTGCTGCATTTCTCCTCTTCTCACAAGATACTGCACCTTTTTTTTTTTTTTACTGTAGAGCACCATGTACCAAAACATAGCTTAGATTATACACAAGGCAACAAAATAAAACTTTTTAATCATCTGAAACCAAAATACACTTTTCTAAAGGAATTTTTGGCGCTGATTTCAGATCTGGTATCAGTTTTTTTCTATCACGTCAAGTTTTAAAGTTATGAGTGATGTTAGTTTTCACTGAACTTGGCTGTATTTTTTCGAGAATCGCAAACATCAATTAAGCAAATGATTCACATCTTCTAAACTAAATCAAATATACTCACATCACAGCATAGATATGTAGAATGTTTCTTCAAAAATGCTTGGAATTTGATTTTCTGTTATATTCTTCGCCTGGATTATCACGGAATAGCATCCAGCAGAAGTCGGCCATCATACTCTCATTCCACAAACCTTGATAACGGCGCTCCATTAACTGAATGTCCTGGTGAAAACGTTCTCCTTGCTCTTCACTCACCATACCAAGATTTTCTGGGAAGAAATCTACATGGGAGTGCAAGAAGTGCACTTTGAATGACATGCGACAGCCAAGGTTCTGGTAAGAATCTATTAGACGCTGAACTCCTTCCCTGTACGTAGGGGACTTATGATTACCAAGAAAGTTTTCACAGACCCACTTGAATGCCTCCCAGGCTTCTAGCTCAGCTCCTGACAGAGACTGTTTGAAACCTTCATCTTGTAAAACAGATCTGATTTGTGGACCTATAAATATCCCTTCCTTCATTTTTGCAGCAGTGATGTTTGGGAATTTATTAACAAGGTACTGAAAACCTTCTGAGTTTGTCTTACCCATGGTCTTCACAAGGGTTTTCATCAGTCATAGCTTAATATGGAGAGGTGGCAGAAATATTTTCTGTGGATCAACAAGGGGCATATTTTGGACACTGCTTGCTCCTGGCGTATAGATATGCCTGGGCTCCCAGACACGTTTGACATAATGTTCCGCTGTTGCTCGACTATCCCATAGGCATAGGAAACAGCAGTATTTAGTGAATCCTCCTTGCATGCCCATCAACATGCCAATGACCTTTAGATCACCACAGATGTTCCACTGGTGTGTTTTATAATGGATAACTTCAAGCAAACTGTTCATGTTGTAATAAGATTCTTTCAGATAAACAGAATGTGCAACTGGTATGCTTGGTTTTAAATTTCCATTGTGCAAAAGAACTGCCTTTAAGCTTCTTCGCGAGGAATCAATGAAGAGACGCCATTCTGATGGATCATGCACTTGTGATAAACTGTTGAAGAGACCATCGATGTCCTGACAATAACTCAATGAGCCGTCAACATTGAAGAACGTCGTCATGTTGAGATTTCGTTTTCTATAATAAGTTATGCAAATGGCATAGCTGCCTTGCGGCCATTTAGCCAGTCACGTAGTCCGCTTGAACAACTGGTACATATGATATGTGGAGCCCAAGATTTATCCTGATCACCCAGTGGACAGCCAAAATACAATATGTATATCTTCTTTAGATCATCTGAAATTGTGCGCCGCTGTGATTTCGTCACAAATGAACCACACACAAAACAGAAACAGTTTGGATGATTGATGCATCTTCTAGGCATGATAATAAGTTAATAAGTACATAAAATAAGTTATCAAGTACACAAATGCAAGGTTTTTGCAACCTTTAAAATAAAAGAAAGTACAAAACAACGAAATCTCTTAATATACTTGTCGTAATTACTTTAAGCAAACACCACACGTGTATAAATGGATTTACTATCCTATCGAATACACAAAAATGGTAGCATCGATACTAAATCACGTGACCCGAAACTGAACAAAATTGTAACAGCCAGTAATAAAGTATCGATACCAATCTAAATAAAACATTGTACTCGATTTGTGGTCATAACCACTGTTGAAAGATATTATAATTAGCTATTACAAAAAAATGTTACGTGGTAGAAAAAAACTAAAGACAGATTTGAAATCAGCTAACCAAATACTACAAAACCCATATAAAATTATCTGTGATGATTTTTGTGTGTTGCCTTGTGATATAGCTGTATGAAAACTATCATAGCTCAGAGTATAGTTTACTTCTTGTTTATAAAGTGGATCTATTTCTGAGATCTGGGATTATCACTTGAAGCTATGAATTAAGTTCTATAATTGGTACTTTTGGCAAGTGGTATGCTGCTTTGATGAGAGCGACAGGGTACATATGAGGTAACCTGAGTACAGTGAAGTCAATCTACATTGTTTGAGCTGTTTTTCTAATATGGAGAATGGAGTGCTTTGTACAGCATCAAGCTTTTTCATCTGTGCATATTTAATAATTTTCAAATATTGTTTACATTTTAAGTACTGTTTATAAATTGCAGTAATATTGGTAATGCTTTATGAAATCACATGATTTTCCACTGTTGTTGAATCAGGACCAGGTTCACGAGTGCTGGAACTGTGAGATTGTCTCACAAGTGTCTCTGTCATGTTCACATACAGTCATACAGTTTGAAAGAATCCTATCCTATAAAGCCTAACCCGTCAGGGTTGTAGGGGTACCACATTGGATGCTTCAGCACACAGAGTCAGGGTTGTAGGGGTACCACATTGGATGCTTCAGCACACAGAGTTCTCCGGCGATTTCTATCTTCAACGTTGCAGATGAGTGAGGAAAAATCTTGTCCTGTCCATTCCTTTATGTTGTCTGTCCATGTCTTTATTTGCACTCCTCTGCTTCTTCCTTGGACGGTTCTCTGCAGAACTCTGTGTGGGTTTATCCAGTGGTGCCCATCTCCTCTCCAGCTGTGCTAACAATTTAATAGCAACTTCTGAACAATATAAGTACAGATGTCAGTTTCTGCCTGTTAAATATTTGTGTTTTTTTTTCAATTCTTGTCAGAATTGGAAGGAGATGAACTACAAGTGTATGGATCCTGAAGAAATGGAAGATAATGTCTGCTGTGGTATATTCCGTGTGCTTATGAGTGCTCCAGTTAGGCTAGTTATTATTCTTATATTAGGTAAGTTGCCACTCATGTACCACTCCATGTTTGATTGTCTATAGTTACCACAGTTTTTACCCCTCCATGTTTTATTGTCTATAGTTACCACAGTTTTTACCCCTCCATGTTTTATTGTCTATAGTTACCACAGTTTTTACCCCTCCATGTTTGATTGTCTATAATTACCACAGTTTTTACCACTCCATGTTTTATTGTCTATAGTTACCACAGTTTTTACCCCTCCATGTTTTATTGTCTATAGTTACCACAGTTTTTACCCCTCCATGTTTTATTGTCTATAGTTACCACAGTTTTTACCCCTCCATGTTTGAGTGTATATAGTTACCACAGTTTTTACCCCTCCATGTTTGAGTGTATATAGTTACCACAGTTTTTACCCCTCCATGTTTGAGTGTATATAGTTACCACAGTTTTTACCCCTCCATGTTTGAGTGTATATAGTTACCACAGTTTTTACCCCTCCATGTTTGAGTGTATATAGTTACCACAGTTTTTACCCCTCCATGTTGATTGTCTATAGTTACCACAGTTTTCCCCACTCCATGTTTTATTGTCTATAGTTACCACAGTTTTCCCCACTCCATGTTTTATTGTCTATAGTTACCACAGTTTTTACCCCTCCATGCTTATTGAAAACCTTACTGAAGGGTAAAGTCAAAGGGAAGCAAGCAAGAGGTAGACAGAGATACAAGTGGGGAGAGTAACATCACAAGATGGATATATTTTATATGTACTTGTTTCAGGCTACTGTTTACTGGAGCCTCAAATTCATCCTTGTTTACAATATTTATTGTCTAAGAAACTAGTTTTTATAATATTTTTCTATCTGTTGTTAGTTAATATTACTTGACTGCTGTCATCATCATCAAGTGCTGTTGCTGCATTGAACCTTTAACATTCTCTCTCTTGTCTTGGTTACACTCTCTGACAGATTGTGTCCATCTCATGTTTCCCTCCTCCTCTGCCTACCTCTTGCTCATTTTAGCTTTGAGTATGGTCGTGAACAAGGTGTCAAGTTTGTTATTTACACACAGTGTTGACAGACCATCTTTGTTTATTTTCTTCTCTTTCCACAAAGCTCTTCTTCTGTATATCCAAATCTCACAGGCATTCATTCTGTCTTCTGTTTGTTCATTGTCCAAGTTTCTGTAATATTTATTCTAAAACTATCTTTCTGTATCTGTTCTATTGTCTATCCCCAGGTGATTGATGGTTAATAGTATGCGCACTTGCTGTTACGAGTAGGGGTGGGAGATTTTGTTGTTGTTCCAAGGCCAGATGTATTGTCTTTGTTGCTATTAAGTCCATATTTGTTCAAGGGCATCTTTACGTTTTCTTTCCACCATTTTCTTGCTCCAATTTTGGGCTTATACCTAGATATTCTTTTGTTACATGCTCTTATTGGTATTTGGTTTGGGTCATTGTCATAAGGTGACAACCATTTTACTTGCTGTCTTTCAATATGTTCAATATATATTATATTATATCAACTCTTTTCCTAAATTCTTCATTTCTTCTTGTATCTAGTTTAGTAACCATTGCAACTTTTCTCAGACACTTCATTTCATGTGCCACATGTAATGTAGTACATAAACTACAAACTAATGTAGTGTCATTCACTACATGCAATGAGTTTCCACTGCTGCGTGGCTGTTAAAGACCATGTTTGACATTGATAGCACAGAGTGTTGGTATACAAATTGTAGATATTATCTGTCTTTTCATTTTCATGTTTGGGTGGAGAAGTAAATATGAAAGTTGGTGAGTCACTGCTTTTTGACACCTTATTTCTATTTCTCTGTCTAGTCTTCCATTTTCGGAAAACAAATGCTGCAAAGATATTTAAATTCTTTGGCTTGTTTCACTTTGGTGTTATCTATTGTTATAGCCATTGGTGTTGTAGTCTTGCTTCTTCTTCTGCGTTCGTTCTCAAACTCCTGCAGATTAGCAGGATGTAGTCTGGAGAACGGAATGTGTTGTGTCATGGTTTACATCATGGCTGCGATATCTGCGCATTTCGGCCTGACACATCTGACTTCAGCATGGCTTTGGGTCACTGACCCTATATGGGATGGGACAGCCAACTCCACCCCATAACCTCCTTAGTTGCCTTTTACGACATGCATGGAAGGTAAACAGTGTTGCTATTCTTTGCTCCCCTTTCGGGCCCAGGCGACACACGGACAGCCAGTCTTGCTAATTTTCATAACATCTGTTTTTGGTACATTAATATTCATGTTGTACTTCTTACATGCTAATAGCAATGCATTAATGTGGTTTTGCAAATTATCGTCATCTTCGTATGGTAGATTTTGGTTGTCAACAAATAGTAGTTCATTAATTTCATTGTTAAGTTTCTCATCAAGTTTATTTGCAATGTTTTTCTCTTTGTTGGTGCGAGCTTCATCTGTTATTATGTCCATGTATGTGTTGAGAAGTAGAGGTGAGAGCATGCAGCCTTGTCTTACTCCAGATCTTGTTTTGATAGGGTTCAATCATTCCATTCGTGACTCTTACTGAGCTTTGCCATTTTTGGTATATTGTTTTTATATTATCTAACATCTGGCTTCAGTTTTATTTGCTTTCTTTAATCAGTTCTACTGAAGCTCGTGTTATATTTATTTTACTGAAAAGTTACTTCAAATCTGTATGTTCTAAGATATTGTTTTCTATATTCAACAGTAATCCCAGATTTTGCTCTGGCAGTTTACAGAAGAGTTTCAGCTCCTGCGGATAACAAAGTCGGTGTGACAGCCCATATTGGAGGTTTTTTGGCAGGTTAGTCCGAAGTTCTTTGTAACCTGAAGCATTTCTACATTCACCCAAACTTACGGACAAGGATTTTCCATTTTCTTATCCTAAGATATGTCCTCAGCCTTATTCTATGTGATGACCATTTCCGTCATATCCTAAGTTGATTCTTGATTAGACCGTAGCATCATAACACACAGGAAATTTCCATAAGTGCTTAGCTCTCCATTCCGGCAGCCATTTGAGATTATATATAGACCCTAGGATATCTTCTGAAGCCTTATTCCATCAGATGACTATTTCTGTCAAGTTCTTCATAATCTCTCTATGTGTTCCTAGGCCTTCTCAACCCCTTAACTGCGGAGGTATTCTTAAGGATTCAATGAAAAGCCACTGCCATTTTGTGGAGATCCTTCTCTTCTTAGCTTCCCAGGGAAAAATCTTTCTTGAAGCTTATAATAAAGCACGCAGATTGTTTCCCTGGGAAGCTAATAAGTAGACGATCTCAGCAAAATGACAGCAACCACTCATTGTATCCTTAAGGATACCTCTACAGTTAAGGGGTTAATATAGTCTGCACCTACTGTATTCTTGGAAAAGAAACAGTGGCTATATTAACACAATAAATTAAAAATCCACTTTACTTTTGCCACATGGGCATGTTTTTTTTACATTTATAAACAGTATCAGTTACTAATTTAGGTGTAACAATAAGGCTACATGTGAATACATCAGCAGTTGTTGAAAGATACTGAGCATTTATCAACATAAACTCATAACCTTTCAGAGTAGTATGGGTTGCCTATTAAGAAAATAATTGGTAGCATATCCTACTCATAACCTTTCAGAGTTGTATGGGTTGCCTATTAAGAAAATAATTGGTAGTGTATCCTATTCAGGACGTAGCCATAAACCCACATTTTTTGGCTGTAGTGATTCTCTAGGCAATATAAATACATTTAGTAGTTTACCATTGCTTTCTGAATGGTCTGGATACTCAAATACCTGTGGCAGGGATCGAATCGGTACCTTGGCCGTCTTAGATGTGTCTGTACCATTTCACCACAGAGCCGGACAGAAACCCCTTAAGAAACAGCACAGAAATCCAACCAAGCCTCCCTGTTCTTTTCTTTGTTTGAATGTGGAGAAACTTAATCACATTCTGTTTTTGATATTATCAATCCATACTTTCTCTTATAAACCTCTTATGCTTCCACATTAATTGTCCTCTGCAGGACAGTCTTGGAAAGGGAATCGTCATGTGCCCAAACCACAAGAGCTTGGGACATTTCACCACTGCCATGAGATTATCTTGTTGACATTTAGTTGTTTTTTAGTTTGTTCCTTTCGTGCCGCAAGCGACACATAGGGCAAAGGTTTTGGTTCTCCATATGATGCGGTCCGCTGCCTGCAGTTTAGTTCCTGGATGGTCTTACAGCCTATTAATTCCCCTTCTTTAAGAATGGTGTTTTTACGGGTTGTTTTAGGTCTTCTTCTTTTTCTCTTACCCTCAGGTGACCACATAAGGGCTTGTTGGTTTATTCTGTTTACATCTAGTCGTAAAATGTGACCAAGGTATTTCCATCTTCGTTTTCTTATGATGTTTGAAACATACTCTTGGTGTGTTTTGTCACTTAGATCACTATTTGTGACGAAGTCGCTCAAATCAAGTTGTTGACATGCTAGAGCATTTAATTCTTTGATTTCTGAGTGTTTATGGGTCTGCTCAGAATAAAATAATATTCTGTGTGAAAATCTTTGTTCAGAGTATGCAAGTGATTTTATTCCCAATGAATATGATAAAATTATTGGTACACATTAATGGATTCATTCTTACTAATGTCCAGGCAGACATAATGTAGACTTTTTCTAATATAAATAGCACATAATTTCCACATGCCAAGTCTGAGGGAAAAACCATCATACAAATTTTTAGTTGCAGTAAATAAATATAAGAACAGAACAGAAAAAGATAACAAAGTTTTTGTTTATGTAAAAAAGATATATTGAACTATTGGTCAAATATATTGAAAAACAGTGACTGAAATGGTTGGGCAACATAATGAGAATGAACCCTTATTGACCAGTGGCAAGAGCATATAACATGAAAATGAAAAAAGCAAGATACGGAGGAAGGTCAAGAAGAAGAAGGATTGAAGGTGTTATAAACAATCTCAGACATCACAATAATAATGCATATCAAGCGACGAAATGTGCCAAAGCAGAGAAAAGTCAATAGAAATCGATAGATAGAAAAAACAAATTGTTCTCTCAGTTTTCTGCATAATAATATATTCCTTTGATTCACAACCAGTCATAATCATCAGCTTGCAAGTTCTTGCAGAATCTCGTTTCAGCAACAAATGTAACTCAAACTTATATTTGTTATAACTCAGTCAAGTATTAATTTTTCTGTTGAAAAATTCAATATGATCTTAGGATAGTAATTTTTTGGTCACCAGCTAGGGAAGATGTATGCAGTACAATAATATCAACCTTTACTTACCCCAAGTTTTTTTCTAGTACTCATGTCCTGAGGACTTAGTCAATAATTGAGATTTATATATGTGTGAAAACCATTCCTCTCAACTTGGCTACTTGCTAGGAAGCCAACATACTAACAACGGCACTATCGCAGCTAACTAACATGATGATGGTATATTATATATATAATACATAAAGTATATTATAAAATGAATAATTTATGATGTTATCAGAATTATTGATGTCTTTGGATAGTTTTTAGAACTGTCAATTTATTTCTCCCGCCTTGTTTGTCTTTCAGGTGTCATGCTGGGAATTGTCATCTTACGCAATATCAACCGCCTGACATGGGAGAAAACTCTTGGCTGGATAACACTGGCTGTATACTTAACTTTTGTAGCTTTCTGTGCATTGTTCAATGCCTTGTATAATGGTTATCCTCCAACCGACTGGAGCGGGTATTAAGATATATCCTTTATTATATCTATGCATGATAGTTGTATGTTTATAAAAAGTGTATGTTTTTGTTTGCTATTGGTCATTTTTTACCTAGTATTTATAAGAATGTATTTTGTAAGAATATATAAATTCTTTTTTGTCATTGTTAGAAAAATATTGAGAAAATTGGATCTGCGTGGAATATAGCGACATTAGATTTTTTAACATTGTTGTGCTGGTTACATCATCTTCCAAAGAGATTGTTCATGGTGGGTTTTGTGTAAGTAATCGTTCAATTGGATGTAAAAAAAAGTGTTTAAAGAGGATATGAAGATAGCTTTCAAGAACTGCAGCATTAAACTGTTCTTGAAAAACAATAGTTCTTTACCCTCCGACTTTGTATGGCCAGATCAGTACATTTAATCTCCAACTTGGTATGGCCATATCAGTACTTTTACCCTCCAACTTGGTATGGCCAGATCAGTAAATTTACCCTCCAACTTGGTATGGCCAGGTCAGTACATTTACTATTCAACCAGGTATGGCCAGATCAGTACATTTACCATCCAACTTGGTATGGCCAGGTAAGTACTTTTACCCTTCAACTTGGTATGGCCAGATCAGTACATTGACCATCCAACTTGGTATGGTCAGAACAGTACATTGACCCTCCAACTTGGTATGGTCAGATCAGTACATTTACCCTCCAACTTTGTATGGCCAGGTCAGTACATTTACTCTTCAACCCAGGTATGGCCAAATCAGTACTTTTACCCTTCAACTTGGTATGGCTAGATCAGTACTTTACCCTTCAACTTGGTATGGCCAGATCAGTACATTGACCCTCCGACTTGTTATGGTCAGATCAGTACATTGACCCTCCAACTTGGTATGGTCAGATCAGTACATTTACCCTCCAACTTTGTATGGCCAGGTCAGTACATTTACCATCCAACTTGGTATGGCCAGGTCAGTACTTTTACCCTTCAACTTGGTATGGCCAGATCAGTACATTGACCCTCCAACTTGGTATGGTCAGATCAGTACATTTACCATCCAACTTGGTATGGCCAGGTCAGTACTTTTACCCTTCAACTTGGTATGGTCAGAACAGTACATTGACCCTCCAACTTGGTATAATCAGATCAGTACATTTACCCTCCAACTTTGTATGGCCAGGTCAGTACATTTACTCTTCAACCAGGTATGGCCAAATCAGTACTTTTACCCTTCAACTTGGTATGGCTAGATCAGTACTTTACCCTTCAACTTGGTATGGCCAGATCAGTACATTTACTCTTCAACCAGGTATGGCCAAATCAGTACTTTTACCCTTCAACTTGGTATGGCTAGATCAGTACTTTACCCTTCAACTTGGTATGGCCAGATCAGTACATTGACCCTTCAACTTGGTATGGTCAGATCAGTACATTGACCCTCCAACTTGGTATGGTCAGATCAGTACATTTACCCTCCAACTTTGTATGGCCAGGTCAGTACATTTACTCTTCAACCAGGTATGGCCAGATCAGTACATTTACTCACCAACTTGATATGGCCAGATCAGTACATTTACCCCCCAACTTGGTATGGTCAGATCAGTACATTTACCCTCCAACTTTGTATGGCCAGGTCAGTACAGGTATTAAAAACTTCAAAATAGAACATTGCAGGCAATTCAAAAGAGACCAAAAAGGAAAGGTCAAACTACTTATCCTCATCACAAGACCTTCATTCCATTTCCCATTGCAACAGGTTTTCTAGATTGGACTTCTAAGCCATGTCAGGATTCACAAACACAAAACCTTTACTTTTTCCTACATCATACTCATATTTTGTTTGCGAAGTATTTTAAAACTGGAATTACTCGTAGCATATCTTTGTTCAGGATGTAGCAATCAACCTATCATTTTTTGGCTATTGTAATTTTCTAAGCAATATAGAAAGCCAGTGTTCAGTAATTAGCCATTGCTTTCTGAATAGGAAGGATGCATAGTTGTCTGTGGTAGGGTTCAAATCTGGTACCTTGGTAATTTAAGATATACACTGTAACAGAGCTGGACTAAACTGGAGTAGCTAACAAATAAAGAAAGCTTTAGTAGAGTAGTCCAAATATTTATGTTTTAGTAGTTGGTCCACACAAACATTTATTGACAGGAAATTTGGCAGGTATTGTTACTGAATATGAAATAAATAGTGACACTATGCGTATGATTAGGAAGGTACAAGTGGGTCTCGTTAGCAAACATTGGATTGAGGCTTTGAGAAAGGCGAGGTTGAAAGTAGTTACATTTATTTTCATGCCAGGACGTGTGGGTGTTTGAGGTAATGAAACAGCAGATCAACTGGTGTCATGAACGATTATGGCACAGGATGATGGATCAATTGATCGAGCTGACGTTTTGAACTCCATAAGAGATATAGCAAGCGAGAGTGAGACTAGTGTGGATGATGATTCCTTTTCAATGGTCAGCATTAAAGATCAGGGTTTGAAATGCGGTGTTGCTAGAAATGAACATTTTTGAGGGCGCAGAAGAATGATATATGCATTTATGCTATCATGTTATAATAATAGCAGGTAGTACTATCTTATATCTAAAGTCATTATTCTGCTATCACATTATAGTAGTAACAGGAAGTAATAACATATCTAAAGTCATTATTCTGCTATCACATTATAGTAGTAACAGGAAGTAATAACTTATATCAAAAGTCATTATTCTGCTATCACGTTATAGTAGTAACAGGAAGTAATAACATATCTAAAGTCATTATTCTGCTATCAAGTTATAGTAGTAACAGGAAGTAATAACTTATATCAAAAGTCATTATTCTGCTATCACGTTATAGTAGTAACAGGAAGTAATAACTTATATCAAAAGTCATTATTCTGCTATCACGTTATAGTAGTAACAGGAAGTAATAACATATCTAAAGTCATTATTCTGCTATCACATTATAGTAGTAACAGGAAGTAATAACTTATATCAAAAGTCATTATTCTGCTATCACGTTATAGTAGTAACAGGAAGTAATAACATATCTAAAGTCATTATTCTGCTATCAAGTTATAGTAGTAACAGGAAGTAATAACTTATATCAAAAGTCATTATTCTGCTATCACGTTATAGTAGTAACAGGAAGTAATAACATATCTAAAGTCATTATTCTGCTATCACGTTATAGTAGTAACAGGAAGTAATAACATATCTAAAGTCATTATTCTGCTATCATATAAATATCAGATAATTTAAGTCATGTTATGGTTATTGATTTTTAATAATATTAATACTTTTTAAATGTTGCTTTTATATTGTCAAAGTTGGATGTGCTGGACCATTGCTACAAACAACACAGCTCCTTTCCATTTTCTAGACCAGTGGTACTCTACATTTCTTGTACTGTGGCACCCTCCCTCCATTTTGTATTAGTGTCAAATAGAGGTCATTTTGTTTCCTTGCAATTCAAAACGGCTTGTTTAATCTTTACTGTTATAAATCTTGTTGTTTTATCATTCAAATAGTTATCTTTCTATGGCCACCAAATTTCAAAATCTGTCTCAGGACCCCTCCCTCCCTCCCTCCTACTATTTCAAGTCTCTGTGACCCATGTTGAAAACTACTGCTCTAGAGTACATCCTGCTGACAGTACATCTTGCTGAGAGTACATCCTGCAGACAGTACATCCTTCAGACAGTACATCCTGCAGACAGTACATCCTGCTGAGAGTACATCCTGCAGACAGTACATCCTGCTGAGATTACAGCCTACTGGTAGTCTATAATAAGACAAATGTGCTACAAGAGAATCCATCATAATCGAGGTTGAGAATGAACACTAGAAATAAAACTACTCATGAAGAGATTTCTGTGTTTCCTTGAATGAAATTTTCACTGTTACTGGGACTTGCAACATTATGGAAATATTCAGTTACTAAGACTTGCAACATTATGGAAATATGCATTGTTACTAAGACTTGCAACAGTATGGAAATATTCACTGTTACTAAGACTTGCAACATTATGGAAATATTCACTGTTACTAAGACTTGCAACATTATGGAAATATTCACTGTTACTAAGACTTGCAACAGTATGGAAATATTCACTGTTACTAAGACTTGCAACAGTATGGAAATATTCATTGTTACTAAGACTTGCAACATTATGGAAATATTCAGTTACTAAGACTTGCAACAGTATGGAAATATTCATTGTTACTAAGACTTGCAACAGTATGGAAATATTCATTGTTACTAAGACTTGCAACTGTATGGAAATATTCACTGTTACTAAATTTTGCAACAGTATGGAAATATTCAGTTACTAAGACTTGCAACTGTATGGACATAATCACTGTTCTATATACTTCTAATTATAAATAGTTCTAAATAATGAATATATGGGATTGCAGTAAAACTGTATACAATAAATGGAAATAGAACACAAAGTTGACAAGTATACAGCTTACAAGACATACTGAATAACTCTGTGAAATATAGTTCACAAAACATGCTAAATAGATGTTTTGACCAAAAGCCCTTTATATATAAAAAGGCATATATGACAAAGGAAGAACTTTAATAAAATAAAACCACATTTATTTAATCTGTTTATTTATAATTTCATTACTTTTCTCTTGCCAACTTTTAAAGTTTAAGTTAACTCATATAATTTCATAATTAGTTTTGTTTCCCCATTTTTTTATGTGGAATGTATTTGCTCATTTTACTCAAATATTTGTTTATGCAACTGAAGACATTTATACACTTTTATAAAATTATTGACTTCATGCTCATATGTTACCTGAGATGTATCTGTAAACAAAACAAACATATTTGAGTTTGCTCATCCAAATCCATCTTCAGATATAGGTGATCACTTCACTCATATTAGCTTTTCTTTGGTCACTTTGCACATACATTGTTTTGCCAGTCAACTAAAAGCATGGATCATCCAACTAGTGTGATCGCACAAGACCTATATCTCAAGAAGAATTTGGCTTTCACTTCATGAACTTGCTCACGATGACTAGTTGTCACATTTTGTTTCTACATTTTTTAGAGCTTTTTTATTATTGACATATCACATCCATGACTGAATTGCTTTTGTATCCATGACAATTAGCATAATATTTGTTCATTAGGGCAGGCAGTTTTTTAGTGTATTATTTAATTCAGTGTATTCCTTTTTTGATACTTTCCACGTTAACACCCATAAGCCATGGACCCTGACATTGAAGAGGGATGCTAAGTAAATTAAAATGTAGTCAGATTATCAGTGAATGGATTCACATGTTTCTGATTGATGCGTGTATCAATGAGTACCATTCTGTCAGATTAGTGTTGTTATTTTACAAGACTGAAGGGTTGCGAATCAATACATGACACCCCCCTAAAGAGTCATGTCCATGTAGTGCAAGGTGTTAATATGGAAAAAACTTTTACAAAAAAATGTATTTTTAATTTATGTACATACAAATTATTCCATCTGTTTATGTTCAGACTTTTTTTTTTATACAACTAGCTTATTAATAGATTTATGTTTTTTGTTCTTGGTCTGTGACTTCCACCATATGTTACATAGTTGATGTCTTCCATTGCCATGTCAGAATTGTGTATGTTTAGTGGCATCTGTATGGTTACTTCATGTTATGTGGTTTATTAGTGTTTCTTTAATATTAGATAATTATACATATCTAATCGCTGGCCTCGCCACCACAACAGGCGGTCAGCCTATGGACCGAGCAGACATACTCATTGCTCTTCGTGAATCCTCACTGTCAGAGGATTTTGAGATGAATGAGCATGAGTCAATATCGAGAATGCGCGAACTGGGAGTGAGGATGGGTGCGGCCCGTAGAGAACCCCAGACAAAGATTTCCAAAAGAGCAGTGAACCAACATAGAACTGGAACCTTCAGCCGTTATACCCTGAGAGATTTACTGAAGCACCTATGGACTTGTCCTGCATGCGAAGAGGATAATCAACATACCAAATACATATCTAATCATTCAGATAAATACAGCACAATGGAATCCCTCAATAGCATATCCTTTTATAACAAATTTCCTTATATAACAACAGTTTTCCACATCCCCAATTATATTTATTCTTTATTTCTTTGTACCGTATATAGTAAATTCTTTTATTACATATATATTTTGTTGTATGAGCCAAGATGTTATAATGGGATTCCACATTATAAATGTATCAGGGTTAGTAATAAATAATTGAGGGATATTCATTTTAGTACATTTCAATTTGTGTAGAATTTTTAACCGTTAGCACGCTGTGTTTACAATTACATAATTTCTCTCCTGCCGCTGACTGCCACAGTATTAGTTTTTGGAAATATTACACAATCATTGGTGGCTGTTATGAAATAACGATAACTTTTTTGTTGTTACAGATATTTAAATAATATTTGCACATATAAATAAAGAACTCAATTCTGCATATATTGGTGTAAGTTTTGTTTGTGTGTGTGTGATACAAGACGTGTGAGAAAGTGATAAAGTCAAATTTAGACCTATCTAGGTCTACCGTATTTTTGATTGATTGAAACCTGTGAAATCTGTTATATATTTTACATAATGGAAATCTCGTGGTATATTTTAAATAATGTATTTGAAGAACTTACCTCTCAAGTTTTCCACTTTTCCATCCGAATAAATAATTATTCACTGAATATACGATGAACAAAAAGTATAATAAACTCAATGTCATGTCTCTTCGCTGCAATGCAGATGCCTACAGATTGCTCGGATTTCAATTTCATAATCACACATCGTCTATCACCATTTTAACAATAGAAACAGGAAGTTAGATGAAATGTATACTTTATATTGCCAAAACATTCTTCCCAAAAACTACCAATCTGGCTTTTGTCAGATTTTGTAGGAGTTTAACGCACTAGGCGACGGATTTCACCTTCAGAAATCAAAACATGACACAATTTAGGCGAAATGCATTGCTCGAATTGTAAACACAGCGTGCTAAAGGTTAAACATCCGAATGTATCACCATTACAATGTGGACTTGTTAACTATTGTATCACCAGTACAATTTGCGCTTGTAAACTATTGTATTGCCAGTACAATATGGACTTGTGAACTATTGTATTGCCAGTACAGTATGGACTTGTGAACTATTGTATTGCCAGTACAATATTGACTTGTGAACTATTGTATTGCCAGTACAATATGGACTCGTGATCATTATTTTATTTGAGCTTGTAAACTATTATATTGTCAGTATAATATGGACTTGTGAACTATGATATACTCAGTATAATATGGACTTGTGAACTATTGTATTGTCAGTATAATGTGAACTTGTGAACTATTATATTGCCAGTACAATTTGGACTCGTGATCACTAGGTACAATTTGGGCCTGTGAATTATTGTAGTGCCAGTACAATGTGTGCTTGTTAACTACTGTATTGCTAGTACAATGTGGACTTGTGATCAGTACAATGTGGGATTGTGAACTATGAGGAAATTTGAACAAGTTTAGTTTCTGAGCATGTTCACTAACCACTCTGTCACTGAGTATTAGGGGTTCAGAAGTAATTTATATGGGAAAATTGCATATTCATAGTTTATTCTCTGCTTTTGAGTTTGTTCTCAAATTCCTGCAGATTAACAGGATGTAGCCCTGAGAACAAAAATGCACTGTGTCGTGGTTTACAGCTGTGCCATGGCTGTGATATCTGCACATCTAACTTAAGCATGTCTTCTGATCACTTTGAGACTCTGTGGAATGGAACACCCAACTCCATCCCCAAAAAAGCCCTTTAGTCTGCTTTTATGACAGGAATTGTAGGTGACAGTGTTGTTATTCTTTGCTCTCCTTTCAGTCCTGGCAACACATGATTTATTGACTTGATCAGATGATGTCTTGGTAGAGAAGTTTAGCAATATTGCTGACTTGATCAAATGCTGTTTCAGTAGAGAAGTTTAGCAATATTGCTGACTTGATCAGATGCTGTTTTAGTAGTGAAGTTTAGCAATATTGCTGACTTGATCAGATGGTGTTTCAGTAGTGAAGTTTAGCAGGATTGCTGACTTGATCAGATGGTGTTTCAGTAGTGAAGTTATAGCAATATTGCTGACTTGATCAGATGCTGTCTTGGTAGTGAAGTTTAGCAAGATTGTTCATGACATTTGACTTAAGTGGAATGGGTAAAACACTGAGCATTTACATATCACTGCTAACTGTGTCAGGTAATAGCCCACACTAATATAGTGACACAACACATCAGCTATCTGGCCTACATCCTAGTATGGCAATTGTCCTGCTACAAGAGACTTCCAGTGGGAGTTAGAAAACGTATGTTACAAAAAAAATGAAAGGTAATCCCATGTTAAGTTATTTATACATTAACATGTTCTTAATTGTTATTCTCCATTTTCAGTTTCAATTGGTGTTCCCCAGTTATGTTACATTAGATGTATGCTGTTTTTATATGATATTATACTATTATTCCCCAAGTCAAGTTATGTTACATTAGATGTATGCTACTATTAGCATTCCCCAAGTCATGTTACATTAGATGTATGCTACTATTAGTATTCGTCAAGTTATGTTACATTAGATATATGGTTCTATTGGTGTTCCCCATGTCAAGTTAATGATACATTAACTGTACCTTACAATTAGTATGCCTCATGTCAAGTCTTCATATAATCAAACATATATGTATGCTAGTTTGCTGATTACACAAGACACCAATATGTGCTTATATTTTGATTTGTTTTATTGAATTTTATACTCTGTGCCATTTTTTAAAATATATATATATATATGTTTAGTCTCTTTTTACTGACTTATATACTCCAGTGTTGTCAGTTTTTAGTTGTTCATAATTATTCACTGTCATTTTTTAAATCTTCTAACTCATGAATAAACACGTAACGTGTATTCTCTTTGATGAACTTGTAATTCATTTGTAATTTTACAATTATAATTGTGTATGGCAAGTTTATTTTTGACCATACATAACAACCTGTTGAGATGAAGACCTGTATAAAGTTTAGACAGTCATAAAATAACCTTACAAACACAGATAAAAACCATACATATCAGAGAAATGTATCTATAGATTACAGCAAAACCTTTCTTAAGAGGAAATCTATTATATGGATATTTGTCTTAATCAGAACTATTTTTCCAGTCCTGTAATTCTGTAGCTGATTTACATGTTAAGTTTCCCTGGATTAAGTGGAAAATGTCCCTCTGATGTGGGAAATTTTCAATGTTCTGAAATACATACCCAGAGCTACATTGGAAAAGATATTACGTAAAACACAGGTTCATAATATATCACTTCAATGAGACACGGCAGACTATAACTAAAACTAGTAGGTAATGATGAGCACACAAGAAATCATACAAATTACAATACACAACTCATATTCAATGTTTCAACCAAAAGATCTTTATCAAGACACAAAGAAAACATCAAAAGACGACGAATGGAAAATTATCAGAACAAACAAACGTATCCAACACAAATGAGATGCCGGAAGGTCGGAAAGTACATAAAAAATGTAAATATATGTGGAAACGAAACTAACAAAAAGATGAGTAAATGACGGAACAAAAAGAATAAAGACAAAGACCACACCAGCCCTGTACTAGACATAAGACTGGTCGGAATTGAGTCCAAAAGGCTTGAGTAATGTTACTTACATTTGAGTCCATTAGAGTTAAAATGCTCTCAGTAAGTGTGTAATTCATTTCAAGAGTTAATAACTCAGTTTTCACTGTATTCTATATTATTTCCGTTTGCTTTAAACCTATTCTTGATGCACATTGCATGTTTGTGCATCTAAAATATGATAAAAGATATAGGAAAATCAACAGTTGATTTGTTACTTCTGAAATCTTCTAATGTGCTTCCTCATCTGTTCTTCGAATAGTATATAAACACTATAAATTATAATGATTTTGTGCTTCAAATGTGATAAAACGTTTGTGGATTATGTGCTTAGCTTTGTGAGATGATTTTGTAAGGGAATATTATATTTTCATTGAGTGGTTATTGGAAATTGTCTAAATGTTTTTTCTTCATTTCCTCACACCTATTATAATAGGCCTACATCCTGCTTTTATATATAATTATTAGCAGTAATATGTTGAACAATGTAAATCAGTGGAATATTAAGTTACTGAAAGTTTTCATTAATGGATCATATTCTAGGATAATATTTTTGAGCAATTTTGAAACATTTAGTGACAATAGTACCTAACATATTTTGATTATAGAAGGCCAGAAAAAAAAATAGGGCATAACCACTGTAAAGTATATTTTAAAATGTATTTGTTATTACAAATTAATGAAACTTCCCCAAAGTATTATATTACAATAATTTATAGCAGTTTGGTGACCTACAAGTGCATAGAATCAGTTTAAATAAAGTTTTAAGTATTTTAATTTGTATTCTGGTTTTACCCAAAAACTTTTTTAATATGTACTTCCTCCTAATCATTTGTAAAAAAATTTTTTATCGGATCCATTTTTAACCATTGTACCGATATAGAGAAATCATTGCCCAACATTTACATATATAATACATGTTGTAGAGAGTATGATTAAATGATTTATAATATTTATGACATTAATCATAGATAAAAACTCATGCTGAAAAACAAGCTTGTAAACCATGGTTTGTTCCCTAGTCCAGTAAGAGTTAATGAAATTCTCACCACAAAGATAATTATTATCAACTTCTGTTAGTTAAAACTGCTAGTATTACATGGTGCTAGAGATAATTTGTAATATAATTGGTAGTTTGTTTTATGTGCAGTAGATGGATATATTGAATAGGGTTCATGTTTATGGACAATGTTTTTTAAAATCAACATTTAGTTTATATATAACTCATTCATGATTAATCTTGCCATTTACCACTTATTTTTGTTCAGTTTTTTTTCGCCCTTCATTTTGTATATTATAACTCTATATGCAGCAATTTTTCTTCTATATTTAGTCTTGTTACCAAATGCAATATTTGTGTGATACCTGCTTAATTTCATTGGTATGTTATTCTGTTTGATTTCATTGATTTGTTGCTGTTAATCATATTTGTAGCATTTATTGAATAATTTAGCTTATTATTAATGATATCCACTAGTCTATATAGTGTCTCACAAAAAGTGACAGACAGGAACACTGTCACAGAATTGGGAAGCCCCACTACCCGAATTAATGGCATGATGGAAATGGATGTGCTGGGTCCTCCGACGTGCAAATAACACAGCTCTGCTCTGGAAGTAGAACTAACAGCACAACATACTTCACGCTCACCGGCGGAAATCAAATGAGGTTTCGTGTTGGTTATCAGAGAGCGAACGTAGAATAAGAAGAAGTTGATATGAAAGTTGTTTGGTTGTAATAATAGTGTTATAATAATAGCGTTCTGTAGCACGGCATAAGATAAAATTGGGTTGAGGGATGTTCAATTTGGGGGTATCTTGATAACAGAGGTAAGTGTAACATCATCAGAGGCTGCTATCAAGAATTTAACATAATGAGTATATTCTCATTTTATAAAGAGGTTCTAACAGCACTTTGTGTGAAAAATGAACTCTTAAAAGAAATAAATATCAGATAAAAGTATTTTGGACATACTAAAAGACATGACCCCTTGTTGAAGACTTTACATTTTACATGAGGGAAAGTCAAGGGGATGTAAGCAAGAGTTAGGCAGAGATAGAAGTGGGAAACATAATGAGATGACAGGTTACAGTCTAGCAGAGTGCACTACCAAGGCAAGAGACAGGGGATGTTGGAGATCCATTTCAGACAACCTTCATTGCGGAGACTACACTTGATGATGTTATGTTGTTGAAGAATTGAGAAATAATAATAATATGACCCATAACACATCGGGGTTATAGGGGCACCACATTGGAAACATCAGCACAGAAAGCCCACCTAGCACCCTCTGTTCTTAGGCATTTTGAGTGTAGAAAAATCATTCCTGGATGTTGCCAATCTAGGATTTTTCTTTGACCACTTTTTCTCCTTGCCTCAATTCTTCCTTACAAAATAGTTTTAGAAAGTGTATATTGTGTCATTACATTTTCAAAACAAGCTAGTTTATGCCATTTCACTACTTCCAGAAGAACCTCTTGATAAGTGTTATTTATCTGCTGTTGAAAAAGTATATTTGTCTTACATTATACATACCCATTTCTAACAGATATTTGTAGCATATATATATTCTTCTTCTTCAGCATTCATTCTCATACTTCCACTGGATAATAGGACAATGTCCTACAAGATTTCCAGTTGAATGTAGTCGAGAAAATGAAAATGCATTCTGTTGACATTTTATTTGCGTCAATGGCCCAACACATCCTTCTTCGGCAGGCACATATGTTCAAAAGCCTGAATCCTTCTTTCTTTGCCCGCATTGAGTAGAATTGATACAATATTATTTATAATAAATTATTTTGACATCAAATACTGACAGTTATCAGTCAATAATGGTAAAAGAGGCATAATTATTTTTGTATCAATTATATTTATTGAAATTTATCAAAGTAGTCGACTATACAATTACGGGCTGTCACGGTAAGCTTTGTAGTGCTGTGTGGTTGTTTTCTAGTTTTTTTTTAATAAGCTCACACAGCTTTCTTGTATTACTGCATGCTCAGTGAGTTGTATGTGTATAATGTTAGGTTTGAAGCAGAGTGCTCCATCCGGTTCTGAATACATATGTCAGTATTTCATCATAAACATCAGGTTTTTAACAAATATGTATGTCCTCCATCATAAACATCAGATTTGTAACAAATATGTCCTCTATCATAAACATCAAATTCTTAATACATATGTCAGTATTTCATTATACACATCAGGTTTTTAACAAATATGTATGTCCTCCATCATAAACATCAGGTTTGTAACAAATATATCTGTCCTCCATCATAAACATCAGGTTTGTAACAAATATATCTGTCCTCCATCATAAACATCAGGCTTGTAACAAATATGCTTCTATCCCATCATAGACATCAATAATGAGTTAGCTCTATTGAGAGTTAGTAGCAAATTATTAACAATACACAAATATTTGGTTGTATTAATTATTTTGTATTCTTCAGTTCTGCTGTATTTTAAATGCTCATGGAAGAAATATTATGTTCTATCCATTTGTTGACTTATTATACTTAGTAATAACCAGTTTCTGTTAAAATATGAATGTATTTTTATTGACTAAATGAGTGGTGTTGACTTGTAGATGTGGCACATTAAGAAGCTGGAGAACCTTAGATGTGAAAGGATATTTCAAATATGATTATTTGTTTATGGAAAGTTTCTATGAGAGGGATATTTTCAGTTGTGATTATTTATATTTTTCTATGGAAATCATCTTGCTCTCAGATGGGTGTATGAGGATTCTTGATTCTCTGATGAATCTTGCTATTTCAGGGTTTCAATTATTCTGTACAGTTTCTTTCTGATGCTGATGAGCTTGGGCAACATCTTCTCAGGTTTTCATTCTGTGGATAGCCTGTCTGTGGACATGTTCCTCTGATATGTTCACCACTGGGCAATGTCAACCTATCCAGAATTTGGTGTATGAGTGGTCTGACTGGTACGATTGTTTTTTGTTAGAGATGTCTAGGAATCTCCCTGTCAAACCATTCTTAACATTTAGTGATCTTGACTTTGTTTCTGTGATTATCTTGACTTTTAGTTTCTGTGATTATCTTGACTTTTAGTTTCTGTGATTATCTTGACTTTTAGTTTCTGTGATTATTTTGACTTTTAGTTTCTGTGATTATCTTGACTTTTAGTTTCTGTGATTATCTTGACTTTAGTTTCTGTGATGATCTTGACTTTTAGTTTCTTATGATCTCGACTTTTAGTTTCTGTGATTATCTTGACTTTTAGTTTCTGTGATTATCTTGACTTTTAGTTTCTGTGATTATCTTGACTTTTAGTTTCTGTGATTATCTTGACTTTTAGTTTCTGTGATTATCTTGACTTTAGTTTCTGTGATGATCTTGACTTTTAGTTTCTGTTATGATCTTAACTCTTAATGTACATTTAATTCAACATGCTAAGATTTTAGCTTTTGTGATGGTACTGATTTTTAGTTTTGATCTTGACTTTTAGTTTTTAGACTTCAGTTTATGTGATGATCTTGACTCTTTGTTTCTGTAGTTATCTTGATATTTTGTTTCTGTGATCATCTTGACATTCTATGTCTATAGTTATCTTGACATTATGTTCTGTGGTTATCTCGACATTAGGTTTCTGTGGTTATCTTGACATGTTTCTGTGGTTATCTCGACATTAAGTTTCTGTTGTTATCTTGACATTAAGTTTCTGTGGTTATCTTGACATTAAGTTTCTGTGGTTATCTTGACATTAAGTGTATGTGGTTATCTTGACATTAAGTGTCTGTGGTTATCTTGACATTTAGTTTCTGTGGTTATCTTGATATTTGATTATTGTCCAAATTAACTTAAACTTCTAGTTATATAACGTCTAAATTTTGAGCGGCTTTCCTGAATTTAAAACAATATAATTACTATATATAATATTATATACCCTAAACAAATTTTTGTAATATTCCTGAGAAACTTTGTACATTCATGAACATTTGATAACTTTGTTTTCTGCACAATCCTCTTGTGGAGATCATGGTATATATATATCTTTTACAGCACCTACAACCTTCTCATCAATGATTTTTGTGGTCTTCTATGACAGTTTGTAATCACAGTGCCTTTCACAACTGAGTGTGTAATAAAGTCATACATCAAAAGTTTTGCTTCATGATTCATGTCTGAGTTATCTACATGTATGTCCTAAGTCTGTTGGTGAGTCCTAGACACAGAATGCATGCATACATTGAGTGACTCAATGAGTGTGATTCCGAAAGTCAAAGCAGGTGGAGTCCCTAGGCGAATGATAAAGTTGTAGGTGAAAGGTTGGGTCTCACTGCATGAAATTATGTTTATTTATGTTCCCGGACATGCAGGTGTGGAGGGTAATGAACAAGTCGACAAGTTGGCTGGCTCAGATACTGTAACAGCTGGGCAAACTTTGGAAAGAGCAGACATGCTCAATGTTGTACGATAGTCTACATGATTGGAGGATTTTGAGGGCAATGAGCATGAGTCAGTGCAAAAATTTTAAAAAGAGCACTCTCCCAACACAGAACCGGTACCGTCAGATGCTACACCCTGAGATTTGATGAAGTGGGGGTCCTACTGAGACCTGTGAATATGTACGGTGTGTGAATATGATAATCAATATAGCTAAACCTAAAGCTATTCATTGATAAAAAGAATAACATATGAAGTATAACAAGGAACATCAACAGATTGCTTTGACATGATTGCACTGAGGTAACTTAACCATTCAGACTTTTAGATGAGAGAATCGATGGTAGCTCTTCAGAGTGTGGGAGATTGAATTCACATAGAAACATAATGGATATACCAAGAACCTGATAAATCAATACTGGACGAAAATTAAGAGCCGCTACACTGATAGATTTGTTGAGAATGGGACTAAAGTGTTCGTGGGGGGGGGTGTTCAACCACCATCCCCTTAACAAATTGGAACATGACTAAGAAAATGGGGGTAAGAAGTCACTCTTGCTAACACCTCCCCCCCCCCCCCGGGAGAATTATCTGCGGCCATGGGTCTTAACATCTGTGGACTGGTGTGCTGTGATAATAATCTGTCTTATATCACTCATATATTTAACGTATTTGAGATGTGTATACACAGAACGTCTTGAGGAACGCTCTTTTCAACCGAGATTGATTGTTCATTTTCGTTATATCCATCCTATGACTATAAGCAAGTTATACAGATGTATGTATGTATATATATATATTGAAACTGTAGAAGTTACATACAGGATATGATTGGTGAATTTGGTGTCTAGTGTGGCATAATCAGTACTGGGCATCTGAGGGGCAGAATGTGTTATGCCAGTATGCTACGTGAACCATCAATTTACAAAGGCCCTCACACTGCGATGTTGTGGAGACTGAACACGTATGGGTTTGTTCGGAATGCAGTGACGTCTCCCTATAATCTATACAAGTTTCGTTACTGCATGTTTTCATGTGAAGGAGTGCAGGGAGGCCTTTTATGTGCTTTGGAAATAAAGGCCGCTTTGCCACAGCAGATGCCGCGGCATGTACAGGAATTATTTTAATTGTACCCCCGAAAGAAAAAATCCTGTCCCAACTGTGGATTGAACCCCGGAACTCGAGTGTTACAGAAGAATAGGTAGAAGTCCCAGCTCTGCTAAGTGAGAATCCATCTATAGCTTCTATCTTCGAGTAAGAAAAAATATTGTCCTACCCAGTCCTTGATAGTGTTTGCCCAAGCTTTAATTTGTTTCCCTCCGCTTCTTCCACCTTCGACCGTTCTCTGGAATATTGTTTGTGACAAGAAAGCATGTCGGCATACATGTCTAAACCAGGGGCCGGCAACCTTTTGCTAACTGTGTGCCAACTTAAGGTTTCAAATTATTCAGAGTGCCAACATCACATATCATTTTATACAAGTCAATGCCAATATTCTTATTTTACCATATATTTTATTTTTATATTTTAATTAATTTATATATTATGATATTCAATTTATAATCAACTTTATACAGGAAACGTGAAGAATCTGCGTTCCATTTGAAATTGCTTGGCGTGCCAAGTGTGGCACGCATGCCATAGGTTTCCGACCCCTGGTCTTGTGCATCCAACCTTTGTTGCAGAGACGGCACTTGATGATATTGTCTTCCTGTGGAATTTCTAGTTAGTTTCCCCTGAACGACCAAGGACAATTTAAAGGTCTCTCTTCCCTTATCTCCCTTCAATTGCTCTAATTGCAATTGAATGGTCCGTGGCCGTCACAGCGGGCACGTCCCTACTGGTTTATTGAGATGTTTTAGAAGACACAATCCTCAGGAAGTTTCAGGTGTGATCCGACATGGAACTTTATACGGAAACCTGTTGCTACCACCAAAAATACATAAAAACTCATATGCTTTAATTTGTGAAAATGTGCCGCCCTCCCGATGATGTCGCCCGGGGTGGTCGGCACCTCTGCCCCCCCTCGCTACGCCACTACGACCCACCAATGTTCGGACTGGACTGACTAACGTCACTATGTGTCGATAGTGCCGCTGTATGTGTTGGTGTTGGTGGTGTCGGCGATATGTCTGTCTCTTATGCAGTCAAATCTCTTTCCATCTGCTACCTTCACATTCTAGGACACGATCCCCAAAAGATTTAGTCAGAATCAGCACGAGCCGCTGTATTTCTGTTTCCAGGGTGCACCGCGAGGAGATACATTTGGGATCTTGGTTATCTGCTAACCCTGGGTCCGCCGAGAGCATTGCGTTCCCTTTGCACCCCACTAGTGCTTTCTAGTATTCTCTATGGTTGCGAGAGTTGGACACTCACTGTGGACATGTAGAGACGGTTATATGCCTTCCATTACAAATGGTACAGAAGATTCTACAAATTTCCTATAGAGAGCATAAGACAAATTTGTAAATAACAACAAATATAGATGTATGCATAGTGAAGCGACGAAAACTTGCAATATTTGGACATGTATGCAGACATGATTCTTTGTAAAGAACAATACTGCAGGGAACTGTGGAAGAAGCAGAGGAGGACAAATAAAAACATGGAAAGACAACATCAAGGAATGGACAGGACAATATATTTCCTCAATTCTCCACATCGTTGAAGATAGACATTGCTGGAGGACTCTGTGTGCTGAAGCATCCAATGTGGGACCCCTTCAACCCTGGCGGATTACGGCTTTATAGGTAGATTAAGACGAAATATCGAGTACCTAACTGCAATATATAACGATTTCCCTAACTCTATTGTCAGTGGTGCAAGATTTTATTGCGATTGCCAGAATGTCACAGCCGCTAACGATGATCAGCGCCATTGAAATGTATAGACCTACTTATTCACTATAATTACTTCTGTTCTCATTGTTCCCTGTATCAGGTATTTTTACTATCGTAACAGAGCTTCCATACATTTTTAGGACGATCAATATAACGTAATACTGCGTGTAACGTAACAAAAACACAGGTTTTTAGAAAATGAAGAAGTAGGTGTGCAGACGATCATGCCTGTCGAAGAAGGTTACAGAGTTTATTTCTTCTCGTGCCGCATGGATCCCAGCTAGGTTTTAACTATGTTTCGAACATGCAATATTCTGGGCTTTTCGATTTATATCGAAAATCCGTTTCTGAAAGTTCCCCTTTCATCAGCGTTATCGTACCCTTGACCTCGGCAGTCTATGATGTCGAGGTCGTCCGCCTCTAGCTTCTTCAAAACCATTCTTGCAATCCAGGGGGCATTTTGTGTGTGTGTGTCAATAAAGTCGATAAAAGACTCTTTAACAGACACACGATAGCCTTCCATCACAACATAACGAAGCAGTTACGAAGTTTGATCCATGTGAGACACATCGGGTGTGCTATCAAATATTATGATAAAATATTTGGCGTCTTTTACCCGCTGGATAATACGACGTTGAATTTGCTCACCTAATAAATAGATGAATTCGTTTTGAACATTCGGGGACAAGTAAGATGACTGTGGAACATCTCCAAGTTGGATCTGAATAGTGTGCTCGTTGAGAACGGGATCCTACTTCGACAAAATGTTTACAAGATCAAGGAAATTGCCATTGTTCTGCCTCGATTCGAATGGGTCACACTCCTGATGATCTCGTTGAGCCAAGTTTTGTTTGCCCAAGAAACTAATAATGTCGAGTATTCGTATCTCTCTCCATTTTTGTGTGCTCTTTCTGAATTTGTACTTGAATAGTACTGTCGAGAGTGTAACCAGTACGATGCCGAAGTTCAAGCTCCTTCCATTTCATCAGCGATTTTTTATGCGATGAACTGGACTTCTGGTTTGTTACTCCGGGCAGGAGTTTTCTCCAGTTTATGAAACCCTCTTCTGAAACAAAGGCAGGTTCAGACTGGGTCGTGGTCGGGAAGAAGCGACAACAGAAATAGAACAAGGACTTTCTTGTTGGAAAAAACATATTCGGCGTACTTTGTCGCCATTCTGCATTCTCTTAAGGAACCAGGCTTTGGTCAGCTTCCTCTTTTCTCCGACTGCAGTTGTAACCTCCTCGAACGGGTGATATATGTTCTGGAGTTGTTTCGAACCACTCACAATTAGGTGCATCTTAACGTTGTCCGAAATAACCGCTGGCCACTGCCCGATATCGGTCAAATTCAAAGCGCATTCTCCTTCTAAATTAGCCTTTTGTCTTTTTTTGTGCCAAAAAAAAGTGCTATTACTTAATCGCCAAATAAATGTGCCTAACAAGACAAAAATATAATTTTTTTAACGGTGCGGAGCATCAACTTTGGCTTCGGCAAAGGCACTTAAACCCCATTTCAAAGTTTTTATTATTTTGAGGGGCATTTCGATGCCCTTCAAGTCTTGATGCCCGACGCGACCGCACCTCCCGCACCACCCTCGGTACGCCTCTAGAACCATCATAAACAACAAGTATCGATACTCTATGAGATAACTGAATAATCTTCAAACGAAAACAATAGTATGCAACATGATTGAAGATATGTACCACATAGAAAAATGGAGGTGCTGAAGTTTACATGTGTGTGTTCGTCCATCACAAGTGATGATGACCATTGTTCATCCACTTTTGAAAATTCAGTTAGAATTATGACCATGCATTATAGTTCGTAGATGGTTAATGCGCCCTATTCGAGCTGTAAATGATCTTGGACAGTACGGACATGG
Source organism: Meghimatium bilineatum (assembly GCA_034231615.1). NCBI lineage: Eukaryota > Metazoa > Mollusca > Gastropoda > Stylommatophora > Philomycidae > Meghimatium > Meghimatium bilineatum. Next base: position 22,413,374 of record CM067307.1, read on the forward strand.
AATGATGACTGTAGGCGGATCTTGGTCTGTCCGTGACTTTCTAGCTACTCTCCGTTGTTGGGCTGCAGCATTTCTCTTCTTTTCACAAGACGATGAGATCTTTTTGACTGTAGATATGAAGTTTACATAAAATGTCAGGAAAACAATAAACATTACTGCAGAAAATAACTAAAAAGAAAACAAGCCAATGTCAACAGGTGGTATTTCTTTCTTGTGCAATATCTGTCTTACAAGCCCTTTACAACAATAAACTACCAGACATGAAGAAAGTCTACGTGAAGTGAGCATCCAAAGAAGGGTAGTATTACAGTGGATACCATCCTACTGAGGCATACCAGGGCGTGGGCTATGCTTGTAAATTACGGAGCAACACAGGAACAAAAATATCAAGAAATCACCTACAAAGAAAAGGAGACCCTCATCAAAGCTTTCAGAAAAGTCGATCAAAGACAACTATCAATATCTTGACAGATCTGAGCAGGTTATTATCTTCGGCATCAGAACTGGTAATAACATACAAAACAGTCACTTAAATAGACTAAGACTGGCTCCATAACCTCTGTGTCCATATGGGCAGGCAGATATGTTTCGCTGATTGTCAGACCTAGCGGAAAAAAACCAGCAGTATCAACGCTGCTCACCCAAGTACCCTTGAGCTGTGATTATTTACAATTTAAAAAAAGGAAAAAATACAGTGCTAAATGTCGGCGGTGTGAAACAAAGTTAAATGGAGAATATGAATGGTTAAAAGTACCTTCAATGACATGAGGAAAATATTAACATCTAAACAATTTACAAACAAGTTTTAAAAAAAATTAGAATTATAAAATGCTACATCTATTTTATAGTAATGTATGACTCAGAAACATGAACACTTAACAAACAATTAGAAGACAGAATTGATGCCTTTGAGATGTGGGTATATAGAAGAATAAGACCATCATGGAAAAAGAAGAAAATAAATAAAGAGGTTCTAAAAACACTTAATATGAAGAAAGAATTACTAAGAGAAATAAAGATCAGGCAAATAAACTATTTTGAACACATTAAAAGACATGACACCTTATTGAAGACCTTACTTGAATGTAAAGTCAAAGGGAAGCGAGCAATAGGTAGGCAGAGATACAAGTGGGAGAGTAACACAGCAAGATGGACAGGTTACAGTCTAGCAGAGTGCACCACCAAAACAAGAGACAGGGGATGTTGGAGAAATATTGCAGCTAACCTTCGTTGCGGAGACGGCATTTGATGATGATGAAATATAAACAAAAATGTTGCGAGGACAATGTTCCGCCAGTGCGTTGACGGAAGATAAAAAACTAGAGCGAAGAATAATAACAAAACACTACCGCATACCATGCATGTTGTAAGAAGCGATTAAAGAGACTGGGTGTTGAGTTTACAACCGAATTCCATGATCTTCGCTTGCTCCCTAAAGACATACAGGAGGCGTGAGATATGTCTTTGCCCTGACCACGAAAGAATAGGAGGAAAAAGTTGAAATTTATTACAACGATTATTCCTTCTCAACTCAGCGATCACTAGAATGTATGCCATCTCTGCAAAACATTTAAAAGACTTTCAGAATAAAATAACCTATTTTTCAAACTAAACCAGTTATCAGAAGCCAGTACGACATCTTAACTAGCAATATTATTTTCTTTCACCGGTAACATTTTCTGAAAGGAAAAAGACACATGGAGCCAAATCTGGAGAATGTGATGGGTGTGGAATAATTTCAATATTCAAATCGTTAGCTGTTTGCAACACACGCCATGCTTTATAGGAAGGTGCATTGTCTTGAAGCAAGAGCATAATTTGAGTACGAGTTAACCCTCGTTTTCTGGTCAGTCTTTCTTAGTTTGGTATGGAGATCAACGTACCACTGGCCCGTAGTCGTGTTGCATTGAGGCAGATAATTTTTCATTATGATACATTTCACGTCCCATACAACAATCAAAATCAATTTTCTTGCAGATTTCTTTACTCTTTGATTGATATGCGTTGGTAATGGTGATTCTAACAGACTCCCAGAGTATGCTGGAAAATTATCTCTGGTTTCTGCCCTTTGCACCGCATTCTGCGTTAAAGAAACAGATAGTACCTCTGAAACCACACAGGGTAAACTTGGGAGATACTCATCCAGCGAAATACAGGAACATTTAGCATGCATACCCTTTGGCATTTGCTGGGAGAGACTAGGCACCTATGTGCCTGTCAGTTATTGCTCATCATCATGATGCGCTATCTTCGCAACGAAAGTTGGCTGCAACGGACCTCCAACATCCCTGTCTCTTGCCTTGGTTATGCACTCTGCCAGACTCTAACCTGCCTATCTTGTGATATTTCTCTCTCACTTGTATCTCTGCCTACCCCTGCTCGACTCCATTCAATCAAGTAAGGTCTGCAGTAAGGTGTCATGTCTTTTAATATATTCATAATACATTATTTGTTTTATTTCTATTTCATTTAATATATCTTTTTTTCATACAGCATATTAAAAGTTTTTTGTTCGTTTTCTTATCATTCCACGAAGTTCTTCCTATTCTTATATATACATACACACACACACACACATACATACATACACACACACGTATGTGTGTGTGCGCGTGCGTGCGCATGTTCATTCTTACATGATGATCAGACAGCCCCATATCCCCCAAAGCTTCTTCTTCTTCTCGTTCGTAGTTTGACATGTCTACACAGCAAGTCCTGTTTTCTGAATAAATGCTGCTGTATTTGAAAGCTCCTCAGTGCTCCCATACATCTTTCTGTGGATATCCATCTCTATGGGCCAGTGTTCTTCCCTTAACTGGTTTAGTGTATTGCAGGATATGTTCAGCTGTCTGTGCTGCCTGCCCACAAGGGCACAGTGGTGATTGGACCAATCTTAGACTATTTAAGTAGCTGTTTAATCTGTTGTGTCCTGTTCTGAGGCTGGTGGAAGATAATATCCTGCTCTGCTCTATCGAGATAGTGGTAATTGTCTTTTGGTTGGTCAACTTTCCTGATAGTTTTGATGAGTATCCTCTTTTTTTTTGGTAGGTGATTTCTTGGTCTTTTTGTTCCTGTGTTATTCCATCCTTTGCCAGTCTATCTGCCTCTTCCTTTCCTGGTATGCCACAGTGGGATGATAACTAATAAGGGGGGAATAATTAGTTTAACAAATTTTTTGGCTATTGTTCTTATTATCTCCCTTTGATCACAAACGTAAAATCACCTTTTATAAAATGGCAAGTTCTCTGCTTAATGTGACTAAATTAATTTTTTTAAATGAAAGATTATGTTAAGTGACTATCTAAGACAATAGTTTTCTTCCTGTAAACAGAGCCCTATTTCTATCTCGTACAGTTCACGAAAGTAAGATTACGATTTCGCTCAATGATTTTGTTCGAGGCAATGAAAGAGCGGATCAACTGGCATCGTGTGCGATTGTGGCAAAGGGCGATGGGGCAATGGATCGCGCTGACGTTTTGAACTCCTTAAGAGATATAACACGCGAGAGTGAGACTAATGTGGATGATGATTCCTTTTCAATGGCTAGGATTAAAGATCAGGGATTGAGATGCGGTGTTGCTAGAGGTGAACATTTTGGAGGGCGCAGAAGAATGATGGTCAACCAGCATAGGACCGGTACTGTCAGCAGAAGTGTGATGGCGGATACACTCAAGGAGAGATCGGAGCAACTATGGATGTGTCCAGTTTGCAGTGATGATGATCCGACGACTAACTAACTAACTAACTAACTAACTAAGATTACTGCTAAGATGTCAACATTAGGACCTATAAGAAAAGACAAAACAATGTGTGGTGTTGACTGTGATATGTATTTTAGATCAGTGGTCAGCCCGAGTAATGTGTACTGAGATGTGTATGATAGATTAGTGGTCAGCCTGTGTGATGTGTACTGAACTATGTATAGTAGATAGATGGTCAGCCCGTGTGGCCCATGTACTATGTGTAGTAAATTTATCGTCAGCTGGTATAATGTGGACTATACCATGTATGATAGATCAGTGGTCAGCCCTTGTGATGCAGGAACCAAGAAATGGAGCACATATTAGTTGCACTGTTATCTGACATGCACATCGTAAATGGTGACTAAGAAAGATTTGAGGAATGCATTGGCTGACCCATTCCATAGATGGTCAAGTGATCTTGTAATCAAGAAGTCAAAGGATTTTCTAGTCAAAAGTGTAGCTTAAGACTGGAGATGGATTTAGCTGATATGTTAAGGCCAACTATCATTTGGAAAAACAAAATCATTGCTATAGATTCACACGTCTACAAGAATAATTACCTTCAATATTAAACGCATGCGGTTGCATCTGTGGGTCCCACAAATTTCCCACTAGACAAACCACCCATGAAACATAAAACCTTAGTAGATGACATGCCATTATATTGAGGCTCTCTTATGGAAGCTTGTAGCATGTCATCTATACACTTATAGACCTCCTCTGGGTAGAATGCTCCTTCAATAGGCATTGCACAAAGTTGAAAGCTGAAATCACCTATGTATGAAAACTCAAAAAATTTTTACCACACTGCATATAGGAAGTAAGAGCTAATAGCTCGCATTTCATGGGGTTCTAAATCAATCAATAAATATTAAATTGACAAATATATCTACTTGCATGGTTTATACTTCTATTGATAGGGGGTGTGGTTAACTCCTTCCTACTCTTATGAAATCATAAAATGTTTTTTTATAGGAATTTAGCCAAAAGGTGGATGTAACCCCTCCCTTAACTATATTTTACCAAAAAGTCACCTTTCTCATGAAAAAGACGGAATTATTTCATACAACAACGGACGAATGCCTTTTTTACATTAGTATTTTAAGGTAAAAATCCCGTCCACACCGAAAACGTCTCTACGGCCCTGATAGTTATCTATAGGCCTTTATGGAACAACGAACTCCATCTCAAACTCCTCTTAGTTGCTGCTTATGACATGTGTGACAGGTAACAGTGTAGCTATCCTGTGCTCCCCTTCAAGTCCCGTCAAAACAAGGGCAGTTTCTATCCTTTGCTCCAACCCAGGCCGGGCAACACAAGGGTAGTTTCTATTGGAAATTAAGTTTATTTAGCTACCATTGCTTTCAGATTGTTCACTAGAAACAAATTGTCAAAGACATTCTTTTATTTAAATTCAAAATACACAGGTACGCTGTGTTGGAAATATAATTTATTCATTATATAATTCCCTGACAGAAGACCCATGACAATCACATAATATTCTGAATTTATTTAATACGTCTACAGAAAATACGCTATGTCCACTGATCTATGTATAAATAGATTTAAGCCTTTACACTCGCCTGCGCTAAGTGTTACCATGCACCCGTGTCAAAAGTATGACAATCTCACAAACATGATCACAGTTCTCTCATTTGTACGAAGCTGTACCAAGTGTGTCGATTCAAACACGTTACACATTCGTTATATACCTGATAGTAAACTGATAGAAACCGGCACATGTCAAAATCGGGCGAGATATCAGACAGCGATGTAAAGCCACGAAAATACTCGTGAGGCCGTAACTAACATACATATCTGTCATTCACATAAACAAATGTATATTTTTGTTATTTTAGTGAGAAATATGTTTTCAAAATATTGTCAAATTATTCAAGTCAAAATAATTTTAGTTTACTTTATTTTTAAACTCAACCAACACAATATATGTTTTTATATTGTGAATTTGCATTATTGTTGAAAGTAAATGTTCCATTAAGTTTTTAAAACTCATAAACTGTAATTTCAAATTTTTCATCAGAAATTAAAAAAAAATTTTTTCTTGTATTAACGAAATTCTAATGTGATAATAACGAACTTGAGTCATTAAAAAATATACATTATCACTATGTATAAAATACTTATTCTTTTCTGTATTTTAATTTTTTCTTCTTCAAAGAATGCATTAAAACACGTTAAAACAAAAGATTACTAAACATTAAAATACATTTAAGTGGAACCGTGTAACCGATACTACAATTTCAGAGATTTAAAAAATGACAAAAAAGTCGAGTGAAGCACTTTCTACGCAGCTCTCCTATACCCCCGTAATCCTCTCTCGAGGCGGTATGACATAGCAGGCGCCGCAATAGAAAGCCACTCGGACACTCAGAAATAAAAAAAAAATATTTTCTTGTAAAATGTGATAATTAAGAATTTAAGTCATTAAAAACTATACATTATCACTGTATCCAAATATTTTCTTTTTTTTCAAAATTTTTTTATTCTTTACAATAAAACAAAATGAAATAATTTGACTGAACATTTGTTTTTACAAAAAAGTCGAGCGAAGCACAAAAATACGTTTAAGTGTTTGGGTGTAAATACAAATAATACTAAAATTTAAGTAATTACAAAGTTATTTCATGACAAAAAAGTCGAGTGAAGCACTTTCTAAGCAGCTCTCCTATACCCCCGTAATCCTCTTTCGAGGCGGTATGACATAGCAGGCGCCGACATCGAAAGCCACTCGGACGCTGAGTATAGCTCACCACTCAGCTGAGCACGTTTATGCTGTTAACATTCCGTACGACCGAAAACTTCACCCCGGTGACTTCGTCCTGTCTTAACATGTCATATGGGGAGGAACCAGCCTAGATCCCAAGCGGTACTGTGACGAGCGAGCTGACTCGACACTGGCTGAACCTTGACCCCGCGGTGGAGTCTAAGACATGTGAACGGACTACTGACACTGGTTCCCATACAAAGTCAAGAGCCAACTTTTGTAAAGTTCCGCGGGGAACTTGAACCTTATACGGACATTATCCCTTAACATTCAAAATCTTATGTGCCACACATTTTGTTACCCATGACAACGGTGAGGGAAGAATGTCGCGCATATTGCTTTCAAAATACGTTTCTATATATAGGACAACGGGGAAAAGTTTTCATAAAATCTCTCAATATAAATTAGAGTTATTAATTTAAATGATATTGCCAATTATCAAATCCAAATATTTGTGTTTTGATGATTTATTAATATCTCATACTTATTACCACCCTTGATTTTGGAGTGTATGCCCGACTATGTCCCTTGGTAAATAAATGCTAATATCTTTAACTTCCGGTTCAAATAATGTTTTTGTTTTGCTGAATCAAGAACTGGTTGATCATTAATTTAACACATTAATATCGTAGAAATTAAATATCTGTGTTACTGAAACGGATTTAATGATTTCCATATTTACATCATGGTTCGTTCAACCTTATTTAATTCGATAATGAACATCTAAAGCAAATTGCAATGAAACGAGCGACATGGAAGGAAATCTAACTAAATGTTTGTTGTTGTTAAGTTAAATACTTGGACGACAAAATTTTTAGAATTATACTACATTTCTACATAATTACAAATAATATAGTTAGATAGCCCTTCAAAAATGCAATTCAACGATACCTCAACCAAGTCTGTACGTCAACCCTGAAAAATGTTACATATTTTTTTCTAATGAGTTTGACATCAAAATAATTTACATTGAAACACATATTGGAAAATATAAATAAAACGTGTGACCACAGTGACAAAATGTACCCAAGCTGATAATTTCTAACTTATCTTTGTTATTTTCAATAATACAAGCCACAAACTATATGTTTTTTTGTTCGTGAAGACAAGACACATCTATTGATCCTATTTCTATAATTTTTAGGTGCGCGCAGAACTAATTAATATGAAAGAAGGCAGCAAATTCACATAATTGAAATGAAAATAAATTTTAAAACTATTGAATATAATTAAATACCACAGAAATTATATATATTTGTGTTGGCAAAGGCAAGACGCATCTGTTGATCCTATTTCTATAATTTTTAGGTGCGCGCAGAACTAATTAATATGAAAGAAGGCAGCAAATTCACATAATTGAAATGAAAATAAATTTTAAAACTATTGAATATAATTAAATACCACAGAAATTATATATATTTGTGTTGGCAAAGGCAAGACGCATCTGTTGATCCTATTTCTATAATTTTTAGGTGCGCGCAGAACTAATTAATATGAAAGAAGGCAGCAAATTCACATAATTGAAATGAAAATAAATTTTAAAACTATTGAATATAATTAAATACCACAGAAATTATATATATTTGTGTTGGCAAAGGCAAGACGCATCTGTTGATCCTATTTCTATAATTTTTAGGTGCGCGCAGAACTAATTAATATGAAAGAAGGCAGCAAATTCACATAATTGAAATGAACATAAATTTTAAAACTATTGAATATAATTAAATACCACAGAAATTATATATATTTGTGTTGGCAAAGGCAAGACGCATCTGTTGATCCTATTTCTATAATTTTTAGGTGCGCGCAGAACTAATTAATATGAAAGAAGGCAGCAAATTCACATAATTGAAATGAAAATAAATTTTAAAACTATTGAATATAATTAAATACCACAGATTTTATATATATTTGTGTTAGCAAAGGCAAGACTCATCTGTTGATCCTATTTCTATAATTTTTAGGTGCGCGCAGAACTAATTAATATGAAAGAAGGCAGCAAATTCACATAATTGAAATGAAAATAAATTTTAAAACTATTGAATATAATTAAATACCACAGAAATTATATATATTTGGGTTCAATACAAGAATCCGTTAACAAATCACGTGACAACATGCCAACTTTTAAATTTCATGTGGTATTGCACTATCTCGGAAAATTAAAAAGTCGTAACTTAAATTACTGATCTAGCAATTTGCACGCAATGAACTGGCCATCCACCTCTCACTCAGTGCGCATCGTGCAATGTGTCAAATAGTCTGTATATCCGACTTTTAGGTATTTTGTTCCATCTAATTATGTTAGCTATGTGTTCCGTAGAAAGCTGTCCACTAATTCTTGTATTGTACCTATATTTGTATTGGCAAAGGCAAGATGCATCTGTTGATCCAATTTCTATAATTTTTAGTTGCGCAGAACTAATTAATATTAAAATTGCAGAAAATTGGCATAATTAAAATGAAAATAAATTATCAAACTATTGAGTATAATTAAATACCACAGAAATTATATATATTTGGGTTCAATTCAAGAATCCGTGGACAAATCACGTGACAACATACCACTTTTTAATTTCTTGGGCTTGTTGGTTTATTCTCTTTTCATCTAGTCTTAAAACATAACCAAGGTATTTCCATCTGCGTTTTCTTATGACGTTTGAAACATATTCTTGGTGTGCTTTCTTTCTTAAATCACTATTTGTGACGAAATCGCTCCATTTTATGTTCATCAGTTTCCGGAGACATTTGTTTTCGAAGCTGTTTAATTTTTGATCTGTTGCTTGAGTTGATTTCCAGCTTTCTCTTTCATATGTTAATACTGAGACAATATAGGAGTTGAATAGCTTTAGCTTGGTGTTTCTTCCTAGATCTTTTGACTTTCAGATATTAGTTTGGTAAATGTGCTAGCTGCAACTGGTATGTGTGTATTTCTTTCTTTCATTGAGTCTCCATCAACAAACATTTGGCTACCCAAGTAATTAAAGTTGGAACTTTTTCCAGTATTTGGTTGTTTACTGAGATGTTATTTGTTGAACTGGTAAGTCCCGTGATTTTTGATTTATCTGAAAATATGAGAAAAATCTGGCTTTGGGTTTATTATAACTATTGATATTGAGAGTTCTCATGGAGCGCAATGGGAAATACAGAATAATTGCTTCAATTATGATTATTGGGGTTAAAGTCAATACTATAAGTCTTTAATGCTTCATGGTTTACAACTTGTCTGTGATAGATGCTCCTTTTGACAATATGCAAATGAACAAAATATTCAGAACATCCATTGTCAAAACTATAACTATTTCTAAACTTCTGGATATCACATTGATCTATTGCCTGGGTGTGCTGATATTCGTGGTAATAAGAGAGCAGATAGACTTGTATCTGTGAATTTAAGATAAACACTGGTGATGTACTGAAGTTTGTGGTCATTTGCTGGAGTGGACACTAGGATAGATGAGGTATCCAGGAGGTATCCATGCTGCATCCAAGGCAATTCAGTATCTTCTTCTTCTTCGTTCATTCTCAAACTCCTCCAAATTAGCAGGATGTAGTCCAGAGAACGGAATGTCTTGTGTCATGGTTTACAGCAATGATGCAATATCTGCGCCTTTCGGTCTGACACATATGACTTTAGCATAGCTTCGAGTCATGTTGACCCTATATGGAATGGGACAGCCAACTCCATCCGATAACCTCCTTAGTCGCCTCTTACAACATGCATGGAAGGTAAACAATGTTGCTGTTCTTTACTTTCCTCCCAGACCTCGGTAACACATGGGCGGCAATTCAATATTATTTATGGTATAAATAGAACTGAGAACACGTCGAGTAGAATTAAGAGTGTTTATCCAGCTAGCTAGCCATGGGGACTATCAGCAAGCATATTCTTTGACATCTTCTTAGGGAGATGTAGAATTGTGGGTTTGCCTTGAAGTACAATAACATGGATTAACCAATAGCTTCTTTAATGTGATATTTCTTTAGCAGAACATCATCAAGCACTTCTACTCTCTGTTCTGTGCAACCATCATCAAGCACTGCACTCTCTGTTCTGTGCAACCATCATCAAGCAATGCTACTCTCTGTTCTGTGCAACCATCATAATTTCTCCAGTGTCATATTAAGGAGGCCCTTTTCTTCTTTTCAAACTCCTTCATTTTAACAGGATGTAGTCTGGAGAATTAAATGCATTGTGTCATGGCTTGCAACTTGGCTGTGATATCTTGGCCATTGGTCCTGACACATTTGACTTTAGCATAGTTTCTGTGTCATTTGACCCTGTAAGGGATGTGACAGCCAACTCGACCCCCCTAAAAGCCTGAATCACCTCTTACAACATGCATGACATGTAAAATATTCACTATTATTTTCTCCCCTTTCAGGCCGGACAACAAAGGCGAAGAAGGTTCTTGCCAGAATCTTTTTTGCCTATTCATTTATTACTACGGATTAACTGTCTGTCAATATTTGATGTAAGTAAAACTGAAACTCTACATATTTTTAAAATGTTTGATCTCTTCTATTCTATGACCCTTTTTGTATTATGAAAGTAAATATTAAATGTCTGCAATGAATAAATCATCAATCCACAGACAAAAGTCCACAAGTAAAAAGTACAAAGAGGAGTTTGTTGGAGGTTGTAGAAGCTCAAATTCAAGGTAGTAACAATATCAGTGTATTTGTTGTCCTCTATTTTGTTATATTTCTTATACTATATATTTATCCAAGACTGGTAACATTACATCTGTGTCCATGTGGGCAGACAATGGAACATATCCTGCAAGACTGCATTTCACTAAACAAGTTAAAGGAGGAACGCTGGCCTATAGAGACGGATATCTACAGAAAGATGTTAATTAATTTTGGCAGACCATCTTACCCAGTTGGCAGATGTTTTTTTTCACCTTTTGATACAGACCACAGAGTTTGATGAATCCATTCGCTTGAAGTGTTTTCTAGTGCTCTTTGGGCACTCTTCTTCTGTGTTCGTTCTTAAACTCCTGCATATTAGCAGGATGTAATCCGGAGACTGCATGATCATCCTGTCATGTTCGTCCGTAATAGTCGATAATGACGATTTGGGATCAACTGTAAAAGGTAAAGGTAATATGAGTTATGAACCAGTGTCATAACACACAGTTTCCCATAAGTGCTCATCTGTCTAGTCAGTGGTTGACCAGAAACCCCCATCGAAGATGGATGTGTCGTATTATTGGTGTATATAAAACGGTGACTCAACGCAGAGAATTTCCATTCTCTGGACTAAATTCTGCTGGAAATTTAGTAGGACCATTGTTCTGCTGCAAGAGATATCCATTGGAAGTGTTGGAATGAAGAAAAAGACCGGAAACCGCCTGAAGAGGGTCCTCGACAACACTTGCTAAATTAATATGGCACCTTCCCAGAGTTTGAGCCCTGGTATCCAACTTTCTCATGTCTGGTTTAACCATGGGAGTAATTTTTATTTAAACCACAAATAATGAATGACCCATGTGACGTCAGTGACCCACAAAGCTGTACTAAATTTGGTTTGTTGTACTGAAAGGAGCAGATATCTCAGACAGCTGTAAACCTTGATTTGGCAGATTCTGTTCTCCAGAATACATCCTGCTAGTTTACAAGAGTTTGAGAATGAATGCAGAAGAAGAAGTAACGGTTCATGCCTGGAACGTGTGCCTACCAATGTTTACAGCGCTCATAGTTTTTAAAGAATTATCTGGTCATCATTTTTTAATAGTTTGTGACATTGCAGAATACAATTGTTTAGTAGTTTGAAGCCAGGGAAATAATTAATGAAAATAGGAAGAACACAGTTTTTGAAACACAGCAGGAGGGGGTAGGGATAGAATTAGAATTAGTTGTAGGTAAAGGTAGGCCCCATGGCAGCCACCTGATGTCACGGATGAATATAACTTCATGCACTAAGCCACAGCAGCTATTAATCAGGGTAGCCAGTTCCCTTTCTTACTGTCTTTACCTCCCCTAACTCATGTGTCAGGTACCCTATTACAGCTGAATCGACAGGAGGAGTGGTCGTGTCCAGTGAGAAATCACAACTGGAATTTTTGTTTGTCCGGACAAGGTTTCGAACCTGGTATGCTGTAATCCAGTGATAGCTAGCAAGCTCACTATCAACTAGGCTACTGTGCTCCTCAGAATTAGTTTTAACACTGCGCCTAACACCTCTCCCCTCCAAACTCTAGTATTATCCCTTCTCATTAAATCATGGCATAATTTCACTAACATTAGCCATTTTTGTCATTTGTGCGACACGCTCTGCAAGTGATGTAAAATTATTGACTACATGAAAACTGTGTACACCATAACAAACTTTCAATGAACCTTTGCATAATTTCTGAGTTCATTCTATTTTCTGCTTATAGATTAACTATTACATAGGCACGTGTTCCAGACAAGGACAGACATGACATTATTCTATTGATCTGCTGATGCCCAAAAGGGGATCAAAGCATAGCAACCTTGTGACCTGCTATGCATGTTGTAAGAGACAGCTAAGGAGCTTTAGGGGTGTACTTTTCTATCCTATCACATGGGTCAAAGTGACCATAAAACCATGTCAAAGAATGAGTCTAGAGAACTGAGTTCATTATGTGTGGTTTACAGTTTATCTGCGATATCTCATCTTTCTGCGACACATTCCATCTTCAGAATGACTTCTGGGTTACTTTAGTATTCTATGGGATGGGTCAAGCCAACCCCACATTTCCTTATTCATCTTTAACAACATACATGACAGGTCATAGTTTTGCTATTCTGCGCAACACTTTAAGATCCTGTCAATATACTGGGGGCAACTAAATCTTCATATCCATGACAAGGGGCTGGCTGTGATGTGTACTGACCCAAATAAACATTAATTAAAGTCAATATTATTAATTTGAAGATTTGTCACAACTTTCTCATTTTCAGGCGGATCTCCCTAGTGTAATTGGGTTAAGCTGTTCGCCTTGAGTTCAAGAGGTCATGAGTTCGAATCTGACTCATGTCATTTTGTGTATAAAGTGGATTTTTTCAGAGATCCCTGTGAGTTATCACTTGAAACTATGGAGTTACGTGCTATGAGTGGTACTATTGGCAGGCAGCATGCCACTTTGTTGAGAGTGATGAGTATATATGGAAACCGAGTACAGTGAAGTCAATCCTCTACAACTTTTGAACCCTTTTTTTAACTTTTCTAATTTTCAGATAATGAGAGATAAAAAAGACAGAAAGTAGAACAGACTGCAGATAAGCATCAACAAATGACTTCAGTAGTGGAATATGAAGAGTGGAAAATAAAAATATTAGAGCTGCTGAAACCTCTTGATGGAGCTTTACTAGCCCTACTGTCCATGAATGGAAACAATCAGGGCTTCATGATTGGGGTGCCAAAGAGGGAGTTTTAGTGGTGTACTTTGCTGTCCTATTACATGGGTCCTCCAATTGTGTTGTTAAATGTTGTGGGTGAAGTTGGAGTTGTCAGACTTTGATTATTGTCAGCATGTGTCTCTTTAAGGTTTCTTTGATTGTCTCCATCCATCTAATTCTTGGTCTTCCTTGTTCCCTGTAGCCTGATCTTCAGCTGTTGTATGCACAAAGTGCTGGTTGCTTTGGTTCCATTCTAATGATGTGACTAAACCACCTTGTTTTCTGTCTCTCAATATAGTCTTGAGATGGTTTTTATTTCTTCTTTGATATCTTCATTTCTCTGTTGGTCTCAGTGTGTGATATTTTTAACTTTTCTCAAACATCTCATTTCACGCAAATGTATTGTTAAAACCATACCTTGCAAGGTGATTTGGTGCCACTAGAATGGGCCTGGTTCGATTCCCATTAGTCTCAAAAATTTTCACCCCTTGGGGGAACTGTATGCTAAAGATTTCAATGTGGTACCCTTATGACCCTGATGGGTGCAGGTTTATAAATAGAATAGATATTTAATGTAAATAAAATTGTTAAAGATTATATGAAGTACTTTGTCATTTTTTTTAACCACAATGAATGACAGAATTATATCAAAGAATGATTGTCCAGATTTAGAGACATGTCTCAGAAATAAGAGATTTCTTCTACATCAATCGCTCTGATTCTGAAATATTTTTGAGTCATGACCCCATTTTAGAGAAACAAACTGATCTACGACCCCATTTTACGAAACAAAGTTACCCTCTACCCGAATACATTAAAAGAAGGTCTTGATATAGTTAGAAGAAAACATACAAAATTATAGCTTTTTGCATCTTTACAGATGGTCGAAAAGCTGGCCAGTGCAAAATTTCATATGAACAAGGAGACCCTCAAATTAATTAAATTGCCAAAATGCATAGTGTCTATGTTTCTCGCGATTTCTTTCCTAGGCAAGTTTTATTGGTTGGTTGGTTAGTTGCTGATCCACCAGCAGTCCATGGGCTCATGCCCTTTGACCCAATGATATTGTGTGATATATGCATGTGTTTGTCAGCTGTTCCATTTATGTTCCAGTAATGTGTTCCATTTATCTGTCCCTGGAGGGAGAAGCATTATCCTGATGTCATCCAGTGCTGTGCATTTAAAAAGGTTGCGGTCAACATTTTCATAGGGATGAGTGCACAGTCTGCACTCTGGATTGTGTGTCGTGGTTGAATTCTGTTCAGGTGATTGTTAAGCCGTCGTTAAAGAGATAGAAACCTTGTGAAAGAGATAGAAACCTCGTGAAAGAGATAGAAGATGGAGATCCGTTGCAGTAAACGCTTGAAAATTAGACTTGAAATAGCCACGAC
Organism: Meghimatium bilineatum; assembly: GCA_034231615.1. Taxonomy (NCBI): domain Eukaryota; kingdom Metazoa; phylum Mollusca; class Gastropoda; order Stylommatophora; family Philomycidae; genus Meghimatium; species Meghimatium bilineatum. Next base: position 22,428,664 of record CM067307.1, read on the forward strand.
TGCAATGCCCAGATTAAATACCATATGGGAGAGCAGAATAAGTACATCAGTGAAGATACTCCTAGATACCATTGTATGACATGTATACCATTATAGGTCATGTCGTAGTGTGAGACTCGGAATTGGGCGAGAGGTTCACGCTGTCGGTGGACGACACCTCGGCTAAGAAGACGAAAGCGCCATGGTCCAACTCTTCTCGTGGATGAGAAAAGGTTCAGCATCCGGTGGGCATAGGCACAGAACGTCGGATTACACGAGGCAGGTTCACAGACGGCGGAACACCTCGCGAGAGATTGACGTGAACGACAATCGTCTTGGCGAAGAGTCACTACACACCCACGTGACTGTCGACAGATATGTAGGCTGTCACGGGCTAGGGAAGCCTACTACCCGAATTAAAGGCATGACAAAAATGGATGTGCTGGGCCTCGGATGTCTAGACCACAAAGTGAACCAATCGAGGTACAAATAATACAGTTCAACTGTGGAACTTGTGGCACAGCGTCCTTCGCTCTCGCCGGCGGAAATCTCACGATTTATTCGTTGTGGTTATAAGATAATGAACGCAGAAGAAGAAGAATATGTCATGCATACCATATGTACCAATATAGACCTATAAATCTAAAAAATACATTTTCTATTTGTATGGGTACACAGATTTCTAGTTAAGATGTTGAGAAGAATATGCTATGTAATATGTCACTGTCATTAGAAGCGCTTAAGAGAGTTTCATGGCTAGGCCTATATCAATCAATAAACCATAACCCTTCACGGTCGTAGGGGTGTCACATTGGTTGCTTCAGCACACAGAGTCTTCCAGCGAATTATATCCTCAGCGATGCGGATGAGTGTGGAAATAGATGGTCCTGTCCATTCCTTGATGTTGTCTGTCCATGCCTTTATTTTCCCTCCTCTGTTTCTGCCCCCTTCGACAGTTCCCTGTAGTATTGTTTTTGACAAGGAATCATGTCTGCATACATGTCTGAACCATGCTAGTTTTCGTCGTTTCACTATTGAAAGCAATGGTTCCTGAACTCCTGCACACATCTCTACTTTATTTCTTACGTACACATTGGTCTTATGTTCCCTATAGGAAATTCGTAGAATTTGTCTGTAGCATTTGTACTCGAAAACCTGTAATCTTCTCAGGCCTATATAGGGACCTACCACTGACTCTAAAATATGTATGCTAAGTTTGGCAATAAATAAACAGGATAGTGGAAAAATTAGAGGCAACAGTGATGTGGTTATGTAGAGGAAAGTGTTGACAAGACATAGAGGATTTATTTAATTGTAGTTGGATTATCCCATATGTATTCCATCCTTCTCAACAAAGCGATACGCGCCAGCCGAGAGTAACATTCATAGCACGTAATTATGCAGCTTTGAACTAAAATTGCTATAATTCATAGGTAGGTAGGTTAATGAGTTTGCCTCTCTTTTGGAGAGGCGTGCCCCTTTCAACCAGCGGACAAAGTCCAATTAGGCTATATTAGGATACAAGCTATAATTCACGGGGGATTTCCGCCATCTTTGTTAGCATATTCTTTCCCGTGACGGGCGTGCCGAGGGGGTTGCGGTCGCACCGGGCATCAAAATGCCCCTCAAAATAATGAAAACATTGAAATGGGATTTAAGTGCCTTTGCCATGCCAAAGTTGATGCCCCGCAACCAGTAACGTAACGAGAGGGGGCGGAGGTGTGGACCGCCCCAGGCGGCACCATCGGGAGGGCGTAAAATGTATTTTCTTCCAGGCTTTCACAATCACTGCCATATTTTTTTATGTTGCAAGGGCGGAAAATTATGATTCCGCCCCGGGCGCCATTGACCCACGCTACGCCACTGCATGATGTCCATCAGAATTCCACAGGCTGTCCATCAGAATTCCACATGTTGACCACCAGAATTCCACATGCAGTCCATCAGAATTCCACATGTTGACCACCAGAATTCCACATGCTGTCCATCAGAATTCCACATGCTGCCCATCAGAATTCCACATGCTGCCCATCAGAATTCCACATGCTGACCACCAGAATTCTACATGCTGCCCATCAGAACTCCAAATATTTTCATACATCTAATACGTTAGTGATCTTCGAAAGAGAAACAAAGATGTTTGAAGAGGGTCCATGTAAACAATAGATTTAGAACCGCTTGTTTACTCTATCATTTTAGACTACTCCACTTGTCAAAACATCAAAGCATTCCGAGTATGTAGTATGGGTATTTTCTCCAACCACTAGCTATACCTACGTTTAGACACATGCAGCCTTAGTAATTCAAAAGTCAGTACAAGTCACTGCCGGCATGTGTTACGTAATGTTTAACTAGTTAATACATTCTTAATGTGTCTGAGTTCGCCACAAGCTGTCGGGATAGTTTGGATCATTCAATGTAGAATTATCTAAGGTATATACAATTAAGGGATTTCTTTTTAAAGTTCAGTTTTCTATAACTTATAATATGAATTTATACCCGCCGAAGACGAATGTGTCGGGCCATTGGCGCAAAAAACGGCGACACAACGCATTTCCATTCTCTGGACTAAATCCTGCTGGAAATCTAGTAGGACAATTGTCCTGCTACAAGAGAGATCTGACGGGAGTTTGAGAATGAACGCTGAAGAAGAAGAAGATATGAATTGATATTGATTCAACTGTTATGAGGTAATGTCTGGTAATTAACTATTGCTAGCATATCCTATTCAGGGCGTGGCTATCAACCCATATTTTTTGGATGTAGTGATTTTAAGTACAACAATGTGTAATGATAACACTCAACAAACAATTAATTTATTTTCAACAAACAAAAAATTTATACTAAGAATAGATATTAACAACAGACATTGATTAACAGGATCCGATTTCAGCACTATATTCTTGAATCACTTTGATTTGAAGTATATGGTAACCAAATCAACATAGAACCTTCCTTAGTCGCACCTTATGACATACTAGCCGACATGTAAGGTAAGAACATTACAATTCATTGCTTTCCTGTTGATCATCGGCTAAACAATGACGGATTAGTTTTTTAATAATTCATTATAGAACAGGATGTCGTATGGGACGACAATACATGTGGATGTCGTATGACAATACAAAAGTGTACTTAAAGGATCAAGGGTTCTTATGGAGCGAAGTGACACCACACAAATGTACTTAAAGGATCAAGGGTTTCTTATTGGGGCAAAATGACGTTTCAGGGGTGTACTAAAATGTTCAAGATAGCAGGGTTGTGAAGCTTTAGAAAAGATTGAACCCTTCAAAAGATTGAAGCTATTTGCTACTTAGTAACCACAGGAAAGAAGGCAAAGTGTTACAACTATAATAATAATTAAGCAATAATGGAAGTCGTCGGCGTCGTAGCAGAGCTGATAGTGAGCTCACTTCGCAAACTAACTTGTCAAACTAGGTGGTTCGAACATCGACCATCCTCTTTCAACTGGCGATAGGATTAGATGTATTAGTGGTGCCTCATAACACTGCGCAACAAAAAAAAGTTGTTGTTTTTTTACAAGTATAAAATTAGTCAATTCCTACTGAAAATGGGTTGAGAAAAATGAATATGACATCAGAAAATGTTTATTAGCTCTAGTTTTTGAGTTATTGTAATTTCAATATTTGTATTAAAAATCCTATTTCTTATTGTTTCCTTTTCCTCTTGTATACCACTTCTGGAGCTTCTCTTGTGACATTCCAGCAGTAGTCAGCAAGCATCGATGTATTCCACTTACCCTTGTACCTTTTTTCCATCAATGCAATGTCTTGGTGGAAACGCTCCCCATGTTCATCACTTACTGCACCACAATTTGGAGGGAAGAAATCAAGATGATAATCCAGGAAGTGGATCTTAAGTGACATGTTGCAACCTAATTGTTGATATGCTGTCAGAAGTTCATTAATAGTAACAGGATAGTTCTCACTTCTAGAATTATTTTATTTCTATCAACCAAAGAAATTTGCTGTACATTCTTTTCACCAGGCTCCATAACCTTCCTATCAGGCCAAGTTTTCCTAATGTAATGAGAAGTTCTCTGTCGACTGTCCCATTCACACAGAAAGCAACAATATTTTGTGTAACCTAATTGCATGCCAAGTAAAATTGCAATAACTTTCAAGTCTGCAAAAATCTGCCACTGATGATCATCATATTTTATTGCTTTAAGAAGTAATTTCATATTTTCATAAGTCTCCTTCATGTGGACAGCATGGCCTATAGGGATAGAAGGTAATGAATTGCCATTGTGTAGCAAAACTGCTTTCAAACTTAACTTTGATGAGTCAATGAATAACCTCCACTCTTGTTGTATGTGCTCTATTTTCAAAGCTTCCATAAGCCCATTAACATCATGGCAAGCAACAATGCTATTATTCATTGTGAAAAATGGAGTTGGAGATTTCTGACGTTCTCTGTACATAGACACCTTAACATTTTTATCCAGGAGATTCCACTGCTGAAGTCTTGATGCAAGAAGTTCAGCTTTTGTTTTAGATAATTCAAGATCTCGAATTAAGTCACTTAGTTCATTTTGAGAAATTCTATGTAGAATATCAACAGAACCTATTGGTGTGAATTGAGTATCTTCCTGTTCAAACTCAGGTTGTATTTCTTGACCACAATCTGCATCAAGCTCTATAACTTTCTGGTTGGGTGAGGTAGGAACAGGCAGATCTTTTACATGTGGTACTGGCCGTATAGCTGATGGAATATTGGGGTAATTCAAAGTCCACTTCTTCTTTTTAGATATTCCGTGTTGGAGAGGAGGCACCATACAAAAATAGCAGTCACTTACATGATCTCTCGGCTCTCTCCATATCATAGGAATCGCAAATGGCATTGACCGCACTTTGCCATTCAGCCAACCACAGAGTTTCACAGTACATGTAATACAGCAAATGTGAGGTGCCCAGGGTTTGTCTTGATCACCTATCTTACAGCCGAAGTAAAGATGATATGCAGTTTTAATTAAAGGTGTAATTTTCCGTTTTTGAGACGACAACGTCCCCTCGCCACAAACATAGCAAAAATTGTTAGCACTATTAACGCACTTTCGTGACATTATGGAATCCAATCCTTATACAAATTCAGACATTTATAGCACTGGAAAATAAAATATATATATACTACTTGAAAATATTAATTATATACACATGTTGAAATATGTGGTTGGTTTTTTACATCAACACACGATTTAAACAATATAGCGGCCATTGAGAGAAGTCGCACGGTGTCAACATGCATTCGTCGCTGAATAAATTTTTCGTCAGAATAATTTTCCACTTTTTTCGACACAATAAACAAGGAATATCACAACAATAAGAGCAAACTGAGAATTTTTAATGTGATATTCGTTTTTTCTCTCCACATTTTCAGTAGGAAATGATTATTTTCATGTCTGTAATTTTTATGTGTTGCGCAGTGTATTTAAACAATAGTTGAATAGTAGCATAAATGATACACTTCAGTGATTTATTACAACTAGTTGAAGTCAAATATAATTGAACGTATGTATATCCTGAAGTCAAAATATAACTGAAAGTATGTATATCCTGAAGTCAGAATATAACTGAAAGTATGTATATCCTGAAGCCATATATAATTGAGCTTATGCCTGCCCTGATAAGCCAAATTGTGTCAATGGCTACATGCGGATAAGCACATACGAGAGGATACAATGAGGAGGAAATTGATCTTGTAACCAAATTGTCCATCAAGCTCTTTGAAATGTACTTCTCGCTACGCTGGAAACATGCTTTTCGTTACGTTGTTGATTGCACCCATTCCCGTACAGTTGGTGACATTTACAGGGCTCATGGGTTAAACCCAAAACCAGGATAGCGAAAGTCCTGATAAGAGTAGCTCTTTGCAGACGACACACTCAGAGGAGGAAATTGAAAACATTAATTGGTAGATGATAAATTATAAATAGAGCACAACTTGAGCATCAAATTGGTAAGGCATCGGCAACAATAAACAGACTAACAAACAAGGTCTAGGGATGAAATACCACGTAACTATAAGACAAACTTGAATTTACCAGACTTATGTCTTCAGCAACATTTTCTCCGTCAGTGAAAGCATGGACAACCAATATGCTTATCACATGACTTTCTTATCAATGCTTATCACTTGAGTTTCTTATTAGAAACAGACAATGAAGATTTTTAGGACGTGATTAGAAAAGTAAAACTTGAACATTTAGTAACTACGGGAAAGATCAAGGGAAGAAGAGACAGAGAAAGACAAAGAGAGAAATTTCTGGATGGGTTGTTACACAAAAAAGAAGTCACCAACTGAACTTATTAACAACATATGATACAGAAAATTGTGGAGAAGCATGATCGACTACTTCATTCGGCATGGCACTTGATTGATTGATTGTTGGATACTCATTGCGGACACGAAATGAATGATTCCAGCTGTTGAAAACAAGTGTTACAGACGTTTTGTTAAGAATTAGTTATATAGAACACACGACAAAAATATTTGTCCAGCAACAACTAAATAAACGTGTAGGTTATCAAGAACCACTTTTGGTAGGATGAAAAGTTGTAAATTTGTTTGATTAGGACATGTAACGAGACACGACTTGCTTTCTAAAGTTACTTTGCAAGAAATAGTCGAGGGTAGAAGAAGAAGAGGAGGAGATAGAAAATCCTAGATGAATAACATTAGGAAGTGGCCTGGACGTGATTTTTCTACTACGAATGACTGATGATATAGATGTTTGGGGGGGGGGGGGGGCTTTTGTTCTGATGTATTCAGTTTACACCCCTACGTCCCTGTTGTTATAGTTATTATTATTATTATTATATAATTATTATCATTATTATTGTCAATAATATGGACTCCAACCTCAGTGTGGCCTATATGTCACTTTGACCTCTATGGGATATGACAGCCACCTATACCCCAAACCTCATTAGTCGCCTATTACGACATTCCTGAGGGCAAAGGGCTCAAAGAAAATGGGTTCAAAATACGTAGAGGATTGACTACACTGTACTCGGTTTTCCATATGTGCTGTCACTCTCAACGAAGCAGCACGCCGCCTGTCGAGAGTACCACTCATAGCACGTAACTCCGTAGATTCAAGTGATAATCCAAAGGGATCTCCGAAAAAATCCATCTTGTACACAAACGACACGAGTCGGATTCGAACCCATTGTATAAATATAAAAACAGTATTGTTGACCTCAACTTTTGTTAATCAACCCCCTCCCCCTCTTCTCTTCGTTGTCAACGGCCGGTTAACATTTCAGGATCCTGACCCGACCCTCAATTACTGTACATTTTCTGGTTGTACAGGACCTCTGACCTAATTTCTATGATTCCGGCCATTTTGCTAGACATGTGAATGCAAGTTGTATCGTCCCTACTTGTCGTTTTTGATGTATGCCTATATGTGTATGTTATCCTTGATAAAGGCCTTTCGGTCGAAACGTTTATTTGTGTGTGTATATGTGTTTCGTGTTATTAGCATAAATTCATTACCTTGTTTCACACTTTACCTGTTGGATTTAAGTTTTGCGCTGCAAGTACATATTTTCGATTTTCCTCAATTTATGCAAAGCCCTAAAATGAGATGAAACACTGGGAAAGTAAACATGTAGATTAAGACCACAAGACATATTCATTTATTCAGCTTAACATGTCCAACAATAATTCACAATTTCCTCTCCCAGATAATAGACCGACTTGCATAACTACATCTGTATGCGACAAGAGCACAATTGTAGTCAAAACTGTGCGATACCCAAACAATAAATATTCATTGAGATGAGGGCTAATGAGTAATGAGGTCAAGGTATCATAATCCAGTATCACAAACAATTGTACGCAGTGATGCCACAACTGATTAAAAAAATTCATTTTGGATTTTGGGCAACAGTCTATGGTGCTGGTTTTACGAAGTGTTAGTGTCGAAGGGAGGTGAGCAAGAGATTAGAAGAGACACAAGTGGGAGAGTAACATCACAAGATGGATAGTTTACAGGCTAGCTGAGTGCACCATTAAAATAAGAGACAGGGGATGGAGGTCTGTTGCAGTAAACTTTCGTTGCGAAGACGGCACTCGATGACACTTGATGATGAGTTAGTTTATTCCTTTAGTGCCAAGGGCGGCCCATAGGGCAGAAGTCATGTTTCTTCATGTCTTGCGGTTTGTTGCAGGCTATTGTAGTTCTTGGGTGGTGTTAATACTCATTGTCATTGCCTCATTCTTCGTAGTGTGGTCCTGGGTCTTCCACGTTTTCGTTTTTCCTGTTACAGACCCCGACAGAGCTGAGACCAAGCCATTCGTTAAGGGAAGGGGGGATATGGAATGTTGAACCATTAACACTCCCAGAATAAACATATCAGAACATTAATTTCAGTTCTATGAATTTTGCCAAACTGTGGATAAACCCCATCCCGTAGCAATTTTTCATAAAAAGAACATCAAAAATTTAGTTTTAGAGGTATTTAAACACGAAAACACACGAATTGCCTTTTCTTTAATCATACTTCCCGTATCTAATTCCCCTGCGCAAAAACGTATCAAAGGCATTGCAAGAGACAGATGATTACTGTGGTCAGTTGCAGTAAATCTTCATTGCGGAGACGGCATTTTGATGTCCTGTCTTTCAATTATATGTTCTTTACTTTTAGGTGTCTCAGGATTGCATGACTTTCGGTTGTATTCACTTGATGATGATGCTTATTATTACAACATAGACCTATGTACATTGTGTGTGCAACATTATAATTAAATGTACATTTTATAAGATTTACGTTATTGTCTATCCCCAGGTGAATGATGGTTGATCGCATTCACACTTGCCGTTAAGCGTAGGGGTGGTAGCTTAAGCTTTCGTTCCAAGGCCAGATGTGTCACCGAGGTTGCATTTAGTTCATGTTTGTTCAAGGCTATCTTGATGTTTTCTATCCACCGTTACGTTTTACTGTGCTTAAACTTACAAATAAAATGGGGTTGTCTTGTGAATTTTTATCCGAGAATATCTAGGGGTATTTCTAAAATGCTAGTGGTAACCGTGATTGTACGGGAACTGAAAATAAGACAGGTGAACTATAGTTTTAAAGTGTTCCTGTATGACAGCGTTCCTTGAATAATTTCAATATGGACCAGGTCGTAGGTCACGGACGATTGATTTTAAAATGTGGTTGCTGTTAACTGGTAGTGTACACCAAGCTCAACTAGTAAACGTACGCCGTTCACACTCTTCACAGACGGCTAGCAGAAGTCTGTGTCGTCAAGTGTTGTGTAATTTTATACCGGCTCTCTGACTCGAAGGCGAACAAGTTTGTTTGTCACGAATTCATTGATTGAATCACAGAAAGCTGATTAAGGTATAATAAACTAAACAAATTTCCGGTTTGTTAAAAGTTCTAAGTCTATGATTTAAAATCTTCTGTTTAAATAATTAGGCATTATTAATTTATGTTGTAGTTGATAGTTGCATATAAGTTAAATACTACTAATAATAATTAATAATATATCTAAGGCCTAATCAATCCAATGTGCAGGCGTACAAGAAAACCGGTGAGTCAGGAAGTAGTAAATCATACTTGAATCATTAATTAGAACTAGACCTATGGCGCTCAGTGTAAACAAGTTAAACAAGAAATCCCAATTTACACTGTAAATACCGGGATTTCTTGTTTAGCTTGTTAATAATACAAGTGACTGTTACTAGTGTTCCTCGATACTTTTTTAATGTTAATCAGTTGACAGTACAGTAGCCTCGAGTTAGGCTATTCGCTTACATCAGCACTCTCATTAGAAATGCTGTAATTAGTGTAAATACAGTGTAAATAGTAAACATCATAGTGAAAGTTTAGTTACCAGATACATGAGTGTTATTTACAGTTACTTAGTTATAGATGACATATTGAATATTGACCCACACTATACTATATAACTATGATTGTGGATTCTTTCTTCGTTCTCATCATCATTGTTAAGTACCATCTCCGCAACGAAGGTTGGCTGAAACGTATCTCCAGCATCTCTTGTCTTTGTGGTGCACTCTTCTAGACTGTAACCTGTCCATCGTGTGATGTTACTCTCCCACTTGTATCTCTGCCTACCTCTTGCTCGCTTCCCTTTGACTTTACCCTCAAGTAAGGTCTTCAATAAGGTGTCATGTCTTTTAATGATAATGTGTCCAAAGTATTTTATTTGCCTGATCTTTATTTCTCTTAGTAGTTCTTTCTTCATATTAAGTGTCTTTAGCACCTCTTTATTTGTTTTCTTCTATTTCCATGATGTTCTCCCTATTCTTCTATATACCCATATCTCAAAGGCATCAATTTTGTCTTCTAATTGTTTATTTAGTGTCCATGTTTCTGAGCCATACATTAATATGGAATAGATGTAGCATTTTATAATTCTCATTTTTAACTTGTTTGTACTTTGTTTAGATATTAATAATTTCCTCATGTCATTGAAGGTACTTTTAGCCATTCCTATTCTCCTTTTAACTTCTGTTTCACATCTGTCATCATTTGTGACTATGTGTCCAAGATATTGATACTGTTTTACTTGTTGTCTCATCTCTAGACAACCGTTGTTTGACATCTGTTAGAATTTTGTGGATTTCTTCTCTAGACAACCGTAACTTGGCATCTTTTATAATTCTGTGGATTTCTTCTTCTCTTCTCTAGACAACCGTAATGTAACATCTTTTATAATTCTGTGGATTTTTTGTGTGTATGTTTCTAGCATTGCTTGGTATACCAAGGCTTGACTCAATCCTAGTTTGATTCTCCGCTGTGACCTTTGTTCTACTTTCATGGTATTATCTAACCTTTGCAGCGTGATTAGTAGAATTTGTATTTAAAATTAAGGTACATTAATTGAAAAGGCATATTAATTTCGTATTAGTATTTACATTAGGGATGGGGTAAGGGTTCACATTGGTATGAGTAGTATGGATTGACCGGAAGAGGCGAAATGACACCGGACAAGGAAAATACAAAAATGACAACAAATATGTGACACAAAACAAACAGAAACTATGGATCAACTAAAGTCATACAAGAGACAGGCGCTCATTGATGCAGTCGGGTTTCAGAGTGCCATATTGATAAATGTAGCGGTTCTCAAGTGCCAGACGGGCCCGGTCATCAGAGAAGTAAGACTTAATGGCCGTAACCTGAATGTCCTGGGTGCCCCGATGGCCCATGCCATTAAAGTGGACGTCAACAGGCAAACCCGAATGGTATTTTTATGCTGTACAAATGTGCAAATTATGCTGTACAGAATTGGTCTGCGAGCCTCCTTCCAGTTTCACCTATATATGTCATGGAGCAACGCTTGCATATGATGGCATAGATGACGTTGCGGGACACACATGTGAAGCTCTCCTCAATGGTAAAGGTGGTTTTAGGGAATATTACAGACCGGATCTGGGTGACATAGGCACAAGTGTAGCATTTGCTGCATTTGCATCTGATGGTGCCAAAATGATTAGGAATATCAGGCTGGAGGTGACTCCGGACCAATAGATCCCTGAGGTTCTTGTCACGTCTGTAAGCAACAAGAGGGGGGTTACAGAACACTTCCCGTGTCTTGGGGACACCCCCCACCCGTAAATTAAATATCTCAACCTCCAACCACTTATTGGTAATACAGACAGACAAATAATTGGGGGGGGGGAGAATTGCCTGCATTTTGTTTCGCTTTCCACAAAAAAGGTAGGCCTGTTTACTTGGTATGCAACTAAAAAGTTAATTCACAGGAACAGCTGCTCACTCTCTGCAACAGAAAAAAAATACAGCCCTCATTCTTTGGAGACATCATGAGGAGAGAAAAGAATTGGTATCTGAAATGATTAACTATTTTTTGAAACAGAATGCTACAGACATGATCACCATCACACAGCATGGACTATAAGAAGAAATGATTGACAGCACACGAAACAGCAGAATGCACACACATTTTAATTGCCATACAGCATGTATTATAGGAGGAAATTCTTCTTCTTCTTCTTTCTTCTTCTTTCGTTCACTTGAAACATGTCTATATCTGTAATTCTGTCTCCTTAATAAAACTCACTGTCTTTTGTAGTTCATACAGTGTCCCATAGAGCTTTGATTCCAGTGTTGTTTCCTCTGGCCAATATGTATGCCTCAGCGTTTCATGCTCAGAACACTTTTGAAGTATATGTTTGGCACTCTGTGCTGCCTGTCCACATGTACACATGGCCGTGTTGCCAATCTTGAACTTTGTATACATGTGACTGCGGAGTCGGTTGTGTCCTGTTCTGAGACGTAGAATTATAACTTGCTCTGATCTGCTCATAATGTGATAGTCATCTTGTGTTGGCGTTTGTGGCTTTCTTATTGACTTGATCATCTGTTTTTTCTGATGGTAGGTGATTGGTATATCTGGTTGGTCTTCGGCAGCACCTTCCTTAGCCAGTTGGTCTGCTTTTTCATTTCCTGGTATTCCACAGTGAGAGGGTATCCACTGCATGGTTACCCTATACTGGTAAGACAATTCGCTAAGTAGTTTTTTCAAGTCTGTTAGTTTTCCAGACTGGAGAGCTTGAAGCACTGACCTTGCATCTGTCAGGAATACCACAGGAAGGAATGATTAATGACAGGAAGGAATAGGAAGAAATGATTGGCAGCTTATGCAATACAAGGATGCAGACAGACATTTTAACCAATGTCGCACAGCATGAACTATTAGAAGAGTGGTATGAAGCTTCTTCTCTTAGTATTGCATGCTGATGGAGATGTTAGCTGATGCTGGCAGATGTTAGTTGATGGAAATGTTAGCTATTGGAGATCTTAGCTAATGGAAAAGTTAGCTGATGGAGATTGGAGATGTTAGCTGATGCTGGCAGATGTTATTTGATGGAAATGTTAGCTGATGGAGATTGGAGATGTTAGCTGATGGAGATTGGAGATGATAGCTGATGGAGATTGGAGATGTTAGCTGATGGAGATTGGAGATGTTAGCTGATGGAGATTGGAGATGTTAGCTGATGGAGATTGGAGATGTTAGCTGATGGAGATTGGAGATGTTAGCTGATGCTGGCAGAGAAGAATTCATCCAGACAAGTCAACAACTGCTTGGTCCATTCACATGAAGAAATATTTGTATTAACTTGAACAGTAATACATAAGTAAATATAGAAGAATACTTGGATGGTAGTACAAAAGTGAATATGGAAGAAAATATAAAAATAGGTTAATAGCAATTAATGTGTAACAAACAATACACGGAAATGACTTTTTGAAGTAAATGTTTTCATCATAATCAAATCCATAGCCCTTAAGGTTGTAGGGATGCCACTCTGAAAACATGAACAAATTTCACAATTTTTCTCAGTTCTTTGTTTAAGTGTGGAGAATCTGAATCCTGTCCATTCTTTAATATTATCCATCCATATTTTTTCTCTATCCTCTTCTACTTGCACCCTCAGCTGTTCCCTGCACAATAGTTTTAATAATGGTCCATAATACAGAACTCAGTAAGCCAATTTTGGCAGGAGTGAAAACAAAACATTATGACTTAAACACGTTTCATAATGTGAACAACAACACACTGAGATGTTCTACAAGTGAATGACTGGACAAGGCGAATGTCTCATGATACGTCACATGAATCACAAGACAAAGGTTAAATGACATGTACAGAAACACACAATTAATACAATTAAGTTATTGTCTCTCAGAGAATGCATTGCTAATGTGATCGATTGTCACTAATAGTGTATTTCCAACATATATGGCTGAGGGTTGAAATCTTCTGAATGTGCTGCTGAGAGTTGAAGCCTTCTGGATGTGAAAGAAAACATTGGAAAACCCACATTTCAATAGTAAAGTTCATTCCTCATAATTCTCAGAGCTCAAACAAACATTTGATATATTTTTCTTCTATATTTTCTAATTATACATGGATAACTAGATATCTTGGCTGTGTGGTTAGAACGCTGTTCTCAGACTCTTGAGGTCCTGGGTTCAATCTACGGTTGGGACATAATTTTTTCTTTTAGAGGTGCAATCAAAGTCCTGTCTGTACATGTTGAGTCATCTGCTATGGCAAATCAGCCTTTATTTCTATACCCATAGAAATCCTCCCTTCACCCATTCACACGAAAAATGCAGTAATGAAAGCTTTATATGGATTCCTTTCTATCACTTAAGTTTCAACATACTGTGCTGCTAGTTTACAGCAATACTGTGATAGTTGTACTTTTCAGTTCAGTACATTTATTTTCAGCACAACATAACATACTAATTCTATGAGTATTTCAAACAGAGTTTTAATCACATTGGAGCCTTGTGGTTCCTTACACCTGAAGCTTGAACATGCCATTATCAGATGCTGAAATTGAGCTTCGTGAATTGAGAAATGAGCTTGATCAGGTATTTATTAAGTACATTTTAAATTTTTTAAAATAATTTTAGTGTTGTTATACTTTTACTACTGGTTAATTAACAACAAACAACAGGGCAGTGCTGCAAGCACTCTTAGAAACATCAATGATACTATAACAGAGACTCAAAGGGACAAGCATATTCTTCCTGTACGACTATGTCATTTCTCCAATATAATGAAAATTAACCTAAAGATCTAACAAAAACAACATTAGAACATTTATGTCAACTGTATTCTAAAAACAAAGTGTTATTACAGTGAGTCCATGCATACTTCCAAATTGCAGGAAATGAGACAGCTGACAGATTTTAAAACTACAGGCAAAAAAAATAACATTCGATCACAAATTTCCACAGAAGGAAGGAAAAACAATCATCAAAAGAAAATATAAACATACACAGAGATAGAGAACAGCCAGCAACTTTACACAAGATTCCATCCTAAAGCTTCACAGATCACAGCAAACTACCATCTTTAGGCTTTGCACAGGATAGGACTATCTAGACACTAGGCACATCTCCACAAAACAAAGTTTGTCCAAACTGACTAATGCCCATGTCTAAAAGAGTTCCCAGACTCCAGAAAACATCTTGTGGATATGTCCACTATTTAGTGACCTGAGGATTCCTGACCCCACCCCCTTGAGACAAAACTGGAAATGAAGTTGTGGAGCACCAGCAAGGACCTCCTGCTGACGATAGAATTTATGGAAATAATAAACCTTCCAGTATAGATTGCTAAGAATAGGAAACTGGCCACAGAAATAATAATTTGGAAATATTTTTACAGCAAAAACTAAACAGAAAATGATATTGTAGTCTGTGTGAAGAAACCTTGAGGATAGAACTGAATAATTGTTATAAAACAACTGCTGGCTCAATGTGAAGACTCCTTGATAATAGAACTGAATGAATGCCATAAAACGCATGCCTCAGAACATTGAGAACCCCTTCAATCCAACTTCTTATTGGTCTTCCTCTGCCTCTTGCTGTTTCAATTTTTATGTTGTATGCTCTGACCAATAAGGGTTTATTCTCAATAAGTGGCCGAACCATGTCAGTCTATGTTTTTCAATATATTTGAACACAAACATTGTCCCAACAGTATTATAATTTCTTTATTCCCCACATGATCTATTCTTGTTCTGTTTGCAGCTTTATCTTATTTCACATGCAGTAAACTTTCTCTCTTTTTCTTTATTTAGTTTCCATGTCTGATAATGATAACACAATGTAGGTA
Organism: Meghimatium bilineatum; assembly: GCA_034231615.1. Taxonomy (NCBI): domain Eukaryota; kingdom Metazoa; phylum Mollusca; class Gastropoda; order Stylommatophora; family Philomycidae; genus Meghimatium; species Meghimatium bilineatum. The sequence continues at coordinate 22,444,303 of CM067307.1, forward strand.
TCAAGACTGAATTTTTTCCCTTGTTCTTTTGGTTTCCACCAGGATACTTCTGTGTTTCAAAATCTGTGTACGTTCATTATTTACATAGTTGTCTTTTTTAATACTTGTTGACACATCCTCTGATATTATTGAGTTTTTCCGTAGCCACTCGTTCCTTGACAGCATTCTTTCATCCGATTAGCTCCATGTACCCTAGTTATCTCGCCTCAATACCTTGCTGTCAGGGTTCTTCCTCCTCTGATAGAGTTAAATTTGTTCTTACCTTTCATCCCCATAACTCTTCTGTTCAACACATCATGCTTAAACATTATTCCCTTCTCCAGTCTGATCCTTACACCCATGACACTTTCCAGAACTTACCTCAGGTGGCCTATAGGTGCAACAAAAATCTGAAGGACATCTTGGTCCATAGCCATCTTAGGTCTTCTGTTCCTGACCATTTTGGTACTGTACGTTGCTCACATGGTCATTGTTATACATGTCCTTATGTGGTTCAGATGCGCTTCATTTCCCAATGCCACTTTCTCCATCGATGAGACGTTTACATGTGAATCCCGTAATGTTATTTACGTGATCATATGTAAACGCTGCGGCAAGCAGTACATCGGGGAAACATCGTACAACCGCTTCTGTAACGATCTTCATGCCATCAAACACAGAACACCTACTCTTTGTTGCCACACATTTCAACGGTGATCGCCATCGTGGTTGTCTTGATATTCAGGTCATTACCATCAGACCCTGCACCACCAATGATAGATATAGGTACGCTCTAGAAAATCGTCTTATTTTTGAGGTGGGTACCCGCAAGCCGTTTGGACTCAGTTTTGACCACTCTTTTGTCTAGTTCTCAGCCGGTGTGGTCTTTGTCTTTATTCATTTTGTTCTGTCATTTACATCATCTTTTTGTTCATTTCATATCCATCTATATTTATTTACATTTTTATGTACTTCCTGTTCCTATCCTTCCGGCATCCCACTTCTATATTTTGTTTGGACACCTATGTGTGGTTTGGTCATTTCTATTTATCATCTTTTGATGTTTTGTGCATATCTTGATAAAGACCTTTTGTCAAAACGTTGATTATGTCGTGTGTATTGTTATTATAGTCCGTTCAGAATCGTTTGCCGAGATGTTAAATTATTTTTATCAAAAACGTATTGTTCATTTGGATTCATCATTTGAAGTTAGGTTTAGAATAATAATGTCGCTATAGAAATATTTTTTTATCAAAGAAATGTGATCCAGTATCAAAGATACCTTATTTAACCTATATTAAAAAAAAGTTAATCTAAATTATAAACAACCGCTGGATTATGTAGATGCTTACATCTCATATCTGATTATTAAATATAAAGGCATGACCCTCACGGTAGAATGTGCACCGTTCTAAAAGTAGTTGTTTCCACTGTACATTTGTATAAAGCAATGTTACATATGGAAATTCCCGTTTAGCACCAAATATTATTTTTCCTGAACTTAGAATTATGTGAAATCAAAAATGGATATTGACTCGATTTCAAGTCACAAGTCAGAGGCACGTCTCAATATTTACAGAATGTAGGCGGCACTAAGCATATTACCTTCTGCAAGTCTATGTGAGAATGAATCTGAAAGCGAAATATTTTACTGAGCATAACATTGCTATAAAGATTTATCAATACTTCTGCAGAGAGCGTAAAAAGGGACATCTTTATTGTTCTTTATCAAATCCTGAGAAGAGAACAATGCATATTTTAGGTTTGTGTAAACGTTCATTTGATCGAATAGTGGAAGCAAGCGGATATTTATTGCCAACAAATTCACGAAAGCAAGGAAGGAAAGAAAAGATAGACAGTTTCGATAAGGACCTAGTAAAAAGAGAAATATGTAGAATGTTTGATAAAAACGAAGAAGTGACACTTAGAAAGTTGAAGATTTGGCTGAAAACTAATAACGACATTGAAATATCAAAAACTTTATTATGGAAAACTGTAAGAAATGCAGGCTTCACCTTTAGAAAGTATGCTGGTGGAAAAAACATTATTTGTGAAAAGCCACATCTGGTAGCTCTTAGAAGCAAGTATTTACGTGAAGGGAATGCGCGAGAATGGTTATGATATTGTGTATTTAGATGAAACTTGGATCAACGCTCATCATACAAATGAAAAGGAATGGCAGTTAGCAGATGGAAGTATTAAAAGATCAGTACCAAGTAGTAAAGGGCAACGTTTGATAGTTGCACATGCAGGTAGCAGACATAATGGGTTGTTGCAGAATGCTCATCTAATTTTCATTTCAAAATCCATTGACAATAGAGACTACCACTCCGAAATGAATGGGCACATATTCGAAGACTGGATCGAAAAAAGTATTCTTCCAATATTAGATAGACCTTCTTGTCTGATAATGGACAATGCTTCATACCATAACGTAGTGAACGTAGAAGATAGAATCCCAACATCATCAAGTACAAAAGATGCAATCAAAACGTGGCTCATAAAAGAACACATACCATTTACCGACAGGTACTTGAAACCCGAATTGCTTAACCTTGTAAAACAGACACAACGAACAAAGATATTTAAAATAGACAAGTTAATTGAAGAACATGGTCATAGATGTTTGAGACTACCTCCATATCATGCACACTTAAATCCTATAGAGCTAATTTGGGCAAAAGTTAAAGGACACGTAGCATCTACAAATACAACTTTCAAATTATGTGATATTGAGACTCTTACAAATCAGGCTCTATCAAATATACATAAAGACTACTGGGTGAAATGTGAGGATCATGTGTTACGCCAAGAAGAGGAATATTGGAAAAAGGAATGTTTGTTGTTTGTTCAGCCGAAAACAGTAATCGACCTATTTGACTCGTCTGATTATGAATGATCATTACTCTGATTAAGTCTACACTAAAAAAAGTTTGATTTGCAAAATTTACAAGTTGATTTGTAAAACATTTCATTGCTCAATACCACCCAAGCAATTCAAAAAAATGTTATAAGCAAACCATCAACCATTACTTATAAAAATTAGCCCGCTTGATTCAATACAGAAGTTCAGATATCTTGGATCAACTATTACAGACAAAATTTCCTTACATGAAGAAATATATGTACTTATTTCAAAGGCAGCGACAACATTTGTGAAACTCACACCAAGAGCATGGAACAATATCAAATTGACTCTACGAACAAAAGATATATTTTAAATTTTTTTTACACCTGCCACCATGTAAAATTTTGTGGACACGCCTATGGGTCATCATTGCACTAGATTACTGTAAAATATTTTGTTTATGGTCGAAATAATATTTACATGGGCAAACATCAAAAGAATTCGCCGCTTTCAAATAACCGTTACAGCTAGACATCAAGTAACACATATGTTTTCGCGACATGGACATTTTAACAACGTATGCCAAAATTCATGTGAAATCATCAAGAACTTTTTGAATTATAAATCATAACATCTCGGCAAACGATTCTGAACGGACTATAGTATGATTTTTAGCTTGTTTTCCGTTGTGTGTATTATTTCACGTGAGCTTGTGATAGTGTGCTAGTCGTCGTGCAGTAAAACTTCATCACCTGTTTTCTATGTATTATTTTCATACAGTTTTGTTAGCAGTATTACATTTTATTGATTGCTAATTTGTCATGAGAAGCAAGGAGGCACAAGAATAGAACAACAATTTTTCAAAAGCAGAAAGAAGAAATGACTGGAAGTTATTGAACCTGCAAAATATTCTGAAGGAAGAAGTAGTTACAAAATACAGTCCCGTTTACAGAAGAGAAATCTGCAAAAATGAATTATGTTTGCATATTCTACTCTGACTTTAATTTTAGTTATGCTTCTTTACACTTTGGTAAGTCTTTCCAATATATGTAGTGTGTGATTCTTGTCCATTTTTTTAGTATCATTTATTTTCTTATATTAACAGAATTTCAAGCCAATATTTGATAGGGTAAGTGTCATTTCTTAACTTATTTTACTTTAAATAAGCATTTTATTATTAATAAACTTGCTTTACTGTTTACCAAGTGGCTGTGTTTCCTACTATTTTGTGGGTTTCCTGTTATGTAAGTTGTGACAAAATCCACCTATTTTGGATATCTCATTTTTGAACAATAAAATGAAGACGGATATGTCGGGACATTGGAGCAAATAAAACTGTGATATAGCGTATTTCCATTCTCTTGACTACATCTTGCTGGAAATCTAGTAGGACCGGACCATTGTCCTGCTACAAGAGAGTCCAGTGGGGGTTTGAGAATGAATGCAGAAGAAGAACATGAAAAAGAAGAATGGAGCTGACTATGTGTGAACAAAATTATTATTATATATTTGTTCAGATGATCTTTTGATCGAAACATCAACCGTTTCGCCCTTAGTTATGTTATCGTTATTATCATCTATTTATTAGCAGTGGTAGGAATTTGCATACAAGGTAGTATAACTTTTCAATTTTGCTGTCTGAGAAAGCTTTTTAATGTGAGATGAAAGGATCATATCTCTTGACATCGGAGATCCTCCAAAAGTCTAAGATGGAAAGACTCTACCTTGTTGAGTTGGTCTCAACTTTGTTGAGCCAGATATGTTGTTCGTATGCCAGACAAGCAACTTCCATGGTGTGTTCTATGGTGGAGCTGTGGATAGGTAAGTGTTCAAGTCTAGATGAGAAATGATTTTTTACCACATAAGCCTGCTTGAAATGTCCCTCAAGTACTGCAGAATTGATCCAAGCTCTTGGTAAACCATGACTATTGTAACCATGAGCAACTGTCACAATGAGTAACCATCTCCTTCAATAACAATAGCTATTAGTAATCATCTCCATCAGTAACAATATCCATGAGTTGTTGTCTCAATCCCCAGGAGTCTTGTGTGATTCGCTCTTCTTATGTACAATGGGGTAGTTTCTCCACAGCTTTATTTCATACTCAGAAGACTCCTCCCAACTCTCAGTGGTGTGTGATGCTATGAGAAGTCTCTCACTCACAGAGAATACATTCTAGGAGCTTCGTGTCATTTCTAGTGCAATGCTTTGATGAGAAGTCTCCCATTTAAAGAGGATTGTCTGATTTTGGGCTCTCCCAGGTAAATATTATGTCCTGCACAAAGTTTCTTCCTACACTGCCATCTGCCACCTTTTCATAGCCAAGACACCATATAGCTATGACAATGGTCTGGGATGGAATGTGACGTCTATTGCTGGATTTTCTGATGCACCACAATGGGAAACAGATGTATAGACGAAATGCCGGGGGGCTTCCAAAACAGGAAAGACACTATATATTGACATGACATGCACTGAGTTTCTTGATTATAAATTGGCTTCACAGCATGTGGGGCATTCCCATAAGTGCTCCGCTCTCAATTCCAGCAGCCATCCTAGTGTATGTAGACTCAAGAGTCCTAGTCAAATGTTGATTGTGTGATATTCGGAACTTTCCAAAAAATGTACTTTTCTTTCCTTCACCTCTAGATATTCCCATTTATGACATTCTCTGTATGTTTACGTTCTCAGCCTCATTGACTTCATCTTGAAATGAATTTATTACTGCCTTCATTAAGTCTGCTTTATCTCTTCCCAGCAATGTGCTGGCCATCGCTGCATTGCCTGCCAGTAAGTCGGCTCTCTTGTTTCCTCTGACCCCAGCATGAACACTGAGAGTTTACTGTTGCATATGGTTGGTCTGATAGCCAGCAGTGAGAACTTCAGACCCTCCACACACAGAATAACCATAAGTAGCTATTGCTACAGGCATGTACTCACTGCAGTAAGATAATAGTAAGAACACTTGAGATTGATCATTCCTCTCTGACTTTAAGTATTTCCATTTAAGTAGGTTATTGTTGGGTTATTTGTTATAAGTAGATTTGTCTTATTGTATTCTTTGTTTTATAGTATGGGTCTGGAGGCATTGGAATGGCAGACCTCCGGAGCGACCTGGAGTCTGAGAACTTGCTTGAGCATATACCAAGATCCAGGATGAACCAACTGATAACCAATGCTGACCGGGACAGAGATAGGAGGATTAACTATTCAGAGTTTGTGAGAATGGTTAGTGTATATGATTCTTGATTAGAAATTGGCTTCACAGCAATCTTTAGTTTTATGGTATAGTTGCTAACTAGTATGGTTAGTGTAATTGTAGAATCATTGATATAGTTGCTGTCTAGTATGGTTACATCTTAAGTATAGATTCTATGTAAAGAAATGGCACATCACAAGTATTTATCTCACATGGTAGAAAGAAGGTTTTCCGCTAAAAAATATTGTAGAAAATGAATGAGTTTTATTTATGAGCTATTTGATTAACAGATTTCTTCCTGAAAGCAATGGCAAACTACAAGAGTAATGTGCCTAGTAATTCTATTTTGAATAAATCAAGAAACGTTAAGATCAATAAACATGGAAGAGGGCTAGCTCATTAGTCAAAATGACAAAAGCTGAACGTGGTCATATAAATAGACATAACAGCATGGATTGATTAATAGTTGAAGGAAGAATTAACTGCAACAGGGGAAGAGGGCGCCCAAGACGACGATGGTGGAGTGATATATCAGATTGTTTAAACATGTCTCTAGCAATGAAAGGTCAACTTTCCCAGAACCATGAAGTGTTCAGAGAATCCATAAGGAAGACCATGTTCTGGAAAGAATATGTCACATGATGATGAATATAATTAAATGACACATCCCATATACGTATGTCACATAACAGAAAGAAATGGCACATCCCATATATTTATGTTACATAGTAGAAAGAAATGGCACATTCAATGTATTTATGTCACATGGTAGAAAGAAATGGCACATTCAATGTATTTATGTCACATGGTAGAAAGAAATGAGTCATCCATTCCTATATTTCAGATGACTGATGACTTGACAGCAGAGGAGCGTAGACCATTTAAACGGTTTATGAGAGCGGCGACTGCACACATTATACCCAGAAGAGACCGGGAGGATTTTCTAGCTAACTATACCTGCTGTCCTCCTCCCATATTCATACCACTCATAAGTATTGCTGAGGTATGTTACTAGTTCTTTAGTTTCATGTTGCCAGCAGTAGGTCTATAGTTGAGGTATGCATAGGTGTGTCAACTTTTTAAAGGCTCAATCTGTATTTCTGCCAAATATTATCTGTATTTTTACCTCAATATTCAGTATAAATTTTCACAGCGAATAAAATTTTTGCTGTTTGCATAAAGATCAATAATTATAATTAATATGGTGGAAATCAATATTTATCTTATAACCAGCGCATATACCCTTGACAAAAAAAAAGAAAGAATATCTAGAACAATCTGTCTAGTAGAATTGCAAAATACAAAATTATATATAAGTTATAATTCTAACAATTTTATATCAATTTTTTACCCTAAGCTGACTTGCCCATCACTACATTATAGGCAGCATATGCACTCTATGCTCTTTTCAAGAGAGAGTCAGGAGTCTCAAAATTTTATCCGTGTGTCAGTATTAATTTTACATTATAAAAAAGATGTTGCAGCGTCTGAATTGATGTGATTTTTGGCAATCCGTACAAATGTTTTTCATTATAGAAAAGGACCTTTCAGAGTTAGCATTAATATATGGCAGTGTGAGCAATCTTTGGATCACAAGTGAGAGTAGGAAATCGAATGTCACCAGTCGCAATCTTCTGCTTGAGAATGTGAACTCAATAGCTAGAAAAACATCTGGTGTGACCAGTGTCTGTTACAATAGGAACACATTCTTGATTAGAAACTGGCTTCACAGCACGTGGGGCATTCCCATAATGCATCACCTTCTGTTCCAGCAGCCATTCGACTCAATGGCTTTTTGAGTCTAATGGCTTTTTTAGTCTAACAGACGATGACATCAGGGCACAACTGTGGCCCTTGCAACAGGTTTCTTTGTTTTTCCGCCCACCCACGCCGTTCCCGTAACTAGTTCAAGCACAACATTGGCTTGTCGGAACAAAATGGTAACTGTTAACGATGGTTACGACTACGGGATTGTATAGATGACCTGCCATGAAGCTTCTATAAGAAGATAACCTCAATATAAAGGCATGTCATCTACTAAGGTTTTCTGTTGCATGGTTGGTTTGTCTAGTGAGCCATTGGTGAGACCCATAGATGCAACCGCATTCGCAAAGTCATCAGACATTAAATAGTAGTCATTACACTCATTTTTGATGGCCTCCTGATCAAGATGTGGAACAAAAATGTTTGCTAATCTGCAGATTTGAGTATATTTCTCTAAGTAGGGTCCAAGACTTTCAGATTTCTGAGAACTTGCTTCTCTGATGGCCATTTTGCAGAAAGAATGATTTAATGTTGCTAGATAAAAGTAACTTTTATTCATGAATTTTTTATTTGAAATGAATCATCAAATTGTATAGACCAGAGATCACAACTTTAATGTCCCTATTACAGTAAGCATATGTGGATCAAATATTTGATGCTTCTATAATACCAGGTTAAAGGTGTATCTATTCTGGTTGGAATCTGCCAGTATCGAAAACAAGTTTTCCGTCTTCAATTTTGAATTTGATTCTGCTATTGTATAAGTGCCAAAAATCTGGTTGTAAAAAATGGGATGAGATTAAAATAAATTTTTTGCTATATATTATATAGCAAGTATATACACAAAATCTGGTAATTGAATAGTTTAGTTAACATTGTTCTAAGATCACATGCAAATTAGATAAATCCACTTAGACAAAACTGTATATAATGAAATTCAGTTATTACAAACGTATTCAATTCTGTCAGTTACAACCAATTATTAATTTAACGGGTTTCCACTATATCAGCGTTTAATAAAGTATGCTTATCTTAAATTAAATTACTATAGAAATATAGTTCCCCTGCTATGAACATGTGACTTATAAGGGTGTTGTCTATTGTCTATCCCCACATAATTTGTGATCCACTCTTGCCGTTAAGCGTAGGGGTGATTGGAGCTCGAGCTTGCGTTCTAAAGCCAGATATATGGCCTCGGCTGTGCTATGACTGTGTCTGTTCAGAATTTGCTGTGTGACAAATTTCAGGAGAATGTGTTAACCCTCAATAATTTAAGAGCCCCCTTTGATGATTGGGAATTCATAGCTGGCTGTTCCATCCATCCCGGTAGTCACGGTCCAGATCTGGGTTGCGATGGACATCTCTGACAGGAGAGGATACTTGGCAGGGAAGCTGAAGCTCATGACTCCGCATGCTGCGGAAAGTTCTCAGAACATTGCACACCTTGGAGAGTTCTTCACCCTTCATTCTAATTCTGGATATAATCTATAACCAATTCATGGTATGAAATAAACCTCTGGATAAACTACCCCATTGCACATAGGGAGTAAGAGCTAATTGTTTGTAATATCTGTAGATCAAAACAAGAACAAAGGGAATGTGACTAAGTTGCTGAATGGTCAAGTGTTTAATGATACATCTATTCAGCAAGTGGAGGAATTCTGTGTTAAACTTGATATTAAATTTAGTATTATGTGGAGTGCAGGCAGTTTAACAAGTCCTCCAAAATAACATAACATTTAGTTGAGTGGAGTCAAATCTACGGTTTTACTGGCCTTTTTTTTAGCATGAATTTTAATCTATCGCTGATGCCATTAATTTGATTATGAATCATAAAACTGGAAATCTGTGCAATAGAACAAGGAATGTGTTTAACCAGCAGGGCACAGGAACTGTAAGCATGCTTCATCATTTGTTGGAGAAAACAGCACCTATGCATCTACAGAGTGCAGTGTTATCAGATTATAACCAATAACCTCAGATTCTGATTTAAGTATGCTTTATTTGTGATTCTTATTTATGAATATTGTCTCTTCTTGTGACAGATAGTTGTTTTCATCATTTACGTGTATGATCTGAGGGATAGAGGTATCCAGACCACAGCAACTGAGGGCGAGGCGCTGTACAGCCCACTTGTGTACACACCTAACAGGAGATATGAGGCATGGAGGTTTCTCACATATATGTTTATGCATCAAGGGTATGATGGAATATTGTGTGTGTGAGTTAATGAACAGTTAACTATTCTGACAAAACTTGAGGCAAACATACAACACATCATGTGTTGAACAAAACTTGAGGCAAACATACAACACATCATGTGTTGAACAAAACTTGAGGCAAACATACAACACATCATGTGTTGAACAAAACTTGAGGCAAACATACAACACATCATGTGTTGAACAAAACTTGAGGCAAACATACAACACATCATGTGTTGAACAAAACTTGAGGCAAACATACAACACATCATGTGTTGAACAAAACTTGAGGCAAACATACAACACATCATGTGTTGAACAAAACTTGAGGCAAACATACAACACATCATGTGTTGAACAAAACTTGAGGCAAACATACAACACATCATGTGTTGAACAAAACTTGAGGCAAACATACAACACATCATGTGTTGAACAAAACTTGAGGCAAACATACAACACATCATGTGTTGAACAAAACTTGAGGCAAACATACAACACATCATGTGTTGAACAAAACTTGAGGCAAACATACAACACATCATGTGTTGAACAAAACTTGAGGCAAACATACAACACATCATGTGTTGAACAAAACTATTCTAACATAACTTTAGACAAAAATATAAGATGTAATGTGTTGCCTGGGCCAAGAATTAGGGGAGCAAAGAACATTGACAATAGTACCCACCATGCATATCATAAGAGGCGACAAAGAAGGCTGTGGGGGTGTATTCGACTGTCCCATCCAATAGAGGCTTAAAAGCGGTGTTGAAATTGGATGTGTCAGGCCAAAAAGTGCAAATTTTGCACCCACACTGTAAGCCATGGCACTACACATTCTGGACTACATTCTACTAATCAGCAGGAGTTTGAGAATGAACGTAGAAGACACATTGAACAAATCAACCTATGTGGAGTGCAGGCAGTTTAACAAATCCACCAAAATAATGTAACATTTAGTCACCTAGAGGCAAAAACCACAGTTTTATTAGCCACTTTTTGAGCGTGAATTTTAATCTATGACTGAAGTCATTAATTTGATTATGAATCATTTATTTATATTTCCAAGAATATCTATTATATATGTAAATGTTCAGCAATGTTTTTTCTATATGTTCATAATGTTTAAACATATATCTGATAATTGTTTATAAAAATAAATTAGGACAAAGTAAATGTTAAAAAATGTTTGGATAAAATATATAATATAAATTTTCCTTCAAACATTATTTGAACTCATTCTATGCACTTGTAGGTCGACAAATTGCTATATTGTTATATTCATAAATGCATATACTTCAAGGAAGTTTCATTAATATAAGTACAAATACATTGACAAAAATTCTATACAGTGGTTATGCCATCATTTTTTCCGGCCTTTTATAAACATAGAATGTTACATACTATTGTTACGAAATGTTTCAAAACTTGATCAAAGATTATTCTTAGAACACAATCCATAAATGTATACCTTCAGTAAGCAATGTTCCACTCATTAATATTTGTTAAAATAGTACTGCCAATAATTATATATAAATTGGGATATAGGTGGAAGAAATAAAAAAAGATGACAATATTATACAATTTCCACTTACAAATGTAAATGAACAATATTCCCACAAGCAGCTCACATAACTAAACACATCATCCATAAACATAACTAAACACATCATTATGTACATAATCCACAAATGTTGTATCATATTTGAAGAATTATAAGGTTTATATGAGGAGCACTGTATTCTTTTTGATAGTGAGCTTAGTTGCTATCACTGGGGTACAGCGTGCCAGGTTCAAAACCACGCCTGGACCAAAAAAAAAAAAACCAGGTTGTGACTTCGCATGACCACTCCTCCACTCGACTTAGCTGTAAATAAGTACCTGATGCATGAGTTAGGGGAAGTAAAGAAAGAAGGGAACTGGCCACCCCGCCTAATAGTTGTTGCGACTTAGTACATGTAAGAGTTATCTTCATCCCCGACGGTAGGTTTCTGCCATGGGACCTACCTTTACCTTTTTTAATGTTTATATACTCTTCAAAGTATAGATAAGAAAGCAAATCAGAAAATTTCTGGGCGAAAAAACAAGTCAATTGTTAATTTGTCATATATTTTGTATTGCTTTTTACATACATAAACACATGTTATGCATTGGGAATAGCTTTAAAATGAAAGGAAGTGATATTGAATACAGCATCAGCTGAAATGAAAGGAAATGATATTGAATACACTCTTACTGAGAGCATTTTAACTCTTAAAAACCTCATTCTACTGATAGATTGGTTATAGCTTCCATAGCTCTCAGAAATGTTTGGTAGCTATTGTCGCTTGTTCTTCTATGCACCATGTGATAGCTCAGCAACCAGATCATTGATATAGACCAGTGTGGGAGGACAGTACTCCTACCTGTGGTATCCCATGATGTAGTAGAAATTTCTTACTTTTGTAACCATCTAGTTGTACTCTTAGCTCTTCTGTTATGTAGGTATCCATTTATACGTCCTACCATTCACTCTGCAATTTCTTTAGAAGTCCCCCTTTCCATACCTTGTCAAAAGCCTTCTTCAGGCAATCATTTAAGAACAGCAAAAGCTGAAACAGAAAGTACCACATGTCAACCAAAACACAAAAATTATTGACTATATCCATAGAAAACTCAGAACATGTACTCTTCGTCCTATGTGTTCGTTCTTAAACTCCTGCTGATTGGCAGAATGTAGTCCAAAGAATTAAATGCATTGTGACATGGTGTACAACTTAAATGGGATATCTACACCTTTAGGCCCAACACATCTGACATCAGCGTGGCAAGAATTCAAGTAAAAAAGAAAGCTGCTATATTCTTAACAATAACGAATTATGTAATAACTCTACCTGACCTCCAATAACTATAACAAAAAATATAAAATTTTCTGGATATAAAATTAGTTGCTGATGTTGTATGGGCTATGTGGTCAAAAGATCAACATTGATGCCACCAGATGGTTGCTGACTTTGGTGTTATTGGATGTCTGCATACACAATAATTGAACATGATTTCTACCTACATATATAGATCCCTCCTACTTACACATATAGACCACTCATACCTACACATATAGACAGACCACCCCTCTAGAATATTTCTTATAAAGCATTTCATACAAATTGATGTTTTCTGGGTAAGAAAGAAAGCTCTGAGGGGGACACCCCATCCCCTAGTTACACATAGGAAATAAGCTTCATTCTCGTAATTCCTTAAAATTAAAACACACTTTAAAAAAAAATGTGAATAGAGAACTAAATTCCCACACATTTCAGTATAAATAAAATGTTTCTATTCAAATGTCCATGATTATTACCTATGTGTGTTCTCAACCAACAATACCCAGAATTTATTTTGTCTTGTGTTTTCTCATGAATTTGTCTTCTCATCCAGGTACATGCACATCCTTTCCAACATGATTTTACAATTCGTCTATGGACTAACACTGGAAATTGTTCACAAATGGTGGAGGGTTGGACTGGTGTATTTGCTTGGTGTTATAGCAGGTAATAGCAGATATTATTACTTCTGCTGATCTTGAGAATTCTCTGAAGCCATTTTTGTGTGTGCTTGTTGTTTTCCTATAGTCATCTTTGTGTACTCATGTTAGTCAAACAGCAGATCATCATCATGGCATTCCAGTATATTGTTTTGTCATTATCCCTAGGAATTGCAAGCAACTTGATTTATTTCCTATGTGCAATTGGATGGTTTCTATCTTTCATACCCAGGTGACTTCAGCTTAATGCAATACCTATTGAAGAAGCTTTCTACTTGAAGGGGGCATATGTTATGAGACTAGCTAGTAATTTGCCTGGGTCATCCACTGTGCATCATTCCTCCAACTTCACAACCAATGAACTATTCCTCATATAGGAAGACCATTCCATTACCATCCTCTGTGTCCCTAGGTCCAAGACCTAATTTCTTCTGTATGAGCCGTGTTGGGGTACAGTGACAGTTGAAGTAGACATGGTTGATAGACACTCCTAGATGAGGTGCTGCTTCGCCAAAGATGTCAGGTCTTCTGTGCATTTCGCAGGACACTTGCCTTGTCTGCTTGTGATGACCTTCCAATCATTCGCCAAACGCTGTGTTTTGACTCTTGGCCATTGCATTTCTCACCTAAAGAAGGTAGATAGGACAGATGTCTCTTATGTTCAAAAACAAACATGTGAACGTGAACACCAAAACTGCACTATATAAAACGATTATGATACCATCACTATGCTGCCAATGTAAAACATGGACACTTACAAGAAAAGACAAAAGATAACTAGTTACAACAGAAATAATTATGGTATTAGGTCAATCCTATCTCTTCTCTTTACCTTCTGTCCACCAAGCATTTCCTTTTAATAAGCCTTCTCTTTTGATACTTCAAATTTTTTATTTAGGTTGATTTATAGTTTCTTATGTCCTCATTGTTTATGTATTTTGGTGGGTTGACTTATTTTGTTGGGCTGACTTATAATGATGTCAGGGAGTTGACTTATTTTGTTGGGCTGACTTATAATGATGTCAGGGAGTTGACTTATTTTGTTGGACTGACTTATAATGATGTCAGGGAGTTGACTTATTTTGTTGGGCTGACTTATAATGATGTCAGGGAGTTGACTTATTTTGTTGGACTGACTTATAATGATATCAGGGAGTTACTTATTTTGTTGGGCTGACTTATAATGATGTCAGGGAGTTGACTTATTTTGTTGGGCTGACTTATAATGATGTCAGGGAGTTGAATAAGAGATAGTCCACAAAGACAATGGACATGACATCAAATACCACCTGAACGTGACACAGATAGTAGGATGATCACCTCGAGATCAGCAGGAGTTTTGAAAAGCTGTGATGACTGCTACATCCTGTCCAGGATATGTTACCTGATGATGTTGATAATGATCACTCATTCCATTTCTGTTGTATAATCATTCATGACTTTTATTTTTTCTGTTGACTTTATTTATGATGTAAAATTATATTGGATTTGTTTAGGTTGTTTGGCTCATTCCATTTCTGACCACAGTGTGGCCTTGGTTGGTGCCAGTGGAGGAGTGTATGCTTTGTTGGGTGCCCATGTAGCTGCTATTATCATTGTAAGTGGCTGTCAGTCTTGTCCGTTATCTGTGTGCCTGCCCTAGTATACCTGTCAGTGGAGCTTATATCTGTTTGTAGACTTTGCTTCAACATAAATATGTAGTATGTGTAAATGTGTTATGGAAGTGAGAAAGAGAATCTCTCATTGTAACATAGAGTCTTTCCTGTCCAAATATTTTGAATGTGTCTTCCCCTGATGTCCAACCATTGGCAGATAAATTGCATCATTCCATTGAAACAAGCTTGCCACTTTTACAGATGTGGTTCCATTGAACTGTGGAACACAAAATACCTTATATTGCAGGGTTTCCATTTTGCAAGTGATGTTTGTGCACTGGAAGTGGTATCTAGGGGTAATCATTAGAAACTGTGTTTCCTCTCAAGTGGTAAGTTTCATTTATGGCCAGCTTAAAATAAGATCTAACATTTTCAAAAATTTGAAATTTCTTCTTTGAGTTATGTCCTTGATTATGAGTTTGTAGATGTTTAGTAAACCCTATTCTAGAATTCTGCAGATGTCCTTATACAGTTTGAGTTATGTCCTTGATTATGAGGTTGTAGATGTTTAGTAAACCCTATTCTAGAATTCTGCAGATGTCCTTATACAGTTTGAGTTATGTCCTTGATTATGAGGTTGTAGATGTTTAGTAAACCCTATTCTAGAATTCTGCAGATGTCCTTATACAGTTTGAGTTATGTCCTTGATTATGAGGTTGTAGATGTTTAGTAAACCCTATTCTGGAATTCTGCAGATGTCCTTATACAGTTTGAGTTATGTCCTTGATTATGAGGTTGTAGATGTTTAGTAAACCCTATTCTGGAATTCTGCAGATGTCCTTATACAGTTTGAGTTATGTCCTTGATTATGAGTTTGTAGATGTTTAGTAAACCCTATTCTGGAATTCTGCAGATGTACTTATACAGTTTGAGCATGGGATGACCACTATAGATAGTTTTTGGTCTACCCATGACTCTTTAGCTACTCTCAACTGTTGAGCTGCTGCATTTCTCCTCTTCTCACAAGATACTGCACCTTTTTTTTTACTGTAGAGCACCATGTACGTCTGTTTTCAAAACATAGCTTAGATTATAGCTGTATGAAAACTATCATAGCTTAGAGTATAGTTTACTTCTTGTTTATAAAGTGGATCTATTTCTGAGATCTGGGATTATCACTTGAAGCTATGAATTAAGTTCTATAATTGGTACTTTCGGCAAGTGGTATGCTGCTTTGATGAGAGTGACAGGGTACATATGAGGTAACCTGAGTACAGTGAAGTCAATCTACATTGTTTGAGCTGTTTTTCTAATATGGAGAATGGAGTGCTTTGTACGGCATCAAGCTTTTTCATCTGTGCATATTTAATAATTTTCAAATATTGTTTACATTTAAAGCACTGTTTATAAATTGCAGTAATATTGGTAATGCTTTATGAAATCACATGATTTTCCACTGTTGTTGAATCAGGACCAGGTTCACGAGTGCTGGAACTGTGAGATTGTCTCACAAGCGTCTCTGTCATGTTCACATACAGTCATACAGTTTGAAAGAATCATATCCTATGAAGCCTAACCCGTCAGAGTTGTAGGGGTACCACATTGGATGCTTCAGCACACAGAGTCAGGGTTGTAGGGGTACCACATTGGATGCTTCAGCACACAGAGTTCTCCGGCGATTTCTATCTTCAACGTTGCAGATGAGTGAGGAAAAATCTTGTCCTGTCCATTCCTTTATGTTGTCTGTCTATGTCTTTATTTGCACTCCTCTGCTTCTTCCTTGGACGGTTCCCTGCAGAACTCTGTGTGGGTTTATCCAGTAGTGCCCATCTCCTCTCCAGCTGTGCTAACAATTTAATAGCAACTTCTGAACAATATAAGTACGGATGTCAGTTTCTGCCTGTTAAATATTTGTGTTTTTTTCAATTCCTGTCAGAATTGGAAGGAGATGAACTACAAGTGTATGGATCCTGAAGAAATGGAAGATAATGTCTGCTGTGGTATATTCCGTGTGCTTATGAGTGCTCCAGTTAAGCTAGTTATTATTCTTATATATGGTAAGTTGCCACTCATGTACCACTCCATGTTTGAATGTCTATAGTAACCACAGTTTTTACCCCTCCATGTTTGAGTGTATATAGTTACCACAGTTTTTCCCACTCCATGTTTCATTGTCTATAGTTACCACAGTTTTTACCCCTCCATGTTTGAGTGTATATAGTTACCACAGTTTTTCCCACTCCATGTTTGATTGTCTATAGTTACCACAGTTTTTACCCCTCCATGTTTTATTGTCTATAGTTACCACAGTTTTCCCCCCTCCATGTTTTATTGTCTATAGTTACCACAGTTTTTACCCCTCCATGTTTGATTGTTTATAGTTACCACAGTTTTTACCCCTCCATGTTTGATTGTTTATAGTTACCACAGTTTTCCCCACTCCATGTTTGATTGTCTATAGTTACCACAGTTTTTACCCCTCCATGTTTGATTGTTTATAGTTACCACAGTTTTTCCCACTCCATGTTTGATTGTCTATAGTTACCACAGTTTTTACCTCTCCATGCTTATTGAAAACCTTACTGAAGGGTAAAGTCAAAGGAAAGCGAGCAAGAGGTAGACAGAGATACAAATGGGAGAGTAACATCACAAGATGGATATATTTTATATGTACCTGTTTCAGGCTACTGTTTACTGGAGCCTCAAATTCATCCTTGTTTACAATATTTATTGTCTAAGAAACTAGTTTTTATAATATTTTTCTATCTGTTGTTACTGCTGTCATCATCATCAAGTGCTGTTGCTGCATTGAACCTTTAACATCCTCTGTCTCTTGTCTTGGTTACACTCTCTGACAGATTGTGTCCATCTCATGTTTCCCTCCTCCTCTGCCTACCTCTTGCTCATTTTAGCTTTGAGTATGGTCTTGAACAAGGTGTCAAGTTTGTTATTTACACACAGTGTTGACAGACCATCTTTGTTTATTTTCTTCTCTTTCCACAAAGTTCTTCTTCTGTATATCCAAATCTCACAGGCATTCATTCTGTCTTCTGTTTGTTCATTGTCCAAGTTTCTGTAATATTTATTCTAAACTATCTTTCTGTATGTGTTCTATTGTCTATCCCCAGGTGATTGATGGTTAATAGTATGCACACTTGCTGTTACGAGTAGGGGTGGGAGATTTTGTTGTTGTTCCAAGGCCAGATGTATTGCCTTTGTTGCTATTAAGTCCATATTTGTTCAAGGGTATCTTTACGTTTTCTTTCCACCATTTTCTTGCTCTAATTTTGGGCTTATACCTGGATATTCTATTGTTACATGCTCTTATTGGTATTTGGTTTGGGTTCATTGTCATAAGGTGACAACCATTTTACTTGCTGTCTTTCAATATGTTCATTATATGATATTATACCAACTCTTTTCCTAATTTCTTCTTGTATCTAGTTTAGTAATCATTGCAACTTTTCTCAGACACTTCATTTCATGTGCCACATGTAATGTAGTACATAAACTACAAACTAATGTAGTGTCATTCACTACATGCAATGATTTTCCACTGCTGCGTGGCTGTTAAAGACCATGTTTGACATTGATAGCACAGAGTGTTGGTATACAAATTGTAGATATTATCTGTCTTTTCATTTTCATCTTCATCTTTGGGTGGAGAAGTAAATATGAAAGTTGGCGAGTCACTGCTTTTTGACACCTTATTTCTATTTCTCTGTCTAGTCTTCCATTTTCGGAAAACAAATGCTGCAAAGATATTTAAATTCTTTGGCTTGTTTCACTTTGGTGTTATCTATTGTTATAGCCATTGGTGTTGTAGTCTTGCTTCTTCTTCTTCTTCTGCGTTCATTCTCAAACTCCTGCAGATTAGCAGGATGTAGTCCAGAGAACGGAATGTGTTGTGTCATGGTTTACATCATTGCTGCGATATCTGCGCCTTTCGGCCTGACACGTCTGACTTCAGCAGGGCTTTGGGTCACTGACCCTATATGGGATGGGACAGCCAACTCCACCTCATAACCTCCTTAGTTGCCTTTTACGACATGCATGGAAGGTAAACAGTGTTGCTATTCTTTTCTCCCCTTTCAGGCCCGGCAACAACACGGACGGCAGTCTTGCTAATTTTCATAACATCTGTTTTTGGTACATTAATATTCATGTTGTACTTCTTACATGCTAATAGCAATGCATTAATGTGGTTTTGCAAATTATCGTCATCTTAGTATGGTAGATTTTGATTGTCAACAAATAGTAGTTCATTAATTTCATTGTTAAGTTTCTCATCAAGTTTATTTGCAATGTTTTTCTCTTTGTTGGTGCGAGCTTCATCTGTTATTATGTCCATGTATGTGTTGAGAAGTAGAGGTGAGAGCATGCAGCCTTGTCTTACTCCAGATCTTGTTTTGATAGGGTTCAATCATTCCATTCGTGACTCTTACTGAGCTTTGCCATTTTTGGTATATTGTTTTTATATTATCTAACATCTGGCTTCAGTTTTATTTGCTTTCTTTAATCAGTTCTACTGAAGCTCGTGTTATATTTATTTTACTGAAAAGTTACTTCAAATCTGTATGTTCTAAGATATTGTTTTCTATATTCAACAGTAATCCCAGATTTTGCTCTGGCAGTTTACAGAAGAGTTTCTGCTCCTAAGGATAACAAAGTCGGTGTGACAGCCCATAT
The DNA here is from genome assembly GCA_034231615.1 of Meghimatium bilineatum. NCBI lineage: Eukaryota > Metazoa > Mollusca > Gastropoda > Stylommatophora > Philomycidae > Meghimatium > Meghimatium bilineatum. The sequence continues at coordinate 22,464,108 of CM067307.1, forward strand.
TGGAGGTTTTTTGGCAGGTTAGTCCAAAGTTCTTGGTAACCTGAAGCAAGCGTTTCTACATTCACCCAAACTTACGTACAAGGATTTTCCATTTTCTTATCCTAAGATATGTCCTCAGCCTTATTCTATGTGATGACCATCTCCGTTATATCCTAAGTTGATTCTTGATTAGAACTTAGCATCATAGCACACAGGACATTCCCATAAGTGCTCAGCTCTCCATTCTGGCAGTCATTTGAGATTATATAGAGTCCCTAGGATATGTTCTGAAGCCTTATTCCATCAGATGACTATTTCTGTCAAGTCCTTCATAATCTCTCTATGTGTTCCTAGGCCTTCTCAACCCCTTAACTGCGGAGGTATTCTTAAGGATTCAATGAAAAGCTACTGCCATTTTGTGGAGATCCTTCTCTTCTTAGCTTCCCAGGGAAAAATATTTCTGGAAGCTTATAATAAAGCATCCAGATCAATTGTTTCCCAGGGCAACTAAAAAGTAGAAGATTTCAGCAAAATGGCAGCAACCACTCATTGTATCCTTAAGGATACCTCTACAGTTAAGGGGTTAATATAGTCTGCACCTACTGTATTCTTGGAAAAGAAACAGTGGCTATATTAACACAATAAATTAAAAATCCACTTTACTTTTGCCACATGGGCATGTTTTTTTTACATTTATAAACAGTATCAGTTACTAATTGAGGTGTAACAATAAGGCTACATGTGAATACATCAGCAGTTGTTGAAAGATACTGAGCATTTATCAACATAAACTCATAACCTTTCAGAGTTGTATGGGTTGCCTATTAAGAAAATAATTGGTAGTGTATCCTATTCAGGACGTAGCCATAAACCCACATTTTTTGGCTCTAGTGATTTTCTAGGCAATATAAATACATTTAGTAGTTTACCATTGCTTTCTGAACGGTCTGGATACTCAAATACCTGTGGCAGGGATCGAATCGGTACCTTGGCCGTCTTAGATGTGTCTGTACCATTTCACCACAGAGCCGGACAGAAACCCCTTAAGAAACAGCACAGAAATCCAACCAAGTCTCCCTGTTCTTTTCTTTGTTTGAATGTGGAGAAACTTAATCACATTCTGTTTTTGATATTATCAATCCATACTTTCTCTTATAAACCTCTTCTGCTTCCACATTAATTGTCCTCTGCAGGACAGTCTTGGAAAGGGAATCGTCATGTTCCCAAACCACAAGAGCTTGGGACATTTCACCACTGCCATGAGATTATCTTGTTGACATTTAGTTTTTTTTAGTTTGTTCCTTTCGTGCCGCAAGCGACACATAGGGCAAAGGTTTTGGTTCTCCATATGATGCGGTCCGCTGCCTGCAGTTTAGTTCCTGAATGGTCTTACAGCCTATTAATTCCCCTTCTTTAAGAATGGTGTTTTTACGGGTTGTTTTAGGTCTTCCTCTTTTTCTCTTACCCTCAGGTGACCACATAAGGGCTTGTTGGTTTATTCTGTTTACATCTAGTCGTAAAATGTGACCAAGGTATTTCCATCTTCGTTTTCTTATGATGTTTGAAACATACTCTTGGTGTGTTTTGTCACTTAGATCACTATTTGTGACGAAGTCGCTCAAATCAAGTTGTTGACATGCTAGAGCATTTATTTCTTTGATTTCTGAGTGTTTATGGGTCTGCTCAGAATAAAATAATATTCTGTGTGAAAATCTTTGTTCAGAGTATGCAAGTGATTTTATTCCCAAAGAATATGATAAAATTATTGGTACACATTAATGGATTCATTCTTACTAATGTCCAGGCAGACATAATGTAGACTTTTTCTAATATAAATAGCACATAATTTCCACATGCCAAGTCTGAGGGAAAAACCATCATACAAATTTTTAGTTGCAGTAAATAAATATAAGAACAGAACAGAAAAAGATAAAGTTTTTGTTTATGTAAAAAAGATATATTGAACTATTAGTTAAAATATATTGAAAAACAGAGACTGAAATGGTTGGGCAACATAATGAGAATGAACCCTTATTGACCAGTGGCAAGAGCATATAACATGAAAATGAAAAAAGCAAGATACGGAGGAAGGTCAAGAAGAAGAAGGATTGAAGGTGTTATAAACAATCTCAGACATCACAATAATAATGCATATCAAGCGACGAAATGTGCCAAAGCAGAGAAAAGTCAATAGAAATCGATAGATAGAAAAAACAAATTGTTCTCTCAGTTCACTGCATAATAATATATTCCTTTGATTCACAACCAGTCATACTCATCAGCTTGCAAGTTCTTGCAGAATCTCGTTTCAGCAACAAATGTAACTCAAACTTATATTTGTTATAACTCAGTCAAGTATTAATTTTTCTGTTGAAAAAGTCAATATGATCTTAGGATAGTAATTTTTTGGTGACCAGCTAGGGAAGATGTATGCAGTACAATAATATCAACCTTTACTTACCCCAAGTTTTTTTCTAGTACCCATGTCCTGAGGACTTAGTCAATAATTGAGATTTATATATGTGTGAAAACCATTCCTCTCGACTTGGCTACTTGCTAGGAAGCCAACATACTAACAACTGCACTATCGCAGCTAACTAACATGATGATGGTATATTATATATATAATACATAAAGTATATTATAAAATGAATAATTTATGATGTTATCAGAATTATTGATGTCTTTGGATAGTTTTTAGAACTGTCAATTTATTTCTCCCGCCTTGTTTGTCTTTCAGGTGTCATGCTGGGAATTGTCATCTTACACAATATCAACCGCCTGACATGGGAGAAAACTCTTGGCTGGATAACACTGGCTGTATACTTAACTTTTGTAGCTTTCTGTGCATTGTTCAATGCCTTGTATAATGGTTATCCTCCAACCGACTGGAGCGGGTATTAAGATATATCCTTTATTATATCTATGCATGATAGTTGTATGTTTTTGTTTGCTATTGGTCATTTTTTACCTAGTATTTGTAAGAATGTATTTTGTAAGAATATATAAATTCTTTTTTGTCATTGTTAGAAAAATATTAAGAAAATTGGATCTGCGTGGAATATAGCGACATTAGATTTTTTAACATTGTTGTGCTGGTTACATCATCTTCCAAAGAGATTGTTCATGGTGGGTTTTGTGTAAGTAATCGTTCAAGTGGATGTAAAAAAAAAGTGTTTAAAGATGATATGAAGATAGCTTTCAAGAACTGCAGCATTAAACTGTTCTTGAAAAACAATAGTTCTTTACCCTCCGACTTTGTATGGCCAGATCAGTACATTTACTCTCCGACCAGGTATGGCCAGATCAGTACATTTACTCTCCAACTTGGTATGGTCAGATCAGTACAGATCAGTACATTTACCCTCCAACTTTGTATGGCCAGGTCAGTACATTTACTCTTCAACCAAGTATGGCCAGATCAGTACATTTACCCTCCAACTTTGGTATAGTCAGATCAGTACATTTACCCTCCAACTTGGTATGGTCAGATCAGTACATTGACCCTCCAACTTGGTATGGTCAGATCAGTACATAAACCCTCCAACTTTGTATGGCCAGGTCAGTACATTTACTCTTCAACCAGGTATGGCCAGATCAGTACATTTACTCACCAACTTGATATGGCCAGATCAGTACATTTACACTCCAACTTGGTATGGTCAGATCAGTACATTGACCCTCCAACTTGGTATGGTCAGATCAGTACATAAACCCTCCAACTTTGTATGGCCAGGTCAGTACATTTACTCTTCAACCAGGTATGGCCAGATCAGTACATTTACTCACCAACTTGATATGGCCAGATCAGTACATTTACACTCCAACTTGGTATGGTCAGATCAGTACATTTACTCTCCAACTTTGTATGGCCAGGTCAGTACAGGTATTAAAAACTTCAAAATAGAACATTGCAGGCAATTCAAAAGAGACCAAAAGGAAAGGTCAAACTACTTATCCTCATCACAAGACCTTCATTCCATTTCCCATTGCAACAGGTTTTCTAGATTGGACTTCTCAGCCACGTCAGGATTCACAAACACAAAACCTTTACTTTTTCCTACATCATACTCATATTTTGTTTGCGAAGTAATTTAAAACTGGAATTACTCGTAGCATATCTTTGTTCAGGATGTAGCAATCAACCTATCATTTTTTGGCTATTGTAATTTTCTAAGCAATATAGAAAGCCAGTGTTCAGTAATTAGCCATTGCTTTCTGAATAGGAAGGATGCATAGTTGTCTGTGGTAGGGTTCAAATCTGGTACCTTGGTAATTTAAGATATACACTGTAACAGAGCTGGACTAAACTGGAGTAGCTAACAAATAAAGAAAGCTTTAGTAGAGTAGTCCAAATATTTATGTTTTAGTAGTTGGTCCACACAAACATTTATTGACAGGAAATTTGGCAGGTATTGTTACTGAATATGAAATAAATAGTGACACTATGCGTATGATTAGGAAGGTACAAGTGGGTCTCGTTAGCAAACATTGGATTGAGGCTTTGAGAAAGGCGAGGTTGAAAGTAGTTACATTTATTTACGTGCCAGGACGTGTGGGTGTTTGAGGTAATGAAACAGCAGATCAACTGGTGTCATGAACGATTATGGCACAGGATGATGGATCAATTGATCGCGCTGACGTTTTGAACTCCATAAGAGATATAGCAAGCGAGAGTGAGACTAGTGTGGATGATGATTCCTTTTCAATGGTCAGCATTAAAGATCAGGGTTTGAAATGCTGAGTTGCTAGAAATGAACATTTTTGAGGGCGCAGAAGAATAATATATGCATTTATGCTATCATGTTATAATAATAGCAGGTAGTACTATCTTATATCAAAAGTCATTATTCTGCTATCACGTTATAGTAGTAACAGGAAGTAATAACATATCTAAAGTCATTATTTTACTATCACGTTATAGTAGTAACAGGAAGTAATAACATATCTAAAGTCATTATTTTACTATCACGTTATAGTAGTAACAGGAAGTAATAACATATCTAAAGTCATTATTTTACTATCACGTTATAGTAGTAACAGGAAGTAATAACATATCTAAAGTCATTATTTTACTATCACGTTATAGTAGTAACAGGAAGTAATAACATATCTAAAGTCATTATTTTACTATCACGTTATAGTAGTAACAGGAAGTAATAACATATCTAAAGTCATTATTTTACTATCACGTTATAGTAGTAACAGGAAGTAATAACATATCTAAAGTCATTATTTTACTATCACGTTATAGTAGTAACAGGAAGTAATAACATATCTAAAGTCATTATTTTACTATCACGTTATAGTAGTAACAGGAAGTAATAACATATCTAAAGTCATTATTTTACTATCACGTTATAGTAGTAACAGGAAGTAATAACATATCTAAAGTCATTATTCTGCTATCACATTATAGTAGTAACAGGAAGTAATAACATATCAAAAGTCATTATTCTGCTATCACATTATAGTAGTAACAGGAAGTAATAACATATCTAAAGTCATTATTCTGCTATCATATAAATATCAGATAATTTAAGTCATGTTATGCTTATTGAGTTTTAATAATATTAATACTTTTTAAATGTTGCTTTTATATTGTCAAAGTTGGATGTGCTGGACCATTGCTACAAACAACACAGCTCCTTTCCATTTTCTAGACCAGTGGTACTCTACATTTCTTGTACTGTGTCACCCTCCCTCCCTTTTGTATTAGTGTCAAATAGAGGTCATTTTGTTTCCTTGCAATTCAAAACGGCGTGTTTAATCTTTACTGTTATAAATCTTGTTGTTTTATCATTCAAATAGTTATCTTCCTATGGCCACCAAATTTCAAAATCTGTCTCAGGACCCCTCCCTCCTACTATTTCAAGTCTTTGTGACCCATGTTGAAAACTACTGCTCTAGAGTACATCCTGCTGACAGTACATCCTGCAGACAGTCCATCCTGCTGAGAGTACATCCTGCAGACAGTACATCCTGCAGACAGTACATCCTGCTGAGAGTACATCCTGCAGACAGTACATCCTGCTGAGAGTACATCCTGCAGACAGTACATCCTGCTGAGAGTACAGCCTACTGGTAGTCTATAATAAGACAATTGAGCTACAAGAGAATCCATCAGAATTGAGGTTGAGAATGAACACTAGAAATAAAACTACTCATGAAGAGATTTCTGTGTTTCCTTGAATGAAATTTTCAATGTTACTAAGACTTGCAACAGTATGGAAATATTCATTGTTACTAAGACTTGCAACAGTATGGAAATATTCATTGTTACTAAGACTTGCAACTGTATGGAAATATTCATTGTTACTAAGACTTGCAACTGTATGGAAATATTCACTGTTACTAAATTTTGCAACAGTATGGAAATATTCAGTTACTAAGACTTGCAACTGTATGGACATAATCGCTGTTCGATATACTTCTAATTATAAATAGTTCTAAATAATGAATATATGGGATTACAGTAAAACTGTATACAATAAATGGAAATAGAACACAAAGTAGACAAGTATACAGCTTACAAGACATACTGAATAACTCTGTGAAATATAGTTCACAAAACATGCTAAATAGATGTTTTGACCAAAAGCCCTTTATATATAAAAAGGCATATATGACAAAGGAAGAACTTTAATAAAATAAAACCACATTTATTTAATCTGTTTATTTATAATTTCATTACTTTTCTCTTGCCAACTTTTAAAGTATCAGTTAACTCATATAATTTCATAATTAGTTTTGTTTCCCCATTTTTTTATGTGGAATGTATTTGCTCATTTTACTCAAATATTTGTTTATGCAACTGAAGACATTTATACACTTTTATAAAATTATTGACTTCATGCTCATATGTTACCTGAGATGTATCTGTAAACAAAACAAACATATTTGAGTTTGCTCATCCAAATCCATCTTCAGATATAGGTGATCGCTTCACTCATATTAGCTTTTCTTTGGTCACTTTGCACATACATTGTTTTGCCAGTCAACTAAAAGCATGGATCATCCAACTAGTGTGATCGCACAAGACCTATATCTCAAGAAGAATTTGGCTTTCACTTCATGGACTTGCTCACGATGACTAGTTGTCACATTTTGTTTCTACATTTTTTAGAGCTTTTTTTATTATTGACATATCACATCCATGACTGAATTGCTTTTGTATCCATGACAATTAGCATAATATTTGTTCATTAGGGCAGGCAGTTTTAGTGTATTATTTAATTCAGTGTATTCCTTTTTTGATACTTTCCACGTTAACACCCATAAGCCATGGACCCTGACATTGAAGAGGGATGTTAAGTAAATTAAAATGTAGTCAGATTATCAGTGAATGGATTCACATGTTTCTGATTGATGTGTGTATCAATGAGTACCATTCTGTCAGATTAGTGTTGTTATTTTACAATACTGAAGTGTTGCGTATCAATACATGACACCCCCCTAAAAAGTCATGTCCATGTAGTGCAAGGTGTTAATATGGAAAAAACTTTTACAAAAAAATGTATTTGTAATTTATGTACGTACAAATTATTCCATCTGTTTATGTTCAGACATAAACTTTTTTTTTTTTATACAACTAGCTTATTAATAGATTTATGTTTTTTGTTCTTGGTCTGTGACTTCCATATGTAACATAGTTGATGTCTTCCATTGCCATGTCAGAATTGTGTATGTTTAGTGGCATCTGTATGGTTACTTCATGTTATGTGGTTTATTAGTGTTTCTTTAATATTAGATAATTATACATATCTAATCGCTAGCCTCGCCACCACAACAGGCGGTCAGCCTATGGACCGAGTAGACATACTCATTGCTCTTCGTGAATCCTCACGATCAGAGGATTTTGAGATGAATGAGCATGAGTCAATATCGAGAATGCGCGAACTGGGAGTGAGGATGGGTGCGGCCCGTAGAGAACCCCAGACAAAGATTTCCAAAAGAGCAGTGAACCAACATAGAACTGGAACCTTCAGCCGTTATACCCTGAGAGATTTACTGAAGCACCTATGGACATGCGAAGAGGATAATCAACATACTAAATACATATCTAATCATTCAGATAAATACAGCACAATGGAATCCCTCAATAGCATATTCTTTTATAACAAATTTCCCTATATAACAAACAGTTTTCCACATCCCCAATTATATTTATTCTTTATTTCTTTGTACCGTATATAGTAAATTCTTTTATTACATATATATTTTGTTGTATGAGCCAAGATGTTATAATGGGATTCCACATTATAAATGTATTAGGGTTAGTAATAAATAATTGAGGGATATTCATTTTGGTATATTTCAATTTTTGTAGAATTTTTAACCTTTAGCACACTGTGTTTACAATTACATAATTTCTCTCCTGCCGCTGACTGCCACGGTATTAGTTTTTGGAAATATTACACAATCATTGGTGGCTGTTTTGAAATCGCAATACCTTTTTTGTTGTTACAGATATTTAAATAATATTTGCACATATAAATAAATAACTCAATTCTGCATATATTGGTGTAAGTTTTGTTTGTGTGTGTGTGATACGAGACGTGTGAGAAAGTGATAAAGTCAAATTTAGACCTATCTAGGTCTACCGTATTTTTGATTGATCGAAAGCTGTGAAATCTGTTATATATTTTATATTTTACATAATGGAAACCTCATGGTATATTTTAAATAATGTATTTGAAGAACTTACCACTCAAGTTTTCCACTTTTCCATCAGAATAAATAATTATTCACTGAATATACGATGAACAAAAAGTATAATAAACTCGATGTCATGTCTCTTCGCTGCAATGTTGATGCCTACAGATTGCTCGGATTTCAATTTCATAATCACACATCGTCTATCACCATTTTAACAATAGAAACAGGAAGTTAGATGAAATGTATACTTTATATTGCCAAAACATTCTTCCCAAAAACTACCAATCTTGCTTTTGTCAGATTTTGTAGGAGTTTAATGCACTAGGTTTCACCTTCCGAAATCAAAACATGACACAATTTAGGTGAAATGCATTGCCCGAATTGTAAACACAGCGTGCTAAAGGTTAAACATCCGAATGTATCACCATTACAATGTGGACTTGTTAACTATTGTATCGCCAGTACAATTTGCGCTTGTGAACTATTGTATTGCCAGTACAATATGGACTTGTGAACTATTGTATTGCCAGTACAATATGGACTTGTGAACTATTGTATTGCCAGTACAATATTGACTTGTGAACTATTGTATTGCCAGTACAATATGGACTCGTGATCATTATTTTATTTGAGCTTGTAAACTATTATATTGTCAGTATAATATGGACTTGTGAACTATGATATACTCAGTATAATGTGGACTTGTGAACTATTGTATTGTCAGTATAATGTGGACTTGTGAACTATTATATTGTCAGTATAATATGGACTTGTGAACTATGATATACTCAGTATAATGTGAACTTGTGAACTATTGTATTGCCAGTACAATTTGGACTCGTGATCACTAGGTACAATTTGGGCCTGTGAATTATTGTATTGCCAGTACAATGTGTGCTTGTTAACTACGGTATTGCTAGTACAATGTGTGCTTGTTAACTACTGTATTGCTAGTACAATGTGTGCTTGTTAACTACTGTATTGCTAGTACAATGTGTGCTTGTTAACTACTGTATTGCTAGTACAATGTGTGCTTGTTAACTACTGTATTGCTAGTACAATGTGTGCTTGTTAACTACTGTATTGCCAGTACAATGTGTGCTTGTTAACTACTGTATTGCTAGTACAATGTGTGCTTGTTAACTACTGTATTGCCAGTACAATGTGTGCTTGTTAACTACTGTATTGCTAGTACAATGTGGACTTGTGAACTATTGTATTGCCAGTACAATATGGACTTGTGAACTATTGTATTGCCAGTACAATATGGACTTGTGAACTATTGTATTGCCAGTACAATATGGACTCGTGAACTATGATATACTCAGTATAATATGGACTTGTGAACTATTGTATTGCCAGTATAATATGGACTTGTGAACTATGATATACTCAGTATAATATGGACTTGTGAACTATGATATACTCAGTATAATATGGACTTGTGAACTATTGTATTGCCAGTATAATATGGACTTGTGAACTATGATATACTCAGTATAATATGGACTTGTGAACTATGATATACTCAGTATAATATGGACTCGTGAACTATGATATAGTCAGTATAATATGGACTTGTGAACTATTGTATTGCCAGTATAATATGGACTTGTGAACTATGATATACTCAGTATAATATGGACTTGTGAACTATTGTATTGTCAGTATAATGTGAACTTGTGAACTATGATATACTCAGTATAATGTGGACTTGTGAACTATTGTATTGTCAGTATAATGTGAACTTGTGAACTATGATATACTCAGTATAATATGGACTTGTGAACTATGATATACTCAGTATAATATGGACTTGTGAACTATGATATACTCAGTATAATATGGACTCGTGAACTATGATATAGTCAGTATAATATGGACTTGTGAACTATTGTATTGCCAGTATAATATGGACTTGTGAACTATGATATACTCAGTATAATGTGGACTTGTGAACTATTGTATTGTCAGTATAATGTGAACTTGTGAACTATTGTATTGCCAGTACAATGTGTGCTTGTTAACTACTGTATTGCTAGTACAATGTGTGCTTGTTAACTACTGTATTGCCAGTACAATGTGTGCTTGTTAACTACTGTATTGCTAGTACAATGTGTGCTTGTTAACTACTGCATTGCTAGTACAATGTGTGCTTGTTAACTACTGCATTGCTAGTACAATGTGTGCTTGTTAACTACTGTATTGCTAGTACAATGTGTGCTTGTTAACTACTGCATTGCTAGTACAATGTGTGCTTGTTAACTACTGTATTGCCAGTACAATGTGTGCTTGTTAACTACTGTATTGCTAGTACAATGTGGACTTGTGATCAGTACAATGTGGGATTGTGAACTATGAGGAAATTTGAACAAGTTTAGTTTCTGAGCATGTTCACTAACCACTCTGTCACTGAGTATTAGGGGTTCAGAAGTAATTTATATGGGAAAATTGCATATTCATAGTTTATTCTCTGCTTTTGAGTTTGTTCTCAAATTCCTGCAGATTAACAGGATGTAGCCCTGAGAACAAAAATGCACTGTGTCGTGGTTTACAGCTGTGCCATGGCTGTGATATCTGCCTTTGACTTGACACATCTAACTTAAGCATGTCTTCTGATTACTTTGAGCCTCTGTGGAATGGAACACCCAACTCCATCCCCAAAAAAGCCCTTTAGTCTGCTTTTATGACATGAATTGTAGGTGACAGTGTTGTTATTCTTTGCTCTCCTTTCAGTCCTGGCAACACATGATTTATTGACTTGATCAGATGATGTCTTGGTAGAGAAGTTTAGCAATATTGCTGACTTGATCAGATGTTGTTTTAGTAGTGAAGTTTAGCAATATTGTTGACTTGATCAGATGGTGTTTCAGTAGTGAAGTTTAGCAATATTGCTGACTTGATCAGATGGTGTTTCAGTAGTGAAGTTTAGCAGTATTGCTGACTTGATCAGATGGTGTTTCAGTAGTGAAGTTATAGCAATATTGCTGTCTTGGTAGTGAAGTTTAGCAAGATTGTTCATGACATTTGACTTACGTGGAATTGGTAAAACACTGAGCATTTACATATTACTGCTGTGTCAGGTAATAGCCCACACTAATATAGTGACACAACACATCAGCTATCTGGCCTACATCCTGGTATGGCAATTGTCCTGCTACAAGAGACTTCCAGTGGGAGTTAGAAAACGTATGTTACAAAAAAAAATTAAAGGTAATCCCATGTTAAGTTATTTATACATTAACATGTTCTTAATTGTTATTCTCCATTTTCAGTTTCAATTGGTGTTCCCCAGTTATGTTACATTAGATGTATGCTACTATTAGCATTCCCCAAGTCATGTTACATTAGATGTATGCTACTATTAGTATTCCCCAAGTCAAGTTATGTTACATTAGATGTATGCTACTATTAGCATTCCCCAAGTCAAGTTATGTTACATTAGATGTATGCTACTATTAGTATTCCCCAAGTCAAGTTATGTTACATTAGATGTATGCTACTATTAGTATTCCCCAAGTCAAGTTATGTTACATTAGATGTATGCTACTATTAGCATTCCCCAAGTCAAGTTATGTTACATTAGATGTATGCTACTATTAGCATTCCCCAAGTCAAGTTATGTTACATTAGATGTATGCTACTATTAGTATTCCCCAAGTCAAGTTATGTTACATTAGATGTATGCTACTATTAGTATTCCCCAAGTCAAGTTATGTTACATTAGATGTATGCTACTATTAGCATTCCCCAAGTTATGTTACATTAGATGTATGCTACTATTAGCATTCCCCAAGTTATGTTACATTAGATATATGGTTCTATTGGTGTTCCCCATGTCAAGTTATGTTACATTAGATGTATGCTACTATTAGTATTCCCCAAGTCAAGTTATGTTACATTAGATGTATGCTACTATTAGCATTCCCCAAGTTATGTTACATTAGATGTATGCTACTATTAGCATTCCCCAAGTTATGTTACATTAGATGTATGGTTCTATTGGTGTTCCCCATGTCAAGTTATGTTACATTAGATATATGGTTCTATTGGTGTTCCCCATGTCAAGTTATTTTACATTAGATATATGGTTCTATTGGTGTTCCCCATGTCAAGTTATGTTACATTAGATATATGGTTCTATTGGTGTTCCCCATGTCAAGTTAATGATACATTAACTGTACCTTACAATTAGTATGCCTCATGTCAAGTCTTCATATAATCAAACATATATTTATGCTAGTTTGCTGATTACACAGGACACTTACCAATATGTGCTTATATTTAGATTTGTTTTATTGAATTTTATACTCTGTGCCATTTAAAAAAATATATATATGTTTAGTCTCTTTTTACTGACTTATATACTCCAGTGTTGTCAGTTTTTAGTTGTTCATAATTATTCACTGTCATTTTTTTAATCTTCTAACTCATGAATAAACATGTAAAGTGTATTCTCTTTGATGAACTTGTAATTCATTTGTAATTTTACAATTATAATTGTGTATGGCAAGTTTATTTTTGACCATACATAACAACCTGTTGAGATGAAGACCTGTATAAAGTTTAGACAGTCATAAAATAACCTTACAAACACAGATAAAAACCTTACATATCAGAGAAATGTATCTATAGATTACAGCAAAACCTTTATTAAGAGGAAATCTATTATATGGATATTTGTCTTAATCAGAACTATTTTTCCAGTCCTGTAATTCTGTAGCTGATTTACATGTTAAGTTTCCCTGGATTAAGTGGAAAATGTCCCTCTGATGTGGGAAATTTTCAATGTTCTGAAATACATACCCAGAGCTACATTGGAAAAGATATTACATAAAACACAGGTTCATAACATATCACTTCAATGAGACACGGCAGACTATAACTAAAACTAGTAGGTAATGATGAGCACACAAGAAATCATACAAATTACAATACACAACTCATATTCAATGTTTCAACCAAAAGATCTTTATCAAGACACAAAGAAAACATCAAAAGACGACGAATGGAAAATTATCAGAACAAACAAACGTATCCAACACAAATGAGATGCCGGAAGGTCGGAAAGTACATAAAAAATGTAAATATATGTGGAAACGAAACGAACAAAAAGATGAGTAAATGACGGAACAAAAAGAATAAAGACAAAGACCACACCAGCCCTGTACTAGACATAAGACTGGTCGGAATTGAGTCCAAAAGGCTTGAGTAATGTTACTTACATTTGAGTCCATTAGAGTTAAAATGCTCTCAGTAAGTGTGTAATTCATTTCAAGAGTTAATAACTCAGTTTTCACTGTATTCTATATTATTTCCGTTTGCTTTAAACCTATTCTTGATGCACATTGCATGTTTGTGCATCTAAAATATGATAAAAGATATAGGAAAATCAACAGTTGATTTGTTACTTCTGAAATCTTCTAATGTGCTTCCTCATCTGTTCTTCGAATAGTATATAAACACTATAAATTATAATGATTTTGTGCTTCAAATGTGATAAAACGTATGTGGATTATGTGCTTAGCTTTGTGAGCTGATTTTGTACGGGAATATTATATTTTCATTGAGTGGTAATTGGAAATTGTCTAAATGTTTTTTCTTCATGTCCTCGCACCTATTATAATAGGCCTACATCCTGCTTTTATATATAATTATTAGCAGTAATATGTTGAACAATGTAAATCAGTGGAATATTAAGTTACTGAAAGTTTTCATTAATGGATCATATTCTAGGATAATATTTGAGCAATTTTGAAACATTTAGTGACAATAGTACCTAACATATTTTGATTATAGAAGGCCAGAAAAACAATAGGGCATAACCACTGTAAAGTATATTTTAAAATGTATTTGTTATTGCAAATTAATGAAACTTCCCCAAAGTATTATATTAGAATCAGTTTAAATAAAGTTTTAAGTATTTTAATTTGTATTCTGGTTTTACCAAAAAACTTTTTTAATATTTACTTCCTCCTAATCATTTGTAAAATTTTTTTTATCGGATCCATGTTTAACCATTGTACCGATATAGAGAAATCATTGCCCAACATTTACATATATAATACATGTTGTAGAGAGTATGATTAAATGATTTATAATATTTATGACATTAATCATAGATAAAAACTCATGCTGAAAACCAAGCTTGTAAACCATGGTTTGTTCCCTAGTCCATTAAGAGTTAATGAAATTCTCACCACAAAGATAATTATTATCAACTTCTGTTAGTTAAAACTGCTAGTATTACACGGTGCTAGAGATAATTTGTAATATAATTGGTAGTTTGTTTTATGTGCAGTAGATGGATATATTGAATAGGGTTCAGGTTTATGGACACTGTTTTTTAAAATCAACATTTAGTTTATATATAACTCATTCATGATTAATCTTGCCATTTACCACTTATTTTTGTTCAGTTTTTTTTCGCCCTTCATTTTGTATATTATAACTCTATATGCAGCAATTTTTCTTCTATATTTAGTCTTGTTACCAAATGCAATATTTGTGTGATACCTGCTTAATTTCATTGGTATGTTATTCTGTTTGATTTCATTGATTTGTTGCTGTTAATCATATTTGTAGCATTTATTGAATAATTTAGCTTATTATTAATGATATCCACTAGTCTATATAGTGTCTCACAAAAAGTGACAGACAGGAACACTGTCACAGAATTGGGAAGCCCCACTACCCGAATTAATGGCATGATGGAAATGGATGTGTTGAGTCCTCCGACGTGCAAATGACACAGCTCTGCTGTGGAAGTAGAACTAACAGCACAACATACTTCACGCTCACCGGCGGAAATCAAATGAGGTTTCGTGTTGGTTATCAGAGAGTGAACGTAGAATAAGAAGAAGTTGATATGAAAGTTGTTTGGTTGTAATAATAGTGTTATAATAATAGTGTTATAATAATAGTGTTATAATAATAGTGTTATAATAATAGTGTTATAATAATAGTGTTATAATAATAGTGTTATAATAATAGTGTTATAATAATAGTGTTATAATAATAGTGTTATAATAATAGTGTTATAATAATAGTGTTATAATAATAGTGTTATAATAATAGTGTTATAATAATAGTGTTATAATAATAGTGTTATAATAATAGTGTTATAATAATAGTGTTATAATAATAGTGTTATAATAATAGTATTATAATAATAGCGTTCTGTAGCACGGCATAAGATACAATTGGGTTGAGGGATGTTCAATTTGGGGGTATCTTGATAACAGAGGTAAGTGTAACATCATCAGAGGCTGCTATCAAGAATTTAACATAATGAGTATATTCTCATTTTATAAAGAGGTTCTAACAGCACTTTGTGTGAAAAAAGAACTCTTAAAAGAAATAAATATCAGATAAAAGTATTTTGGACATACTAAAAGACATGACCCCTTGTTGAAGACTTTACATTTTACATGAGGGAAAGTCAAGGGGATGTAAGCAAGAGTTAGGCAGAGATAGAAGTGGGAAACATAATGAGATGACAGGTTACAGTCTAGCAGAGTGCACTACCAAGGCAAGAGACAGGGGATGTTGGAGATCCATTTCAGACAACCTTCATTGCGGAGACTACACTTGATGATGTTATGTTGAAGAATTGAGAAATAATAATAATATGACCCATAACACATCGGGGTTATAGGGGCACCACATTGGAAACATCAGCACAGAAAGCCCACCTAGCACCCTCTGTTCTTAGGCATTTTGAGTGTAGAAAAATCATTCCTGTATGTTGCCAATCTAGGATTTTTCTTTTACCACTTTTTCTCCTTGCCTCAATTCTTCCTTACAAAATAGTTTTAGAAAGTGTATATTGTGTCATTACATTTTCAAAACATGCAAGTTTATGCCATTTCACTACTTCCAGAAGAACCTCTTGATAAGTGTTATTTATCTGCTGTTGAAAAAGTATATTTGTCTTACATTATACATACCCATTTCTAACAGATATTTGTAGCATATATATATTCTTCTTCAGCATTCATTCTCATACTTCCACTGGATAATAGGACAATGTCCTACAAGATTTCCAGTTGAATGTAGTCGAGAAAATGAAAATGCATTCTGTTGACATTTTATTTGCGTCAATGGCCCAACACATCCTTCTTTGGCAGGCACATATGTTCAAAAGCCTGAATCCTTCTTTCTTTGCCCGCATTGAGTAGAATTGATAAAATATTATTTATAATAAATTATTTTGACATCAAATACTGACAGTTATCAGTCAATAATGGTAAAAGAGGCATAATTATTTTTGTATCAATTATATTTATTGAAATTTATCAAAGTAGTCGACTATACAATTACGGGCTGTCACGGTAAGCTTTGTAGTGCTGTGTGGTTGTTTTCTAGTTTTTTTAAAAATAAGCTCACACAGCTTTCTTGTATTACTGCATGCTCAGTGAGTTGTATGTGTATAATGTTAGGTTTGAAGCAGAGTGCTCCATCATAAACATCAGGTTCTGAATACATATGTCAGTATTTCATCATAAACATCAGGTTCTGAATACATATGTCAGTATTTCATCATAAACATCAGGTTCTGAATACATATGTCAGTATTTCATCATAAACATCAGGTTTTTAACAAATATGTATGTCCTCCATCATAAACATCAGATTTGTAGCAAATATATCTATAGGTTTGCAACAAATATATCTGTCCTCCATCATAAACATCAGGTTTGTAACAAATATGCTTCTATCCCATCATAGACATCAATAATGAGTTAGCTCTATTGAGAGTTAGTAGCAAATTATTAACAATACACAAATATTTGGTTGTATTAATTATTTTGTATTCTTCAGTTCTGCTGTATTTTAAATGCTCATGGAAGAAATATTATGTTCTATCCATTTGTTGACTTATTATATTTAGTAATAACCAGTTTCTGTTAAAATATGAATGTATTTTTATTGACTAAATGAGCGGTGTTGACTTGTAGATGTGGCACATTGAGAAGCTGGAGAACCTTAGATGTGAAAGGATATTTCAAATATGATTATTTGTTTATGGAAAGTTTCTATGAGAGGGATATTTTCAGTTGTTCTTATTTATATTTTTCTATGGAAATCATCTTGCTCTCAGATGGGTGTATGAGGATTCTTGATTCTCTGATGAATCTTGCTATTTCAGGGTTTCAATTCGTCTGTACAGTTTCTTTCTGATGCTGATGAGCTTGGGCCACATCTTCTCAGGTTTTCATTCTGTGGATAGCCTGTCTGTGGACATGTTCCTCTGATATGTTCACCACTGGGCAATGTCAACCTATCCAGAATTTGGTGTATGAGTGGTCTGACTGGTACGATTGTCTTTTGTTAGAGATGTCTAGGAATCTCCCTGTCAAACCATTCTTAACATTTAGTGATCTTGACTTTTAGTTTCTGTGATTATCTTCACTTTTAGTTTCTGTGATTATCTTGACTTTTAGTTTCTGTGATGATCTTGACTTTTAGTTTCTTATGATCTCGACTTTTAGTTTCTGTTATGATCTTGACTTTTAGTTTCTTATGATCTCAACTTTTAGTTTCTGTGATGATCTTGGCTTTTAGTTTCTGTGATGATCTTGACTTTAGTTTCTGTGATGATCTTGACTTTTAGTTTCTTATGATCTCGACTTTTAGTTTCTGTTATGATCTTAACTCTTAATGTACATTTAATTCAACATGCTAAGATTTTAGCTTCTGTGATGATACTGATTTTTAGTTTTGATCTTGACTTTTAGTTTTTAGACTTCAGTTTATGTGGTGATCTTGACTCTTTGTTTCTGTAGTTATCTTGACATTTTGTTTCTGTGATCATCTTGACATTCTATGTCTATAGTTATCTTGACATTATGTTCTGTGGTTATCTCGACATTAAGTTTCTGTGGTTATCTTGACATGTTTCTGTGGTTATCTTGACATTAAGTGTCTGTGGTTATCTTGACATTAAGTTTCTGTGGTTATCTTGATATTTGATTATTGTCCAAATTAACTTAAACTTCTAGTTATATAACGTCTAAATTTTGAGCGGCTTTCCTGAATTTAAAACAATATAATTACTATATATAATATCATATACCCTAAACAAATTTTTGTAATATTCCTGAGAAACTTTGTACATTCATGAACATTTGATACTTTGTTTTCTGCACAATCCTCTTGTGGAGATCATGGTATATATATATCTTTTACAGCACCTACAACCTATAACCTACAACCTACAATCTTCTCATCAATGATTTTTGTGGTCTTCTATGACAGTTTGTAATCACAGTGCCTTTCACAACTGAGTGTGTAATAAAGTCATACATCACAAGTTTTGCTTCATGATTCGTGTCTGAGTTATCTACATGTATGTCCTAAGTGTGTTGGTGAGTCCTAGACACAGAATGCATGCATACATTGAGTGACTCAATGAGTGTGATTCCGAAAGTCAAAGCAGGTAGAGTCCCTAAGCGAATGTTAAAGTTGTAGAAGGTGAAAGGTTGGGTCTCACTGCATGAAATTATGTTTATTTATGTTCCCGGACATGCAGGTGTGGAGGGTAATGAACAAGTCGACAAGTTGGCTGGCTCAGATACTGTAACAGCTGGGCAAACTTTGGAAAGAGCAGACATGCTCAATGTTGTACGATAGTCTACATGATTGGAGGATTTTGAGGGCAATGAGCATGAGTCAGTGCAAAAATTTAAAAAGAGCACTCTCCCAACACAGAACCGGTACCGTCAGATGCTACACCCCGAGAGGTACCAGCAGACGCTACACCCTGAGATTTGATGAAGTGGGGGTCCTACTGAGCACCTGTGAATATGTACGGTGTGTGAATATGATAATCAATATAGCTAAACCTAAAGCTATTCATTAATAAAAAGAATAACAAGGAACATCAACCGATTGCTTTGACATGATTGCACTGAGGTAACTTAACCATTCAGACTTTTAGATGGGAGAATCGTTGGTAGCTCTTCAGAGTGTGGGAGATTGAATTCACATAGAAACATAGTGGATATACCAAGAACCTGATAAATCAATACTGGACGAAAATTAAGAGCCGCTACACTGATAGATTTGTTGAGAATGGGACCAAAGAGGTCGTGGGTGGGGGGGGGTGTTCAACCACCATTCCCCTTAACAAATTGGAACATGACTAAGTAAATGGGGGTAAGAAGTCACTCTTGCTAACACCTTCCCCCCCCCCCCAGGAGAATTATCTGCGGCCATGGGTCTTAACATCTGTGGACTGGTGTGATGTGATGATAATCTGTCTTATATCACTAATATATTTAACGTATTTGATATGTGTATACACAGAACATAGTGAGGAACGCTCTTTTCAACCGAGATTGATTGTTCATTTTCATTATATCCATCCTATGACTATAAGCAAGTTATACAGTATGTATATATATATATATATATATATTGAAACTGTAGAAGTTACATACAGGATATGATTGGTGAATTTGGTGTCTAGTGTGGCATAATCAGTACTGAGCATCTGAGGGGTAGAATGTGTTACGCCAGTATGCTACGAGAACCATCAATTTACAAGGCCCTCACACTGAGATGTTGTGGAGACTGAACACGTATGGGTTTGTTCGGAATGCAGTGACGTCTCCCTATAATCTATAAAAGTTTCATTACTGCATGTTTTCATGTGAAGGAGTGCAGGGAGGCCTTTTATGTGCTTTGGAAATAAAGACCGCTTTGCCACAGCAAATGCCGCGACATGTACAGGAATTATTTTAATTGTACCCCCGAAAGAAAAAATCCGGTCCCAACTGTGGATTGAACCCCGGAACTCAAGAGTGTTACAGAAGAATAGGTAGAAGTCACAGCACTGCTAAGTGAGAATCCATCTATAGCTTCTATCTTCGAGTAAGAAAATATATTGTCCTACCCAGTCCTTGATAGTGTTTGCCCAAGCTTTAATTTGTTTCCCTCCGCTTCTTCCACCTTCGACCGTTCTCTGGAATATTGTTTGTGACAAGAAAGCATGTCGGCATACATGTCTAAACCAGGGGCCGGCAACCTTTTGCTAACTGTGTGCCAACTTAAGGTTTCAAATTATTCAGAGTGCCAACATCACATATCATTTTATACAAGTCGATGCCAATATTCTTATTTTACCATATATTTTATTTTTATATTTTAATTAATTTATATATTATGATATTCAATTTATAATCAACTTTATACAGGAAACGTGAAGAGTCTGCGTTCCATTTGAAATTGCTTGGCGTGCCAAGTGTGGCACGCATGCCATAGGTTTCCGACCCCTGGTCTTGTGCATCCAACCTTTGTTGCAGAGACGGCACTTGATGATATTGTCTTCCTGTGGAATTTCTAGTTAGTTTCCCCTGAATGACCAAGGACTATTTAAAGGTCTCTCTTCCCTTATCTCCCTTCAATTGCTCTAATTGCAATTGAATGGTCCGTGGCCGTCACAGCGGGAACGTCCCTACTGGTTTATTGAGATGTTTTAGAAGACACAATCCTCAGGAAGTTTCAGGTGTGATCCGACATGGAACTTTATACGGAAACCTGTTGCTACCACCAAAAATACATAAAAACTCATATGCTTTAATTTGTGAAAATGTGCCGCCCTCCCGATGATGTCGCCCGGGGTGGTCGGCACCTCTGCCCCCCCTCGCTACGCCACTACGACCCACCAATGTTCGGACTGGACTGACTAGCGTCACTATGTGTCGATAGTGCCGCTGTATGTGTTGGTGTTGGTGGTGTCGGCGATATGTCTGTCTCTTATGCAGTCAAATCTCTTTCCATCTGCTACCTTCACATTCTAGGACACGATCCCCAAAAGATTTAGTCAGAATCAGCACGAGCCGCTGTATTTCTGTTTTCAGGGTGCATCGCGAGGAGATACATTTGGGATCTTGGTTATCTGCTAACCCTGGGTCCGCCGAGAGCATTGCGTTCCCTTTGCACCCCACTAGTGTTTTCTAGTATTCTCTATGGTTGCGAGAGTTGGACACTCACTGTGGACATGTAGAGACGGTTACATGCCTTCCATTACAAATGGTACAGAAGATTCTACAAATTTCCTATACGCATAAGACAAATTTGTAAATAACAACAAATATAGATGTATGCATAGTGAAGCGACGAAAACTTGCAATATTTGGACATGTATGCAGACATGATTCTTTGTAAAGAACAATACTGCAGGGAACTGTGGAAGAAGCAGAGGAGGACAAATAAAAACATGGAAAGACAACATCAAGGAATGGACAGGACAATATATTTCCTCAATTCTCCACATCGTTGAAGATAGACATTGCTGGAGGACTCTGTGTGCTGAAGCATCCAATGTGGGACCCCTTCAACCCTGGCGGATTACGGCTTTATAGGTAGATTAAGACGAAATATCGAGTACCTAACTGCAATATATAACGATTTCCCTAACTCTATTATCAGTGGTGCAAGATTTTATTGCGATTACCAGAATGTCACAGCCGCTAACGATGATCAGCGCCATTGAAATGTATAGACCTACTTATTCACTATAATTACTTCTGTTCTCATTGTTCCCTGTATCAGGTATTTTTACTATCGTAACAGAGCTTCCATACATTTTTAGGACGATCAATATAAGGTAATACTGCGTGTAACGTAACAAAAACACAGGTTTTTAGAAAATGAAGAAATAGATGTGCAGACAATCATGCCTGTCGAAGAAGGTTACAGAGTTTATTCCTTCTCGTGCCGCATGGATCCCAGCTAGGTTTTAACTATGTTTCGAACATGCAATATTCTGGGCTTTTCGATTTATATCGCAAATCCGTTTCTGAAAGTTCCCCTTTCATCAGCGTTATCGTACCCTTGACCTCGGCAGTCTATGATGTCGAGGTCGTCCGCCTCTAGCTTCTTCAAAATCATTCTTGCAATCCAGGGGGCATTTTGTGTGTGTGTGTCAATAAAAGACTCTTTAACAGACACACGATAGTCTTCCATCACAATATAACGAAGCAGTTACGAAGTTTGATCCATGTGAGACACATCGGGTGTGCTATCAAATATTATGATAAAATATTTGGCGTCTTTTACCCGCTGGATAATACGACGCTGAATTTGCTCACCCAATAAATAGATGAATTTGTTTTGAACATTCGGGGACAAGTAAGATGGCCGTGGAACATCTCCAAGTTGGATCTGAATAGTGTGCTCGTTGAGAACGGGATCCTACTTCGACAAAATGTTTACAAGATCAAGGAAATTGCCATTGTTCTGCCTCGATTCGAATGGGTCACACTCCTGATGATCTCGTTGAGCCAAGTTTTGTTTGCCCAAGAAACTAATAATGTCGAGTATTCGTATCTCTCTCCATTTTTGTGTGATCTTTCTGAATTTGTACTTGAATAGTACTGTCGAGAGTGTAACCAGTACGATGCCGAAGTTCAAGCTCCTTCCATTTCATCAGCGATTTTTTATGCGATGAACTGGACTTCTGGTTTGTTACTCCGAGCAGGAGTTTTCTCCAGTTTATGAAACCCTCTTCTGAAACAAAGGCAGGTTCAGACTGGGTCGTGGTCGGGAAGAAGCGACAACAGAAATAGAACAAGGACTTTCTTGTTGGAAAAAACATATTCGGCGTACTTTGTCGCCATTCTGCATTCTCTTAAGGAACCAGGCTTTGGTCAGCTTCCTCTTTTCTTCGACTGCAGTTGTAACCTCCTCGAACGGGTGTTTATGTTCTGGAGTTGTTTCGAACCACTCACAATTAGGTGCATCTTAACGTTGTCCGAAATAACCGCTGGCCACTGCCCGATATCGGTCAAATTCAAAGCGCATTCTCCTTCTAAATTAGCCTTCTGTCTTTGTCTTTTTTTGTGCCAAAAAAAAAATGTGCTATTACTTAATCGCCAAATAAATGTGCCTAACAAGACAAAAATATAATTTTTTTACGGTGCGGAGCATCAACTTTGGCTTCGGCAAAGGCACTTAAACCCCATTTCAAAGTTTTTATTATTTTGAGGGGCATTTCGATGCCCTTCAAGTCTTGATGCCCGATGCGACCGCACCTCCCGCACCACCCTCGGTACGCCTCTAGAACCATCATAAACAACAAGTATCGATACTCTATGAGATAACTGAATAATCTTCAAACGAAAACAATAGTATGCAACATGATTGAAGATATGTACCACATAGAAAAATGGAGGTGCTGAAGTTTACATGTGTGTGTTCGTCCATCACAAGTGATGATGACCATTGTTCATCCACTTTTGAAAATTCAGTTAGAATTATGACCATGCATTATAGTTCGTAGATGGTTAATGCGCCCTATTCGAGCTGTAAATGATCTTGGACAGTACGGACATGGAATGATGACTGTAGGCGGATCTTGGTCTGTCCGTGACGTTCTAGCTACTCTCCGTTGTTGGGCTGCAGCATTTCTCTTCTTTTCACAAGACGATGAGATATTTTTGACTGTAGATATGAAGTTTACATAAAATGTCAGGAAAACAATAAACATTACAGCAGAAAATAACTAAAAAGAAAACAAGCCAATGTCAACAGGTGGTATTTCTTTCTTGTGCAATATCTGTCTTACAAGCCCTTTACAACAATAAACTACCAGACATGAAGAAAGTCTACGTGAAGTGAGCATCCAAAGAAGGGTAGTATTACAGTGGATACCATCCTACTGAGGCATACCAGGGCGTGGGCTATGCTTGTAAATTACGGAGCAACACAGGAACAAAAATATCAAGAAATCACCTACAAAGAAAAGGAGACCCTCATCAAAGCTTTCAGAAAAGTCGATCAAAGACAACTATCAATATCTTGACAGATCTGAGCAGGTTATTATCTTCGGCATCAGAACTGGTAATAACACAAAACAGTCACTTAAATAGACTAAGACTGGCTCCATAACCTCTGTGTCCATATGGGCAGGCAGATATGTTTCGCTGATTGTCAGACCTAGCGGAAAAAAAAAACAAGCAGTATCAACGCTGCTCACCCAAGTACCCTTGAGCTGTGATTATTTACAATTTAAAAAAAGGAAAAAATACAGTGCTAAATGTCGGCGGTGTGAAACAGAAGTTAAATGGAGAATATGAATGGTTAAAAGTACCTTCAATGACATGAGGAAAATATTAACATCTAAACAATTTACAAACAAGTTTTAAAAAAAATTAGAATTATAAAATGCTACATCTATTTTATAGTAATGTATGACTCAGAAACATGAACACTTAACAAACAATTAGAAGACAGAATTGATGCCTTTGAGATGTGGGTATATAGAAGAATAAGACCATCATGGAAAAAGAAGAAAATAAATAAAGAGGTTCTAAAAACACTTAATATGAAGAAAGAATTACTAAGAGAAATAAAGATCAGGCAAATAAACTATTTTGAACACATTAAAAGACATGACACCTTATTGAAGACCTTACTTGAATGTAAAGTCAAAGGGAAGCGAGCAATAGGTAGGCAGAGATACAAGTGGGAGAGTAACACAGCAAGATGGACAGGTTACAGTCTAGCAGAGTGCACCACCAAAACAAGAGACAGGGGATGTTGGAGAAATATTGCAGCTAACCTTCGTTGCGGAGACGGCATTTGATGATGATGAAATATAAACAAAAATGTTGCGAGGACAATGTTCCGCCAGTGCGTTGACGGAAGAAAAAAAACTAGAGCGAAGAATAATAACAAAACACTACCGCATACCATGCATGTTGTAAGAAGCGATTAAAGAGACTGGGTGTTGAGTTTACAACCGAATTCCATGATCTTCGCTTGCTCCCTAAAGACATACAGGAGGCGTGAGATATGTCTTTGCCCTGACCACGAAAGAATAGGAGGAAAAAGTTGAAATTTATTACAACGATTATTCCTTCTCAACTCAGCGATCACTAGAATGTATGCCATCTCTGCAAAACATTTAAAAGACTTTCAGAATAAAATAACCTATTTTTCAAACTAAACCAGTTATCAGAAGCCAGTACGACATCTTAACTATCAATATTATTTTCTTTCACCGGTAACATTTTCTAAAAGGAAAAAGACACATGGAGCCAAATCTGGAGAATGTGATGGGTGTGGAATAATTTCAATATTCAAATCGTTAGCTATTTGCAACACACGCCATGCTTTATAGGAAGGTGCATTGTCTTGAAGCAAGAGAATAATTTGAGTGCGAGTTAACCCGCGTTTTCTGGTCAGTCTTTCTTAGTTTGGTATGGAGATCAACGTACCACTGGCCCGTAGTCGTGTTGCATTGAGGCTGATAATTTTTCATTATGATACATTTCACGTCCCATACAACAATCAAAATCAATTTTCTTGCAGATTTCTTTATTCTTTGATTGATATGCGTTGGTAATGGTGATTCTAACAGACTCCCAGAGTATGCTGGAAAATTATCTATGGTTTCTGCCCTTTGCACCGCATTCTGCGTTAAAGAAACAGATAGTACCTCAGAAACCACACAGGGTAAACTTGGGAGATACTCATCCAGCGAAATACAGGAACATTTAGCATGCATACCCTTTGGCATTTGGTGGGAGAGACTAGGCACCTATGTGCCTGTCAGTTATTGCTCATCATCATGATGCGCTATCTTCGCAACGAAAGTTGGCTGGAACGGACCTCCAACATCCCTGTCTCTTGCCTTGGTTATGCACTCTGCCAGACTCTAACCTGCTTATCTTGTGATATTTCTCTCTCACTTGTATCTCTGCCTACCCCTGCTCGACTCAATTCAATCAAGTAAGGTCTGCAGTAAGGTGTCATGTCTTTTAATATATTCATAATACATTATTTGTTTTATTTCTATTTCTTTTAATATATCTTTTTTCATACAGCATATTAAAAGTTTTTTGTTCGTTTTCTTATCATTCCACGAAGTTCTTCCTATTCTTATATATACATACACACACACACACATACATACATACACACACACGTATGTGTGTGTGCGCGTGCGTGCGCATGTTCATTCTTACATGATGATCAGACAGCCCCATAGCCCACAAAGCTTCTTCTTCTTCTTCTTCTCGTTCGTAGTTTGACATGTCTACACAGCAAGTCCTGTTTTCTGAATAAATGCTGCTGTATTTGAAAGCTCCTCAGTGCTCCCATACATCTTTCTGTGGATATCCATCTCTATGGGCCAGTGTTCTTCCCGTAACTGGTTTAGTGTATTGCAGGATATGTTCAGCTGTCTGTGCTGCCTGCCCACAAGGGCACAGTGGTGATTGGACCAATCTTAGACTATTTAAGTAGCTGTTTAATCTGTTGTGTCCTGTTCTGAGGCTGGTGGAAGATAATATCCTGCTCTGCTCTATCGAGATAGTGGTAATTGTCTTTTGGTTGGTCAACTTTCCTGATAGTTTTGATGAGTATCCTCTTTTTTTTTGGTAGGTGATTTCTTGGTCTTTTTGTTCCTGTGTTATTCCATCCTTTGCCAGTCTATCTGCCTCTTCCTTTGCTGGTATGCCACAGTGGGATGATAACTAATAAGGTGGGGAATAATTAGTTAAACAAATTTTTTGGCTATTGTTCTTATTATCTCCCTTTGATCACAAACGTAAAATCACCTTTTATAAAATGGCAAGTTCTCTGCTTAATGTGACTAAATTAATTTTTTTAAATGAAAGATTATGTTAAGTGACTATCTAAGACAATAGTTTTCTTCCTGTAAACAGAGCCCTATTTCTATCTCGTACAGTTCACGAAAGTAAGATTACGATTTCGCTCAATGATTTTGTTCGAGGCAATGAAAGAGCGGATCAACTGGCATCGTGTGCGATTGTGGCAAAGGGCGATGGGGCAATGGATCGCGCTGACGTTTTGAACTCCTTAAGAGATATAACACGCGAGAGTGAGACTAATGTGGATGATGATTCCTTTTCAATGGCTAGGATTAAAGATCAGGGATTGAGATGCGGTGTTGCTAGAGGTGAACATTTTGGAGGGCGCAGAAGAATGATGGTCAACCAGCATAGGACCGGTACTGTCAGCAGAAGTGTGATGGCGGATACACTCAAGGAGAGATCGGAGCAACTATAGATGTGTCCAGTTTGCAGTGATGATGATCCGACGACTAACTAACTAACTAACTAACTAACTAAGATTACTGCTAAGATGTCAACATTAGGACCTATAAGAAAAGACAAAACAATGTGTGGTGTTGACTGTGATATGTATTTTAGATCAGTGGTCAGCCCGAGTAATGTGTACTGAGATGTGTATGATAGATTAGTGGTCAGTCTGTGTGATGTGTACTGAACTATGTATAGTAGATAGATGGTCAGCCCGTGTGGCCCATGTACTATGTGTAGTAAATTTATCGTCAGCTGGTATAATGTGGACTATACCATGTATGATAGATCAGTGGTCAGCCCTTGTGATGCAGGAACCAAGAAATGGAGCACATATTAGTTGCACTGTTATCTGACATGCACATCGTAAATGGTGACTAAGAAAGATTTGAGGAATGCATTGGCTGACCCATTCCATAGATGGTCAAGTGATCTTGTAATCAAGAAGTCAAAGGATTTTCTAGTCAAAAGTGTAGCTTAAGACTGGAGATGGATTTAGCTGATATGTTAAGGCCAACTATCATTTGGAAAAACAAAATCATTGCTATAGATTCACACGTCTACAAGAATAATTACCTTCAATATTAAACGCATGCGGTTGCATCTGTGGGTCCCACAAATTTCCCACTAGACAAACCACCCATGAAACATAAAACCTTAGTAGATGACATGCCATTATATTGAGGCTCTCTTATGGAAGCTTGTAGCATGTCATCTATACACTTATAGACCTCCTCTGGGTAGAATGCTCCTTCAATAGGCATTGCACAAAGTTGAAAGCTGAAATCACCTATGTATGAAAACTCAAAATTTTTTTTACCACACTGCATATAGGAAGTAAGAGCTAATAGCTCGCATTTCATGGGGTTCTAAATCAATCAATAAATATTAAATTGACAAATATATCTACTTGCATGGTTTATACTTCTATTGATAGGGGGTGTGGTTAACTCCTTCCTACTCTTATGAAATCATAACATGTTTTTTTATAGGAATTTAGCCAAAATGTGGATGTAACCCCTCCCTTAACTATATTTTACCAAAAAGTCACCTTTCTCATGAAAAAGACGGAATTATTTCATACAACAACGGACGAATGCCTTTTTTACATTAGTATTTTAAGGTAAAAATCCCGTCCACACCGAAAACGTCTCTACGGCCCTGATAGTTATCTATAGGCCTTTATGGAACAACGAACTCCATCTCAAACTCCTCTTAGTTGCTGCTTATGACATGTGTGACAGGTAACAGTGTAGCTATCCTGTGCTCCCCTTCCAGTCCCGTCAAAACAAGGGCAGTTTCTATCCTTTGCTCCCACCCAGGCCGGGCAACACAAGGGCAGTTTCTATTGGAAATTAAGTTTATTTAGCTACCATTGCTTTCAGATTGTTCACTAGAAACAAATTGTCAAAGACATTCTTTTATTTAAATTCAAAATACACAGGTACGCTGTGTTGGAAATATAATTTATTCATTATATAATTCCCTGACAGAAGACCCATGACAATCACATAATATTCTGAATTTATTTAATACGTCTACAGAAAATACGCTATGTCCACTGATCTATGTATAAATAGATTTAAGCCTTTACACTCGCCTGCGCTTAGTGTTACCATGCACCCGTGTCATAAGTATGACAATCTCACAAACATGATCACAGTTCTCTCATTTGTACGAAGCTGTACCAAGTGTGTCGATTCAAACACGTTACACATTCGTTATATGCCTATTAGTAAACTGATAGAAACCGGCACATGTCAAAATCGGGCGAGATATCAGACAGCGATGTAAAGCCACGAAAATACTCGTGAGGCCGTAACTAACATACATATCTGTCATTCACATAAACAAATGTATATTTTTGTTATTTTAGTGAGAAATATGTTTTCAAAATATTGTCAAATTATTCAAGTCAAAATAATTTTAGTTTACTTTATTTTTAAACTCAACCAACACAATATATGTTTTTATATTGTGAATTTGCATTATTGTTGAAAGTAAATGTTCCATTAAGTTTTTAAAACTCATAAACTGTAATTTCAAATTTTTCATCAGAAATTTAAAAAAACTTTTTTCTTGTATTAACGAAATTCTAATGTGATAATAACGAACTTGAGTCATTAAAAAATATACATTATCACTATGTATAAAATACTTATTCTTTTCTGTATTTTAATTTTTTCTTCTTCAAAGAATGCATTAAAACACGTTAAAACAAAAGATTACTAAACATTAAAATACATTTAAGTGGAACCGTGTAACCGATACTACAATTTCAGAGATTTAAAAAATGACAAAAAAGTCGAGTGAAGCACTTTCTACGCAGCTCTCCTATACCCCCATAATCCTCTCTCGAGGCGGTATGACATAGCAGGCGCCGCAATAGAAAGCCACTCGGACACTCAGAAATAAAAAAAAAAATTTTCTTGTAAAATGTGATAATTAAGAATTTAAGTCATTAAAAACTATACATTATCACTGTATCCAAATATTTCCTTTTTTTTCAAAATTTTTTTATTCTTTACAATAAAACAAAATGAAATAATTTGACTGAACATTTGTTTTTACAAAAAAGTCGAGCGAAGCACAAAAATACGTTTAAGTGTTTGGGTGTAAATACAAATAATACTAAAATTTAAGTAATTACAAAGTTATTTCATGACAAAAAAGTCGAGTGAAGCACTTTCTAAGCAGCTCTCCTATACCCCCGTAATCCTCTCTCGAGGCGGTATGACATAGCAGGCGCCGACATCGAAAGCCACTCGGACGCTGAGTATAGCTCACCACTCAGCTGAGCACGTTTATGCTGTTAACATTCCGTACGACCGAAAACTTCACCCCGGTGACTTCGTCCTGTCTTAACATGTCATATGGGGAGGAACCAGCCTAGATCCCAAGCGGTACTGTGACGAGCGAGCTGACTCGACACTGGCTGAACCTTGACCCCGCGGTGGAGTCTAAGACATGTGAACGGACTACTGACACTGGTTCCCATACAAAGTCAAGAGCCAACTTTTGTAAAGTTCCGCGGGGAACTTGAACCTTATACGGACATTATCCCTTAACATTCAAAATCTTATGTGCCACACATTTTGTTATCCATGACAACGGTGAGGGAAGAATGTCGCGCATATTGCTTTCAAAATACGTTTCTATATATAGGACAACGGGGAAAAGTTACACAAAATCTCTCAATATAAATTAGAGTTATTAATTTAAATGATATTGCCAATTATCAAATCCAAATATTTGTGTTTTGATGATTTATTAATATCTCATACTTATTACCACCCTTGATTTTGGAGTGTATGCCCGGCTATGTCCCTTGGTAAATAAATGCTAATATCTTTAACTTCCGGTTCAAATAATGTTTTTGTTTTGCTGAATCAAGAACTGGTTGATCATTAATTTAACACATTAATATCGTAGAAATTAAATATCTGTGTTACTGAAACGGATTTAATGATTTCCATATTTACATCATGGTTCGTTCAACCTTATTTAATTCGATAATGAACATCTAAAGCAAATTGCAATGAAACGAGAGACATGGAAGGAAATCTAACTAAATGTTTGTTGTTGTTAAGTTAAATACTTGGACGACAAAATTTTTAGAATTATGCTACATTTCTACATAATTACAAATAATATAGTTAGATAGCCCTTCAAAAATGCAATTCAACGATACCTCAACCAAGTCTGTACGTCAACCCTGAAAAAATGTTACATATTTTTTTCTAATGAGTTTGACATCAAAATAATTTACATTGAAACACATATTGGAAAATATAAATAAAACGTGTGACCACAGTGACAAAATGTACCCAAGCTGATAATTTCTAACTTATCTTTGTTATTTTCAATAATACAAGCCACAAACTATATGTTTTTTTGTTCGTGAAGACAAGACACATCTATTGATCCTATTTCTATAATTTTTAGGTGCGCGCAGAACTAATTAATATGAAAGAAAGCAGCAAATTCACATAATTGAAATGAAAATAAATTTTAAAACTATTGAATATAATTAAATACCACAGAAATTATATCTATTTGTGTTGGCAAAGGCAAGACGCATCTGTTGATCCTATTTCTATAATTTTTAGGTGCGCGCAGAACTAATTAATATGAAAGAAGGCAGCAAATTCACATAATTGAAATGAAAATAAATTTTAAAACTATTGAATATAATTAAATACCACAGAAATTATATATATTTGTGTTGGCAAAGGCAAGACGCATCTGTTGATCCTATTTCTATAATTTTTAGGTGAGCGCAGAACTAATTAATATGAAAGAAGGCAGCAAATTCACATAATTGAAATGAAAATAAATTTTAAAACTATTGAATATAATTAAATACCACAGAAATTATATATATTTGTGTTGGCAAAGGCAAGACGCATCTGTTGATCCTATTTCTATAATTTTTAGGTGCGCGCAGAACTAATTAATATGAAAGAAGGCAGCAAATTCACATAATTGAAATGAAAATAAATTTTAAAACTATTGAATATAATTAAATACCACAGAAATTATATATATTTGTGTTGGCAAAGGCAAGACGCATCTGTTGATCCTATTTCTATAATTTTTAGGTGCGCGCAGAACTAATTAATATGAAAGAAGGCAGCAAATTCACATAATTGAAATGAAAATAAATTTTAAAACTATTGAATATAATTAAATACCACAGAAATTATATATATTTGTGTTGGCAAAGGCAAGACGCATCTGTTGATCCTATTTCTATAATTTTTAGGTGCGCGCAGAACTAATTAATATGAAAGAAGGCAGCAAATTCACATAATTGAAATGAAAATAAATTTTAAAACTATTGAATATAATTAAATACCACAGAAATTATATATATTTGTGTTGGCAAAGGCAAGACGCATCTGTTGATCCTATTTCTATAATTTTTAGGTGCGCGCAGAACTAATTAATATGAAAGAAGGCAGCAAATTCACATAATTGAAATGAAAATAAATTTTAAAACTATTGAATATAATTAAATACCACAGAAATTATATATATTTGTGTTGGCAAAGGCAAGACGCATCTGTTGATCCTATTTTTATAATTTTTAGGTGCGCGCAGAACTAATTAATATGAAAGAAGGCAGCAAATTCACATAATTGAAATGAAAATAAATTTTAAAACTATTGAATATAATTAAATACCACAGAAATTATATATATTTGTGTTGGCAAAGGCAAGACGCATCTGTTGATCCTATTTCTATAATTTTTAGGTGCGCGCAGAACTAATTAATATGAAAGAAGGCAGCAAATTCACATAATTGAAATGAAAATAAATTTTAAAACTATTGAATATAATTAAATACCACAGAAATTATATATATTTGTGTTGGCAAAGGCAAGACACATCTGTTGATCCTATTTCTATAATTTTTAGGTGCGCGCAGAACTAATTAATATGAAAGAAGGCAGCAAATTCACATAATTGAAATGAAAATAAATTTTAAAACTATTGAATATAATTAAATACCACAGAAATTATATATATTTGTGTTGGCAAAGGCAAGACGCATCTGTTGATCCTATTTCTATAATTTTTAGGTGCGCGCAGAACTAATTAATATGAAAGAAGGAAGCAAATTCACATAATTGAAATGAAAATAAATTTTAAAACTATTGAATATAATTAAATACCACAGAAATTATATATATTTGTGTTGGCAAAGGCAAGACGCATCTGTTGATCCTATTTCTATAATTTTTAGGTGCGCGCAGAACTAATTAATATGAAAGAAGGCAGCAAATTCACATAATTGAAATGAAAATAAATTTTAAAACTATTGAATATAATTAAATACCACAGAAATTATATATATTTGTGTTGGCAAAGGCAAGACGCATCTGTTGATCCTATTTCTATAATTTTTAGGTGCGCGCAGAACTAATTAATATGAAAGAAGGCAGCAAATTCACATAATTGAAATGAAAATAAATTTTAAAACTATTGAATATAATTAAATACCACAGAAATTATATATATTTGTGTTGGCAAAGGCAAGACGCATCTGTTGATCCTATTTCTATAATTTTTAGGTGCGCGCAGAACTAATTAATATGAAAGAAGGCAGCAAATTCACATAATTGAAATGAAAATAAATTTTAAAACTATTGAATATAATTAAATACCACAGAAATTATATATATTTGTGTTGGCAAAGGCAAGACGCATCTGTTGATCCTATTTCTATAATTTTTAGGTGCGCGCAGAACTAATTAATATGAAAGAAGGCAGCAAATTCACATAATTGAAATGAAAATAAATTTTAAAACTATTGAATATAATTAAATACCACAGAAATTATATCTATTTGTGTTGGCAAAGGCAAGACGCATCTGTTGATCCTATTTCTATAATTTTTAGGTGCGCGCAGAACTAATTAATATGAAAGAAGGAAGCAAATTCACATAATTGAAATGAAAATAAATTTTAAAACTATTGAATATAATTAAATACCACAGAAATTATATATATTTGTGTTGGCAAAGGCAAGACGCATCTGTTGATCCTATTTCTATAATTTTTAGGTGCGCGCAGAACTTAATTAATATGAAAGAAGGCAGCAAATTCACATAATTGAAATGAAAATAAATTTTAAAACTATTGAATATAATTAAATACCACAGAAATTATATATATTTGTGTTGGCAAAGGCAAGACGCATCTGTTGATCCTATTTCTATAATTTTTAGGTGCGCGCAGAACTAATTAATATGAAAGAAGGCAGCAAATTCACATAATTGAAATGAAAATAAATTTTAAAACTATTGAATATAATTAAATACCACAGAAATTATATATATTTGTGTTGGCAAAGGCAAGACGCATCTGTTGATCCTATTTCTATAATTTTTAGGTGCGCGCAGAACTAATTAATATGAAAGAAGGCAGCAAATTCACATAATTGAAATGAAAATAAATTTTAAAACTATTGTATATAATAAATACCACAGAAATTATATATATTTGTGTTGGCAAAGGCAAGACGCATCTGTTGATCCTATTTCTATAATTTTTAGGTGCGCGCAGAACTAATTAATATGAAAGAAGGCAGCAAATTCACATAATTGAAATGAAAATAAATTTTAAAACTATTGAATATAATTAAATACCACAGAAATTATATATATTTGTGTTGGCAAAGGCAAGACGCATCTGTTGATCCTATTTCTATAATTTTTAGGTGCGCGCAGAACTTAATTAATATGAAAGAAGGCAGCAAATTCACATAATTGAAATGAAAATAAATTTTAAAACTATTGAATATAATTAAATACCACAGAAATTATATATATTTGTGTTGGCAAAGGCAAGACGCATCTGTTGATCCTATTTCTATAATTTTTAGGTGCGCGCAGAACTAATTAATATGAAAGAAGGCAGCAAATTCACATAATTGAAATGAAAATAAATTTTAAAACTATTGAATATAATTAAATACCACAGAAATTATATATATTTGTGTTGGCAAAGGCAAGACGCATCTGTTGATCCTATTTCTATAATTTTTAGGTGCGCGCAGAACTAATTAATATGAAAGAAGGCAGCAAATTCACATAATTGAAATGAAAATAAATTTTAAAACTAATGTATATAATAAATACCACAGAAATTATATATATTTGTGTTGGCAAAGGCAAGACGCATCTGTTGATCCTATTTCTATAATTTTTAGGTGCGCGCAGAACTAATTAATATGAAAGAAGGCAGCAAATTCACATGATTTACCCACTGGATGTGCAGTTCTCCTACTTGCTGTGCAGCTCAGATGAACACTCAGTCTTGAAATTTAACAATGTGTGATATCGATGGAAGCAGGGATATGGGCACAGAGTGACCTGACATGCTGCACACACGTACTGAGTCTGGTGGCGCTTCTTTGACCGATCTGAACAGACAACACAGTCAGGAAATGAATGCCTGCACTGGACAACCGTTTAGGATTTATAGCAATGTGGTGTGCTGGTGCTAGGGTCATCCTATCCGGTGGGTGGCTTGTTCTTCTTCCGGAACTGGAAGACGCAGGCCTAGAGTAGCAACCCTCAAGAAGCTCATGAATTATCTGCAAGTGAAATTTTTCCGCCTTGACTCGGCCAGGATGTTTAGCCCGCCACAGGACAGCTGAATTGACAAAGCAAGCTTCCAACAAGTAAAAGAAAATTTTCTTCCACCACTTGCAGGACATGTGGCCTAACATATAATATGATAGCTGCTTGTCAACATGATCAACGCCTCCCATATGACGGGTATAGGCCTGTATTGCGCATGGTTTTACCACATCCCTCACATTACCACCATGGCGTTTGGAACGGACCTTCCTATTGAAGGTCTGCGCATCGTGTGCAGATGTCATCAGATTTACTTGCCTCTTGTCGTACCATGACAGGTAGAGAATGTTGTCATCACTTTCAGTATGAAGTGGGTCACCAACCTTGAGTTTTAGACCCTTCAACGCACGGGGGACCCCTTTGCGATTCAATTGTAGTGTGCCGCAGGCACCTATCTGGTTCTCGGCAAGCTCCTTGAAAAGGGCTGGAGAGGAAAAGAAGTTGTCCATGTAGACAATATGGCCCTTACCGTGAATTGTGGCCAACAAATTACTCACAACACAGTGAGCCAATCCCTTCTTTTTGTCATAGATGTCCTCCTTCCCAAGGTACAGCTTCCAGTTCCAGAGATAACTAGTCTTCAAGTCAGCCAGACACATCTGTTGATCCTATTTCTATAATTTTTAGGTGCACGTAGAACTAATTAATATTAAAAATGGCATCACATTAGCATAATTAAAATGAAAATAAATTATAAAACTATCGAATATAATTAAATACCTCAGAAATTATATATATTTGTATTGCCAAAGGCACGACACATCTGTTGATCCTTTTTCTATAATTTTTAGGTGCATGCAGAACTAATTCATGTTAAAAATGGCATCACATTAGCATAGGCTAATTGCAATGAAAATAAATTATCAAACTATTGAATATAATTAAATACCACAAATTCTATATATTTTTGGGTGCGCAAAAACAAGACACATCAATTGGTTACATATCTCGAATTTTAATATGCGCGAAAAAATTATTAATCTTAAAAATGGCAGTAAATCAGCATAATTAAAATTAAATTAAACTGTGTAACTATTTAATATAATTAAATACCACAGAAACTATATATTTTTGTATTCGCAAAGGCAAGACATATCTGTGGATCCTATATCTATAATTTTTAGGTGCGTGCAGAACTCATTAATCTTAAAAATGGCAGCAAATTAGCATAATTAAAATGAAAATAGATTATTGGTTAGGTGCTGATATTGCGGTATATGGGAAAATAAATTATTAAACTATTGAATATAATTAAATATCACAGAAATGATATATAATTGTGTTAGTAAAGGCAAGACACATCTGTTGATCCTATTTCTATAATTTTTAGGTGCGTGCAGAACTAATTAATATTAAAAATGGCATCACATTAGCATAATTGAAATGAAAATAAATTATCAAACTATTAAATATAATTAAATACCATAGAAATGATATATATTTTTGTTTGCTCAGGCAAGACACATTTGTTGATCATATTTCTATAATATTTAGGTGCACGCAAAACTAATTAATATTAAAAATGGCAACAAATTAGCATAACTAAAATAAAAATAAATTATTGATTAGTTGCTGATCTAGCGGTCCATGGGAAAATAAATTATTAAACTAATGAATATAATTAAATACCACAGAAATGATATATATATTTGTGTTGGCAAAGGCAAGATGTATCTGTTGATCCTATTTCTATAATTTTTAGGTGCGTGCAGAACTAATTAATATTAAAAATGACATCACATTAGCATAATTGAAAATAAAATAAATTATCACACTATTGAATATAATTAAATACCACAAATTCTATATATTTTTGGGTGCGCAAAAACAAGACACATCTATTGGTTACATATCTCTAATTTTAATATGCGCGAAAAAATTATTAATATTAAAAATGGCAGTAAATCAGCATAATTAAAATCAAATTAAACTGTGTAACTATTTAATATAATTAAATACCACAGAAATTATATATATTTGGGTTCAATACAAGAATCTGTGTACAAATCACGTGACAACATACAAACTTTTTAATTGCATATGCTATTGCACTATCTCGAAAACTTAAAAAGTCATAACTTAAAATACTGATGTGCTTGCAATGAACTGGCCATCCACCTCCCACTCAGTGCCCAGCGCGAATGTCGAGTGGTCAGGGGCTCACATCGCACACTGTGTCGAACGCGTCTGTATTTTAGTTATTTTGTTCTGTCTAATTATGTTAGTTATTTGTTCTGTAGAAACCTGTCCACTGATTCTTCTATTGTACCCATATTTGTATTGGCAAAGGCAAGACGCTTCTGTTGATCCTATTTCTATAATTTTTATGTGCACGTAGAATTAATTCATGTTAAAAATGGCATCACATTAGCATAATTGAACTGAAAATAAATTATCAAACTATTGAATATAATTAAATACCACAAATTCTATATATAGTTTTGGGTGCGTAAAAACAAGACACATCTATTGGTTAAAATTAAATTGGTAGCATATCCTATCCACGACGTAGCTATCAACCCAGCATTTGTTAGCTGTGGTGATTTTCTAGGCAATATAAATACGTTCAGTAGGTTGCCATTGCTTTCTGAATGGTCCGGATGCACAATTGCCTGTGGTGAGGATCAAACTCGGTACCTTTGCCATCACAGATGCGCTCTGTACCACTTCGCCACAGAGCCGGACAATTTTTCTATAATTTATTTTTCTATTAGTTACATATCTCTAATTTTAATATGCGCAAAAAAAAAATAATATTATAAATGGCAGTAAATCAGCATAATTAAAATGAAATTAAACTGTAACTATTGAATATAGTTAAATACCACAGAAATTATATATATTTGTGTTGGCAAAGGCAAGACGCATCTGTTGATTCTATTTCTATAATTTTTAGGTGCGTGCAGAACTAATTAATATTAAAAATTCACTCATCTGTCTTCTAGATGAATGTTTGTCTTAGTGCACATGACTGTCTTCTATCTTACACATCTCTCTTCTAGCTCACACATGTCTTCTAGTTCACACATATGTCTTCTAGCTCACACATCTGTCTTCTAGATCAACATTTGTCTTAGTGCACACAACTGTCTTCTGGTTCACATATCTGTCTTCTAGCTCACACATGTGTCTTCTAGTTCACACGAGTATCTATTAGCTAACAAAGTTGTGTTCTTTCTCAAAACAGGACACTGAAGCTTAAAATTGACTTATCCAAACTTAAAGAGCAAAGTGGAGTCAGGAAAGCAACTATAGACAGACTGATTATCCAGCTGAATAAACATGTCCCTCAAAAACTTGGTAATGCTGTTGTTTCGCTTTTCTTTTTTATTTGATCACAGGAATATATTGTTGTTGACATACTTGTCACACTACAACAATTATATTTTATATACTATATATTCATCCAAGACTGGTAACATTACCTCTGTGTCTATGTGGACAGACAGCAGAATATATCCTGCAAGACTGCATTTCTTTAAACCAGTTAAAGGAGGAACACTGGCCCACAGAGATGGATATTCACAGAAAGCTGTTAATTAATTTGGCAGACCATCTGACCTTGTTAGCAGACCTATCATTGTACCCACTATATGTAGATTGCAGATCGTTCTGATTGTATGGATCAAGTGTATACAGATTGTTCTGATGGTAGGGGTCAAGTGTAAACAGAACATTGTAACCCAATAAGATAATCTATGGATCGGCCACTGATATAGAAAACAGTCAAAGTCAATTGATATTGGAGAGGTTGCAGACTTTGTGGTGTGGAGGAATTGGCTGCCATGCTTATCCGTGTGTGTGTGTGTATACAATAGTGCTGTTCTTACTCATGGTTTTTGTTGTGTGTTTTGATACAGGCCTTTTGGTTGAAACATCAGTTTGTGTGCTTTTATATGTGTTTCCAGTGATTAGCAAAACTTTATTGCGCTTTTCTAAGCTTTGCCTGTTGGATTTCAGTTTTACTGCATTCAGTACATATTATCGATCTTATCTTTGTGTGGTAATGGTTTACTACATGATTGATGAATACAGACAGAATCTTGACAGATAAGGGAGAAAATGGAACAATGGAAAAGCAGACCTTTAAATGAATCAACTGGTATCAAATAAAGCCAGGAAGTATTATATTGTATTTCCAGTTGGATGTCTCCGTAGTGGTGAGCAGTATGTTAGTTAATTTGTTCCTTTCATGCCGCAGTCGGCACATAGGACAGAGGTTTTGATTCTCCATGTGTTGCAGTCCTCTGCCTGCAGTTTTAATTCTTTTATGGTCTTGCAGCCTGTTATTTCCCCTTCTTTAAGCGTGGTGTTTTTTAGGTTTGCTTTACGCCTTCTGTGTTTTATTTTACCATCAGGCGTCCATGTAAGGGCTAGTTGGTTTATTCTCTTCTCTTTTCATCTAATATTAAAACATAACCCAGGTATTTCCATCTACGTTTTCTTATGAAATTTGAAACATATTCTTGGTGTGCTTTGTTTCTTAAATCACTATTTGTGACGAAATTGCTCCTTTTTAGGTTCATCAGTTTCTGGAGACATTTGTTTTCGAAGCTGTTTGATTTTTGATCTGTTGCTTGAGTTGATTTCCAGCTTTCTCTTTTATATATATACAGAGACAATGAAGGAGTTGAATAGCTTTAGCTGGTTCCATGACAAAATATTTCCAGATAAAATATAACCGACAAAATATACCAGACAAAATATACCCAGACAAAATATCACAAGACAAAATATTCCAGACAAAATATTTCCAGACACAATATACCAGACAAAATATTCTCAGACAAAATATTCCTACATTAGTCAAAAATTAGGAAAAAATAATAGTAATAGTAACATAGAAAAATTGGTAAACTAATTTATGACAATCTACTATGAGATATGGCTGATTTTATGCAAACATAAGATGTAAACATAGTATGACATCTTGTATACAAACATACAGTGGAGAGATATGGAGTGACTAAGGCTGTGAAAATAACACCTTTATTGTTCAAATTATTGTGTTTCCACAAACTCAAAAGTAATATAACAAACATAGGCTAGATTCAGAAGTGTCACTAGACTAAGTCTGTCTCCTATGTAAACAAAATACGTTGACATTTGTGTGGTCAGTGCGTAGCTCTAAATTAGTCAATAAAATAGTCTAGGAATGTGCAAAATAAGGGACGACCATCTTGAGGGGAAAAAAACCAGCTCAATTTTAAAATAGCTGCTGATTTCTAATTAGCTTCAATTAAAGCTTTTGAATGTGCATCTCCACGAGCTCAAGTATCAGGATGTTATTTTCACTTTGGACAAAACATTTTGGCGAAAACTACAGTCTGAGGGTAAAATGGCGCTGAACATCTCTGATGAAAATTATTCAAAGTCAACAACTGATGGTTTTGGCATTCGTACCAGAAACTGATGTCATTACTGTTTTTGAACATCTCACCAATATTGATAGTTTCTCAGATCTGGATTTCCTCATTGATTACTTGGAAGATTTCTACATTGGATGGATTCGGCATGGTCGTCATTCGTAGTCTTATTTCCAGTGAGCCATTGGAATCAACACAATTGTGTCATGAATAAACTACCAAGAAACAGTAAAGCTGTTGAAGGTTGGCACATCACATTTAATTCAATGGTGAATGTATCTCATCCAACAGCAGCAAGACTTGCCCAGAAGTTACAGCAACAACAATATACATCTGTACTTTTGAGAAGTCAGATTTCCACTGATCAACCAACAACAAAGAAACGAAAAGTTTACCAATGTGTCTATGATGCTATTAAAGCAATAGTTGAACAGTACAATCCAGCTGAGCCTATCAACTTCTTGAAAAACATAGCACGTGTTTTGAACATTAATGTTGTGTAGTTAACCCAATCAAAGAACTTCATTTCATGTTTATCATTTATGAGACAATTCATATCATTTGAAGACTTTATTATAATTATTTATGA
Organism: Meghimatium bilineatum; assembly: GCA_034231615.1. NCBI lineage: Eukaryota > Metazoa > Mollusca > Gastropoda > Stylommatophora > Philomycidae > Meghimatium > Meghimatium bilineatum. The sequence continues at coordinate 22,505,926 of CM067307.1, forward strand.
GCTGTATTGTTCATTAGTGTTTATTACAGTTTGTATGAAATATTTTATATATTATCTTTGTATTTAGTCTTGGGGATATTTTGTCTGGTATACCGGTATTTTGTCGAGTATGTTTTGTCTGGGAATATATTGTCTTGGGATATTTTGTCTGGTTACCCTTTAGCTTGGTGTTTCTTCTTAGATATTTTGATTTTCAGATATTAGTTAGTTTGGTAAATGTGCTAGCTGCAACTGCTATGCATGTATTTATTTCTTTAAGTGAGTCTGCGTGAACAAACATTTGGCTACCCACGTAATTAATTTTGGAGATCTTTTCCAGTATTTGATTGTTTACTGAGATATTATTTGTTGAACTGGTAAGTTCCATGATTTTTTATTTATCTGAAAATATGAGACAAATCTGGTTGGGGTTTATTATAACTATTGATATTGTGAGTTCTCATGGAGCACAATGGGAAATACAGAATAATTGCTTCAATTATGATTATTGGGGTTAAAGTCAATACTATAAGTCTTTAATGCTTCATGGTTTACAACTTGTCTGTGATAGCTGCTCCTTTTGGCAATATACAAATGAACAAAATATTCAGAACATCCATTGTCAAAACTATAACTATTTCTAAACTTCTGGGTATCACGTTGATCTATTGCCCTGAATGTACTGATATTCGTAGTAATAAGAGAGCAGGCAGACTTGTATCTGTGAATTTAAGATAAACACTGGTCACTTGCTGGAGTGGACACTGGGATAGATGAGGTATTCACTGGGATAGGAGGTATTCATGCTGCATCCAAGGCAATTCAGTATATTCTTCTTCATTGATTCTCAAACTCCTCCAAATTAGCAGGATGTAGTCCAGAGAACGGAATGTGTTGTGTCATGGTTTACAGCAATGCTGCAATATCTGCGCCTTTCGGTCTGACACATACAATTTTAGCATGGCTTTGGGTCATGTTGACCCTATATGGAATGGGACAGTCAACTCCATTCCATAACCTCCTTAGTCGCCTTTTACGACAAGCATGGAAGGTGAACAGTGTTGCTATTCTTTACTCCCCTCTCGGACCTCGGTAAAACATGGGCGGCTATTCATTATTATTTATGGTATAAATAGAACTGAGAACATGTCGAGTAGAATTAAGAGTGTTTATCCAGCTAGCTAGCCATGGGGACTATCGGCATGTATATCCTTTGACATCTTCTGAGAGAGATGGAGAATTGTGGGTTTGCCTTGAAGTACAATAACATGGATTATCTAATAGCTTCTTTAATGTGATGTTGCTTTAGCAGAACATCATCAAGCACTGCTACTCTCTGTTCTGTGCAACCATCATCAAGCACTGCTACTCTCTGTTCTGTGCAACCATCATCAAGCACTGCTACTCTCTGTTCTGTGCAACCATCATAATTTCTCCAGTGTCATATTAAGGAGGCCCTTTTCGTCTGCGTTCTTTTTCAAACTCCTTCAGATTAACAGGATGTAGTCTGGAGAATTAAATGCACTCAACTGTGTCATGGCTTGCAGCTTGGCTGCGATATCTTGGCCATTGGGCCTGACACATTTGACTTTAGCATGGTTCCTGTGTCACTTGACCTTGTAAGGGATGTGACAGTCAACTCCACGCCCTAAAAGCCTGAGTCACCTCTTACAACATGCATGGCATGTAAAAGTTTCACTATTATTTTCTCCCCTTTCAGGCCGAGCAACAAGGGCGAAGACGGTCCTTGCCAGAATCTATTTTGCCTATTCATAGATTACTACAGATTAACTGTCTGTCAATATTTCATGTAAGAAAAACTGAAACTCTACATCTTTTGAAATGTTTGGTATCTTCTATTCTATGCCCCTTTTTGTATTATTAAAGTAAATGTTAAATGTCTGCAATGAATAAATCATCAATCCACAGACAAAAATCCACAAGTAAAAAGTACAAAGAGGAGTTTGTTGGAGGTCGTAGAAGCTGAAATTCAAGGTAGTAACAATATCAGTGTATTTGTTGTCCTCTATTTTGTTATATTTCTTATACTATATATTCATCCAAAACTGGTAACATTACATCTGTGTCCATGTGGGCAGACAGCGGAATATATCCCGCAAGACTGCATTTTACTAAATCTGTCAAAGGAGGAACGCTGGCCTATAGAGACGGATATCTACAGAAAGCTGTTAATTAATTTTGGCAGACCATCTGACCAAATTGGCAAATGTTTTTTTTTTCACCTTTTGATACAGACTACAGAGTTTGATGAATCCATTCGCTTGGAGTGTTTTCTAGTGCTTTTTGGGCACTCTTCTTCTGTGTTCGTTTAAACTCCTGCATATTAGCAGGATGTAATCCGGAGACTGCATGATCATCCTGTCATGTTCGTCCGTAATAGTCGATAATGACGATTTAGGATCAACTGTAAAAGGTAAAGGTAATATGGTTATGAACTAGTGTCATAACACACGGTTTCCCATAAGTGCTCAGCTGTGTAGTCAGTGGTTGACCAGACACCCACATCGAAGATGGATGTGTCGTATTATTGGTGCAAATAAAACAGTGACAGAACACAGAGAATTTCCATTCTCTGGACTAAATTCTGATAGAAATTTAGTAGGACCATTGTTCTGCTGCAAGAGATATCCATTGGGAGTTTTGGAATGGACGCTGAAGAAAAAGACCAGAAACTGCATGAATAGGGTCCTTGACAACACTTGCTAAATTAATATGGCACCATTCCTCAACCTTCTCAGAGTTTGAGCCCTAGTACCCAACTTCCTGATGTCCGGTTTTACCATGGGAGTATATTTTATTTCAAACCATGAATAATGAATGGACCCTTGTGACGTCAGTGACCCACTAAATTGGGTTTGTTGTGCTGAAAGGAGCAGATATCTCAGACAAACTGTAAACCTTGATTTGATAGATTCTGTTCTCTAGAATACATTCTGCTAGTTTACAAGAGTTTGAGAATGAATGCAGAAGAAGAAGTAATGGTTCATATCTGGAACATGTGCTTACCAATGTTTCCAGCGCTCATAGTTTTTAAAGAATTGATCATAATTTTGTAATAGTTTGTGACATCGCAGAATGCAATTGTTTAGTAGTTTAAAGCCAGGGGAAATAATTAACGAAAATAGGAAGAACACAGTTTTTGAAACACAGACGTATAGTAGGAGTGGGTAGGAATTAGACTTAATCGTAGGTAAGGGTAGGTCCCATGGCAGCCACCTGATGTCTCAAATGAATATAACTTCATGCACTAAGCTGCAGCAGCTATTAAGTGGGGTGGCCAGTTTCCTTTCTTACTGTCTTTACCTAACTCATGTGTCAGGTACCCCATTTACAGCTGAGTCGACAGGAGGAGTGGTCGTGTCCAGCGAGAAATCACAACAGGAATTTTTGTTTGTCCGGACAAGGTTTTGAACCTGGCATGCTGTAATCCAGTGATAGCAAGTAAGCTCACTATCAACTAGGCTACTGTGCTCCTCAGAATTAGTTGTAACACTGCACAAAACACCTCTCCCTCTCCCCCCCAACTCTAGCATTATCCCTTCTCATTAAATCATGGCATAATTTCACTAACATTAGCCATTTTTGATATTTGTGGCGACATGCTCTGCAAGTGATGTAAAATTATTGACTACATGAAAACAGTGTACACCATAACAAACTTTCAATGAACCTGTGCATAATTTCTGAGTTCGTTCCATATTCTTCTTATAAACGAACTATTACGTATGCATGTGTTCCAGACAAGGACAGACTTGACATTATTCTATTGCTCTGCTGGTGCCCAAAAGGGGATCAAAATATAGCAACATTGTGACCTGTTATGCATGTCATAAGAGACAGCTAAGGAGATTTAGGGGTGTACTTTATTATCCTATCACATGGGTCAAAGTGACCATAAAGTCATGTTGAAGGATGAGTCTAGAGAACTGAGTTCATTATATGTGGTTTACAGCTAATCTGCGATATCTCATCTTTCTGCGACACATTCCAACTTCAGACTGACTTCTGGGTTACTTTAGTATTCTATGGCATGGGTCAAGCCAACCCCACATTTCCTTATTCATCTTTAACAACATACATGACAGGTCATAGTGTTGCTATCTGCGCAACAATTTAAGATCCTGTCAACATACTGGGGGCAACTAAATCTTCATATCCATGACAAGGGGCTGGCTGTAATGTGTACTGACCCAAATAAACATTAATTAAAGTCTATATTATTAATTTGAAGATTTGTCACAACTTTCTCATTTTCAGGGGGATCTCCCTAGTGTAATGGGGTTAAGCTGTTCGCCTTGAGTTTAAGAGGTCATGCGTTTGAATCTGGCTCATGTCATTTTGTGTATACAGTGGATTTTTTCAGAGATCCCTGTGGGTTATTACTTGAAACTACGGAGTTACATGCTGTAAGTGGTACTCTTGGCAGGTGGTGTGACGAGAGTAACGAGTACATATGGGAAACTGAGTACAATGAAGTCAATCCTCTACAACTTTTGAACCTTTTTTTTAAACTTTTCTAATTTTCAGATGATGAGAGATACAGAAGACAGAAAGTAGAACAGACTGCAGATAAGCATCAACAAATGACTTCAGTAGTGGAATATGAAGAGTGGAAAACAAAAGTATTAACTAGAGCTGCTGAAACCTCTTTATGAAGATTACTAACCTTACTGCGCATGACTGGAAACAATCAGGGCTTCATGATTAGGGTGCCCAAAGAGGGAGCTTTAGGTGTGTACTTTGCTGTCCTATTACATGGGTCCTCCAATTGTGTTGTTAAATGTCATGGGTGAAGTTGGAGTTGTCAGACTTTGGTTACCGTCAGCACATGTCTCTTTAAGGTTTCTTTGATTATATCCACATCTAATTCTTGGTCTTCCTTGTTTCTTGTAGCCCGAACTTCAGCTGTTGTATGCACAAAGTGCTGGTTGCTGTGGTTCCATTCTAATGATTTGGCTAAACCACCTTGTTTGCTGTCTCTCGATGTAGTCTTGACTTAAGATGGATTTTATTTCTTCTCTGATATCTTTATTTCTCCGTTGGTCTCAATGTTTGATATTTTTCGCTTTCCTCAAACATCTCATTTCACGCAAATATTTTGCTAAAACCATACCTTGCAAGGCGATTTGGTGCCGCTAGAATGGGCCTGGTTCGATTCCCGTTAATATCAATAATTTTCACCTCAATGGGGGACTGTGTGCTAAAGATTTCAATGTGGTACCCTCATGACCCTGATGGGTGCAGGTTTATAGATAGAATAGATATTTAATGTAAATAAAATTGTTGAAGATTATATGAAGTGTTTTGTCATTTTTTTAAAACCACAATGAATAACAGAATTATATCAAAGAATGATTGTCATAGAATTAGAATGTCTCAGAAATAAGATATTTCTTCTATATCAATCGCTCTGATTCTGAAATATTTTCTAGTCATGACCCCATTTTATAGAAACAAACTGATCTGCGACCCCATTTTATGAAACAAAGTTACCCTCTACCTGTATACATTAAAACAAGGTCGTGATATAGTTAAAAGAAAACATACACAATTATGGCTTTTTGTGTCTTTACAGATGGTCGAAAAGCTGGCCGGTGCAAAATTTCACATCTTCTTCTTCTGCGATCATTACTCAGTCAGGTTGGGACTTCAGATTCTATGATATAGGCTGCTGTCTGTTTTAGAGTGTCCACTGTGCCATACAGTTTCTCTTCAACACTGATTGGGGTGGGCCATGTCTTGTTTCTCAGGTCTGCATGCTGGGGACATTCTTGTAGGATATGTTCTGCTGTCATATTCGCAAGGCTGCAATGGCAGAGCCCAGTTGTACCTATTTTGAATTTGGTGTACAAATGATGTCTCATTTTGTTGTGACCAGTTCTGAGGCGCAGCAGGATAACCTGGTCTCTTCTGGATAATTGGTAATACCCGTCATCTGCATTATATTTGGGGTGGTCTTCTTTCCACTTTTTGTTATAGCTGCCTTTAATGATGGTCTTCACTTCTTTATAACTGACCAGATAGTCTTCTTGAGGTAAATTCTCTCCTTCTTTGGTCAGTCTATCTGCAACTTCATTCCCTTCAATGTTACAGTGTGACGGTATCCACGGGATCATTACTCTCTGGAAATTATTGTACAACTGAACTAGAACTTCTCTCAATTCATTCAGTTCGGTTATTCCTGTGTAGCTTCAGTGCTGTTATGACAGAGAGTGCATCTGTTAGTAGTACAATATTCCTGTACACTTGTTCTTTGTGTTGTAAGATAGTTTCTTCTGCTTTCTTGAGAGCTTCCATTTCTGCTTTAAAATTGGTTGAGATCTTGCCTGTAGCTATGGCTAGAGTAACATCTTTCCTGTATTTTAGTCTGAGGTTCACTCCTCCACCTCCATTCTCAATTGCATTTTTGGCCGAGCCATCTGTATAGGCATGAGTCCATACATCTTGTGGGTAATTAACTGTGATGTGTTGTTCTGTGATACGCTTTCTCTCCAAGTCTGTCTGAGTTCCTTTCTTTTCTATACCTTCTATTTGTTCTTTTAGTTGTGGGAGTCTGTATGCCCAAGGGGGGATGATACTGACTGGTTGTATGGGCCTTGGTTTCACTTGTCCTATGGTTGGTGCCTTTTGTATCAGTTTCTTTGAATTTGCTGAGAAGTTGCTCCAACCTGCTTTTGCCATAGCCATTAATTCTTTGGTGCATAGGATGGTTCAGGAGTCTCTTGTATTTTTCTGCTTGTTGAACTACTTTCATGTTTCTTCTATCTTCCATTGACTGAAGGCCAGTTATTGTTTCTAATGTATTTATGGGTGTAGATTTCATAGATGCAGTGATAGTACTTGTAGCTTGATTCTGGGTTTTGTTTATTTTGTTGAATTGCGATTTAGATGCTATGGCCCAGGCTGCAATGTCATACTCTAGTACTGGCCTAACTCTACCTGTGTATAGCCTTTTCAAGATTTTGCTGTCTGCTCCCCAGTTTGTGCCTGCTATCTTTTTCATTAATGCCATTCTATTTCTGGCTCGTTTCTCTGCTTTTTCTGTCTGTTTTGCCCATGTCATTCTAGTCAAGGATAATTCTGAGGTAAGTTGGGTTCTGCTCTAGTGGGAGTACATGATTGTTTATTTTTAGTGTTGTTTTCTATACCTTGTTGGATAGGGTGAATATTGTGTGTGTGGTTTTCTTTTCATTAATGGTAAGCAACCATTTCTTGGTCCAGCTTTCTAGTTTGTGCAGTGCCCCTTGCATTCTATTTTTGCAAGGCATTTGACAAAGTTTTGAAAGAAGGACTCAAGAACAAGCTCCTTAGACTAGAAATCAGAGGACACTTATATAACTGGATATGCAACTACATGGAAAAAAGAACAGCTAGAGTACAAGTACAGGGAAAATGTAGCAAGAAGAGAATACAAGAACAAGGTATCCCGCAAGGAGGTGTACTATCCCCTACACTCTTCTTAATTTACATAAATGATATTATGGAGGGCATAACAACTGGGGTACACTCTGAAATGTATGCAGATGACCTGGCCTTGTGGACAGGAAGGGGTGCAATAGCAGTTGCAAAAAAAATAGAAAAAAAATTTCACACGAACGAGGAGACCCTCAAATTAATTAAATTGCTAAATAGCATAGTGTCTGTTTCACACATGATTTCTTTCCTAGGCAAATTTTATTGGTTGGTTAGTTGCTGATCCAGCGGTCAATGGGTTCATGCCCTTTGACATTATGCCATTGTGTGATATATGCATGTGTTTGTGAGCTGTTGTTTTGTTCCAAATAATGTGTTCCATTTATCTGGCCCTGGAGGGAGAAGCATTTTCCTGATGTCATCCAGAGTTGGGCAGTCAAAAAGGTGGTGGTCAACAGTTTCATAGGGATGAGTGCACAGCCGGCACCCTGGAGTGTGTTGTGGTTGTATTCTGTTCAGGTGATTGTTAAGCTGTACATGTTGTGTGAGCAGTCGGAAGATGATACTCTAGTCTTTTCTTCTTAGGCGGTTGATGTTGTCTTTAGGATTTGGGCTGGTCATATATTTATAGATTTCCCTCCCAGTGTTTCCCATGGCTCATCTGTTCATCCAATTTTCTTTGTTCACAGATGTCAGCATCATTTTAACTGTGTGCCTGGTTGTTTGTGTGTATGGCTGTTCTTGTTTAGCTCCCATTTTTGCTAGTCTCCCTGCCTTGTCATTGCCAGGTGTGTTTGAGTGGCCAGATATCCACTGCATAACAATGCTGACTTCACAAGATGTAAGCAGTTTGTTGGAATGGTGATATATTTCCACCAGCTCAGGCTTACAACGTCCATCACATTCTAGTGCTTGAAGAGTCTATGACAATAACAATGTGTTGGACTTTTGATGGAAAGGCATCAAATATGGTCTTCATGTGGTACAATGGAACTTCTAGTGCTGTTATTTCGGCTTCACAGTTAGAACATATCTCCCCACAGGCATCAACAACTCATCAGATGTTTTGTCTGGATATTCTATATAGACACCATAACCTGCTTTGATGGTGGCTTTGAAAGCAGACCCATCAGTATAGATATGAATCCATTGTTCTGGGTAGGTGTCTATTGTTTTCTGTGTTGCTTTCATAAGACTTACTGGGTCAGAACTTTTCGTTGCATTATCTCTTAATTGTGTTTGGATTTCCAGAAATTAAAACCTGCATGGGGTGGTAAACATTTTTCTACTCTTTGTAGTTCTTGTCTGGGAGGTGGTAGTTGTCTTTTATTTCATTGACATGTCTCAGGACTGACTTTTGTTTTATTCTGTGTTTGGTTATCAGTTTTCTACAAGTTGCTTACAGGTTGTTTCTACAAATGTAGAACCCCTTGAGATGCAGAGAGATATGGCTGCAATGGAGGCTTATGAAATAAGCAAAAAAAATGAACAAAGACCACCCAAATAAACAAGCAAGTTTTATTAAGATACCGCTTTATCAATTTTTACTTAGAGGCTTTGAATAATAGTTTAGATGGAAAAAGCAATGATCGTATGCTTGAAAACAAGCAGACTACAAAAGATGGTTTAAAACATCATTTTCTGCTTTAGGGTTTTCTGTTGGGATTTACTCCTCTAAATATATATTTAAAAAAAATACCCAGTCTCTATTGTCTTTTCTCTGTTTTTGCTGTAAGACTTTGCAAAGTTGAATAACGATCGGGCCATGACTTGTTTGGTCGCTTGATATGCAATAATATTATAACATCTCAGAACATCTGTAACTCCTTCAATCCATCTTCTTCTTGGTCTTTCTCTGTATCGTGCTGTTTCTATTTTCATGTTGTATGTTCTTGCGGATGGTCAATAAGGATTCATTCTCATAAGTGTTAAAACCATTTCAGTATCTGTTTTTTAATATACTTCACCACAGATGTTGTTCTCCTGCCGATGATGAATGTGTCGGCGCAAATAAAACGACGACACAATGCATTTCCATTCTCTGGACTTCATCCTGCTGGAAATCTAGAATTGATCATGGTCCTGCTACAAGAGAGATCCAGCAGGAATTTTGAGGATGAACGCTGAAGAACAAGATGTTGTTCCAACAGTTCTTGTAATATCTTTTTGAATGCTGCTTTTCTTAGACATCTCATTTCACTAGTAAGCTTTCTCTCTATTTCTTTAGTTAGTGTCCATGTCTAACATTGATAACACAACGTTGGTATGAAGGTTGAATTTATGATTTTGTCTTTTGGTTTCCTTCGGGATAAATGTGTGTTTCAAAATTGGTGTAGGTTCATAATTCACGTAGTTTACTTTTGAAATTTTAAAATTTATCCTCTTGCTTCCTATTTGAATGTACCCGACTATAGCACTGTCTCCGAGTCCCAAATCAGAACTAAACTTGATTTGGAAACACAATATCAGTGTTAAAATTAAAATCAAACTGTATAAATCACTAGTGCTTTCTTCTGCGTTAGCTCCTATATAACCACAACAAATATATCGTATGATATCCGTCGGTGAGCTTGAAGTACGTTGTGCTGCAAGTTCCACAGTAAAATTGTGTTATTTGTACTTCGGTTTGTCATTTTGTTGCCGCTGCCCTCTGGCGCTATACTTCCCTTTCATTGTACTCAGTATGAAATCTAGTCGCCTCTCGCCATGCATCTACCTTTTCGTGCCTTTTTTCATTGGCCGCCCCACTAGTGGCGTAGCGTGGGTCAATGGCGCCCGGGGCGGAACCATACTTTTCCGCCCTTCTGATATTAAAAACAAATATGTCCGTGATTGTAAAAGACTGGATGAAAATATTTTTAACAAAAAACACATTAGGTACATAAACAAAAATACATTATCATTTAAGTTTAAGGGCAGAAAAATTGCTTATGACGTCGTCAAAATTAATTTCATCTGTGATACTTTGTTCTATTGACAAAATTACTTAATCTTGAGCAGCTCATAGTAGACCCTAAGTAATTTTTTAACTTTCTTTGAGAAGCTTCGTTCACATGATGTAATGCTGATAGCTATTGTTTAAAATATGCGAAGCATTATGATATTCGGCACGCTAATACCGTAGTTGCATTGTTGAATAAACTTCAGAAGTTCGATGGATCCGTTAATAACTCTATCTTGGTCTTTTGCATCAGCTATAGCGACAAAATTGCGTAATCTCTCTCTTTCGATTACAAACTCTTTCACGTCGATGTCACTGGGCTTATTTTATATTTTTTATTATAAGTTTTATATTTTAATTAATTAATATATAGTGATATTCAATTTATAATCAACTTTATACAGGAAACGTGAAGATTCTGCGTACCATTTGAAATTGCTTGGCGTGCCAAGTGTGGCACGAGTGCCATAGGTTGCCGACCCCTGGTCTGAACTATGCAGGGTATAGTGGCAGTTCTCAATGACCATGCTGATCTTCCTATAACAAGAATACAGGGACTGAAAGTGAAGCGTGGTGCTGCAAGAAACAAGTGGAGGTGTACAAGTAGACGCCACCACATAGTCGAGATATTTCCCTTGTCTATGTTTGTAAATTTCATGTTTTATCATTTAATAATTGAAATATTTATTTATTTTAGGGTTTGTGTTAAGGTTAGGGTTAGAATAATTGTGAGTTACATAACTAACCTAACCGCAAGCCTAAATAAATAAATATTTCAATTATTAAATGATGAACATCAAATTAACAAACATAGGCAAGGGAAATAATAAAACTTGTGGTGACGTCTACATGTACTGTATTCAAGTGGAAATACAGGAATGAAAAGTTATCAAAGAACAACAACAGTAAGTTACCACATGCCGAAGGACATACTGAATATGAGATCGGAGTGGATTTATCATCACGGCATTCCGGACAATCTGATGACTAACTAAAGTGAACTTTCATGGAAAGATAAGGAAACAAATAAGGAAGTTTTTGAAAATTTAGAATGAAAAGAGAACTTCTAAGGGAAATAAAGATTAGATATATAACATTATTTTGAACACATAAAAAGATATGACATCTTGTCGAAGGCTTAACTTGAAAGTTGATGACGCTTTTGTTCATATCATCTTCCTTGCAGTTAATATAATGAGAATATTATATCATATCCGTATTAAATATCTTATCCGTAATTAAATGTCATTATCATCAGGTGCCATGCAGACTGGCGTAGGTGATTATGACTCTCCACAGCTCTCTATCTCTAGCATTATGTATCAGGATCGTTGTTTTTCTGATGTGCCAGGTTTTTCAAATTGTCTAATATTTTCTCTCGTTGTCGCACTCTGTCTCTGTTGCTTTCAATCTTGCCTGTTGTTCTCTAAACCTGCCTGTCTCATGGTGGCCAAAAATTGAAGATTGTTTTTTTCTTATATTATTGATTAAGGTCCGTTTCCCATAACACCTCTACATTAGATTTTCTGGCAGCCCATGGTATTCTAAGCATTCTTCTGTAGAACCACATCTCTATAGTCTCGAATTTCCCACTATCCTGTTTGTTTATTGTCCACGACTCGCATCCATATGTTAGTATATGAGTTATATAGCACTGCAGAACTCTCTTCATCACCTCTAATGACAAGGTCATATTACACAATATATTTTTGATTTTTATGAATGTTGTTTTTGCCTGTCCTATTCTGCTTCTTATTTCTGTTGAACTTCTTCCATCTGCTGTAATTGTTGTATCTAAATATTTGAATTGGTGGACCTGTTTTGCAAACTTAGGGATAGGGTTAGGTTTTGCAAACTTAGGGTTAGGGTTAGGTTTTGCAAACTTAGGGTTAGGGTTAGGTTTTGCAAACTGCGTTGTAAATCAATGACTTATTATATGCCTGCTTCATCGTCCATCTTCTCCTGCAGATTAGCAAAATGTATTCGGGAGAATGGTGTGCATCATGTCATATTTTGCTGCGATGTCTGTACCTTTCGGTCTGACACATCAGACTTTAGCATGACTTCTGGATCAATGTGACCTTCATGGTATGGGACAGTCAACTTCAATTTCAAACCCTCCTTAATCGCATTTTACGCAAGCATGACAGGTAACAGTGTAGGTACTACTGGCTCCCATTTCGGGACCCGGTGAGACACCGACGGATAATTGAATAAACATTAAGAGCATAACTAAAGTTCACAATATAATTAGCATAATAAAAACGCAAACTCAGCCCCGTAGATACGGCTAAAGGAGAGGGGGTAGTGTAGAGTTCGACCCAAACCATAACCACCCCCCTTCCCTTAGAAAAATGCGACATGAAAATTAACACTACTAGACTCGCAAAAAAAGGTTTGCTACCACCAAGTCCCTCAGTTGTTTACTAAAAAAATATCACCAAAAAACTCACCAATGAGGAAGGACAAGCTGCTTTAAAACCTCCATACGACCCCCCCCCCACAATGTATTTCCGACTCTGGTATAAACGATGTAATTTGTACATCAAACACGCACACACTGCGCAGGACACCCAATGTACATTGAAAATAAAGAGAAGGAATACTTCAGGTCTGAATAATCTAATCTTCGAGCAGAATTATCTGCAGATGAAGATAAGTTACCCTGTCGGATTAAGACAGCACCTGTATGTACATCGTTGCGTCTGCTATGCAAAATAATGTACATTCAAATTGTTAGTGACCTGTCGTCAGTTGTGTGTTGATTTGACGAATATCCTGAAATAGGATGAGATGAAATGGGAATTATCTTTCTAAGTATTTACAGTCTGTACTCGGTAGATTAGTTCAATGAAAAACTTCAATTTGTTCAATGGACACAATGAGATTAAAAGCAAGTATCGTTTACATCTGATAGGACGGTGGGACACTCATATAATATACTGCACTCGTCCTATCCTCCAGATGTTTCAAGAGATCGAAAGAACAAAAGCATTTAGTTCTTATTTTAATCCAAATCCAATTCTAGTAAACGATATCATAGAGTGAGTTTGACATGACATGGATGACTTGTTACTGACCGACAGAGTCACGAGAACATGAGAAAATATTTATATTTTAGATAGTTCAACATCGTGGAATAGCCATAAAGCAAGATACTAGATATAGAAAGTTGTGGAGGTCCATGGTCGCCTTCACAGTACAACACGACATACAGTCATGATTGCACTTTGGGCAGATCGATAGATAATCCAATAGATAAAGGGGGGGGGGGGAGTTCAAATCTCCAACCCACCCATAAGGAAATAAAAACATGACTTTTAATACTTTTAGTAAAAAGAACATGAATCATGCCAAAAGGCTGGTAAAACACATAGATTTCTCCCAGAAGTCACCAAAAAAGTTCATGAAAATGAAGGAATTACACGAGAAAATAAGCGAATCTACCTTTTTCGATTTGTTACGTAAAATTCACTCACCACCTCTCTCTTATTACAGGCACGTATCTGCAACCACCACATCTCTCTTATTACAGGGACGTATCTGCAACCCAACCACCACATCTCTCTTATTACAGGGATGTATCTACAACCACAATATCTCTTTTACTACAGGGATGTATCTGCAACCACAACATCTCTTTTACTACAGGGATGTATCTGCAACCACAATATCTCTTTTACTACAAGGATGTATCTGCAACCACAATATCTCTTTTACTACAGGGATGTATCTGCAACCACAATATCTCTTTTACTACAGGGATGTATCTGCAACCACAATATTTCTTTTACTACAGGGATGTATCTGCAACCACAATATCTCTTTTACTACAGGGATGTATCTGCAACCACAATATCTCTATTACTACAGGGATGTATCTGCAACCACAATATCTCTTTTACTACAGGGATGTATCTGCAACCACAATATCTCTTTTACTACAGGGATGTATCTGCAACCACAATATATCTTTTACTACAGGGATGTATCTACAACCACAATATCTCTTTTACTACAGGGATGTATCTGCAACCACAATATCTCTTTTACTACAGGGATGTATCTGCAACCACAATATCTCTTTTACTACAGGGATGTATCTGCAACCACAATATCTCTTTTACTACAGGGATGTATCTGCAACCACAATATCTCTTTTACTACATGGATGTATCTGCAACCACAATATCTCTTTTACTACAGGGATGTATCTGCAACCACAATATCTCTTTTACTACAGGGATGTATCTGCAACCACAATATCTCTTTTACTACATGGATGTATCTGCAACCACAATATCTCTTTTACTACAGGGATGTATCTACAACCACAATATCTCTCTTATAATATAAACAGCTTGAGATATGCTGACGACATAGTACTGATCGCAGGAAGTGAACAGGAACTACAAGCCCTATTAGATAAAGTAGTGAAAGAAAGTGAAAACAAAGGCCTCAGTTTAAACAAGAAGAAAACAGAAATAATGGTTGTATCGAAGAGACATACACCACCAAGTTGCAACATAATGATTAATGACACAAAATTAACACAGACCTACATATGGGCGAATCATAATATAGAGGCTTCGTAGTCAACGCTTTAGTGATGATGCAGTCCTGGAACGTAACCGATATGGTGAGGGATCAGGGATGATGTGCGAAGGCATTAGTTTATTCCACAGAACCAGAACCCCCTCCCCTTTCCTCTATTATGTGATTGGGAATCTAATTAGTGACCTGTACCGTGAGGAGATTCTGCTGCCTCTTGCCATCCCAGCACTACAATTAATTGTACGTAATACAATCCTTCAAGAAGATATCGCAAGACCACACCTTTCTTATGCAGTAAATACTTTCCTGCAAGAAGCGAGTACCTATAGAATGTATTTTCCCGCTACAAGCGGGTGTCTATAGAATGCATTTTCCTGCAACAAGCGGGTGTCTATAGAATGCATTTTCCTGCAACAAGCGGGTGGCAATAGAATGTATTTTCCTGCAACAAGCGGGTGGCAATAGAATGTATTTTCCCGCAATAAGCGAGTGCCTATAGAATGTATTTTCCTGCAACAAGTAAGTGTCTATAGAATGTATTTTCCTGGGAAAAGTTATGATATGATTGACATAGAACATTTTAAGGACACGCTTGGGGTGACGAGTTCAACATAAGCCATCTCCTTCAACTATGCACGCATTTTTTCCCGATACTTCTGCATCATTAACCGTGCAGTGTCCGAATGTCTCATTGACAAGCTCAATGTTTCCACGTGACAGCGGTTCCTTGGATGTATAGTAAATAATGTAGGGACACACACGGTAATCAGAATGCTGACCTTTGTTATTCTCATTAATTTTTAAAATGAGTTTTGTGATGATTGCTGTGTTGTCATTTTACACAAGATAATACTACCTTCATGAAATGTTGTGTTGATTGTGACTGATAAGCTTATCATCTGTTTTGAAATGTTGATCTGTTATTTCTTCTTTTCTTTTGACTTAAGGTGGTTCTTAACTTTTTTGTTGTTGAAGGGAATATAATTAGCCAGTCAGTCAAATCAATTAGTTAATCAGTTAATCGGTCAGTTAGTTAATTGGTTAGATGGTTAATTAGCCGATTTTATTTCAGTCCCTCAGTAAGTTGGTCAGTGATTCAGTAAACGGGTATATAACTAGTTTTATTAATTCAATTAATAAAACTAAATCAATTAATTAGGTATATAACTAATTCGTTATTTAGTAAGTTAAAAATTTAGCTAGTTGATTAGTTAGTCAGTCAGTTGGTAAACTAGTTATTTCGTCCATTAGTGAGTCAAACAGCCAGTTCGTTACTTAGGTGGTTAGTGAATCAGTAAATTGGTTATTTCTTCGATTAGTTAGACAGTCAGCCACCTGATTACCTAGTTGGTTAGTCAGTCAATTAGCTAATTGATTAGCTGCGCGGTTAGTTAAGTTGGTTAATTAGTTGGTTAGTCAGTCAATTAGCTAATTGATTAGCTGCGCGGTTAGTTAAGTTGGTTAATTAGTTGGTTAATTAATCATCAGTAAATAAGTTATGCATTTGCTTAGTAAGACAGCAAGTTACTTGGTTTAGTTAGTTGGCTAGTTAGCCGGTTAGTTAGTTGATTAATCTGTTGGTTAGATAGTCAGTTAGTTTGTTAGTCAGTAAGTAAGACAGCTATTTATTTGGTTAGTTGGTTAGTCAGTCGGTTAGCTAACTATTTAGTTTGTTGGTAAGCTACTTGGTTAGTTGGTTAGCTACTTGGCTAGTTAGATACTTGACTTGTAAGTTGGTTAGCTACTTTGCTTGTAAGTTAGGTAGCTACTTGGTGAGTTAGTTGGTTAGCTACTTGGTTAATTAGTTGGTTAGTCAATATTAGTTAGTCAGTCAGTTAGTTAGTTAGTTAGTTAGTTAGTTAGTTAGGTGGCTAGTTGGTTTGTTAATTAGTTGGTTAGTTAATCAGTTAGTCAATCAGTTAGTTTGTTAGTCACTAAATTAGTTAGTGGGTTAGTCACTTCGTTACTTAGTTGGTTAGTTAGTCAATTAGTTGGCTAGTTGTTTTGTTAGTTAGATGTTTAATTTGTTTATTAATTCGTTCGTTAGTCAGTTAGCTGGTTAGTCAATCAGTCAGTTTATTAGTCCGTCAGTTAAGTGGGTGTTTAATTAGTTGGTAAGTTAGCTGGCTAACTAGCTAGTTGGTTTAATTAGTAAGTTGTTTAGTTAGTTAGTTGGTTAGTTAGTTATTTGGTTAGTTTGTTAGACAATCCGTTAGCTTACTTCTCGATTCTGCACGAGATGTTCTGTTTTTGCTCAGTTTTGTGTAAAGAATTCGTTAAATTATCGTGACAATCAACACTTTTGTTGGTCTACCTTTCTTGGAACCTGCACTTCCAACGTTAGTGCACTTCTTCATCCTATAAGTCTGTGCCGTATGGCGTTGGTAGTCATGTCTGTCCGCAGAAACATATACCATGTACTGTCGATAGTTTATGTTTAGAAATGTGATGCACACATGTCAATGCCGTGTGCCGCTGGTCCGAATCAGTTAAATGTAAACATCACTTTATGGTAGAGGTTGGTACAAAAAGGATCTGACTAGCGTTGCAGAAATAAGAATTGTGAGCCTACTGCCGAGAACCCTAGACAAGTTAATGCTCAATATCCCACAGACTCAGGATTGGTGAGCCTACTGCTGAGAATCCCAGACAAGTTACTGCTCAATATTCCATAGACTCTTTATCCATAATCGAATACAGCACAGTCATCATCACCTTCATCCCAGTTTAATCCAAATATGTTTAAAGGAGAGTAAGCATTGGCTACAAGTACTTTAATGACAAGGAAAACTCAAAAGGGAAGAAAAATCATAGAGGATTGACTTCATTGTATTCGGTTTCTCACATGTACTTCATCACTCAACGAAGTTGTACGCCGCTTGTGGAGAGTACCACGTATAATATAAGTGCGATATTCAAGCGAATTCACAGGAATCTCCAAAAAAAATTAACTTCTTAACAAACGACACGAGCCGGATCCGAACCTGTGACCAAGGCGAACAGTTTAAACACTAAGCTAGGGAAATCTCATATAAGAAAATTATTGACATCTAAGCAAATTACAAATAAGTTTAAAAAATGAGAATTATAAAATACTGCATCCACTCTACATTGTATCGCTCAGAAACATGGACAATGAATAAAACACTGGAAGACAGAATTGATGCCTTTGAGATGTGGATATATAGACGAATAGAGAGAAATTCGTGGAAAGAGAAGAAGGAGACCAAAGAGGTTCTAACAACACGCAATAAGAAGAAAAAAAAACTATTAAAAGAAATAAGATCAAACAAATCAAGTATTTTGAACATGTTAAAAAAATGACACCTTCTTGAAGACTTTACTTGAGAGTAAAGACGTGAGGAGGCGAGAGAGAAGTAGGCAGATATACTAGTGGGACAGAAACATCACGAGATGGATAGATTGCAGTCTAACAGCGTGCACCATCAAGGCAAGAGATATGAGATATTGGAGGTCCGTTGCAACCAACCTTCGTTGTGGAGACCGCATTTAAAGAATGAATGGTTGTGCGTTTCCTAAGCGAAAATTGTGTAGCGCTCAGTGGATGGTAAAATCGGCAGTAGACACTGAGTCCAGTGTCCGTAGGCTAAACCTGATTCATTCAATTAATTGTCCGTCTCTCATCTTTCTAAACTCTACCGTCGGGTCTTTAGAGAGATTACAAACAGGTGATGAAGTAAGATATTACTGACGTTTCAAGTCACTCACCGTCATCGTATGTCATGAACTCAAACCTGAAATCTTCCGATTAATTAACTCGCAGTTCTAATCCCCTGACGTTGATCTCTCCGGTAGCCTATCTGTAAAACATGTATATATTTTTCAGATTATCACATTATGACGGTGTGAATTTAATCTGCAGGAACAGTTGAGTGCAAGTCATGCCAAAATCTAATCCAATTCATTGACTTTGAAAGGGAAAAAAGCTAGGTAGATGAATATATAGATTGTGTTGTTTTCAAGACTTAGGTCCTATATGTTGTCAAGCGTTTCTATCTTCGCGAGAAGCGTATAATAACCAACCAGCGTCTATGAGCAATTTGGAAAGTAGGTTTATGTCTGTGAATATTTGCAATGGACAATACAACCGGTTTACCGTCTAAGATAGTGGCATCAATTGTGTTGTTTGACATTAATTGTCTCGTATGTTGTTAATACGTTCAGTTGGTGTCAACTTTTTGTGCCAGTGACAACACAACCAACAATTTCTCTCTTTGCATTCCTCTGTCTCGTCTGCCCTTGATCTTTCCAATGGTCACTAAATATTGAAGTTTTAATTTCCTCATCACATGGCCTAAAAATCTTGTACGTATTTTTATTAATTTTCGCTATAATTTATCGTTTTACCCACACATCTCTGAGTATTTCTAAATTTGTTTTCTTGACTATTCAAGAAATTTTCTACATTCTACTTAAAAACCACATCTCAGTTGCCACCAGCTTATCATGAGCACACTTGTTTATTGTCCATGCATCGCTTCTATAAAGATTGATTGGCTAGTAGGTGATAGGAGTGTGTAAACCCAACTCCCCTTCCCCCTTTAGGGAATCACAGCATTAGATTGAGTACTAAGAGGCAAGCTAAGAAGTTAACAACTTCCCCTTCTTTCCCTTTATCGTTTTCCCCAAAAAGTTACCAAACATTTCACAATAATGATGAAATAATGATGCACAATAATGATGATACCGACGAGAAAATGATGAAACTACAACCGAAGAGAGAAAATGATTAAACTATAATAGAAAATGAGAAAATGATTAAACTATTATCTAAGGCGAGAAAGTGAATTTTTATTGGTAAATTCCTTCCATGCAGAAAATGTATCTGTTTGTCAGTTCTATAGTACGCCTATTACCAATTTGCTAACTTGATGTTTTTAAGTTATATAGTTCTGTAGTAGGCCTATTACCAATTTGCTAACCTGATGCTTCGAAGTTCTATAGTACGCCTATTAACAATTTGCTTTCTTAATGTTTCCCAGTTCTATCTATAGTAGGCCTATTACCAATTTGCTGACTATGTTTCCCAGTTCTATCTATAGTAGGCCTATTACCAGTTTGCTGACTATGTTTCCCAGGTCTATAGTACGCCTATTAACAATTTGCTTTCTTAATGTTTCCCAGTTCTATCTATAGTAGGCCTATTACCAGTTTGCTGACTATGTTTCCCAGGTCTATAGTACGCCTATTAACAATTTGCTTTCTTAATGTTTCCCAGTTCTATCTATAGTACGCCTATTACCAGTTTGCTGACTATGTTTCCCAGTTCTATCTATAGTACGCCTATTACCAATTTGTTGACTATGTTTCCCAGGTTTATAGTACGCCTATTACCAATTTGTTGACTATGTTTCCCAGGTTTATAGTACGCCTATTAACAATTTGCTGACTTAATGTATCCTAGTTCTTTAGTAGACCTATTACCAATTTCCTGACTTGATTTGTCGGTGGATCTCTGTGGCAGAGTGGTTAAAAAGCTTGCCTTAATGCTCACAAGATCACAAGTTGAATACTGGATCACGACGTCTTGTCTACAAGTGCATTTTCTTGAGTAGCTGTATTGATGCTTGCGAGTTAGTGCCATTAATAGTAATCTCTTCAAGCTGCGTTTAGAGGCGGATAGGGGTACACAAGACAGACCAGAGTACAATGGCGTCTGTATGTATGTATGTGTGTATGTATGTATGTGTGTATGTATGTGTGTATGTATGTATGTATGTATGTATGTATGTATGTATGTATGTATGTATGTATGTATGTATGTATGTATGTATGTATGTATGTATGTATGTATGTATGTATGTATGTATGTATGTATGTATGTATGTATGTATGTATGTATGTGTGTATGTGTGTATGTATGTGCGTGTATGTATAGTTATGTATAAACTGATATATGTCATTATATCTGTTTGAGTCAAGTAATATATCAGCATGCATCTACTTTCTATCTGATTGACCAAATCTGTGTCACATGCGCTCATTCAACCGTTACATTCAAACAACACATGCCTATTCAACCGTTTCAATGTGGTCTGACGCGGTCGTCCAAATCACTCAAGGGAAAACATCAGAGAGAAGTTACTCAACAGAGATTCGACTCGCTGACCCTAGTAGTAAACCAGTGTAATGTCAACACAAATGTGACGAAATCTTTGAAGTTTGAGAAATCAATTCAGTTTTGGTCGCCATTTTGTGTAAATATTGCTATTTTTGTGTGTCGGTAGCAACAACTAAAATATGATAGGGACTCGGAGACGTCGCATCTGAAATTTGATTGTGATTTGCCTGAAGACTTTTGCCAGTAAATGCGTGATGGAACATCAATAGTATAACTAAGCGGTTGGGAGGGATCACTTTGATTTAATTGTCATTTTCTCAATAGAGATTAGATTACATTCAGAATAAATGGCTCGGTATATGATTACAGAGGTAGGGAGGAAGGAAGGTCACAGGCGAAGATAGTAAACGTGCACCATATAGGAAATGTTGCACTTTCCATGTTTGTGTTCATACTCCTGTCGGTTAGCAGGATAGTGTCCGGAAACAAGAATGCTGCAGCGGCAGAATTTACAGTATCGCAGCGTTGTCTATGTTATTTTGATATGACGAATTGTCTGTAGATTCTTCTTCTTTAGCGTTCAATCTCAAACTCCCACTGGATATTTCTTGTTTCAGGACCATGGTGCTATTCGATGTCCAGCAAGACGTAGTCCAGAGAATGGCATTGCGTTGTGTCGCAGTTTTATATGCGCCAATGGTCTGAATCATACGTCTTCGGCGAAATCTGCAGATTCAAGATTGGGGGTGGATATAGTGATATTGGGGGCATTCAAAGCCTGCCTAGGAAAGTCAGAAAATTATATTCAGTACTAGATAATGATATTCAGTACTAGATAATGATATTAAGTACTAGATAATTATATTCAGTACTAGATAATTATATTCCGTACTAGATAATTATATTCAGTACTAGATAATGATATTCAGTACTAGATAATGATATTCAGTACTAGATAATGATATTCAGTACTAGATAATGATATTCAGTACTAGATACTTATATTCAGTACTAGAGAATTATATTCAGTACTAGATAATTATATTCAGTACTAGATAATTATATTCAGTACTAGATAATTATATTCAGTACTAGAAATTAAGAATACAGCATGACAATACAGTGATGGACTCAATAGGAATCATCCTTCTAAAATGACTCAGTTTGAATTTACCGTGATTTTCATTTGTTACTTTCTGTTGTCAGTCCATGAAAGTCACGGGAAAAGCCAAATAATGACACTTTAGAAGGATGACGCCACATGAGTCACTTGACTTATAATAGACGAGAGACATGTTTGAAGCTAAACTCTGTTGACTCTAAAAAGTGGGTCAGTGCTTCTTATTGGTTGTTGGGCGCAAAACACATTATAATAAGTGTAATCGATTGTTAAGTGCCCAATAATATTTTTTTTAAATTTCGTTTTTAAATACTTTTTAAATGTTGTTTAAATATTGTTTTTTAAATGTTTAAAAATCATCTGTTGTCGCGGAGTAGTATGGGGGTGTGTTTTGACCCACTTCATTCTTAAAGTGAACAGATAATAGTGAAATATTTGTTCTGAGTTGTCTGCCCGTGAGTTGCAACGGCCTGGAAGAGGAACAAAGAATAGCAAGACCATTACACCCAAGAATTGGTGGAGGGAAAATAGAGAAGGGTTAGGCCTACACCCAAAAAGTAAATCTTTGTGTTTTGACCCACTTCATTCTTAAAGTGAACAGATAATAGTGAAATATTTGTTCTGAGTTGTCTGCCCGTGAGTTGCAACGGCCTGGAAGAGGAACAAAGAATAGCAAGACCATTACACCCAAGAATTGGTGGAGGGAAAATAGAGAAGGGTTAGGCCTACACCCAAAAAGTAAATCTTTGTGTTTTGACCCACTTCATTCTTAAAGTGAACAGATAATAGTGAAATATTTGTTCTGAGTTGTCTGCCCGTGAGTTGTAACGGCCTGGAAAAGGAACAAAGAATAGCAAGACCATTACAACCTGCCATCCACCCAAGAATTGGTGGAGGGAAAATAGAGAAGGGTTAGGCCTACACCCAAAAAAAATAAATCAAAGATATAATATCTGTTATATGTATGACGTAAAAAAAGACAATAAGGACGATCTAAAACTATACGGAGATGAGAAACCGTGTAGAAAATTACGGAGATGATAATCACAGGGAATTATACTGAAAATATATCCATGGATATAAAGAAATAGAAAATTATATCAATGGATAGAGAGAAATAGGAACATATACCTATGGGTTACGAACTTTTATTTTTCCGGTTGCAACATACGGTTGTGAAACATGGACATTAAGTAAAACAGCGGCAAAAAAGATCAACGCCTTCGAGCTGAAATGCTACAGAAAGATACTTAGAATATAATGGAAGGAAAAACTCAGATATTATAAACACATTGAAGATACCTGAGTGTTGGTTACTAAACACGATAACAAAAAGAAAACTACGTCTGTTTGGTCATATAAAGAGACACAACTGTTTAGAAAGACAAATAATGGAAGGAAGAGTATCTGGGAGAGAGGAGAAAAGGCAGACCAAGAAGACGATGGACTGACGACATTAAAGATAACATGAATACATCGCTACAAAATGCAAGCCGCATCGCCCAAGACAGAGAGAGATTCAGAGAATTCATTGGGAAGACAACGTTCTGGAAGGAAAACGTCACATGACACATACCTATGGGTAGAGAGAAATGAAACAATATATTCACGAATAGAGAGAAATGGGAAAATATACCCATGGATAAAGAGAAATGGGGAAAATATCAACGATGAAGAGAAATAGGAAAATATGTCCATAGATAAAGAGAAATGAAAATACATGTCGTCTTCCATACACCTTAGGGTATCACAGAAGGGCCGAAAGGTTTGACTGAATGAGCTGACAAGCATGTCTAAATAAGCAACTAAGTAAATGTCTAAATAAGCAACTAAGTAGGTATCTGTGTATAGTTAACTGTCACATGCCAAAAGGAAGAAGTAACTGTAAGTATCTGTATATAGTTAATTGTCTCATGCCAAAAGGTAAAGTTACTGTATCTGTACATAGTTAATTGTCACATGCCAAAAGGTAGAAGTTACTGTACGTATCTGTGTATAGTTAACTGTCACATGCCAAAAGGTAAAGTTACTGTAAGTATCTGTGTATAGTTAACTGTCACATGCCAAAAGATAGAAATAGCTCTAGAAGTAAATGTTTACATCAGAGTCGTAGAAACGTCTTCAATGAAGGGGTATTTTTGGCGGGAAGGGGGGGGGGGGGGAGTTCGTAGGTCTATTTAATTTTTTTTTTTTAATTAAAGAAATTATAGTTCGCACGCTTCTGTGATTAGTTCCCTTTTTTTTATTTGATTAAATTTAATGACCTTTTTTGTGAGTAATGGTTAAGGGAAAGTTAAACCATCTTTTGGGATTAGATTTCTAGAGAAGGTTATGAATTCCTAAATTAGGGGAGGGTGGGGGTGTTGAACCATCCAATCCTTGCGATTCCCCATTTTTTGCTACTGGTTTGGTGAGGACGTAAGACACAGATATCGCAGCCAATATTGTCAATCATATTTTAAGGGCATAATTCTGCGCACAATAAAACCATCAGAATTGAAGCAAAGAAATACAAATATCAAGTATAAATTTCAAATGTAGATCAATGTTTTAACTACTACAAACATTTGTTCTCGCACGTATGAAATGATGTTATGAATAGGCTACTGCTTTTCCTGAATGGAGATTATCTTCTCCAGTCGCGTTGTTAGTGCTACATTGTTCACTACGAGAGGGTGATAGTGGTTACTCAATCACAATACAACAATTATGACAGCGAACACTCATCAAAAGATTCAATCAAGAGACGCGACTGGACCCGCGCAAGCCAAACGTGTCATCGGACAATTAAGTAGGTGTCAATAAAAGTATTGACGGGTAGTGTCGCCGAGATTTCATCTTTGACTCAGTAACCAACCTGGTAGGTAAAAGTACTAGTTTTGAGATTAGATCAAGAAGTCTGATTGACATCCTAGACTTGACAACAAAAGAAGTTAGAAACCTTTGGGAGGCGGAGCTATGTTTATAACAATACAGAAATAACCAATCACTGCGTGTCTTAATTTTTCTAAACAGTTGGATAACAAATGATAGGACATTACAAGAAGATGTACGAACCATTTCAATATTTCCTTTATTATTAACCTCTACTTAATTGGGATACACTATTTGAGATCAACAGTGAACGTAAAACACCCATCTCGTGATCAGTGTGACCAAAGCTCATCTGAACTTTTAACTTCTGCTCATTGAGGACTTCGTTGAAATAGTCTGTATGAAATATAGAATCATTTTTCTTACAATATTATTCTGTAAAGTGTCCTGCAAGACATATCGATATTCATATCTCGAAGTTATAAGTAAAGCACATTTCTCATTGATCAATTTCATACTTAATAACTGCTATACTGAATTATTACTGGTGATTTTTGCGAATATATTGAGAAAGTTTTCATATGTAAGTTTCGGACATATAGTTTTGTTATAAGTTGTACATCCAAACAGGGAACTATAGAATTTAGTGAGATTGTATCTTCTAATTCAAAATGGAGTTTCTTCAATCAATGAAATAGTAGCTAAAAAATTAGGTGTGCGTGTGTATTCATTTTCGTCGAATTGTCCAACAAAGAACATACTTGAAGATTTTGGATACTGTGTTAATTGGAGAAAAGTTGCATGGAGACTAAAGGTATGTACAATTATTATATTATAAATATTAATACATAACAAATAAACGGTTCTCAATTTCATTATTGTTTATGACAATTAACATTGCTCAAATGACAACTGTCTACGATAAATATCTAAATTACAATTATGGATAACTTGACAAGACAAGTCATATTTATCCTGTCCTGTAATCCGTCAGTGTTGTAGGGATACCACCAGGCCCGTAGTTAATGGGGTAGTTTGCGGTGTTAAAACCCCTCCCTCAACACACATGAATATATGACTTTTAGTTGTAGGAACTTAACCAAAAACATTGATAAAAACCTCTCCCTTAGCGATTTTTCATAAGAAGGTCTTCAAAATTAGGTTTAACCCCTCCTTAAGGAAATCATAATCACGGCACTGGGTACCACATTGGATGCTTCATCACACAGATTTCTCCAGAGATTTCTATATAATTATACTTGGAGTCGGCTAATTTTTTGGCATGCAAATAATACATAAATATATAATATTTAAATATATAACCGTATATAAATAGTGACCAACAAGAACACGACAATAATCAAAAACATAACAAATAGAGTCCTAGTTTTTTTATGTTCAGAGGTCTTCTATACCGTAGAAGGTCTCAGCAATGCTTAGAAAAAAGTCATTCTACTTAGAACTGGTAATTCTCTAAACCTAATATATAAAATTACCGTAACATCTTGTCGGCAGAACTGTATGATAGTTGGTAAAAGAAACGGTTCACCAAACTAGATAAACATGATTTTTTGACAACATTTTGCAAGACAAGAATAAAGGTTGTTGTGGTGGGTGCATTTCACAACTTGAGATCCGCAAAGAAACAAAGACAAATATAGAACACAGATGTGATTGGTAGAGAAAAAGCAACACATTGACAATTTTTAGCTTTCAATTGCTCTCAATTGATTCCAATCACACTTCTTTCTTTCCCCCCCCCCCCAAAAAAAAAAAACTACTCGAAATGATTATATCAGTGTTTATTTAGAGCAAATTCGAAATGATTATTTCAGTGTTCATTTAGAGCAAATTCGAAATGATTATATCAGAGTTAATTTATAGTACATTTGAAATGATTATATCGCGAGTTAATTTATAGCAAATTTGAGATGATTATGTCAGAGTTAATTTATAGTAACATTAGCAATTCTTTCTTCATTTATCAAGTCCTAACTAAAACTATAGTTGCTAAAACAGATATACCTGAATATTTGCCGTGAAGAGCAATTTGGTTTTAGGAAAAACAAAGAAACGAGAGGAGATTACTTAGTATAAGACTTTTAGTGGATAAATAAAATAGATACTTTTAAAACAATATCTACATTTGTTTCATACACTATAACTAAGCCATCGAGAGTCCATCAAAATGAATGGAATGCGTCTAAGAAATAGGCTTAGATGTAGAATCATGAGAAATATATCTAAGAAAATAGGCATCATGAGACTGATTCGAAATGTATAGAGAACACACTGCATCAATATGATGCGATATTAACTATTCATACACATGTAAATAAAAATAGGAGTAAGACAGGGATGTATTGTAACATCTAAGCTATTTAACATCTACAAAGATAATTTTAAACATAGAAGGAATACCAATCTCACGATCAATAGCAAAATAATACGCGATCTACGATATGCAGGTGACATAGTCTTCAAAACATAAAGTGAACAAGAGCTAACAATACTAATAATCAAGTAGTCCTAAACATACCAACCAAAAAGAGAAAATGAAATAAATATTAGTACATAGACAACAAAGGAACAGCGTCAGCAAACCGGTAGGGCGTTTGAGTGTTCACGGAAAATTGATCTAGTTACTGTACAAGAACTTAAAAAAATTTGAAAATCTATTAAAGATTGGAATAACAACAGTTCATATGGCACGAGTACCAACCCGCCATCAAACAACAAAACGACAGTTAAAATAGGTATATTGAATGTGTGTTACATCAAATTATAAATTCAATCTTCATACTAACATCGTGTTATCGATGTCAGACATGCACACTGACAAAAAAAGCAAGAGAGAAAGTTTACTACGTGTGAAATGAGATGTTTAAGAAAAGCAACAAACAGAACAAGAAATGTGAGAAATGAAGAGATTACAAGAATTGCTGGAACAGCATCTGTGGTCATATATATTGAAAAACAGAGACTAAAATAGGAAAATGAACACTTGTTGGCCAACGGCTAGATCACACAGCATGAAAATAGAAATAAGATACAGAGAGAAACAAGAAGAAGGTGAATAGAAGGAGTTACCAATATTCTGAGACGGCACAATAATATTACTGCATATCAAGCGACACATCAAAATTTCATCACAGATGTTACCAGGAAACGTCGTTGGTCCTAATCGGGCATGTCCTACGCGCAGACTTCAACAGAATACATCACCAATCTCTTGAATGGATACCTACAGGCAAAAGAGCAAGTGGTAAACCAAAAGAAACACACAGAAGAACAATAATTAGAGAAAGTAAAACAATCAATATTCATACTATTCAAGAACTGCACAGAATAGCTTTGAACGGACATAACTGGACAGATCTGACCTCTGCCCTATTCGCTAACTTCAGCGCAAAAGGACAATGAATGATGAATGAATGAATGAATGAATGAATATTAAGCGATCAAACATTTCATAACCCGAAAACCGATCATCATTCACACCTACGACAACTTACAGCAAAAGCAGAGAAAAGACAATCGATAACTAGACAGACAACAAAAACTATGATAATCAACAATATCAAAGACTAACATACGTAATAATACTTGGAGAGATACTGGAACCAGTAGACATTTACCAATATGTTGGACAAGAAAATAAATCAACAATAATAGTAGATATGAAAGAGTATCCATATCCATAACCGTCAGGATCGTAGGGGTACCATATTGGATGCATCAACTGAGACCATCTGAAATACCTCTGTACATAATTCATTAGGACTGTGTTCGTTACGTTTGTGATTATTGTTGCGTTTTCGTTGGTCACTATTTATATACTTGGAGTCGCATGCCAAAAATAGAAAAGGCTACTCCAAGAATATAAATAGTGACCAACGGCACCAAGATCACGACAATAATTCTAATCGTAACACATAAAGTCCTAATTAATTCTGTACGAAGGTCTTATAACCATGTCAGAGATCATGCATTAACACACAATAATGCATCGATTTCTATCTTCAGGGACTCGTATGAATGAGGGAAAAATCCCGATTGATCAAGTCCTTGATTTTGTGTCATGATTTTCTTCTAACTCCTCTTCTTCCTCTACTTTTGTTCCTTGTATAGTTTTTGACAAGGAATCATGTCTACATACATGTCCAAAACATGCCGGTTTTCGTCTTTTCACTATTGAAATAACTTGTAGGCATGCATGTATCTTTATTTCTTTATTTTATTTTGATATGTTTAATTTTTCTAAGGGGGTGGGGGCGATCTGAAGACTACAAACTCCCTTCCCTCTTATTTATGACCTTCATTATTCTTTAATAT
Organism: Meghimatium bilineatum; assembly: GCA_034231615.1. Taxonomy (NCBI): domain Eukaryota; kingdom Metazoa; phylum Mollusca; class Gastropoda; order Stylommatophora; family Philomycidae; genus Meghimatium; species Meghimatium bilineatum. The sequence goes on from CM067307.1 coordinate 22,535,185, forward strand.
GTACTGTGCTTCATTGGCGAGATTGCATATGTACTGTGCTTCATTGGCGAGATTACAAAAGTACGGTGCTTCATTGGCGAGATTACAAAAGTAATATGCTTCATTGGCGAGATTACAAAAGTAATATGCTTCATTGGCGAGATTACAAAAGTAATATGCTTCATTGGCGAGATTACAAAAGTAATATGCTTCATTGGCGAGATTACAAAAGTACTGTGCTTCATTGGCGAGATTGCATATGTGCTGTGCTTCGTTGGAGACATTCCATATGTACTGTGCTTCATTGGCGAGATTACAAAAGTACTGTGCTTCATTGGCGAGATTACAAAAGTACTGTGCTTCATTGGCGAGATTACAAAAGTACTGTGCTTCATTGGCGAGATTACAAAAGTACTGTGCTTCATTGGCGAGATTACAAAAGTACTGTGCTTCATTGGCGAGATTACAAAAGTACTGTGCTTCATTGGCGAGATTACAAAAGTACTGTGCTTCATTGGCGAGATTACAAAAGTACTGTGCTTCATTGGCGAGATTACAAAAGTACTGTGCTTCATTGGCGAGATTACAAAAGTACTGTGCTTCATTGGCGAGATTACAAAAGTACTGTGCTTCATTGGCGAGATTACAAAAGTACTGTGCTTCATTGGCGAGATTACAAAAGTACTGTGCTTCATTGGCGAGATTACAAAAGTACTGTGCTTCATTGGCGAGATTACAAAAGTACTGTGCTTCATTGGCGAGATTGCATATGTACTGTGCTTCATTGGCGAGATTACAAAAGTACTGTGCTTCATTGGCGAGATTACAAAAGTACTATGCTTCATTGGCGAGATTACAAAAGTACTGTGCTTCATTGGCGAGATTGCATATGTGCTGTGCTTCGTTGGAGACATTCCATATGTACTGTGCTTCATTGGCGAGATTACAAAAGTACTGTGCTTCATTGGCGAGATTACAAAAGTACTATGCTTCATTGGCGAGATTACAAAAGTACTGTGCTTCATTGGAAACTTTACAGATTTAATATATTTAAAGATCAGAGTATTTTAAAGTAATGTTCGATGTATACATGAAAGCTACATGTGCCTTTACTAAAATTTCTTTCAGCAATGAACTCTTGTGTTGTCTGCAAGGAGACATCAGAGAATGTAGCCCTTCATTACACCCAGATGTTGTGCAATGGCTGTCGTGCGTTCTTTAAAAGAACCGTACAAGTAAGTGTAATGTGTATAAGACATGTAAGGTGGCGTGGTGTTGTCTAGATTGTTAATACAGAAGTTATCTAGTGTTTCCATTGTAGTGCCCTGAATGTATACCATTGTCAAGTGTCCTCGAAGCCCATCCTTGCTAAATACCATCTGTATATATCATTAATAAGTGCCCTGAATGTATATCATTGTCAAGATGCCTCGATGCCCATCCTTGTTTAATGCCATCTGTATCTATCATTATTAAGTGCCCTGAATGTCCACCGTCTTCATATGCACTGAGTGTCTTTCATATCAAGTACACCAAATGTCTACCTTTCTCATGATCCTGAATGCTTATTCTTGTTAAGTGATCTGAATGTCCTATGTCCTGATTGTCTATCAATATCTGATTACAGGAACGCCTATCCTTGTCAAGCTCCTTGAATATCTTCTCTCGTGAAGTGCCATGAATGTATATCATGAATATTTACATTGCAGTTTGGACATACTTTATCTCTTCATACTTCCATCTCAACAGCTGCCTATCTCATACAGCATACAGTTAAGAATGTAGAAAAATGCATGGGAAAACAAAAATATATGGCAATTATATTTTCCCTTTCACAACACAAAGAACACATTCTTATAAAAAATATATAACCAATTAATTCATTGGTACTTTGCCTTCCGGCGTAGGCGATCATGTCTCTCCACAGTCATCTGTCTGTTATACATTTAAATATAGTTTCTGCTGATTCTGCATTATGTCAGGTTTTCAAGAATCCAACATTTTCTCACGTTGTCTTCCTCTGTCTCTCTTACCATCGATCTTTCCAGTTGTTACGATGATCTCCAACTCACCTCTTCTCATGTCACGACCCAGATTCTGTAATTGTCGTTTTCTAATACAGTTAATACGTTTTCTATTTAAGTTGACCAGTTGTAGATTTATAGCAGTACTCTTTTTAGCTGTCCATGATATTTTCAACATTCTTCTATAAAACCACCTCTATAAAAACACCTCCGGATGTTTTCTTGCTAATGAAATACGCATGTGGTTCCGTCTGTGGGTCTCACCAATGGCCCACTAGACATACCACCCATGCAACAGAAAACCTTAGTGGATGACATACCGTTTTTATTGAAGTTATCTTCTTATATAAGCTTCATGGCATGTCATCTATACAATTATGCTTTTATTTTGTTGTTGAAATGTGTTTCATGTTTGCTTGAATATATGTATTCTCCCTCTGTGGTTGGGAGGGAGTCAGAGATGTACTGTGCAACACTGGGGAAGAGGAAATTGATAGCACTGTTTTTTCCTATGGCTGAGACCCATCATAGAGGCACAGTGACTCAGGACGTGACAATCCTTCGGACTAGAACATTTGGTTGCATGCCTGGAGCAATAGAGAAGTTCGGCATAACCAGTGGTCAATTGGTGGCGGGGAATGAGCACAGTGAACCTTATCTTGGTTACAGTGGCTCTGAGCAGTGCATAGGTTGAAACCTACCTTCCTGGAGGTGTGTTAGTTATTCTCTGGCTCTGGCCCGGGGTGGGCCGAAAATCCACAGACTTCCCAGCAATATAATGCAATTTAATGGCATTTGGTCAAAGGGAATGGACCGCTTGATCAGCAACCAACCATTGATAATGAATGATTACACAAGATGTTACTCATCTGGAGTGCTGCTTTTGCTTTGCTGTTCGTTTTTTATAGAACCAATACACACCTCAAACTAATTCACCAACATTCCTTGGGAGTTACACTCGGCACCAAACTAACTTTGAAACAGACGATGTTTTGACTACAAAGCCTTCATCAGGACAAAGACCACAGACAATACATTTTACATACAGACACACATATGGTATAATGGAGATAGGAAGAAAGGAGAGAAGCAAGGACAGTAAATTTTCCCGTTCATACCCATCAAGGACTCTATCATTTAAAATAAATAGAAGACCAGTGCTGGGGTTTATCTGGTGTTATGTGCAATACTAGGTTCTCTGAATCTTACACCACAAAAGGAAAAAGTAAATGTACATATGAAGTGCCCTGGGAGCTACTGCAAGAGAAATGCCTCGCTATATTGACATGCCATCAACTGAGAGTGTACTGTTATAGAATTGTTTGTATGGTATGAAAGTAGTCAGAACTTATGTATGTGGCATGGACTTGTAAGAAGTAGAAAATGAATGTTTTGGTATGAGTTTGTAGCAGAATAGATTTGTTAGAAAGTATGTGGTGTACTGAACTTAAGAATTAACATTTATACTTCAGGGCAAAGTCAAGGTTTCAGAATGTAAATCGGAAGGCAAGTGTGTTATAGATCTCTACACACGTAAACTTTGTAAAGCGTGTAGGTTTGATGCTTGCAAAAATGCCGGAGTGGACAGTACAAGTAAGTACATATTTAATCAGTAATATATAATAGCTGTAGAAAAACTATAATCCGACTAACACATGATAACGTAAAACATTCGCTAAGATACCGATATATTCACAAATATGGCATCATATAGCCTTTTGGGATCAACATTCGTCATTTATATGGATATATATCTTGTTATATTATGTTATTTTTCTGGTTGTTGTGTTTTGTTGATAACCCGTTTTATTCTGCCAATTTTCGCTTTGGTCTTGTTTCACCTCTATCTTTCTAGTTTTACACTACTCATATTCTTTCAGACTTTCGGATTTACCCCGACTAGCTATTAATATGTGATTGTTAAAAGTGCAGTTTCTTACCCGTCGTGTGTTATGTTATGTTCATGACAAAAGCAATTTAGTCGAAAATTGTTTTTGAAACGCTGATTTCGCTTATTTTAACATGCTTTTTATCGCAAGGAGTGCATGACATCCGATGTTGAAATGGTGCCAAGATACTGTTGATATGTTTCCTTGTCAAAAACGATTTTGCAGGGAACATTAGTTTAGTCGAGAGCTAATGAAGATCATGCCCAGACATCAAAGACTGGACAGTTCAAGACAATTTTTCCATACTTATCCAAATCGCTGAAGATCGAATTCGCTGCAGGACTATATGTATTGACGCCTCCAATCTAGTACATTGTACTGTGTATTGACGCCTCCAATCTAGTACATTGTACTGTGTATTGACGCCTTCAATTTAGTATCTAGTACTGTGTATTGATACCTCCAATCTAGTACCTATTGCTGTGTATTGATACCTCCAATCTAGTACCTATTACTATGTATTGACGCCTCCAATCTAGTAACGAGGACTATATATTGGCACCTCCAATCTAGTAACTAGTACTGTGTATTGATGCCTCCAATCTAGTACCTAGTAATGTGTTCTGACGCCTCCGGTCTAGTACCCATATGACCTTGATGGATTATAGGTTTATGTATGAGATAAAAAAAAGGTTACCAAACAATCTTACCTTCCTTCTTCTTCTTCTTCTGCCTTCGTTCTCAAACTCAGATTAGCAGGATGTAGTCCAGAGAACGGAATGCGTTGTCATGGTTTACAGCATTGCTGCGATATCTGCACCGTTCAATCTGACACAGTGGACTTCAGCATGGCTTTGGGTCACTGACCCTATATGGGATGGGACAGCCAACTCCATCCAATAACCTCCTTAGTCGCCTTTTACGACATGAGTGGAAGGTAAACAGTGTTGCTATTCTTTGATCCCCTTTCGGGCCCCGGCAACACACGGGCGCCCTTCCAAAACGTCACTATTATATAAATATAGGATTAGGAGTTGGGGGGGGGCATCATATGATACTACCACCCGTGTGTTTCCGGGGCCCGAAAGGGGAGCAAAGAATAGGACAACAATCCTTTTCCTTTTACAAAGTTGTATCTTGGTTTCCCCCTGATCTATCATCGGCAGAGCTTCAGACTATTTCTTGAATTAAATTTTTTTTTTTAAATATACGTGTTCAAATATATAATCTAACATCTACAAAATATATAATCTAACATCTACAAAATATATAATCTAACATCTACAAAATATATAATCTAACATCTACAAAATATATAATTCTAACATCTACAAAATATATAATTCTAACATCTACAAAATATATAATCTAACATCTACAAAATATATAATCTAACATCTACAAAATATATAATTCTAACATCTACAAAATATATAATTCTAACATCTACAAAATATATAATTCTAACATCTACAAAATATATAATCTAACATCTACAAAATATATAATTCTAACATCTACAAAATATATAATCTAACATCTACAAAATATATTATCTGACATCTACAAAATATATAATCTAACATCTACAAAATATATAATCTAACATCTACAAAATATATAATCTAACACCTACAAAATATATAATTCTAACATCTACAAAATATATAATTCTAACATCTACAAAATATATAATCTAACATCTACAAAATATATAATTCTAACATCTACAAAATATATAATCTAACATCTACAAAATATATAATCTAACATCTACAAAATATATAATTCTAACATCTACAAAATATATAATCTAACATCTACAAAATATATAATTCTAACATCTACAAAATATATAATCTAACATCTACAAAATATATAATTCTAACATCTACAAAATATATAATTCTAAAATCTATAAATTGCCTTCATATCCTACATTGTTAATGTGTTAGATACAGAATATTATACCAGTTTGCAGTGATGATGATCCGATGACTAACTAACTAACTAACTAACTAACTGACGAACGAACCAGCCAACTAACCAATTAACTATCTAACTAACTATTATGCGCATTATCACTGCCTATTATATATTTGTGTAAGTATTAAATCAAATACATATTCTATAGCTCACAGAGCTCTCAAAACGTTCTATACTATGTTTAAGTTAGTCCATATTATGATAGTGATTAACATATATATATATATATATATACATACATAAATTATATATGTATTATCTATCTTCTACAGAAGTCCAGCCAGCAAAGAGCGATTGCTATGATGTAGGTTCCAGCGATCAAGTTCTTCCCGATGGTAACACCACTTGTGATCTACGTCAAATTCCTCCTACCTCGTTCGCGCCTGAATCAAGTTTCCTGCCATTATCGTTATCACCTCACGGGTACCAGCTCTCCCAACATATGTTTTCCATTCCGACATTAGTAAATTTACACGGTTCTTCAAATGGATTCAACGTTTACAATCAGACTCTTCAGCCAAACTTTATTAGTGGACAAATGACACACCCGCACGCCTTTGGTGACAATTATATGAATCTTTATCCCAATAACAATTCATCTTACTTGAATGATCAAGCAGCTATGCAGTTCTGGGGACAAGCATCTACTGGAGGTCTGCTCCCGGTGATGTGTTCGACTGAAACCAGTAACAGAGGTATGTCACCATACAATTTAACATACCGGAATTCTTTGGACTTACAAAGACAATCAGAATCTTGGATGCTCACCGGTAGGGGCGTGCCGATGTCAGGAGACGGTTTCCTATACTCTTCTAGTTCAGTTCCGACAAACTACGATACTGGAATATACTACCCAGGAAATGTTTCGCAGTCAACACTATCAAACCAATGCGTATTTCCAGACACGAGTTTAACAGTGGCATCAGCTCAAACAAGGACAGACACTCAAAGTTTCCATGTGTTACCTGACTTCAAAAATGTTCCTTCAGCTATTTCTGACAAGTCTCAGACTCCTCTTACTGTGAGTCTCACTGTAAATGACCAGAGAACCAACACAATTAAATCTGAGGCACTCTTGTCTTTAATGGCTCTTTCACAATCAGACAGAACCGGGGTTAACGGTCACGCAACGATGCTAGACGATCATCATAGATTATGGAACGATAACTTTCCAGAAGATAACATCGAAATCGAAACATGTGACTCGGATCAGGAATCAATGAATGATAGTGAAAACCTATCAGAGATTGATCATAAATCAACAAAACACACATCTAGATATTCTTCTCCCATTAAAAATAAATATGACAAGCATATTGATCTCTATGATGAAAAAAATCATTACACAAGTAAATGTTTGCCATCAGTACCACGATCTGGAAAATCAAAAGACTTTATGATTGATATGCTATTAAAACCAGAAGAGAAAGTTCTGACAAAGTCAAACGAGGATATCTTCAACATCGCTACATCATCTTGCTTAGATGAAACTACTCAATCAAGCTCTAAACAATCAATAATTACTCACCGTGAGAACATCGTTTACATGAAAGATAGTGCAGAGAAATCAACTTTAGAGAATAGCATGCTGGATAGAGTAGATCCAATGAAAATGACATGTCATTCAGACGTGGGCCAACAAGCTAATATCAGTTTGTGTGCCCGTGATAGAAGTCACTCTGCAGATCCAAGTCTACGACTAACAGCAGTAAATGAAATCTCATGTTGTGGGTTGCAGGCAACATCAAACAGACAAGATACGAATGACCTGCATGAAGTTAGACATTCCACACCCAAGCATCAGGACGCCGATACCACTTTGGAAGATTTTGTTACATACAGTACCGACGAAGACACGAGTATGAATACGCTGATATTGAGATGTAAGGAGTCGAATCATGAACTTTCCCGAAAAACATACAAAACAGAAGATGAAAACCCAGGAGACGATATAAATTATCTAAGTGAAAATAAACTTATTGTAAATGAATGTGGATGTGGTAGTGATATAGAAGACAGCACAAGAAATAAGATATTCAATAACAGTCATTCATCGATAGATAAATCTCATGGTGTCAGTGGTAGCGACAGTGGTCTAGGCAGCAGTCAACACATGTTAACTTGTGAACAACAGAAACTAGAACCAAGAAAACTAAGGAATCACAACACAATAAATATCTGTACACAGGACACAACAAATGAAAACAATAATGAAAATGTATGTGTAACATCAGCTAACAAAAGAAAACGAATTTCCCAATCGTCAGCGGAGAAGAAGAAGAACAACAAAAAACAAAGAAAACTATCCAATTTCGACACGATTTCTTCAAAAAGTGCATCTACGAAAAGCTCGAGAAAGAAACTACTGACCGAGTTAACTGGAAACACAAAAGCAGATGAAGAAATATATTCAGAAAAATTATCAGGTCTTCTTATTGGTAACACGTGTTCAGAAATAAACGATAATTCAGCCATAAACATAATTCACAATCAACCAACTAGTGTGGCACATGATGATATTAGCAAATCTCAACATTTCTTGGAAATCATGAATTCTTTCGCGGAATACTGTAAAAGTGAGGAGATGAATACAGAACACAGTTTTGTGGATGTAAACGATAAACTGTCAAGAAATGGTTCAGCGCAGTCATCTATGAACAACACATTTGTATCACTATCTAGTCCGAGAGACACGGATTTAAACCAGTCTCTCTGTTCACAAAGTGGCAAAGACGAGATGGGTAAGTTAGACAAATTCCAGAATGAGGTAATGAGAAAAGTACGTTTATCCGATACTTACACAATGAAGGAGTTTAAAACAGACATCTTGAAGTTTAGATCTCTTGTGCAAGAGACACAAAGACAGATCAAGCATTAAAAATGTTAGCTATATATTTGTAAAATGAACATACACAGACACGATGTCAGCACTAGCTTTAGAAATGTTCTGTTAGAAAATTGTAGAATGAACGTACACAGACACGATGGCAGCACTAGCTTTAGAAATGTTCTGTTATAAGATTGTAGAATGAACGCACACAGACACGATGGCAGCACTAGCTTTAGAAATGTTCTGTTATAAGATTGTAGAATGAACGTACACAGACACGATGGCAGCACTAGCTTTAGAAATGTTCTGTTATAAGATTGTAGAATGAACGTACACAGACACGAGGGCAGAGCTAGCTTTGGACATTGTATTTTGTAAAATTGTACGGTTAACTCTTCTTTTGAATTCGTTCTCAAACTCCCACAGAATATGTGCCTTTCTTGTATATATAGTGGAGATCAGCATGTGTTGTTTCATGGTTTAAGCTTAACAAAGACATCTTATATTTTCGGCCGGCACAAAAGACTTCAACATATATTTCTTGGTTCCCCTAATACTTTCTTTAACCACATCTGACACCATGCATGGCAAGACACAGTGCAGTGTTGTTTTTCTTAGATTCCCTTTTGAACTTCGGCAAAACAAGGAAGAAATCATTACTGAGTGAATACTTCCATATTTTCCCTCTCACAAAGTACAACCTCTTTTATAATTATTTTGTTTATATTCCTATTCAACAATTGTTACATGTGTATATTTTTTATTGAATGTATATAAATAAAGTATTTTAATCATACCAAAACAAGCGTACGTAGTATTGAATTGTTATTCATAATTTCTTGTTTAGTGAACTTTGAACTCTTGACCCTAATATGGAACTTTCATTGTATGTCTATACGTGACTATCACATACTGGTGAATGGTCAAGCTCTAACATACACGATGTGGGCAGTATTTCTGAGATCGTATATGCTCAATTGTCAATATAAGATCTGCTGGCTCGTTAGAAAATGAACTTCTAAAATCATTAGTTAAAATTTCCCCGTGATTTTCATTGGTCATTTTGTGCATACTCAGTGTCAAATTGAAATCAAAGGAAAAGTCAAATGAGTCACTCTAGAAGGCTTTTTTTTTCAAGGAATCCACTCGTCTATATATTTCTGGTTCGCGGGCCGGATTGAGCATTTGTTGTGCTTATAATTTTTGTAAATAATAGCCAAACTGTTAGCGGATGTGCGACAAAGTTGAGAGTGTCACAGTAACAAAACTAAGCTGAGAGTGTCACAGTAACAAAACTAAGTTGAGAGTTTCCCTACCTTCCTTTTGCTCGTTTCCGCTCAGCACTTCTAAGTTAAGGTCTACAATATGGTGTCATATCTTTTAATGGGTCATTTTTTATTTCCCTAATAGTTCTTTTCTTACACTCAGTGTTGTCAGAACTTCTTTGTTTGTTTTCGTTTGTCTCCTCGAAGATCTCCATATTTTTCTATTTATCCAAATCTCAATAAGTTTTTTATCCATCTTCCAGCTGTTTCTTCACCATCTATGTTTTTTATCCATCTTCTAGTTGTCTGTTCACCATCTATGTTTTTATCCAACTTCTAGCTGTTTCTTCACCATTTATGTTTTTTTATCCATCTTCTAGTTGTCTGTTCACCATCTATGTTTTTATCCATCTTCTAGTTGTCTGTTCACCATCTATGTTTTTATTCAACTTCTAGCTGTTTCTTCACCATTTATGTTTTTTTATCCATCTTCTAGTTGTCTGTTCACCATCTATGTTTTTATCCATCTTCTAGTTGTCTGTTCACCATCTATGTTTTTATCCAACTTCTAGCTGTTTCTTTACCATCTATGTTTTTTATCCATAAATTAATGTAGAAAAGTTATATCTTTTTTATATTTTTCATGTTTAGTTTCTTTGTTATTTTGTTTGATGTGTTTTGTTGGTTTCTGATCCATCAGTCCAGGGTATCACGCCTTTTCTATAGTTATTTTAAACAATTTCCTTTGTCGAGGTACTTTCCTTTCAAACGCGGGCGTTAATCCAATTTAGTTATAACAGAACTTTTAACCATAAACAAATAGTAGAGGCCGTGGTTCTGGTAACCCAGTCACCATGATCTCCGTTATGTATATTAGTACATCCATTCGATCCAGTTTAATGTGTTTCGATGCTAGTAGTCTTCTTCTTCTAGACACGAAACCTTGTTGAAGACCTTACTTGAGGGTAGAGTCGAGGGGAGCCTAACAAGAGGTAGACAGATACAAGTGTGAGAGAAACATCACGAAATGGATAGGATACAGTCTGACAGATTGCACCATCAATGTTGGATGTCCGTTGCAGCCAGACTTTGTTGAGGAGACGGCACTTGATGATGAATAATGAGTTTCCATATAACATTGATCAGAACCTCCTTCTATCTTCTTTATCTATCTATTGTATTTTCTCGGCTTATACTGTGAGGTGTCGCAGGATTGAATGACGAACGGTGTTTGGGCTATTGCACGTCTGGTCGCTTGATTTGCTGTAATACTGTGCCGTGTCAGAATGTTGGTAACTCATTCAATCCACCTTCTTCTTGGTCTTTCTCTGTTTCTTGTTGTTTCCATTTTCATGTATGCTTTTGCCTATAAGAGAACCCTACTTAGGGCTTCATAAGTCGGATCCACGATCGTTCTTCATTGTCCGACAATGATAACTATCATTTTCTGCTCATTGTTTCTTTCCCACTGACTGTTGTGTTTAATAACAATTGTTAATATGTAGAGGAATCTCGATAGTGTAAAACAAATTCCATAGTTCAAATAGTAAGGGAGGGAACGCTTAAAAGTATTTTATGTGACTAAGAGTTGAGTACATTCCCTTTTAATTATCGTCAGCAAGCACAATCAACGCTCACAGTAATTTTTAAAGTTTAACTATTGTGTTGACTAGCAGAGTGCACCACCAAAACAAGAGACTGGGAATGTTGGAGGTCTGTTGCAGGCAACCTTCTTTGCGAAGAGGGCACGCACTTGATGATGATGATTGTGTTGACACTCATTTTTAATGTGTAACTATTGTGTAACTATTCTACCCCTGACGCTGAAAGGCAGTAAAGGGTTTAGCGAATAGATAGATAGAGCTATTGCATTGCCATTGTTTTGGAAATTAGATGTTTGTTGAAAGCCATGTCACCAGAAGGGTTCGACTGAGAAATGAAGATATCAGAAAATAAATAAATATCACATCAAGTCAAGACTGCATCGAGAGACCAAACTAAACAGTTTGGTCACCTCATGGAAATGGAACAAACGCAATCGGCATTCGAGCATGCAATAGCAGAAGATTGGATTACAAGACATGAGGAACACCAAGAACTAGATGGGTGGTGACAATCAAATAAACTTCAAAGAGATACGTTGCTGACCATGGCCAATGCGACCCAAATGCACAAAGACAAACATCTCTACCCCCCCCCCCCCCGCCACCTCATATGACGATTAACGGCAAAAGTAGCGACATATAGAACTCTTGTGGTGATGTACGAACCATTTACACACGGACATGAGTCACATTCGGTTATATCAGAATTTATGTCCATAAAAATAATAGATGTGGCAGTTCAAGTATTTCTGTCACCATGGCCTAGAAGTATTACAATCACAATTTGAAGACTTGTACAAATGGCACAGTGGAATTGAAGACGTGAACAAATGACACAGTGGAATTGAAGACTTGTACAAATGACACAGTGAAATTGAAGACTTGTCAAATGACACAGTGAAATTGAAGACTTGTCAAATGACACAGTGAAATTGAAGACTTGTCAAATGACACAGTGAAATTGAAGACTTGTCAAATGACACAGTGAAATTGAAGACTTGAACAAATGACACAGTGGAATTGAAGACTTGTACAAATGACAGGGAAATTGAAGACTTGTCAAATGACACAGTGAAATTGAAGACTTGTCAAATGACACAGTGAAATTGAAGACTTGTCAAATGACACAGTGAAATTGAAGACTTGAACAAATGATACAGTGGAATTGAAGACTTGTACAAATGGCAGGGAAATTGAAGACTTGTCAAATGACACAGTGAAATTGAAGACTTGTCAAATGACACAGTGAAATTGAAGACTTGTCAAATGACACAGTGAAATTGAAGACTTGTACAAATGACAGGGAAATTGAAGACTTGTCAAATGACACAGTGAAATTGAAGACTTGTACAAATGACAGGGAAATTGAAGACTTGTCAAATGACACAGTGAAATTGAAGACTTGTCAAATGACACAGTGAAATTGAAGACTTGTCAAATGACACAGTGAAATTGAAGACTTGTACAAATGGCACAGTGGAATTGAAGACGTGAACAAATGACACAGTGGAATTGAAGACTTGTACAAATGACAGGGAAATTGAAGACTTGTCAAATGACACAGTGAAATTGAAGACTTGTCAAATGACACAGTGAAATTGAAGAATTGTCAAATGACACAGTGAAATTGAAGACTTGAACAAATGACACAGTGGAATTGAAGACTTGTACAAATGACAGGGAAATTGAAGACTTGTCAAATGACACAGTGAAATTGAAGACTTGTACAAATGACAGGGAAATTGAAGACTTGTCAAATGACACAGTGAAATTGAAGACTTGTACAAATGACAGGGAAATTGAAGACATCGTGTAATTAGATAGAAAATACGACTTCAAAAGAAATGTTGCTTCCAACTATCTATTCAACAATGAGCATCACTATATAGGACTATTCTACGCCAATCTATTAGCACACATATCATGTATTCTAACTATTAGCACACATATCATGTATTCTAACTATTAGCACACATATCATGTATTCTAACTATTAGCACACATATCATGTATTCTAACTATTAGCACACATATCATGTATTCTAACTATTAGCACACATATCATGTATTCTAACTATTAGCACACGTATCATGTATTCTAACTATTAGCACACATATCATGTATTCTAACTATTAGGACACATATCGTGTGTTCTACTATTAGCGCACATATTGTGTGTTCTAGCTATTAGAACACAAATCGTGTGTTCCAACTATTAGTAAGCAGACTATGGGTTCAATCTATTAGCGCACATACCAGGGGTTCCATCTATTAGTACACAGGATGTGGGTTCCAGTTACTAGCACACACAGACCGTGGGTTCCAACTATGATCACACATACCTTGGGTTCAAATACCGTACTTGATATATTTATTTAAATGTTAAAAATAAATAGATTTATGCATATTGTAAACAAAATGTTAGTTCTCTACACAATGTATTTTAGTTCTGGCTAATTTGAAAAGTACAACAAAAGTAACAGGTTATAATAACACTATATACACGTATAAACGGAACGTACAACAAAAGTAATAGGTTATAATAACACTATATACATGTATAAATGAAACAAAGAACAAAAGTAATAGCTTATAGTAACAGTATAAATGGAAAGTACAACAAAAGTAACAGGTTATTATAACACCATTCATCCATAAATGTAACGTGTAACAAAAGTAATAGGTAATAATAACATTATACATGTAGAAATGGAATGTACAACATAAGTAACAACTTATAATAATACTGTACGAGTAGAAATAGAATGTACAAGAACGGTAGCAGGCTATAATATATTCCTATCTATCTATCTATACGCTGTGTCCCTTGTTTGCCTTGCAGCGTCAGGGGGTAATATATTATTATGTATAAATGGAATGCACAACAAAAGTAACAGGTTATGTCATATATCAAGTAACATATTATATCCAGAATGTTGTCTTCGTCGTGGATACTTTGAACGCCTCTCTGTTCCATCAAGCAGGCCAGCATTGGCCAGATACATGTGCATGCATTCTTCGATGTCGCTGGTCCATCATCTTCTTGGGCCTCCTCTTCTTCTCTTGCCTTACACTCTGCCCTCCTTAATCAGCCTTTATATACCATTTTGTAGCATCAAGTGTCAAAATACTGAAACTTCTTCTTATGACAGTATTTAGAAGTCATCCTTCACTAATTGTCCCACTAGTCAAACCGGTATACATGCTTGAGGACTAGCCGAGTCCTACTTGCCCTACTGGTATATATGCCTGGAAACTAGCCGACTCCTACTAATCCAATGACAACACTTCACATCACATATACATTATACACAAGAAATGTACGAACAATTTAGATTCATGACTACTAAATAACACGACATATAATGGACAAAAATACTAACACAGCATTACAAACACAAAGACACGTGCCTATACCCACTACGCAACATATCAACATACACACAACCACATCTGTTGCCATCTCCTAGATTTTGAAATCAATTTCTCAAACACAACTCTTAATGTTGCAAAGATTAAAACGACTCGGCCGTGCAAGTTTACACCACAAATCGAAGGTCTCGTCTTTTTTGTGAATATCTCAACGTAACAGCACACGTTGATTTGTGTACCGGCTTTTAGATGTAAACTCTCCACGGTATTCGTTTCTAGGTGACCACGTGTCCTTATATCAGTGTGGCTTGAAGATCTGTTCTGCCGGTTCCTGGCTATTTGAGACAACTATCCTCTCAAGGTAAGTTTTGTTAGAATCTATCGTAAGTGTCTATGATTCATTTGGATTATCAAAAAGGTATGCGGAGAGCAGAAAAGTAGTTACAACACGAGTTATAAGGAGATAAAGTGTGGGCGTGTTTACCTGGACAATCAAATAAACAGTTAGTCACCTCATTTTATGAGGACGATTGATATGGGGGTGGGGGTGTAACCGAATTGAGAAGAGTGTTCATATTTTTAACCTATTTCTTATAATAAAATGCTTGAAGCCTCATTTCACCTCGCCTTATATACGGTAAAATTTGGTACAGGCACTGTACCACACTGCCACAGATCGGTAATAATGCATGGTTAAATTCAGATTTGTTGGATGCTCAAATAGATAAATGGTGGGAGCTGAGGCGGTTTAACCCCGCTCTACCTGAGAACAGAAACATGTCAACTACCACTACACGTTTTAAAAATATCACAACCTTCCACCGTTCATCTCATAATAAACTGCAGACAAAATAGTGGGTTTTCTAAAAACAAGGAAATCCCCTCAATTTGCATGGACAACACGTTGCCTGGACAACACTGGGCTAACTAGCAGAAGTTGGATAGCTCACAAGACAACACTATATCGGAATTTCATGTACTATGCAGTTTGTATTTAGTGGAATTCTGTAATGCAAATTTCAATATTTGCTTATTGAAACCCATTACCCGAATTTAAGGCATGACTACAACGGATGTGCTTGGCCTTGGATATCCGGGCCACATACTGAATTGAGCCAACCAACGTGCAAATAACACAGTTCTACCGTGGAACTAACAGTACAACTTACTTCAGAGACCGAACGCAGAAGAAGAAGAAATATTTGTTAACAAAATGTCGCGCGCTGAATAAACAAAATCTTCCAGAAAATAAAGGAATGGCTATAAAAAGATAACAACAAATATGAAATGGCTTCAAGAAAATATATTGTTATCTATAGTGTCTAGAACAGAGTTTCCTAAACTTCTTACTGTCGCAGACCCCATATAAATATTGCCTTCTGCCATACCGAACCACCAAACTATTTGTCAATTTATTTGTCTATAGTAAATGGAAAGATTCATAATATTTCGTCAAGGCTTCATTGCCTATATGAGAGTATCCAGGGGACCCAGTCACTGACCATATGAGAGGGTCCAGTAAATCCAGAGAGTTCGCGTATCACGGTTTAAGAACCGCTGATCTAGGATTTCCGCTATAGATTGGCCACTGTTGACATGGCAGATGTTATCAAAGGTCAAACCCTTAGATACCGGGAATTGGATTTGTAGGGTTTAGACCCTCCCTTCCTCTCAGCAAAATTATATAATGACTATTTCTACTTTAAAAAAAAGGAAAACAAGAACACTAGGGTAACGCTCCTTCCTCTCATTTTTAACAATTTTACTGTTTACCGTAAAGTTCATAATAAAAACTTCCCAAAAGCAATTGGAAATATTTTTAAACGCCCCTATCCCCCTCTAGCAAGTGCGAGTATACGGCCATGTTCAATATCAATAATACGCTGTGTTACTACATTGTTGAACTATGATATGAATCACAGATATGGTGCTGATAGAAGTTGAGATAGTTGTATGATCCGGTGGAGAGGACTAGTTCTACATTAGATTTCTCTTGTTTGCAAAAAACTGAATTTATATTGCAATCAGAGAAAACAGCAGGGTTCTAAGGGATCGATTTGACACACTTGTTGAAGTAATGGAATTGCATGTCAAACTCAAATGGAAGGTTGAATCACCTCAAACATTCTAAGATTGGTGACGAGGAAGAGAGTTGAATGAACACAGCAGGAACAATACTTTTCGTAAGTGTGTACTCTTGATAACACAGCAGTCCAGTCGATACTATTCTTAATCATATTTTCTGTATCATTATCTATGTAGTGGTTAAGCTGTCTGTCTGCTTTGTTGTTAGGTAGGTAGTTGTCTGCCTTGTTTTATATATATATATATATATATATATATATATATATATATACATAAAATTATTACGTAACACAAATACTTTCGTGTATTGAAGTCAAGTTGTATCCGAGATATATGTTCTAACATCAGTAAATATTATGAAACTTTTTATTACAATATAATAAGCATGTAGAATACAAGTAGATGCCATCACATGTTTCATTATTTTCCTTCTCTATGTTTGTAAAATTTTATGTTCATCATTTAATAATTGAAATATTTGTTTATTTAGAATTGAAGTTAAGGTTAGTTATGTAAAAAACAAACAAACTCTAACCCAATCCTAAAATAAATTAATATTTAAATGATTAAATGATGAACTTGAAACGTACAAACATAGACAAGGGAAGTAACTCGATTTTGTGGTGGCGTCTACTTGTGCTGTACCTAAAGACAATAAAATAATAAACAGTATATCTTTTAGCGATGTACCAATCTTTCAACCACGAACATGAGTCAATGTGGTAATGGCAGAACTTTTCACCATTAGAAATAATATAAATTATGGTTTTATAAAGCATAACTTCGGAGTTGTAATGTAACATTTAAAAACTTATATAATGATCTATATTATGAGAATAAACCCAAAACACAATGCCAATAAGAGCATATAACAAAAGTGTATCCGGACATAAAGCCAAAGGTAGACCAAGAAAACGGTGAATAGAAAACATCAAGATAATCTTGAACATCAATAAGAAAGCCACAAACACCAACACAAGATGACTATCATATTATGAACAGACCAGAACAAGTTATAATTCTACGTCTCAGAACAGGACACAACCGACTCCGCAGTCACATGTATACAAAGTTCAAGATTGGCAACACAGCCATGTGTACATGTGGACAGGGAGCACAGAGTGTCAAACATATACTTCAAGAGTGTTCTGAACATGAAACGCTGAGGCAGACATATTGACCAGAGGAAACAACACTGGAATCAAAACTCTATGGGACACTGTATGAACTACAAAAGACAGTGAGTTTTATTAAGGAGACAGAATTACAGATATAGACATGTTTCAAGTGAACGAAAGAAGAAGAAGAAGATCTTGAACAAACATGAACTTACTGCAACCAAGATGACACATCTGGTCTGGGAACGACAACTGAAGCTCCCACTCTTACACTTAGCGGAAAGTGTGGATACAATCAACCATCATTCACCTGATGAAAAACAGTAGACAATAATGAACCAACATATACTATTTTATACAATCACAACATAATTTGTTAAACCTTCGATCCACAGAAGATGCATGCTCCCTTGAATTGTCATCCGAAGGAGACGATCAACATACAGTCACTCATGAAGTACGGGATCACCATCTTACTAACAATGTATCTAGCCTGTTACAATGTTATAGAGGCTAGAATGAACTATATCAAAGATCAATCAATGGACGCAGTGTTTCCAGGCCCTGTGTACAAACAGTCTGAAAATATGCCTGATGGACATATGCGACCATTAGGTAATGACCATATCATTCTTGCCAGTGTTGTCTACATTTATATTTGCATTTATCAGGGAGTGGAGTCTTTATACGTGGGAGTTAACCCCAGCCCCAGGTAATATAACATCCTAATTAAGTGATAGTAGCTAAAATATTAAAGGGTTAAATAGCAATTTTACGTGAAAAATAATCGACGCTTCGACCAAATGACATTATTAATATAGGGATAAACAAACACAGAATGGAACTATCAAATGAAACGGAGAAGAGGAGGCTAAATGTCATCCATGTGGTAACTGACAGGCAAGGAATACAATAAAATAAAGACGAGGAGAGGTGAGACATCAGAATGATTACATGTAGAGTAAGTACAGTATACAAGAAAATGCAACATATAAAGCTCATTATAAATAATGATAATAAAATAAACATTCTTTGCGGAATCTGATCAGTACTGTCTAGTACCTTATGCATGAGAGGCTGGAGGAACGAAAACAAAGACAAAAGATGACATGTAACAAAATTAGGATCCGCGGTAATAACAAATGGACAAATACGTACATAGGCAATAAAAAGTAAGGAGGTGTACGAGAGGTGTACACATGGTAGTGAAGAGATAGAAGTATTAAAATAATTTATTGTGGATGTTAATTTAAACTGGTTCCAATGGACCCGTGGTATGCATGAGGCGTTTCTACATCATGAAGGGACTTCAATGGTGCGATGCGCATGTCTGTGACCTAGATGAAAGGAGCATTATTGTGGCTAGTATCTTTGAAACGGGTCGCTACCGGTGTCATGTCGCGAAGAATGTCTTCACCGCTGATTTTCATTAGTAAACATTGTCCCAATGCTACATTCTCTGGTGAACTATTGATAAAATCATATGATATATACAATGCTACATTCTCTGGCGAACTATTGATAAAATCATATGATATATACAATGCTACATTCTCTGGCGAACTATTGATAAAATCATATGATATATACAATGCTACATTCATTATCTTGTGAATTACTGATAAGAGCTTGTGATATATACAGTGCTACATTCTCTGGCGAACTATTGATAAAATCCTATGATATATACAATGCTACATTCTCCGGTGTATCACTGATAAGAGCCTGTGATATATACAATGCTATGTTACGTAATATGCAGATTTCTTTGTTTACTGTTCATTCGAAAATTTGAAACTGTCATATTCTGTATCTGAACCTAGGGATACCAGTGTTCTACCACTCGGCCACTTACTGATTATTGTCTTCTATTATTCGGTTCATCTATTATGTCACCGTAGTGGACCGGCAACCATTAGTTATATATAGTACTAGTTGCTATATGTTGTAACCTCTGAAACACGTAGCACGCTCAATTGTACTTGACCTTTACAGGGGTGTTAAGTTAGGATCACGGGAAAAAAAAGCCAAAAGAAGACCATTGTTTCATGCTCCTATTGCGTAGCAAACATTGGAAAAATTATCTATTTCACAATTGTATATTATCCAACAGTGATGTATATAAAAGCTACCTTTAGTTTCTCTTAAGGTTGGCAGAGAAGACCCGACGCTCCAATAGCGGAACAATCACGAATGCCTGATACACGTGAGTTCTACACAAAATTCGTCAGCACGGAGACACCTGTAGTATTTAGGCGTGTAATTACTCAAGCACCAGCGTTTATCAAGTGGGCAGAGGATGACTATTTGAACGAGAAGTAAGTTACTATATCAACATGTTATAAAGTTTAGATTAGTCTTTCCCAACTGATCAATTTCATTGTTCAAGGGGGGGGGGGGGGTGCGGAGGCAATTCAAACAAGTTGTAATTAGGCTTCATTAAGGAATAATTCAATTTTTTAATATACAAAATATGTATACGTTACATGGGGGGGGGGGGGGTGGGAATTAGAATATACGTTACATGTATACGAGATGGGAAATTAGAATTCTAGAAATAATTAGGTGGGGCATGGTGAAAAAAGGTTGGGAATCACTGGTTTAGATACTGTTGTATGAGCGCCATTTTGTACACACGAGAGGATATGCGCCTAGAATTTAATTTTAAAAAACATATTAGTATAGATTGACGTCATTGTGACGTGTTGGAGACTCATCATTATCATGTGTCGTCTCCACATCGAAGGTAGTTTGCAAAGGATCTCCAAAATTCGTTATGTCTTGCTTTGGTGGTGTACTCTGCTAAACTGCCTACACAGGAAACTAATAATACGAAGAGAATGACCACATGGTCGCAAGTTAATATATGTTAGGCCTATTACATGATAGCATCTTCTCTCTGGCATAGGTGCATCTACACCGGCGAGTTTCATTTGAACACTTCTTGTACACAATCGGCGTCTGTTTTAAATTTTATGTCGTTTAAATATATAAATCCAGATATCGTGTTTTAGACATAACTAACAATGTAAAAATACAATTCGGAGAAAACAGTGAAAATGGACAAATGGTACCAAAAAGGTTCTGTCCCAGGAGAAGGGCCTACAATCTTAGTGGGATATGAGACGATGAATACGAAAAAAATGGAGAATAAAATTGTGTTCTTGGTTATTAAAATTATTTCCTGGCGTTAAATACAAAACACAAGCCCTGTGTTTATTGCTTATCTCTCCAGATCAATCTATTGATTGTTTTTTTTTAAATATCGCAGTTCCAGGTAGTCCTTTTATCAGCGTATTAGGTTAATATCATAGTATGTCTACTTTGTATATCTTTGCATCTGATGACACTTCTTGCAACGATACAGAAAGATACTTAGAGTATCATGAAAGGAAAAAAATAGAAACTCAAATATTATAAACACATTGAAGATTCCAGAGTGTTGGTCACTAAACACAATAACAAAAAGAAAACTACACCTGTTTGGTCATATAAAGAGACACAACTGTTTAGAAAGACAAATATTGGAGGGCAGAGCACCTGGGTGGAGGAGAAAGGGCAGGGCAAGAAGATGATGGACTGACGGCATTAACGATAACATCAATACATCGTTGGAAAATTCAAGCCGCATCGCTCAAGACAGAGAGGGGTTCAGAGAGTTCATCGGGAAGACAACTTTGTGGAAAGAATACTTCATATGACACACACTGGCATCTCCATTGAGAGGACTGTGTGGATCCTCAGGGATCCCCAACGACAGTTTAAAAACCGCTGATCTACTCTGACTCTACTCTACGTCCCTATTCGTCTCTTTGTTTCAGATACGGAGATGTGAATGTTACAGTTCGTGTAAAGTTGGCCAGAAAACAAAGTAGAATATTATCTGAAGACAGAGTGATGAACTTGACGAAGTTTCTCTTTGACTATATGTACGACGAGATGTATATAGACAGTGTCTTGTCTAGAGAAATGATGTCAGAGTTGCCAGTAAGTATTATATGTACCATGAAATGTATATAGACAGTGTCTTGTCAAGAGAAATGATGTCAGAGTTGTCAGTAAGTATTTTATGTACGACGAAGATGTATGTAGACAGTGTCTTGTCTAGAGAAATGATGTCAGAGTTGCCAGTAAGTATTATATGTACGACGAAGATGTATGTAGACAGTGTCTTGTCTAGAGAAATGATGTCAGAGTTGCCAGTAAGTATTATATGTACGACGAGATGTATATAGACAATGCCTTGTCAAGAGAAATGATGTTAGATTCCTTAAAAAAAAGATATGGGAGCATTGGATCGAGGATACTTCGATGCTTGTAGTACCAAATGTTCGTTGATGTTGTAATAGTCCTTGTCGCGATTGGTCCTTTCTCGGTGACTTGAGTACACAGGCTGAATGTCTTGACGAGATGACATCTTTTTTTTGGGGGGATGCTGTTGGTCAAGTACGCAAAACCTGTTTATTTGAGTTGCAAGGAGATTCCGTGCGGATAGAACGGACATGGTTAAATTCCCGTAAGCCTTAAATATAATTAAAGGCATAGTTACTGGTAACAGGGGTTAGAGGCTGTCAATAAGCAACGTCTGAAATTTTTGGCACTCCCCGCCACTTCAAGCAACATCAAGAATTTAGTGACCATGCTATACCCCTCTTTAATTATGTCCAAATAAACACCTCTCCGAAAGTTTTTACAGAAAAATTGCCATAAAATATATGTTATGTTTCACCTTCTTTTTTTTACTTCAACTTTTGTCAATACCCCCACCCCCCCCATGTCTATCTATCTATTGTCTTCTCTACAAAAGCTGTTAAACGGCGTGGGGTTTTTCTGTCTTTGGCCAACTTTGATGCGCTTGCCATGGTCAGGCTGTGATTATTAACAATCTCTCTGACTGAATCTTCCTATCTTGTTCTTGGTCTTCCTCTTGCTATGTAGACGTTCTTTCCCATTTTCATTGACTCAAAACTTTTCAGATTCTCACCCCCACCCCCCCCCCCCCAATTATTGATGTAGTTAATGGACATCCCTTAATGACCACCCAATACGACGATGGATAAGAGACGTCTCATATAGTTTAAATACGACCATGGTCTCCATATCTCAAATCTCCCAGAATCGTGTATTCATTTGTTAAAAGTGTAGTGATTTTCTAGGCAATATAAATGTTGTCAGTAGTTTGCCATTGCTTTCGGAAAAATCTGGATGCACAATTAACTGTAAAGTTGAGAACATTCATAAAGATGATTACCATCAGGAAACAATATGTCACTTCAAGAAGTAGATAAAATATGTGACTTCAAGAAGTAGATAAAATATGTGACTTCAAGAAGTAGATAAAATATGTGAGCTCAAGAAGTAGATAAAATATGTTACTTCAAGAAGTAGATAAAATATGTTACTTCAAGAAGTAGATAAAATATGTGACTTCAAGAAGTAGATAATATATGTCACTTCAAGAAGTAGATAAAATATGTTACTTCAAGAAGTAGATAATATATGTGACTTCAAGAAGTAGATAAAATATGTCACTTCAAGAAGTAGATAAAATATGTTACTTCAAGAAGTAGATAAAATATGTGACTTCAAGAAGTAGATAATATATGTCACTTCAAGAAGTAGATAAAATATGTGACTTCAAGAAGTAGATAGAATATGTGACTTCAAGAAGTAGATAAAATATGTGACTTCAAGAAGTAGATAAAATATGTCACTTCAAGAAGTAGATAAAATATGTCACTTCAAGAAGTAGATAAAATATGTCACTTCAAGAAGTAGATAAAATATGTCACTTCAAGAAGTAGATAAAATATGTCACTTCAAGAAGTAGATAAAATATGTGACTTCAAGAAGTAGATAAAATATGTCACTTCAAGAAGTAGATAAAATATGTCACTTCAAGAAGTAGATAAAATATGTCACTTCAAGAAGTAGATAAAATATGTCACTTCAAGAAGTAGATAAAATATGTCACTTCAAGAAGTAGATAAAATATGTCACTTCAAGAAATAGATAAAATATGTGACTTCAAGAAGTAGATAAAATATGTCACTTCAAGAAGTAGATAAAATATGTCACTTCAAGAAGTAGATAAAATATGTGACTTCAAGAAGTATATAAAATATTTGTCACTTCAAGAAGTAGATATAATATGTCACTTCAAGAAGTAGATAAAATATGTGACTTCAAGAAGTAGATAAAATATGTCACTTCAAGAAGTAGATAAAATATGTCACTTCAAGAAGTAGATAAAATATGTTACTTCAAGAAGTAGATAAAATATGTCACTTCAAGAAGTAGATAAAATATGTGACTTCAAGAAGTAGATAAAATATGTCACTTCAAGAAGTAGATAAAATATGTCACTTCAAGATGTAGATAAAATGTGTGACTTCAAGAAGTAGATAAAATATGTGACTTCAAGAAGTAGATAAAATATGTCACTTCAAGAAGTAGATAAAATATGTCACTTCAAGAAGTAGATAGAATATGTCACTTCAAGATGTAGATAAAATTGCCATATTGACACATTTATGGATCAACATTTAAATGTAACCATTTTTAAAGAAATTTATATTTTGGTAATTTGTTTCACCAAGTTTGAAATGTTTACACATTTTCTTATTTACATTAACCAATAAAAAAAAAAAAAAAAAAAAGTCTGGTCTCACCAGCAACTAAAGTTGTTGGTAGCGGTGGTTTCTCTGGTAACTTTTGTAAAATCATAGCTAAGACACATGATTAATCTTAATAGAGTAGACACCGTTATTAGAATTTACACTTTTCTTTGTACTAGTAATGTCTATAAGCAGGAAATCCAATGAAATCAATATAAAAATAAATGATCAATTACTGAAACAATTTCAGATATTTAAATATCTAGGGAGCACTTTTGTTTTACAGCTGATTATTGAATGGATAGAGAGCTCGAGACAAGAGTTCAAAAGGCCAACTATGTAGAGGCAAAGCAGGCAGTAGAGGCAGAAGCCGACCAACACGTCTTTGGACAAGAGATATTCAGAAATGCATACACATGTCGCAAGAGGAAGCAGGACAACTTGCCAAAGACCGCTGGGATTTCAGGAGACAAAATATAATATACATGATTTATATTATAGATTCATAAGGAAGATTAAGGTCTGGAAAGAATATGTCACATGACATAGCTACGTAAATTATGAACTTACACCAATTTTGAAACACACATCTATCCCGAAGAAAACCAAAAGGCAAATTATAAATTAAATATTCTTCCCAACATTATGTTTTCACTGTTAGTGTCAGTTTCATGGACAATAACAAAAGAACAAGAGATAAAACTTACTACGTGTGAAATGAGATATCTAAGAAAAGCAGCAAACAGAACATGAAGAGATCATGTGAGAAAGAAGTAGATTGAAATGGTTCGGCCACCTAATGAGAATTAACCCATATTGGGCAGCAAAAGCATACAATATGAAAATGGAAGCAGCAAAGATTCAGAGGAAAATCAAGAAGAAAGTGGATTGGAGAAGTTACCAACATTCTGACACGCCACAGTACTACTGCATATCAAGCGACCAAACGTGAAATAGCTCGAAAATCGATTGTCATTCAATCCTGTGGCTCCTCACAGCATAAAAGAGAAAAGACAATAGATAGATAAACATGTACTACACTGAATACAAGCTTGCTTTATTATGTTGTCCGTTGCTTTATTACCTAGAGTATGCGTTTAACCTAAAGAGTTTCAAATATGTGGTAACCCTGGTCTAGTAGCCATAACGATAGAAAGACAGAACGAACTATGTGGCAACCCTGGTCTAGTAGCCCTAACGATAGAGAGACAGAAAGAACTATGTGGTAACCCTGGTCTAGTGGCCCTAACGACAGGCAAAAAGAGCGAACTTTGTGGCAACCCTTGTCTAATATCCCTAACGACAGACAAAAAGAACGATCTATGTGGCAACCCTGGAGTAGCCCTAACGATAGACAGACAGAACGTGACAACGAGTTGTTCGGTGGTATCGATTTGCCCACTAGTAATCGGTTTTTGTGTGTTGATGCTCACTCGTTCTATTTCTACGATAAAAAGATATGCGCGACAGAGCGTATGTATATAGTATTTCTAACGATTATTTTAATTTTTCTATCACCCCCTCCACCCAAATCCTAGATAAAGAAGCGGGGACTGTAGTGTTCAAAGCCCTCTTCCCTTAGGAAAAAAAGGACATGACAATTAGCACTATGAATCAAGGAAAATGGATGCTAAACACCCCCCTCCCCGACAGCCCCCCCCCCTCAATTTCCCCAAATAAGATCATAATATCACAATGCGAACAAAAGACTACAATAAAACAAGACGATTATCCTTTTTTTATATTAAATATCTCCCACCTTGTAACAAAGTAGTATTTATGGTCCTCCCTCCCTCGTAGATAATTAAGATGCCAATTGCGTAAAGTTTAAAATGTTGGATATTTTGGGGACCAATTTTTCTATCCAGTGAAGATCATGTGATCTATCAGACCAACCACCAAGAGACAGCGAACCTCTTGTACATAACATATATAGTGAGGTTTTCTTGCTGTGAAAGCCACGCAGTATTTCATCTACTCGTGTGAAAGCCACAAAGTATTTCATCTACTCGAGTGAAAGCCACAAAGTATTTCATCTACTCTTGTGAAAGCCACGCAGTAGTTCATCTACTCTTGTGAAAGCCACAAAATATTTCATCTACTTTTGTAAAAGCCACAAAGTATTTCATCTACTCTTGTGAAAGCCACAAAGTATTTCATCTACTCTTGTGAAAGCCACAAAGTATTTCATCTACTCTTGTGAAAGCCACAAAGTATTTCATCTACTTTTGTGAAAGCCACAAAGTATTTCATATATTCGTCACTTCATTTATCTATCTATCTATTTATCTCTATATCTCTCTATCTATGATTCAATCAATCAATAAATAATTCTACATATTTGTATGTATGTCTGTCATCTATGTATCAATCAATCAATTAAAATCTATCTATCTATCTATCTATCTATCTATCTATCTATCTATCTATCTATCTATCTATCTATCTATCTATCTATCTATCTATCTATCTATCTATCTACCTACCTACCTACCTACCTACCTACCTACCTACCTACCTACCTACCTACCTACCTACCTACCTACCTCTCTCTCTCTCTCTCTCTCTCTCTCTCTCTCTATCTATCTATCTATCTATCTATCTATCTATCGATCGATCGATCGATCTATCTATCTATCTATCTATCTATCTATCTATCTATCTATCTATCTATCTATCTATCTATCTATCTATCTATCGATCGATCGATCGATCGATCTATCTATCTATCTATCTATCTATCTATCTATCTATCTATCTATCTATCTATCTATCTATCTATCTATCTATCTATCTATCTATCTATCTATCTATCTATCTATCTATCTATCTATCTATCTATCTATCTATCTATCTATCTATCTATCTATCTATCTATCTATCTATCTATCTATCTATCTATCTATCTATCTATCTATCTATCTATCTATCTATCTATCTATCTATCTATCTATCTATCTATCTATCTATCTATCTATCTATCTATCTATCTATCTATCTATCTATCTATCTATCTATCTATCTATCTATCTATCTATCTATCTATCTATCTATCTATCTATCTATCTATCTATCTATCTATCTATCTATCTATCTATCTATCTATCTATCTATCTATCTATCTATCTATCTATCTATCTATCTATCTATCTATCTATCTATCTATCTATCTATCTATCTATCTATCTATCTATCTATCTATCTATCTATCTATCTATCTATCTATCTATCTATCTATCTATCTATCTATCTGTTTGTCCTTGGGACTATCTATCCATTATTTATTATTAATTCGCGTCTACCTTTATCTGTATCTGTCTATAAGTATATTTGATTGCCTGACCCGTTCATGTCTGCTATTTCTGTCTCTTATATTTCTGTCCATTTCTGTCTGTCTACACTTGTGTCTATCTATGTGTCAAAAACGATTTCTATCTTTCTATATGTCAGTCTGTCTTCTTTATTGCTATATATCAGTTTATTTTCTATCGTCTATATTTATGAGTGTATATGAATATGTCCATGTGTATTATGGTGTTCGTTGGAGCTTCTTTTCTGTGAGTGTTCACTTTTTTGTGTATAAAACTGATGTTAGTTGCATATATAACATTTATGTTATTTGCATATATAAATTTATGTTAGCTGTATATATAAAACTGATGTTAATTACAGATATAATATTTATTTTATTTGCATATATAAAATATTTGTTAGTTGCATATATAAAATTTATGTCAGTTGTATATATAAAACTGATATTAGTTGCATATATATAACATTTATGTTATTTGCATATATAAATTTATGTTAGTTGCATATATATCATTTATGTTATTTGCATATATAAATTTTTTAGTTGCATATATAAAACTGATGTTAATTACAGATATAATATTTACTTTATTTGCATATATAAAATATTTGTTAGTTGCATATATAAAATTTATGTCAGTTGCATATATAAAACTGATGTTAGTTGCATATATAAAATATTTGTTAGTTGCATATATAAAATATTTGTTAGTTGCATATATAAAATTGATGTTAGTTGCATATATAAAATTGATGTTAGTTGCATATATAAAATATTTGTTAGTTGCATATATAAAATATTTGTTAGTTGCATATATAAAATTGATGTTAGTTGCATATATAAAATTGATGTTAGTTGCATATATAAAATTGATGTTAGTTGCATATATAAAATTGATGTGAGTTGCATATATAAAATTGATGTTAGTTGCATATATAAAATTGATGTTAGTTGCATATATAAAATTGATGTTAGTTGCATATATAAAATTGATGTTAGTTGCATATATAAAATATTTGTTAGTTGCATATATAAAATTGATGTTAGTTGCATATATAAAATTGATGTTAGTTGCATATATAAAATTGATGTTAGTTGCATATATTCGCGTCCAAACGATCTATAGATTCAGTAGATACTCTATAAATTAATGATTGTTTCGCACGTCAGTTACCGCTGTGTGTCCGATGTGGGACGATAAGTGAAAACTTGGTAGCTGCTCGATTGTTGATGTCGAGTGGGCCGACCTCCAGTCGAATACAAAGTCACGATGAACATCATTTCCAGTGTGTTATGTTTGGTCGTAGAGACTTCATCCTAATTGAGGCGGTGCATAAGAAGACGCTACCCTTCATGTATGACGTAAGTACTGATTTATTCATAACATTGGCATAACTAAGTTAGAAGTTGTTGACCATTAATGGCGATAACGTTAGAAGTTGTTGACCAGTAATAGCGACTATGTTCGAAGTTGTTGACCAGTAATGGGGACTAAGTTAGAAGTTGTTGACCAGCAATGGGGACTAAGTTAGAAGTTGTTGACCAGCAATGGGGACTAAGTTAGAAGTTGTTGACCAGTACTGGCGATTAAGTTAGAAGTTGTTGACCAGTACTGGCGATTAAGTTAGAAGTTGTTGACCAGTAATGGGGACTAAGTTAGAAGTTGTTGACCAGTAATAGCGACTATGTTCGAAGTTGTTGACCAGTAATAGCGACAAAGTTAGAAGTTGTTGACCAGTAATGGCGATTAAGTTAGAAGTTGTTGACCAGTAATGGGGACTAAGTTAGAAGTTGTTGACCAGTAATAGCGACTATGTTCGAAGTTGTTGACCAGTAATAGCGACAAAGTTAGAAGTTGTTGACCAGTACTGGCGATTAAGTTATAAGTTGTTGACCAGTAATGGCGACAAAGTTATAAGTTGTTGACCAGTACTGGCGATTAAGTTAGAAGTTGTTGACCAGCAATGGGGACTAAGTTA
This sequence comes from Meghimatium bilineatum, assembly GCA_034231615.1. Taxonomy (NCBI): domain Eukaryota; kingdom Metazoa; phylum Mollusca; class Gastropoda; order Stylommatophora; family Philomycidae; genus Meghimatium; species Meghimatium bilineatum. The sequence goes on from CM067307.1 coordinate 22,565,247, forward strand.
GAAGTTGTTGACCAGTACTGGCGATTAAGTTAGAAGTTGTTGACCAGTAATGGCGACAAAGTTATAAGTTGTTGACCAGTACTGGCGATTAAGTTAGAAGTTGTTGACCATTAATGGCGACAAAGTTATAAGTTGTTGACCAGTACTGGCGATTAAGTTAGAAGTTGTTGACCAGTAATGGGGACTAAGTTAGAAGTTGTTGAACAGCAATGGGGACTAAGTTAGAAGTTGTTGAACAGCAATGGGGACTAAGTTAGAAGTTGTTGAACAGCAATGGGGACTAAGTTAGAAGTTGTTGAACAGCAATGGGGACTAAGTTAGAAGTTGTTGACCAGTACTGGCGATTAAGTTAGAAGTTGTTGACCAGTAATGGGGACTAAGTTAGAAGTTGTTGACCAGTAATGGGGACTAAGTTAGAATTTGTTGACCAGTAATGGGGACTAAGTTATAAGTTGTCGACAAGTAATGACGATTTTGAACACATATAACATCTTAATAGAATAATGTTTACATATTTTTACATTTGAGTTCGCCGCTATGTTTGCTGAAGTTAAATTGTGGCAAATGATATGAGCACTGCAATAGGACATGTGGTAGGCGTGGAGTGAGGAAGGTTTTAAAATGATACTCACGTGGGAAACGGGTAATGAAGTTTTACTGAACGATGACTAACACACTATAAATGTCGGATTCTTACGTGAAATAATACACATAACAAAAAATAGGATATGATCATACAAAAAACAATACACAGGACATAATCGAAGTATCGAACAAAAAGGCCTTTATCAAAATACGCAAATAACATAAAAAGACGACGAATAGAAATGACTACACATCAACAGGGAGGTTTTAGGGGTGTGGTTGACTGTCGAATCCCAAAGATGGTTACAGTAACTCAGAAGCCATGCTGAAATAGAATATATCATTTTAGAAACATTATGTGTGATTGATGGCTCTGTGGTTAGAACTCCGTTCTTAGACCCTTGAGGTCCCGGGTTTTTTTTCTTTCGGAGGTACAATCAAAATCCTTTCTGTAAACATGTCGCTGATGTGGCAAAGCGGCCTTTATTTTCACGTGGAAAGCATCCTTTCACTCCTCAGGTAAACATGCAGTGGAGAAAGTTTTTTTAATGTGTATTTAATTGTGTGCAATTATATATTTATCTATTTCCACTATTCTATCTAATATAATTGAATGCTTCTATTTATGTTTGCAGTATCCTAATTCATTGGGTGGTTACTCTGACATGGATGTAGATAGAGTTAATGCTTACGAATTCAAGAATGTCCTACGGATTCCGTGGACATGGTCAACGCTGTTTCCGGGAGATTGTGTATTTATTCCAGCCGGTATGTCCATACTACTTTATTGTATATCTTTGTATAACACTTTAGTGTAGGCGCAGGAGCTGCGGTTAAGTCACTCACTCGTCGTACATCAGACCTTGATTTCAAATTCACTCGTTGTTCGTGGCTTGAAATAACAATTACCCCGGTGGTACACATGACCACAGGAAAGTAGGGTACCGGGGTACATGATCTATTAAGGTTGAGGAATGGGAACCTTGCTACTAAGCAAGTGCTAAAGTTATGTTTGTCAGGTTTTAGTCATCCACTTACCAGGCAGCTTGACACTTATGTAGACGTGTAGATAAGCAGGTGGGTGTTAACCCCCCCTCCCCCAAGCAAATGTACATTACTTTTAGTACTAGGAAGAACAAAAGATTGATTTAAAAAAACCCCTCCCATGTCGATGTACACAAAAAGATCTTCAAGATTCCTGTCGAATAGAGAAACTTACAAATAATATCTGACGAATGATTTTTGTTAATATTTTTTCTTATATAAAACCCCCTTCTTCTTCTTCTTCTTCTTCGTTCGTTCTCAAACTCCTGCATATCAGCAGGATGTAATCCGGAGAACGGAATGCGTTGTGTCATGGTTTACAGCATTGCTGCGATATCTGCGCCTTTCGGCTTGACACATCCGACTTCAGTATGGCTTTGGGTCACTGACCCTATATGGGATGGGACAGCCAACTCCATCCCATAACCTCCTTAGTCGCTTTTTACGACATGCGTGGAAGGTAAACAGTGTTGCTATTCTTTGCTCCCCTTTCGGGCCCCGGCAACGCACGGGCGAAACCCCCTTCTGAAGGCAATCATTTCCACGCCCCTGTAGTTATCGAACAACCATGTGCCGTGACGCTGGTCCATAACTCAGATACACTTTACCGTACCTTGTTTGAAGCTATTGTAGAGTTCAAAGGTTCTCAATCTTTTTTTATTTTGCCCGTGCCCCTCTTTCAAACCAAACATGTTTCCAATACTTAAAGGAAAAAGAGAGAGAGAGAGAGCTCTTCAACTTGGTAGGTTGATCTGTTGCTGATCCAGCGGTCCATGGAATCGTGCTCTTTGGCACACTGTTATTGTGTAACATATGCTTTTGTTCGTAAGCTATTCCTTTGTTTCATAATTCTTTTGTTCCGTTGTTTTCTTTCTTTTATCTGGCCCTCGAATTAAAAGCATTTTCTACTAATATTTCAACTGTATTCGATTACATTTTCTACTATTTCAACTGTATTCGATTACATTTTCTACTAATATTTCAACTGTATTTGATATCATTTTCTACTAATACTTCATCTGTGTTTGCTTACACTTTCTACTAATAGAACTTTACCATGAGAAAAAAGACAGTGTTTATAAATATTATTTCATTGATTTTATTATCACGTGTTCTAATAATGCAGTTTACTATCAATTAAAAGACGTGAAACCTTATTGAAGACCTTACTTGAGGGTAAAGTCGAGGGGGTACGAGCAAGAGATAGGCAGAGATACAAGTGGGAGAGTAACATCACAAGTTTGACATGTTACAGTCTAGCCCAGTACACCACCAAAACCAGAGACAAGGGATGTTGGAGGTATGTTGCAGTCGACCTTCGTTGCGGAGGCGACACTTGATGATGCTGCTGACTTTTCAATGGTTCCCCACATGTACATTTTTTCGTCGAGTTCCCTAACCCCAAACATCAAATCAAGAAATCGTGATCTACTGGTAGGCCATACTGTCCCAGCGGAGAACAACTGTTTTATTGCGTTAAGTAATTATAGTAACATCAGGTCTAATGGAACCGCAGACTGTAATTGTACATTCATTGAAACCTGGTGTGTCGTAATCAGAGAAATACTAAAACATTCAGCAATCAAGTTTTACAATGTGAGGGCATGTAGTTGTGAGGGTATAGAGTTGTGAGGGCATAGAGTTGTGGGGGTGTAGAGTTGTGAAGGAATTGAGTTGTGGTAGGCAACCTTTTCTGGGTCGGTGAGCCGGATTGAGCAATTTTGTGTGTAGTATGTGGGTCAGAATAATTTTCTTGTAGTCTTTTGCATCTTCAATTATAGTTTTATGAGCTCTCAGTCAAGCACATATAGTACTATTTCTATCAGCATGGCGAACCACAACGGCACATTTGTCCAACCAGCCGTATTATACCCACGACTGGAACTGGCTGTTATTCCCACCACTGGCATGGACTGTATTATACCTATCACTGGCACAGGCCGTATTATACCTACTACTGGCACAGGCCGTATTATACCTACTACTGGCACAGGCCGTATTATACCTACCACTGGCGCGGGCCGTATTATATCCACCAATGGCATTGGCCGCATTAACTCCAGCACTGGCACGGACCGTAGTATGCCCATCACTGACATGGACCGTAGTATGCCCAACTCTTGTACATACTAATGTGTCATTTATTCCTGTTCGACGTAACCCTCAAATTTAACCAGCAGGATGTAGTCGGAATGTGTTGTTCTGAGATATATGCGCATTTCAGATGAACATATCTTATTTTAGTACAAAGATACTTTAGGTACCAAAGGTAGTCTTATCTCTGCTGATCTGGTTACATCTGATGTTATCTCTGCTGATCTGGTTACATCTGATGTTATCTCTGTTGATCTGGTTACATCTGATGTTATCTCTGTTGATCTGGTTACATCTGATGTTATCTCTGCTGATCTGGTTACATCTGATGTTATCTCTGCTGATCTGGTTACATCTGATGTTATCTCTGTTGATCTGGTTACATCTGATGTTATCTCTGTTGATCTGGTTACATCTGATGTTATCTCTGCTGATCTGGTTACATCTGATGTTATCTCTGCTGATCTGGTTACATCTGATGTTATCTCTGTTGATCTGGTTACATCTGATGTTATCTCTGTTGATCTGGTTACATCTGATGTTATCTCTGCTGATCTGGTTACATCTGATGTTATCTCTTCTGATCTGGTTACATCTGATGTTATCTCTGCTGATCTGGTTACATCTGATGTTATCTCTGCTGATCTGGTTACATCTGATGTTATCTCTGTTGATCTGGTTACATCTGATGTTATCTCTGCTGATCTGGTTACATCTGATGTTATCTCTGCTGATCTGGTTACATCTGATGTTATCTCTGCTGAGCTGGTTACATCTGATGTTATCTCTGCTGAGCTGGTTACATCTGATGTTATCTCTGCTGAGCTGGTTACATCTGATGTTATCTCTGCTGATCTGGCTACATCTGATGTTATCTCTGCTGAGCTGGTTACATCTGATGTTATCTCTGCTGATCTGGTTACATCTGATGTTATCTCTGCTGAGCTGGTTACATCTGATGTTATCTCTGTTGATCTGGTTACATCTGATGTTATCTCTGCTGATCTGGTTACATCTGATGTTATCTCTGTTGATCTGGTTACATCTGATGTTATCTCTGTTGATCTGGTTACATCTGATGTTATCTCTGCTGATCTGGTTACATCTGATGTTATCTCTGTTGATCTGGTTACATTTGATGTTATCTCTGTTGATCTGGTTACATCTGATGTTATCTCTGCTGATCTGGTTACATCTGATGTTATCTCTGTTGATCTGGTTACATCTGATGTTATCTCTGTTGATCTGGTTACATCTGATGTTATCTCTGCTGAGCTGGTTACATCTGATGTTATCTGGTTATCTCTGTTGTTACATCTGATGTTATCTCTGTTGATCTGGTTACATCTGATGTTATCTCTGCGGATCTGGTTACATCTGATGTTATCTCTGTTGATCTGGTTACATCTGATGTTATCTCTGCTGATCTGGTTACATCTGATGTTATCTCTGTTGATCTGGTTACATCTGATGTTATCTCTGCATAGCTGGTTACATCTGATGTTATCTCTGCTGAGCTGGTTACATCTGATGTTATCTCTGTTGATCTGGTTACATCTGATGTTATCTCTGCTGATCTGGTTACATCTGATGTTATCTCTGCTGATCTGGTTACATCTGATGTTATCTCTGCTCATCTGGTTACATCTGATGTTATCTCTGCTGATCTGGTTACATCTAATGTTATCTCTGTTGATCTGGTTACATCTGATGTTATCTCTGTTGATCTGGTTACATCTGATGTTATCTCTGTTGATCTGGTTACATCTGATGTTATCTCTGTTGATCTGGTTACATCTGATGTTATCTCTGCTCATCTGGTTACATCTGATGTTACCTCTGCTGATCTGGTTACATATGATGTTATCTCTGCTGATCTGGTTACATCTGATGTTATCTCTGTTGATCTGGTTACATCTGATGTTATCTTTGCTGATCTGGTTACATCTGATGTTATCTCTGCTGAGCTGGTTACATCTGATGTTATCTCTGCTCATCTGGTTACATCTGATGTTATCTCTGTTGATCTGGTTACATCTCATGTTATCTCTGCTGATCTGGTTACATCTGATGTTATCTCTGCTGAGCTGGTTACATCTGATGTTATCTCTGCTCATCTGGTTACATCTGATGTTATCTCTGTTGATCTGGTTACATCTGATGTTATCTCTGCTGATCTGGTTACATCTGATGTTACCTCTGCTGATCTGGTTACATCTGATGTTATCTCTGCTGATCTGGTTACATCTGATGTTATCTCTGCTGATCTGGTTACATCTGATGTTATCTCTGCTGAGCTGGTTACATCTGATGTTATCTCTGCTGATCTGGCTACATCTAATGTTATCACTGTTCTCATATATTTTAATTGGTGGATTGTTCTTAGTATTGTCATTAACTGTGATTTTGCATGCTGGTGGATATTGTTTCTTAGCAACATCGCCACATGACTTCTTTATATATCACATATACTGTATTTTTTATGTATATGCCACATATAATGTCTTTGTTTCTTGTATGCCACATATAATGTCTTTGTTTCTTGTATGCCACATATAATGTCTTTGTTTCTTGTATGCCACATATAATGGCTTTGTTTCTTGTATGCCACAAATGGCTTTCTTTTGTATATGCCACCAGTCTTACTTTTGTATGTGCCCCAATTCTTACTTTTCTATGTGCCACGAATCATACTTTTGTATATGTCACAATTCTTTGTATACGCCACAATTCTTACTTTGTATATGCCACAATTCTTACTTTGTATACGCCACAATTCTTACTTTGTATACGCCACAATTCTTACTTTGTATACGCCACAATTCTTACTTTGTATATGCCACAATTCTTACTTTTGTATACACCACGATTCTTACTTTTGTATATGCCACAATTCTTACTTTGTATACGCCACAATTCTTACTTTGTATACGCCACAATTCTTACTTTTGTATAAGCGACAATTCTTACTTTGTATACACCACAATTCTTACTTTTGTATATGCCACAATTCTTACTTTTGTATGTACACCAATTGTTACTTTTGTATGTGCCACAATATTACTTTTGTATGTACACCAATTCTTACTTTTGTATATGCCACAATTCTTACTTTTGTATGTACACCAATTGTTACTTTTGTATATGCCACAATTCTTACTTTTGTATGTACACGAATTCTTACTTTTGTATATGCCACATATAATGTCGTTATTTCATACTATGTCTTTTCTACTTTTCTGTCACTGTCTTATACTCACCTCTTATACTATTTTACCTACGAAGTCCGATGTGTCCGGTCAGTGTCGAAAACAAAACGACTAGACAACTCATATTCGTTCTCTGGACTACAGCCTACTGGAAATATCAAAAGCATTTGTTTTGCTACAAGAGAGATCAAGCGGGAGTTTGACATCGAAAACAAAAAAAAAGGACATAATCATCATCATATGCCGTCTCATCAAAAGTTGGATGCAATGGACCTTCAACATTCTTTGTCTCTAGTCTTGGTAGTGCAATCTGGTAGACTGAACCCTGTCCATCTTGTGATATTTCCCACCCACTTGTATATATGCCTACCTTTTGCTCACCTCTTCTAAATTCTACCTTGAAGTAATGTCCTCAACAAATTATCATGTCTTTTAATACATCCAAGGTATTTAATTTGTTTTATTTTTAATTTCCTTTAATAGTTCTTCCGGCTCTGTGGCAGTGGAGTACAGAGCGTGTCTGTGACGGCCAAGGTACTGAGTTCGATCTCGCGACAAACAATTGTGCATCCGAACCGTTCAGAAAGCAATGGCGAACTACTGAATGTATTTATATTGCCTAGAAAATATTAAAGCCAAAAAATGCTGGGTTGATGGCTACTTCCTGAATGGGATACGCTAACAATTTTCTTCGGTTTTTTATAAATATATAGTTCTTTTTTCATTCGCAGTGTTAGATCTTCTTTATTCGTTTTCTTCTCTTTCCACGAAATTTTCCCTTGTCTTCTATCTATCCCACATCTTAAAGGCATCGCTTTTCTGTTCTAACTGTTCATTATTCATGTTTCGGGGCCATTAGTGTAAAATATATGCACAATTTAATAATTAATATTTTAGATTGCTTTTTGTTTGGATGTTAGTATTTTCCTTATATCATTGAAAGTACTTTTAACTAACCCTGTTCTGCTTTTATCTTCTGTTTCACATCGACCATCGTTTCAGTAAATAATGTATTCACTATTTCCATAGGCTACGTCTATCAAGTACGTTCCTACAGTAGAAGCATAGCAATCGATGTTCAGTTTTTTCTTATCAAAGAATTACATAGCGATGACTGTCAACAGACAGCAAAGAAGGATTTTGTGTCTCTCAGTGACGCTTACTATCTTCTTGCTTTTGAAGATGGAAAACTGGTACGTAATTTGTAAACGTACCAATTGGTAAAATTGGTAAATGTTGACGTAATTCATTGGAATTCTATTTGAATACATCTTTATGTGTATTGATTTGAGTGTGTCTTTGTCTAGCTCTATGGATACCAGTTTTCTATAATTCTAAAATGAGAGTGGGGTAAGAGGGTTTCATAACATGCGCACACAAAAGTTACGGCTTGTTTTTGCAAACTATTTGTCAGGTTCCTTTTTGGGGGGTGGGGGTAGGGGAGTTGGTGGTTTAAACCACTAAGGGGCGGTTAAGTACACTCTAGACTTGAATGTTCCACAAGCTGTCCCTGAGGTTCACATACTACACTCTGCAATCAGATGTCCCACAGGTTGTCTCTAATGTTCACATACTACACTCTGCAATCAGATGTCCCACAAGCTGTCCCTGAGGTTCACATACTACACTCTGCAATCAGATGTCCCACAAGCTGTCTCTATTGTTCACATACTACACTCTGTAATTAGATGTCCCACAAGCTGTCCCTGAGGTTCACATACTACACTCTGCAATCAGATGTCCCACAAGCTGTCTCTATTGTTCACATACTACCCTCTGCAATCAGATGTCCCACAAGCTGCCTCTAATGTTCACATACTACACTCTGCAATCAGATGTCCCACAAGCTGTCTCTAATGTTCACATACTACACTCTGCAATCAGATGTCCCACAAGCTGAACTTATGTTCACATACTACACTCTGCAATCAGATGTCCCACAAGCTGTCTCTAATGTTCACATACTACACTCTGCAATCAGATGTCCCACAAGCTGAACTTATGTTCACATACTACACTCTGCAATCAGATGTCCCACAAGCTGTCTCTAATGTTCACATACTACACTCTGCAATCAGATGTCCCACAAGCTGAACTTATGTTCACATACTACACTCTGCAATCAGATGTCCCACAAGCTGTCTCTAATGTTCACACACTACGCAAATTAACACTTCTTTATACATCAGTAAATAATATTTCTCAATACAAAATAAAGTCTCCACATTTAATCTCGGAGTAGTATAGACCACGAATCTCTAGATACACTGATATTTTACGGTATGTTATATGTCACGATAACAGTTGATTATCAGCAATTAATGCTAAGAGTTCCTTCACACGATACACATACACAATGTATATCCGTACTGATGAAGATTATCGCATGAAACGCAGTTTGATATATGTTCTCAGTATAGCTTAAAGAAATACAGAAAACTCATAGTACTGGAACGGAACTTCCGATAATCTTCATTTACATCCATTGCTACTGTGACGTCATAAACCCAGTAGTATATCCTTATCTTTAGAGATCCGTGCATATATTCTATGTTCTTAGATTTTTATCGTTTGTACAGAGATGAACTGAGAATGAGAATTATAAAATGCTACATCTATTCTATATCAATGTATTGATCCGAAACATATACAATAAACAAACAATTAGAAGACAGAATTGATGCCTTTGAGATGTGGGTATATAGAAGAATGGGAGCCTCGTAGCGCAGTGGTTAGCGCACTGGCTTCGCATATGAGTGGTCCTGGGTTCATTCCCCAGTTGAGGCGGAAATGTTTTTCAGATCGCAACGGCTCCCAGGTCGACCTGGGTTCTGGATTAATCTGGGAAGTAAAGATTGCGAGGAAGAGGAGATGGCTACCGCCCTCATTTGAAGAGCCTCTGAAGTGAGATCGCTAACATCTCACACCCCTACGGCATTAATAAATGCTATGAGTTACATTTTTTTTCTTTTTTTTATGTAGAAGGATATTGAAGAACATTATTGAAAGAGAAGAAAAGAAAATGATAATAACAACAAATAGATCCCCGAAAGGGGAGCAAAGAATAGCAACACTGTTTGCCTTCCACGCATGTCGTAAAAGGCGACTAAGGAGGTTATGGGATGGAGGTGGCTGTCCCATCCCATATAGGGTCAGTGACCCGAAGCCATGCTGAAGTCGGATGTGTCAAGCCGAAAGGCGCAGATATCACAGCAATGCTGTAAACTATGACACAACGCATTCCGTTCTGCATCCTGCTAATCTGCAGGAGTTTGAGAACGAATGCAGAAGATGAAGACAACAATTAGATTGAAGAAATAATTATTAAAAGAAATACATGTCACGAAAATACATATTTTGGATACATTAAAAGATGTGACTCCTTGTTGAAGACCTTACTTGAGGGTACAGTCGAAGGCAGGCAAACAAGAGGTGGCCAGAGATACAGAGGTGGAAAGTAACATCACAAGATGGACAGGTTGCAATCTAGCAGAGTGCACCACCAAAACAAGAGACATGTTATGTTGAAGGTCTGTTGCAGCCAATCTTCGTTGCCTAGACGGCACTTGATGATGATAATGACCGAGACCACTGGTAATTCTAAGATTTTTGGCTAATTGTTAAACAGACTTATAAAATGACTCATTTGACTTTTCCCGTGTTTTCAATGGTCACTATTCTTATACCTTGAGTCCACAGCCAATGAAAATGGCAAGTTAGTCATGTTAAAAGGCAAATTTTTCAATTAGTCAATTTTAACAGGATTTATAAACATCGATGGTCACAGTTTGAACACTGTGCTCTGATGTCAGACACTACTCAATGTTTTATTCTACGTTCATTGATAGTTACCAAAATGTGTCACATTAATCACGTACCATACTTCCTTTTACATTTTCAAATTTTACATTTTTAAATTTTCAAATTTTTTACTTTTTCTATTGTAATATATAAACAAATTACAAACAAGTTAAAAATGAGAATTATAAAATGCTACATCTATTCCATATTAATGTATGGCTCAGAAACATGGACACTAAATAAACAATTAGAAGACAAAATTGATGCCTTTGAGATGTGGGTATATAGAAGAATAGGGAGAACATCATGGAAAGAGAAGAAAACAAATAAAGATGTGCTAAAGACATTTAATATGAAGTGTGCACCACCAAGACAAGAGACAGGAGATGTTGGAGATACGTTGCAGCCAACCTTCGTTGCGGAGACGGTACTTGATGATGATGATACTTCCTTAACTCATTCACAACCGATTTAAAAAAAAAAACAATAAATGTATATTTTTATTTACTTACTGAATGCATGAGTACAAATGTTATGTTATGTCATGTTCCTCCAGGGCTATAGGCGGCGATTAGGGCAGAAACCATAGGTTTCCATTTCTGTCTTTGTGTTGCCAGTTCTTTCAATGCTTGAGTGTTGTTTAGGTTCATTGACATGCCTTCATGGTTCTTCGTAGAGTTTCTCTAGGTCTCCCTCTTCTTCTTACTCCAGGTGGCACCCAATATAGTGACTGCTGGGGAATTCTTAGGCTATTCATTCTGACAACATGGCCGATGTAAGTCCAACACCTTTGTCTAATGAAGGAAGATATATAGGTTTGTTTGCTTTCCTCTCTTATAGTAGTGTTAGATTTAAAGTCACTCCACTTAACATTCAGAATGGTACGTAGGAATTTTTTTTCAAAGGAGTCTAGTCTCTTATCTGTGGCTTTTGTAGCTATCCAATTTTCGCATCCATATGATAGAATAGGGATGATGTTGGAGTTAAACAACTTGAGTTTTGTGGTGTTTCTTAGTGTGTTTGACGTCCAGATGTTACGTAGTTTATTGAAAGCATCCGCTGCAAGGGCAATACGGTGAACAATTTCTTTTGATGAGTCTCCATCCAGTGCTAGATTGGTGCCTAAATATGTAAAATTGTTGACTTTTAATAAATGAACATGTTGAATTTTTATGTTGTATAAATGAGTACAAATGTATAATTTTCCTATTTCTAGAACTTTTAAAAGAGATCCTCTTGTGGATACATGAATATTTGTAATAGCATTTTAATACATCATCATCAAGTGCAGTCGAAGGTTGGCTTAAACAGACCATCAACATCTCCTGTCACTTGTTTTGGTGATGAACTCTGCTAGACTGTAACCTGTCCATCTTGTGATTAACATCTTCCCACTTGTATCTCTGCTACCTCTTGCTTTCCTCCCTTCTACTTTACCCTCAAGTAAGGTCTTAACCAGGTGTCGTGTCTTCTAATGTGTCCTCTCTTCTACTTTACCCTCAAGTAAGGTCTTCAACCAGGTGTCGTGTCTTCTAATGTGTCCTCTCTTCTACTTTACCCTCAAGTAAGGTCTTCAACCAGGTGTCGTGTCTTCTAATGTGTCAAAAATATTGTATTCACTTGATCTGTATTTCCTTTAATAATCCTTTCTTCATACTAAGTATTATTAGAAACTCTTTGTTTGTTTTCTCTTTCCATGATGTTTTCCCTATTCTTCTATATATCCACATCACAAATGCATCAATTCTGTCTTCTAAGTATATTAATAAATATTAAAATTTGGATGGGTCGGATTAGTGTTGTAAAAAAATGTGCAACTAGTTTTAATACGAAAGGAATTTTTTGCAAATACATAGCAATTACATAGTAGCTAAGACAACTATTCCACCATCGCGTATGATTACTAAAGTTGTATTTCGTATTTCATATACACACAAACACAGAGGCTAAGTGATCTGAAACTTGACACAGAAAAGCTGCGACATATACTGATCGCTCTGACAGATAAAAATGATGTCTTATCAGACAGAAAGTTTGCACATTTTTACTTTCAAGTCTTGGGAGAGGTAAGTACAGGATTTGTTTTGTCTTTCCTCAATTATACAGTATTCTCTTCTTTAATAAGTTCCTCAATTATACAGTCTTCTCTTCTTTAACAAGTTCCTCAATTATACAGTCTTTTCTTCTTTCATAAGTTCCTCAATTATACAGTCTTTTCTTCTTTCATAAGTTCTTCAATTATACAGTCTTTTCTTCTTTCATAAGTTCCTCAATTATACAGTTTTTTCTTTAACAAGTTCCTCAATTATACAGTCTTTTTTTCTTTAACAAGTTTCTCAATTATACAGTCTTTTTTTCTTTAACAAGTTTCTCAATTATGCAGTATTTTTTCTTTAACAAGTTTCTCAATTATACAGTCTTTTTTTCTTTAACAAGTTTCTCAATTATACAGTCTTTTTTTCTTTAACAAGTTCCTCAATTATACAGTCTTCTCTTCTTTAACAAGTTCCTCAATTATACAGTCTTTTTTTCTTTAACAAGTTCCTCAATTATACAGTCTTTTTTTCTTTAACAAGTTCCTCAATTATACAGTCTTTTTTTCTTTAACAAGTTCCTCAATTATACAGTCTTTTTTTCTTTAACAAGTTTCTCAATTATACAGTCTTTTTTTCTTTAACAAGTTCCTCAATTATACAGTCTTCTCTTCTTTAACAAGTTCCTCAATTATACAGTCTTTTTTTCTTTAACAAGTTCCTCAATTATACAGTCTTTTTTTCTTTAACAAGTTCCTCAATTATACAGTCTTTTTTTCTTTAACAAGTTCCTCAATTATACAGTCTTTTTTTCTTTAACAAGTTCCTCAATTATACAGTCTTCTCTTCTTTAACAAGTTCCTCAATTATACAGTCTTTTTTTCTTTAACAAGTTTCTCAATTATGCAGTATTTTTTCTTTAACAAGTTCCTCAATTATACAGTCTTTTTTTCTTTAACAAGTTCCTCAATTATACAGTCTTTTTTTCTTTAACAAGTTTCTCAATTATGCAGTATTTTTTCTTTAACAAGTTTCTCAATTATACAGTCTTTTTTTCTTTAACAAGTTTCTCAATTATACAGTCTTTTTTTCTTTAACAAGTTCCTCAATTATACAGTCTTCTCTTCTTTAACAAGTTCCTCAATTATACAGTCTTTTTTTCTTTAACAAGTTCCTCAATTATACAGTCTTTTTTTCTTTAACAAGTTCCTCAATTATACAGTCTTTTTTTCTTTAACAAGTTCCTCAATTATACAGTCTTTTTTTCTTTAACAAGTTTCTCAATTATACAGTCTTTTTTTCTTTAACAAGTTCCTCAATTATACAGTCTTCTCTTCTTTAACAAGTTCCTCAATTATACAGTCTTTTTTTCTTTAACAAGTTCCTCAATTATACAGTCTTTTTTTCTTTAACAAGTTCCTCAATTATACAGTTTTTTCTTCTTTAACAAATTACTAAATTAAATAGTTTTTTCTTCTTTAACAAGTTCCTCAATTATACAGTATTTTCTTCTTTCATTAGTTCCTCTTATGTTAAAAGGAACATAATTGGATTACACAATGATGTTTCTTCAGGTGACATGTACTTTCCAGAAATTTTTTTTTAGGGTTTGAAATGCGGTGTTGCTAAAAGTCAACATTTTGGAAGACGCAGTAGAATGATGATCAACCAGTAAAGATGACTCACGTGTTTAGCAAAGCAGCACCTCGACTAGGAAGCTGCATCAACCCTAAGTCAAATTCGACTGTCGCCGTCACCCAGCACAAATCAAACAGAAGAAATTGGGTTTGGGACCTAGGGACACAAAGAGTGGCAATTGTATGATCTTCCTACAGGAGTAACAGCTCGCTGACTGTGAAGCTTCTCATCGGAGGAAAGACAAACAATGGGTGACCTAAGCAAACTAATAGCTCGTCTCGTAACATGTACCCTCTCTGAGTAGAAGGCTCCTCCAAAAGGGATTGCACTAAGCCGAAAGCTACAGTCTTCTGGGAATGAAAGAAAGCTCGCAGAAATCCCCTCCCATACCTCCACCCAATCGCCCATAGAACGCAAGAGCTATACGCTCGTAATTCCAAGGGTTCGAAACAAACGTAACATTCTTTTAACAGTTATTGAAGAAATCCAGATCTTCTATTTAACAGCCTCTTAACAGTTATTGGATACATCCTCAAGCTTTGGACATCCTCGCCATCAAAAACACTAAACTGGAGCATACAATTAAGTCTTAAACTACATGGCACAGGGAACAAGAGTGACAGAGTCGTACTCCTTTTGGCTTATACCATCAACATCATCAATATAATTTTATTATAGAACTGGAAAAATAAGGTAATTTATTCGTAATTTTTCTACTGAATCACAGGAAGGAAGGTTGGTGATCAACTTTTTTTGACATAATTAAGCAAGGGTACTGAAATTCTTAACAGTTGATAACAAGCGAGAGAGGGGGGAATTGTATATTATCTAACATAATTTATGGACAGTCCTTAATCCAAGTTTATTCAGGTGACATCTTCTTTCAAGAACTAGATTACACAATGATGTTTATTCTGGTGACATTTTCTTTCCAGAACTTGATTGCACAATGATGTTTCTTCAGGTGACATCTTCTTTACAGAACTACATTACACAATGATGATTCTTCAGGTGACATCTTATTTACAGAACTAGATTATACAAAGATGTTTCTTCAGGTGACATCTTATTTACAGAACTAGATTACACATTGATGTTTCTTCTGGTGATATCTTCTTTCCAGAACTAGATTACACAATGATGTTTATTCTGGTGACATCTTTCCAGAACTAGATTACACAATGATGTTTATTCTGGTGACATCTTTCCAGAACTAGATTACACATTGATGTTTCTTCTGGTGATATCTTCTTTCCAGAACTAGTTCTTCTTTATGGATTTTCTGAATTTCTTACGATTGTGGAAGGGTTGACCTGCTGAAGTCAAGGGCATGTTTAAACAAACTGATGTGTCCTTTATCTATCGTCGTCTTGGGTGACCCTTACCTTTGTTACCGGGAACCATACATTACATTATTATTATCTTGTTCATGCTGATAGCTAACCCAATATTGCTTGCTATTAATAACCTGTGAACGATTTACACTTATCTCTTACAGGACAAAAGTCTTCCTTCACCTCATCAAGTTTTCGAGTTACTAACCGATTCCAAAGAAGCGGAAATACTTAAAAAGAATTTTCTTCTAACAATGGATGGTTCAAGACTCCAAAAAGTTGTGGATATTTTCAATACAAAATACGCAGAACTACTCAAGAAAGAAGCAGAGATGACATTAGAAGAAACACTAGCAACAAGCGAGGATTCTAAACATGTTCACGAAGAGTTTTAACAACAAAATTAGTTTTAAAAATTAGAGTTTTTATTTGTTTGCATGTTTGTATATGTTGATTTGTTTACATATTTGTGTGTTTTAATTTGTTTGCATGTTTGTGTGTAATGATTTGCTTGCATGTTTGTGTGCGTTGATTTGTTTACTTTTTTGTTTGTTTTATGCGCTTCTCTGTTTGTTCATTGAGTTCTGGGTCATGACTGCAGATTATCATCAACGCACATCAGTCGTTCTATTGTTATCCGATCTTCCAGTCAATAAATCAATCAAAGTTTAGCAGCTGACAGTCCTAGTTCAGTATTGGGTTATCAGTATTCTGGTATGTCTATTATATTTTTGTTTACGGGATGTTCCCAGCAGTAAATAATATCTCGTAGTCTTGAGACAGACAATGATTCACACTTTTAAAAATCTGACAAGGTCCCTCAACTCATCTTTGTTTACTTAGTTTTTTGTTTGTTTACTTCTTTGTTTATTTTTCCGTGTTTATCTTTTATGCGTTTGTTTCTTTCTGTGCTTGTTGAGTTGCCTGTTTATGTATTTACTTTTGTGTATATGTATGAGTGTACATATATTATAAAATGCTACATCTATTCCATATTAATGTATGGCTCAGAAACATGGACACTAAATAAACAATTAGAAGACAAAATTGATGCCTTTGAGATGTGGGTATATAGAAGAATAGGGAGAACATCATGGAAAGAGAAGAAAACAAATAAAGAGGTGCTAAAGACACTTAATATAAAGAAAGAACTACTAAGAGAAATAAAGATCAGGCAAATAAAATACTTTGGACACATTAAAAGACATGACACCCTATTGAAGACCTTACTTGAGGGTAAAGTCAAAGGGAAGCGAGCAAGAGGTAGGCAGAGATACAAGTGGGAGAGTAACATTACACGATGGACAGGTTACAGTCTAGCAGAGTGCACCACCAAGACAAGAGACAGGAGATGTTGGAGATACGTTGCAGCCAACCTTTGTTGCGGAGACGGCACTTGATGATGATGATGATGCGTATTTTTTTTTCTTCAACTGTTTGTTTCTATATTTGTTTGTTTGTGCATTTTTGTGTGAGTTTTTTGTTTATATGTTTATTTATTTGTTTCTGTGTTTGTTTTATTTTTAAATTACAAATGAAATTACAAATGATGAACGTGTACTTCCTGTGTGTAGTTGGAATGTTTCTCTATAACTTTTTTTCAAACACAGATTTCATTCTAAGTATTGCTTTGAGGAATCTCCTACTTCAAAGATGTTTATATGCGCATGCAGAAGTCATGTTCGAACATTTTACACGCAGAAGTCATGTTCCAACATTGTACACGCAGAAGTCATGTTCTAACATTGTGTATGCAGAAGTCATGTTCCAACATTGCGTATGCAGAAGTCATGTTCTAACATTGTGTATGCAGAAGTCATGTTCCAACATTGTACACGCAGAAGTCATGTTCCAACATTGTACACGCAGAAGTCATGTTCCAACATTGTACACGCAGAAGTCATGTTCCAACATTGTGTATGCAGAAGTCATGTTCTAACATTGTGTATGCAGAAGTCATGTTCCAACATTGTGTATGCAGAAGTCATATTCCAACATTGTACACGCAGAAGTCATGTTCCAACATTGTACACGCAGAAGTCATATTCCAACATTGTACACGCAGAAGTCATGTTCCAACATTGTACACGCAGAAGTCATGTTCCAAAATTGTGTATGCAGAGGTCATGTTCCAACATTGCGTATGCTGAAGCCATGTTCTAACATTGTGTATGCAGAAGTCATGTTCTAACATTGTGTATGCAGAAGTCATGTTCCAACATTGTGTATGCAGAAGTCATGTTCCAACATTGTACACGCAGAAGTCATGTTCCAACATTGTACACGCAGAAGTCATGTTCCAACATTGTACACGCAGAAGTCATGTTCCAACATTGTACACGCAGAAGTCATGTTCCAACATTGTGTATGCAGAAGTCATGTTCCAACATTGTGTATGCAGAAGTCATGTTCCAACATTGTACACGCAGAAGTCATGTTCCAACATTGTACACGCAGAAGTCATGTTCCAACATTGTGTATGCAGAAGTCATGTTCCAACATTGCGTATGCAGAAGTCATGTTCCAACATTGAGTATGCAGAAGCCATGTTCCAACATTGTTTGTGTAGACGCCATGTTCCAACATTGTTTGTGTAGACGCCATGTTCCAACATTGTTTGTGTAGACGCCATGTTCCAACAGCGTGTATGTCAGTGAGCTGCGTAGCGGAGTGGTTAGTGCACTGGCTACGCATACGTGTGGTCCTGGGTTCATTCCCCGGCTAAGGCGGAAATATTTTTCAGATCGCAACGGCTCCTGGGTCTACCCATCCTTAAATCGATATTGCGTTAATCTGGGAAGTAACGACTGCGAGTGAGAGGAGATGGCTACCGCCCTCATTTGCAGAGTCACTCAAATGTGAGATTGCTAACATCTCACATCCCTAAGGCATTAATAAATACTATGGGTAACTTTACTTACTATGTAGAAGATATGTTCCAACATTGTGTATACAGAAGCCATGTTCCAACATTGTGTATGTCAGGGAGCTGTGTAGCGGAGTGGTTAGTGCACTGGCTACGCATACGAGTGGTCCTGGGTTCATTCCCCAGCTGAGGAGGAAATATTTTTCAGATCCCAACGGCTCGTGGGTCTACCCAGCCTTAAATTGATTCTTCGTTAATCTGAGAAGTAAAGACTGTGAGTGAGAGGAGATGGCTACCGCCCTCATTTGCAGAGTCACTGAAATGTGAGATTGCTAACATCTCACATCCATAAGGCCTTAATAAATGCTATGGGTAACTTTACTTACTATGTAGAAGACATCTTCCAACATTGGGTATGCAGAAACCATGTACCAACAATGTGTATGCAGAGATTCATTTACATAAAAGCCTGCAAATATTTCGTGGCCATCTTTAACCACGTAATCTATATAATTGTATATTGTTAACTGTTAGTGGGTTCTTTTCGTGTATTATCTGAGTAGTCTATTGTCTATTGTATTTTCCCATGTGGTTTGTTATCCACTCTTGTCGTTAAGCATAGGGGGGGGGTGATTGGAGCTCGACCTTGTGCTCCTAGGCCAGGTACGTTGCCTCGGCTATGCTGTAATCGTTTAAGTAGTATAGAATTTAAAGCAATAATGATATATTCTCTTCTTTATTCATTGTCAAATAAAGATATTTAGAAAAACGATTGTCTCAAATGTAAGTTATTTTCAAAGTAGTCGAATGTGCAGTCAAATATAAGCCAATTACAGCAAATCGAATTATCAAGTACTAGAAATATTCCCGTGGTAGTTCAGTTGGTTAGCGCGCTGAAAACCTAGTCCTCACATGCACGATAAAGCGCAGCATTCTAGGCTGCTAATTTATCTAAATGTCTGTGGATCTGCACGAAAAATTATCTTGGAGAAGTAGAACGCCTTTTCTATCTTTTTAAATTGAGAAGTTCAAAACGAGAAACCACGAAGGAAGTACTCCCTAACTGTGACGTCGTAATGTGTCCTTTGCAAATATTTCTAGATGGTTGTGGATAAATTACAGACACAAATATTCTTCATCTTATATTCATTATAAGTCACAGTGACCATCCTATCATGACTTCTCTAACTGTTTATTGTTTTTACCTTATATGCCTTTTCTTATTCTTATTCTTCTTTAGTTAGTTCTCAAAACAGTACTGCAGTGGATCCTTGGTCGCTGTGATATACTTGAAAATGAAAAAAGCTGATCTGATGACAAGAAAAGGAGAATCACTAGAACAAATAGAAAGTGATAATACATACTATGAATGTAAGACTGTGATAAAAGCAGAATATAAGAAAAAGTGGAAGCAGATGCACCCAACTGTAGAACCAAATGACTCCTACCTTCAAATGTCACGCAAGGAACAAACCATCATTTTCAGACTACGAACTGGTCACAACAGACTAAGAAGCCACATGTTCCGAAAGCTGAAGAGTGGCGAGACAGACCTGTGCAACTGTGGACTGAACCCAGAGACTGTAGAACACATACTACAAATGTCTGTGAACTCTACCAAGAAGAGAGGGAGAAAATATGGCATACTGAGACGGCCCATACTACCAGATTTGAGAGGTTCCATGGATGACCTGAAGCGAATCACCCAATTCATTGAAGCTATTGACGCTGTAACCTGATATCTGACTGAAGAACGATGAAGAAGAAGTTAGCTCTGAAACTCTTTCAGAGTAGCATGATATACTAGGAGAATGGAATTCGTTGTGCCATAGTTTACAGTTTTGCTGACATACTTGTGCATTTCGACCAGACATAATTTGGTATGACCTTATTACTATTATTTACCTCCTATGGGATGGGACAGCTATTCCCAATTTGAAATCCTCCTTAGTCGCTTTTTACGCTATACATGTATGCAAAGAATTGTTCCTATTTGCTTCAAATTAGGGTCCGGCACCAAACTATTTTCTAAACTTTTTCACATTTCACTAGACCTGTCCGCTTTTCTTGTTATCTATGGATTCTTTGAACGTGATTTTTCTAATGATACAAGTCTGACAGTTTCGTAGTGTGATCAACCCATTACCATTTTCCTCTTAGGATTAGTTATGTTGTTGATGTTTTAATCATAAGTTCAGTAAAAATGTAATACCTCGTATAGAAAAGTGCGCCTTTTTCAACACTGACATTAGTCCAATTTGGTAAGATAAGAGCCTTTAACCACAAAAACTAGTGGAGGTAGTTTAGATTAGACTGCGGATTCTACATATTCATTATTTGTGATCCTTACATATGCTTCAAACTAACAACATACCACATCTACTTTTAAAATAGTATATACCTCTACAAAGATAACATGACATATACTGACTTCCAACCTCTTACCATCGGCGGTCAGCAGATCCCAGAAATCAGATATACTGACTTCCAACCTCTTACCATCGGCTGTCAGCAGATCCCAGAAATCAGATATACTGACTTCCAACCTCTTACCATCGGCTGTCAGCAGATCCCAGAAATCAGATATACTGTTTGTTTGTTTGTTTTGCGTTCGCTCCATTGTAACCATCACGGATATCCGTGCGATTTCCACCGGGAGCGTGATTACGTTGTGCCACCGTTATGCGCCTTGTAGGCCTAGCACATCCGATTTTGGCAATCAGATATACTGACTTCCAACCTCTTACCATCGGCTGTCAGCAGATCTCAGAAACCAGATATACTGACTTCCAACCTCTTAACATCGGCTCTCAGATATACTGACTTCCAACCTCTTACCATAGGCTGTCAGATATACTGACTTCCAACCTCTTATCACCGGCTGTCAGCAGATCTCAGAATACAGATATACTGACTTCCAACCTCTTATCACCGGCTGTCAGCAGATCCTAGAAATCAGATATACTGGCTTCCAACCTCTTACCATCGGCGGTCAGCAGATCCCAGAAATCAGATATGCTGAGAACACAGTTCTCGTAACAACAAACGGAAATGGTCTAAAGAAAATGTTACTATCAACAGAAGAACACAGTGAAGCCCTAAACATGGAATTTTATGAAGGAAACATAAAATATAACAACGGATAAAGTGAAAAAACAACCAAATAATTGACAATTTCGAACTTGAAGATGTAACCAATTTTCCGTATTTGGGCACAAACATAAATAATTCAGGGACTGTGCTGCCGAAATCAAGAGAATAATTGCAATGGCGACATCGAAACTTGCGAAAAACAAAAATCTTTGGCAAGGTACAAGCAGTATAGCCAAACTACGTATGATCAAAACATGCGTATTCCCAGTGGCAATATACGGTTGTGGAGCATGGACATTAGATAAAACAACAGCAAAGAGAAGAATAGCTCCTTTCGAAATGAGATGCTTCAGAAGAAATTTACGTATACCATGGACAGCTAGAAAGACACATCAAGAAGTGTTAAGATCAATTAACGTCAAAGAGGACTGGCTCCTTCATAATATCCAAATAAGAAATCTGTGATTTTTTGTATGGTCATATACAGAGAAAGATTAATAGCTGAAAGCAGAATTAATGGCTTTAGGGGAAGAAGAGGTATACGACAGTGGTTGTGCAGTGATATATAGATTACTTAAACATGTCTAGATGCCGCAGATCAACTCGCCCAGAATTGCGGAGTGTTCAGAGATCCATAAGGAAGACCTTGTTCTGGAAAAATATGTCACATGATGATAATCTACCTATTAACGCTAAGTCGTAATTTATTTTATTCTTTTATATTTCTTACATCCTGATAAAGGAATAATGCTAGAAACGTTGATATTATTATGTATTGTTAATGTAATTTCTTCGTTAATCTAATTTTTCGTCTATTAGAATGGTTGGTTATTTCATTCTAAATTTTTTCGTGGGTTAGTTATCTGATTTACAGCTTCATAAGATCGATTGTAACGTCTCTAGGTTTTCATCTTGCAAAGTTTCCAGTGAGCCAGACAGAGAATTGATGTCTTTATAGGTGTCATCATCCGAGGAATCTTCTGTTATAAATGGAGTTACAAGATTGGTACCATCCTCATTAAGAGAAGAAAATGTAGTGGCTCTACTTTCGAATATAATGGAGATGGATGAAGTGTCGTCGGATAAGTCGTCCCAAGAATGTGTCTCATTGGCGCCTTCCACGTCTTCGTCATCGGTGGAAAATGGAGGTAGACTGTGTTCAGACGGATGGCCTTCAAAGATATTTGCGCCAAATGTGAAAGAATGTCTATGATTAGTATTGTGCGGTTTTTGTTTACCTTTTGAACCTTTTTTACTAAAACTGGAGGTGTGAGATTTCTTGGAAACCTTCTCACGTTCTTCGGCGAGTGGAGACTGCATATCTCGAAACTCCTTTTCTTCATATGAAGGTCGTTTTGTTTTCGACGATTTCAGGAATGGCAAATTATGCTCAAGATGACTGACAAAACCCTTGACGCGTTTATTCCCTGACTTAGATTCAGAAAGCGTTGATGACTCCGCAGATACTGGTGTAGTTGGTTGAGAGTGACTTTCTAAGCGAAAGTCTTTAGCTCTGATTGGAAGGTCAAGCAGTGTTGGCTTATTAGGAGGTATATATGTTTTTACATGCGAGTCTGAGTTATGTTTATCACTGAACCAGGAGTCCTGAACGTTGTTTAAATGATGAGGTAATTTTGGTTTTCTTGATCGTGGAAGAGTGTTTGAGATATACACATCATGTGCCAGATTGCAATTGGAGTTCTGAAAATGTGTATGACTGTCAGTTTCCAGATTGTTGCAATAGTTTATTAGAGTACCGGATACATTATTCGTTTTGATTGATGCTGTCTTACCACCTGGCAGCAATTTATTATCCCCGGTGATGCAATTATTTAACCAAGGTAAGGCAGGTGTACTGATATTTTCATTGTTATACGATTTAATATCTGCATTGTGTGAATATTTAAGACTGCAACTATCCCATATACAAGAGTCCATTGATCTATTATTTCGTGGTTCTTGCTGGATTGCTATAAGAGGAAGCGAACACGGTCTCTGCTGAAGATAAGGCCGATTTGTTTCTCTGAATGTCACAATAGGTTCACGGTTTGAGAACCGGCATGTAGAACGTTTGGAGCGGATCTTGTGTTGAAAGAGATGGTTTTTATCATATGGTTTATGTAGATATTGGTGGTGTAAATAGCGTTTCTTTAGTGGTCCGGCATTCTGGCAGTTTTCAGACTTGCACTGAAGGTTTATGCTTTCTGACAAACTGTTGACAGGAATGTCGTGTACCAATGATGTAGGAATGATGAGACGTTGCATTAAATAATTGCAGTCAATAATATCCTTCATATGGACTTGAGTGTCAGTTATGGGATTAAGTAGATAACCCTTAGGTTGGTGTGGAAATATGTCTTTGGAAGGTTCTGCGCTGCTTGGAATAACATCCTCGTCTAGGAAAGTTAATGTCATAATTTTGTGATCTTGTGGAGAGTACAAAGGTGGAATAAGGCTTTGGTTCTCATATAGGAAAGTGTTATATTCTAATGAGGTTGGTATAAGCGCTGTTCCATCAGGGTCTAGTGAGCAGGCACTTCTATGCGATGTTAACGATGATGCATTGCTGGATCGTGTCCTGATATTACTAGAGTCTCTACCCGCTCCTGTGTGAGTATCACTCGTGGACTCAAAGTCAATAGGGATATCTGAAGACATGAGGACCTCTGAGCTAACATCAGTTTGCTTATACATAAGACGCCGTCTTCTTTGAATGCGTTTTCTAAAGCAGTAACAGCATCTACAGCATATTTTGTTGAAACATAACTGAACAAGAAGAGAATGTCGCTGACAATAGATGATAACTGTTAAAACAAGGATAAAGATGAACAAAGAGAATGGCACAACTATCAAACCCACATCCAATGAAGGAGTATCAGTTAAATTTGTTTCAAAATGAAGGCAATTGGATGATGTAGACGTATTTTCTGAATGATGTCGTAAGGCGGAGCAGGAATCCAAAAATCCGTTTGCGATGCAAACACGATATTCTTGACCACGAATAAGCCCTTTTAGAATGATTAATCTTTCCGAAAAATGTCTTCGTCTTAACATTAAGCACTGGTCAGAAATATTGAGGTTCCATAAGGCAATGGTCATCTCGGACATATGAAAATCAACCACATTAAACATAATATTATTTCCAACAGAACTTAAACCATGCACTTCTAATGTAGCCCTGTCAGTGGTAACAGACCGTGATATGATGTTAAGTCGTAGTTGACATCTTAACCCTGCCCATTCTCCCTTACACGCGCAGTAGGACTGTGCTGTAGGTGTGCCATTAAGCAGTGATGTATGACAGGCGTTGCTATTTTCACATGCCAGATCGTCACAGGTTTGAGGTGTAACTGAAATTATAAGGAAACATGTGTAAATATTATGCCACATATACCAATTGTTTCTCAATATGCGTGTAATAATATACAAAAATGGCTCAAAGGGAGTAGAGGACTAGCTTCATTATATTAGGGTTTCAGTATGTAATCCGCCCCTTACATCGAAACAGCGAGCTGCCGTCAGCCAAGATTATCACTCATAGCAAGTAACTCTATATCTTCAAAGAGATCATCCACAGCGTTGTCCAAAGGGATAACCCAAACTGTTGCCCAAATGGATGATCCACACTGTTGCCCAAATGGATGATCCACACTGTTGCCCAAATGGATGATCCACACTGTTGCCCACATGGATGATCCACACTATTGTCCAAAGGGATAATCCACACTATTGTACAAAAATGCATTTATGAGCAAGACGCCACGATTATGAATCGAAATCTGGACCTCTTAATAACTAGGCAAATGGTTTAACCACTGTGCCAAAGAGATATATACCACAGATTGGTCGATCTATTTCATCTTCTTATTCATTTCATTTAAGGCTCCTATGTTTATCAGTAAAACCAAACAAAACCGAAGTCTATCTATCTATCTGTTCGCTGAAACCCTTTGTTGCCTTTTGGCGTCAGAGGTAGAAGAGTTTTCTAGAGACTGCCCTCTTATGTGCTGAGTATATTGTGCAATTTGTCGCCTCTTTTATTTCAGTGGTCCATCATTTTCGTGGTCGGCCTCTAGGTCTGCCTTCGCTGTATCTGTGTAGCATTGTTTGCTGTGGTATGCTATTTGATGGTAGTTTGCTGATGTGTGCAAACTATTTGATCTGTTGTCTCTTGATGTATTCTAAGATTGGGGTGGTGCCGGTTTTTCGTCGAAGTAACACCAATAATTTAAATAGATAACATGAAACTGGAGATTGTTCGATCTAACATGTAGTTTTGGATTTTCTAACAAGTAAAACATAATTCTAACTGAAAACAGAGCCGTCTTTACACCATTTAGGGCCCCCGGGCAAAGAAATAGTGTTGGGCCCCTCGGCAAAGAAAGAGTGCCCCCCCCCCTCCCGCAGGAATAAAAAAAAATGGTTGATAATATTAAAAATAATGTATTATTTATTTTATTGTCACTATACTCATTTCAACCAAATTGTTAAAACATGCTGTACAGCTGCATCACTATGCTACCAGTGCCAAACCTGGACACTGACAGCACAAGACAAAAGAAAAATAGTGACAACAGAAATGACATGTCTACGAAGAATACTCGGAGTGTCATTAAGAGATAGAATTAGAAACGATAACATCAGACAGATAACCAAAACAATACCAGTATTGGAACACATCAAAAGACAGCAGATCAAGTGGTTTTCACACGCTTCCAGACTACCGACATATAGCATGCCACAAATGGCCATGACACATTGACATAACGGTTATAAAGCCAGAGGCAGACCATGTAAAAGATGGATCACAGAAATCAAAGAAGCCACAGGAACAAGCTTACAAACAGCACATAAGAAGGCCATCTCCAGAGAACTCTTCCACCCCTGACGCTGCAAGGCAAACAAGGGACACGGCGTATAGATAGATAGATAGATATATAGACAGCTGCAACTATAATCAACATTAAACATGAAAAACAGAGAAAAGAGATTTTATTTACATGTTTTATAGTATTACATATGATATTTGCAAAAACAAAAAAATTTACACACAAAAACAGATATTTACATATGTTTTTTAAATAATAAGCGCCATAACATATAACATCTATTACACAAGGTCAAACAAAGGTATTAAAATTCGTAATAGAAAAAAAAATTCTTAAATTAGACAAATTTCAGTACGGTACTTTATTATAACAAGCGTTTGCGACATTTCTTTTCAGAAAATTGTTTTATTATCGGCTTGAAGTCAATGATCTTCAGGATGTCATTTTCTATGCTCATGAGTGATAGCCAGTTCAAACGATGCTGTCCCATTGTTCTACGAAGCTGATTTTTTATAAGTTTAAGTCTTGAAAAAGAACGTTCTCCTGTACAGTTGCTCACCATCATGCACATGAACACTCTGAGTGCAATTTCAATGTTCGGAAAAACAGATTTTAAATTGTCGGAAATTATTTTTCTGTACAGTGCAGGTAGAGTCTCGCAATTTTCATCAAAACCATGTAATGCTTGAGATGCTCACATTCATTTAAAAGGTCGTCATAACTCAAGTCCTTGTGGTACGTATTGGCAAGATGTTCGCATTTTTTCTTTAGTGCATCAGAAGTAATGGTTTTTAATTCACCCAAGAAAGAAAACAGATTTCCAATTTGTGAATGCGCCTCTGCACGTCTTGTTAGTTCAATGATTAAAGTGTCTAGAATAGGGAGAAAAGTTTCTACCTTGAACTTTTCGGACTTATTTAGAAGTAACTCTTCTCCTGGCCTATCATATCTACTAAAACGCACACTTCGGGTTCGTTCCCGTTTTTTTTCCATCACTGTAATCGGCATCTGGACACATACTTCTGGCTTTGAATTCCTATTCAGTGAATTTGTCTCTAGTTTCCTGAAGATAGCTTTTCAGCGACACAAGAAGATTTGTGGCAACTAAGATGTTCACATCCTTTGATTGTAAAACTTTGCTTGTTGTATTCATCCTTTCTAGAATGCCCTTCCAAAGAATTGTAAGAAATATTGTTTCAAGGTGGTCCATTTTTTTGCTCAAACCGTCTGCCTCTCGCCTTGTTGTCACTTGCTGTTCATTGTCACCTGATATAGAATCCAGTGCATGTTTTATTTTATCGAAACCCCTACACAAAGCATGAACAGCATCAAAATGTGCTGACCAACGTGTCAGACAGACGCTTGACCACAACATCTTTTTCTAAATATGATGTCAATACATTCCAGCGATGAGTAGAACCAGCAAAAAATGTATACAGATGCTCAACAAAGTCAAAGAATTTTATAGACTGTAGATAACACTCTGCAGATTTTACTCCCACCAAATTCAGGCTGTGTCCTGCACAGGGGACATAGATGGCAAACTCATTCAGTTCATGAATACGTGCCTGCAATCCAGTGTATCGTCCAGACATATTTGACGCATTATCGTATGATTGGCCACGGCAGTTTGATAGTGGAATTTTGTTCTCTTTAAGAAAATCGACAACAGTGTCTGTTAAATCCTTTGACCCATGAGAAAAGATGGGGATGAACATCAAGAAACGTTCCACAGGTTCGCATCCTTTAATTAATGTATCGTGCAGTAAATGTCAATTGATCTATGTGTGAGATGTCTGGAGTAGAATCTACACTCATTGAATAATACTTTGACTCTTTTACTTCTTCAAGAATAGTACCAAGAACCTGTTGTCCCATTAAATCAATAAATTCCTCACAAATATTGGCAGATAAATATGACGTATTTCCTCTTCCAGGATTTCCATATATTTTGAGATGTTCCTCCAGGAAAGGATCAAATTCACTCAGTAGCTATAGTATACCTAAATAGTTACCATTATTTGCTGATCCAATAATCTGATTTTCGCCACGAAATGGCAAACCTCTGGAAGATTTTCATGATCGCTATGGCTTCGTACCTTGCACTCCAGCATGTTTCAATAAGGCGTTTGACAATAAAAACCATAAAGAATATCGAGGGTCATGACCAACAAGGAGGAGCATTTTTTAAAAAGGTCCTCCAGCTGCCACCATTCTGCATTTTGGCTAAGTCTTGGGTAACAGTATTTGTAATTTCTTTCCTCGCATGGTCTCTTCTTGTTCGGTTTCCAGCTTTTCTTGTGCATCTCAATCTATAAGTAGCAAGCTTTCTCTCTTTTAATTTGTTAGTGTCCATGAAAATACAATAAAATCATTAAAATGCGGAAAGGCTGCATGTTCCAACAACGTAACAGCAGACATAATTAAAAAAATCTAAATGAATTTGGTGTGGATATTATCACAGACTTTGCAATGACATATATGAAACAGGCCATATACCTAAAGACCTAGCATCATCAATATTCATACCTTTACCTAAGAAGCCTAAAGCTGTCAACTGTACTGAATATAGAACAATACGTCCAATGTATCATTTAACTAAAATACTGCTCAAGATAATACATGAAATGATTAAAAACAAGATAGACATGGAGGTCGGTGAAGAATAATTCGGTTTTAGGAAAAACAAAGGAATCAGAGAAGCTATACTTAGTACCGACTAGCGATAGATAAATATATAGAAGTCCAAAAAAAGCATCTACAGTCTACATTTGCTTCATAGACTACAACCAGACCTTTGACAGAGTCCATGAAAAATTATTAAAATGTCTTCAAGAAATACGCATAGATGGAAAAGACATCAGACTAATTAGAAATATATACTGGGAACAGACTGCACCAATAAGGTGTGAAAACAGCCACTTACCATACATAGAAATAAGAAGAGGGGTAAGACAAAGATGCATTTTATCACCAAGCCTATTTAATATCTACACAGAGAATATCTTAAAAAATATAGAAGAAATACCAGGACTCAAGATCAATGGGAAAATAATAAACAACCTGAGATATGCAGATGGCACTGTTCTTTTAGCAGAAAGTGAACATGAACTACAAAGAATAATAAATCAAGTCAATAAATCAAGTAATCAATATGAACTTGATATAAATATCCAAAAAACAAAAACCATGATAATCAGCAAGGACACAAAAGAACAAGAGCTAAACATAAACATACATGGAGAGAAACTACAGCAAGTAAAGCATTATCAATATCTTGGACACGTAGGTCACAAATGATGGCAGATGTGAAACAGAAGTTAAAAGGAGAATAGGAATGGTCAAAAGGACCTTCAATGACATGAGGAAAAAAGTAACATCTAAACAAATTACAAACAAGTTAAAAATGGGAATTATAAAATGCTACATCTATTCTATATTAATGTATAGATCAGAAACATGGACAGTAAATAAACAATTATAAGGCAGAATTAAGATGTGAGTATATAGGAGAATAAGGAGAACATCATGGAAAGAGAAGAAAACAAATAAAGAGGTGCTAAAGACACTTAATATGAAGAAAGGATTACTAAGAGAAATAAAGATCAGACAAATACAATATTTTGGATACATTAAAAGACATGACACTTTATTGAAGATCTTACTTGAGGGTCAAGTAAAAGGGAAGCGAGCAAGAGGTAGACAGAGATACAAGTAGGAGAGTAACATCGAAAGAAGGACAGGTTACAGTCTAGCAGAGTGTACCACCGAAACAAGTGACGGGATGTTGGAGATCTGTTGCAGCCAACCTACGTTGCGGAGACGGCACTTGATGATGATAAATAAAAGAGTACTGGGTCACATTTTTTAGTAGACACACATATATAATATAGAAAATCGCATTTACTCACATAGTCGACGTACGTGGACGCAAGTTTTGTTTGAATGAGACGTCTTTCTAGGTGGATCAGTTGAATCCATAAAGGGACTCTTCAGTTGGGAGAAAATAATTATTTTTGGAATGAGGACAATTATTTTCTTGTTCCCACAGTTCTCTATAGGAGGCGTTTCAGACCTGACATATTTATTACTCAGTGGC
This sequence comes from Meghimatium bilineatum, assembly GCA_034231615.1. Taxonomy (NCBI): domain Eukaryota; kingdom Metazoa; phylum Mollusca; class Gastropoda; order Stylommatophora; family Philomycidae; genus Meghimatium; species Meghimatium bilineatum. The sequence continues at coordinate 22,595,872 of CM067307.1, forward strand.
TGGTTTAAATTACCAATGTCCAGACTTTGGGAATTAGGATCAGCAACTCACAATGAAAACACCCAAATGAGATTCCAGAAGTATAAATGCTGTGCAGATGGTATCTTTACAGGAAAAACAGGTTTTATTTACCCGTCAGCCACAGGCATTGCTATTCCGGGCCCAAAATTTCCTTAACTTGCGATAAAGCTTTTCTTTGAAGGGAAAATAATTATAGGGATTGAACCTCAATCTACAGAATGTGGTAAATGACATTCCTGAACATTGGTTCAGGTTCAAGGTTGGAAGTGATTGATAAACTTAAAGGGCCCGTTCGCATATAAACACAAAATTATGAGAATTTTATAAAATAATACTAAATTTTATACGGGTTTTCCATAACCCTACAAAATATTCGCATGGGGCCCCCTATGCTCGTGGGCCCCCGGGCAAATGCCCAATGGGCCTATGGGTTAAGACGGCATTGACTGAAAATAGAAACATGGAACGGACTATAGTACAATAAAAACAAGCAACTTATCCAATATCAGAGGGCAAATGAGAAAAGTAACACCAAAAATTAAAATAGTAACATGGAGCTGGAAAACCAAACTAACACCAAGAATTAAAATAGATAATATGGAACTGGAAAACGTCGACAAGTTTGATTATCAGGATGCAAATATAAACAGCTTATGTGATTCTATAATGGATATTATGAAAAGATTAGCGATAAATAATTTGTAACTAAATAAACGACAAAGCACCACACATTCGCATTCATGTAGATCGTGGTTACCGTACCATAGCGTGTGCGTGGATATCAACAGTAAAGTGCATCTGCATAGAGATAACAATCCGTCATTGATGACTTTCTCTTATTTTTAATGTGCCTTTAATTGGCCAGTATATTTATACTTTGCATCACAGCCAATGAATAGTTGGAGAGGAAAGAAAACAACAATCAAATAAGGCTTATTATCCCTCATCAACCGGGACTGTCGACAGACTCGGATGTAGTACTGTAAACAATGACACATTACGTACATTCACAGAACCTTTATAAATTTATGATTTATAGAGAAAATGTTTTAATTTAATTACATTTTTTAATTATTTGATATTGCTCTCATGAGTTCAACACACCAAGATCTCCAAGAAAAAAAAACAGAATGACTCAAATTTTTTGCACAACAGATAGGCCTTCAAATAAACACACATAAAACGAAAATCATGAACTTTACCGTCCTCATAGAATCAATTAAACTAGATGATAATGTACCAGACAACGTTTCAAATTTTGTACATTTGGGAAGCAAGATAACAGCAGACGGGGCTGCCAACTCAGAAATCAAGACTCGAATCGCTCTTGCCTCCAACGCCTTTAACAAACTCTCAAACATCTGGAGATCGAAGATCGCAAGTAAACACATCAAACTGCGACTATTCCATGCAAATGTGATTCCATCATTGACATATGGATATGACAGTTTAAAATCTACCGCAATAATGTATAAGACGTTAGTTGCCTTCGAGAATAGATGCCTCAGACAAAAGTACAAATACTAATTGGGCAGACGTCAAATCAAACGACATACTAAGAGAGGAGACAAAACAAGAATACGTGACGAACATCATCAAAAAACGCCGCTGGACACTCATCGGCCACGTACTTAGAATGAAGGCAGACAGATTTCGACGACAAGCCTTCATGTGGATACCAGACAAAATAAAATAGGGAAGACCAAAAACAACGCTCAGAAGACATTTATGAATAAATTAAAATCAACAGGCATAAATGCACAAGACCTGTAACCCTTAGCAACTGACCGACATGCATGGAGAACTATGACATCCGCCCTATGTGCCAAACTTGGCAAAAGAGGAACCGACTGACTGATATTTTTAAAGTATAGAGGATGGTTGCATAGGGTCCTGGAGATCTCAAGTTGAATGTAAAAGATTTTTCGATCTAACAAGTAGTTTTGGAAAAAATAATTCCAACAAAGAATATGAAACATGGAACGAACTATAGTTCAATAATAACGACCAATTTATCAGGCACCAGAGGGCAAATTGAAGTTGCTACCCCTTACGGTTAAGGACAAGTGGGAATAACACGCTTCATTATCAATTATCTTCTCCTCTATCTTAGGTCTACCCCTCCCCCTTCTTTGTATTTGTATGAATTTAGTTTAAGATCTTTCTATCGACCTACCTTGTTGTTGACTATTAACTATCACACAGTTATGTTGCTGCCCTGTTGTCATGTGTAGTCACATGTCGATTTCGCTGTCTGTTTCAGAACTTGAAATATATTTTACAACTTTACGTTTAGCTAAGATCATTTTCAGTTATTCAATATGTTCTCGTCAATTTCAGATCCTTGTTGCAGAGATGGTGACTTAGCTAAGCCATCAGTCTGAAAACTAAAACTGACTAGGCTTTCATTTAATTACGCACGACCACAGTCTGCCCTAGCAAGTAATGGTGCTAAAGGCGGAGGCAATCAGTTAAGAGTAGTTTCACAACAATCCGTATGCGACGCACCAGGGCCGGCCCTAACAATTGAGGGGCCCAATGCGAAACAGATTGCGCGTGGTCCAGTCTGGGTAGGGAAGAGGATAATAAAATAAATTCTAATATTAATTTATGGTCCTATGAAGTGCGGGGCCTATGCGACCGCATAGATTTCAATGGCCTAAGACCGGCCCTGCAACGCATCAACCTACTCACGCAATGGGTATACGCCTATATCTAACCAAAACTTCACTTATAAACATATTCCAAGCGAACGAAAGAGGAAGAATTCATTCTGTATCTTTTTTATCATAAATATTTGATTTTATTGTGCTCCTTTCCATTTAACTTTTAGGACTTGTTCTCCCCCAGTCTTGTTATCTTTTCATATGACTTGTCTCATACTCCTCTTTAATAGTTACGTTAGCTTCACATCATTTCACCACTTTACTCCTTCCCTTCCTCCTACTCTCGTCACCCCACACACGTGTAAACTTATCATTTCACCACCTCACTCCTTCCCTTCCTCCTACTCTCGTCACCCCACACACGTGTAAACGTATCATTTCACCACTTTACTCCTTCCCTTCCTCCTACTATCGTTATACCACACATTTGGGATTCTGTGTATAATTCGCTGTTATTTGCTGTCATTTGTCCCGAATGAGGCTTTTTAGTCGAAACATCTCTTATATTCTTGCTAGTTTATCGTGTTTGAAACTGTTGGCCACACTTGAACTTATTGCCGTTTTTCCATATATTGCTCGTGCTGCTCCAGCCCTAGCACTGTCAGCATGTTTGGCTGCTTCACGACAGTTATGTTGTAAATCTCTGTGTATAAAACACTACTCACTATGTAACAAGGTTACACAATACACAATAGCCTAAGAAAGGGAACAAACCCGTGTAATTCATCGCTGAAGTTATCACACACACAGCAAAGACGTAGATGTTGAAAAGCCAGTACTTGGCCCACACGTGTGACTTAATGGACTCTGACATCTCACGCTACCATCGCCGTGTAGCAGTGTCATCTTTCATAGTCATCATTGACCTAGTAGGATGATAGAGAAGAATGTTAATGACAGTTATTCACGACGGAAACAACTATTAGGTAAATTATATTCCTTGTTTAAATTCTAGTTTAAGTCACCGCTGTCCACACTATTTCTATTTTTATCTAGCTAACGTCATGGATTTCCGCGGAACAAGAATAATTCGCAAGGTTCATAAAATTAACAATTTGAATAAAACTATAAACTCACCTTACCGTACATTACTGCGCATGTCCTTAACATGTTCCCATTATTGTACATTTCCCATTATTGTACATTTCCCATTATTGTACATTTCCCATTATTGTACATAATACTAATTAACTTTAATTAACAAAATATTAGGTAAATTATATTTCTTGTTTTATAGTTTGTAGACAGTACTATATCAACTAAAATAGTTGATAAATTATATTCCTTGTTTTATATTCTTTGTTTGTAGACAGTCAAACATCAACAAAATATTAAGCAGATTGTATTATTTGTTTTATTTTGCTTGTTTTATAATTTGCTGACTATTAAGTTTGTTTGTTAAATGGGGGATTAAGCCTCTTAGCTGAGGCACGACCCTTTCAACCTAAGACAAAAGTTTATTTTGGTTATATCAGGCCGTATTAGCTTTTATCTAAATGTGACCTAATGGTCTGGGTGTTTGGAAAGCCGTGCGTGCTATTGCTATGTATTATCTATATTGCTAGGTGGAGTTGATGTTTATTTGTGGCCAAGATGCCTTTTATCTAAGTGTGACCTATGGTCTGGGCGAATTGAGAACCATGCGCGCTATTATTGCAAAAGAATGTTATGTTGCTAGTTGTATTAAACTGTTTATTTCCGGTGGTATTGCATTTTTATTTAAGAGTGACACTAATGCCTGGGGGAGTTTGAAAAACCATGCGTGCGATTATGCCAAAAATTGTCCATATTGCCAGTCGTATCCTGTGGTGAGCATTCCTCGGTTGTTATTTGTTGAACGCTGTGGAGAGAGACCTGTAGAAAGACTGATGACAAACAATGACTTATTTTGTTTTTTACTTGCTTAGATGTTTAGATTAGGGCTTTAGTCCTGGTTATAAATTGTTTAATTAGTTTTAGCCTATCTGGTGGTACATCATGGCCCAGAACCATTTCTAATTTATATGGTATTTTATTGTTTAGGTAGTAATCTTTTAGGTCTTGCCTATGATGGTTGTATTTATGACAATGGAGTAGGAAATGATCTATTGTATTTTCCTCTTCACAGTCTTCACATATTGGTTCAAGTATATAATGCAATGATTTTCCCAGTCTAAGTCGTAGTAGTTTCCTATTGGCAGGGATTTTCTGCTCTTCCTTAATTTGAGTGGTCCTAGTGGGTCTTTGTAGCATTGCATGTGCATGTCTTCCTTTTGCACTGTTGTCCCATTTTTCTGTCCATTCCTTAAGTATTGTGTCCTTTATTATGCTTCTGGTTTCCGATCTGCCAAGTCCTACCTGGATTTCTGATCCTTGTATTCGTCCTTTCTTGGCTTCCTTAGACTATTAAGTAAATTGTATTCCTTGTTTTATAGTTTGCAGTCAGTCTTATATCAGCAAAATATTCTACGTGGCATGTCCTTAACAAAACGTTGTTCCCGCTGCCGGTAGTAAGCCTTTCGGTTCTGTGCAAGCTGTTCAGACTCTTCAAATCTCATATTCAGAAGACCTTCGATAACCTGCGTCCAGCGTAGTTTTCGTCTACCTATATTCTCTTTCCTGGAACTTTCCCATCCATAACACTTTTCTAAACTATTGTGTCTTTTTATATGTCCATAATATGTTAGCTTGCATTTTTTAAAATAGTTTTGAGGAACCAGTTTTCTTCAATGCTCAGGCCTATACGGGTGTTTGTGTTGGGTCGCATTTCTATCCATTATGAATATTTGGACCGTTCCATAACATTTCATTTCAAATGCTATTTTATTTTCCAATGCTGATGCCATTGCCCACGTCTCACAACCATATGTTGCCACTGGAAAGAAATAGGTTCTTAATGATTGTAACTTTGTTTTTCTGTTTGCCCTTTTTTGCCATATATTTGTTTTGCCATTTGCGATGTTTTTTGGCAGGGACATTGCTAGTCTCTTTCTGATCTCGAAAAAGAAATATGAAAATTGTATAATTTGTCTTACAATTTGTATGCAGTCCGGTATAAATTACACGTTTTGTCGGTGTCTAGAAGAATATGTGGCACTGTGTGTTATCAAAGTATAGAGCCAAGTGTCATGGCGTGAATCTGTAAGGGAATGGGCGTTTTAACACCTCAGCCACCAACATCCTTGCATTTAAGAGTTTGGTTGGTTGGTTGGTTGGTTAGTGAATAACTAATTTGTAAGGAGAGGCTCCTCGTCAAAATCAGCACCTTGAAGTGGTGATAGGGTTTATTTCAGCCATCAGGATTTGGAAACTAAGACTGGTCGGCAGTCGCAATCAAGTAGGACCACAGTCCTGCTCAAGTAAGCAGTGTGCTGAAGACGGAAACAACCAGCTAAAAGGGGCACAATTAATCAGAATGCCACGTACAAAACACAATGCGAAGGAGATGCTGCATAATTTAAGCACATATTGCAATACATCTTGGTTATATATATATAAAGAAGTATGAATATTATAAAAGAATATGCCAGGTGACAGTTCACGTTACTGCTTATGATTGTAGTGTAAATTCATTCAGCAAAAACTCAACAAACGTGAATGAAAGCTTATTTTAAACCAAAACTTAAAAATCGATTCGCTGACTGACTTTACCTGGAAGTTTCCCACGAGAAGCACAATTTTGAAGATGACGATTTGCGCATGTTGTGTGTATATGTGGGTGTGTGCGAGTGTGTGTGTGCGAGCGCGCGTGCGTGTTTCTATGTGAGAGTGTGTGCGTGCATGTGTGTGCTTTGTTTACTGAGGTTATTGATTTCCTGGTTCCATTTTTGTTTACGCAGAACTAATGGACTCGTCAACTCGTGTTCTAACAATTACTACTGGTAGTGATCTTCAGAATTAGCCAAGCATCTGTGAGTGTACAGACATATAACACTACAACATACTCTCCTATCTATAGTAAGTTATACAATGTGAGCTCTCAGTTTTTCCATAAATTATTGCAGGTAATCTAACTATTGTGGGTTTATACATTTGTGCCTACGGGAAAAAGAAATAAATCATAAGTTAGTGTACAGATTTCGATTAAAGTGTATATGTTAAATAAATGTCATAAAACGTTGTATGTGGAAATGTGCGCCATAGTGACGATCGTGTGATAGAAAGTGTATTTTGGATATGCTAAAATAGAATTATTGTCAATTATTTCAGAGTGTACATTTATATCTAACAAGTGAGCAGTGAATTTGAATCCATGCCGTTTGATCGTTGTAGGAAAATACACATTCACACCATTAATCTACATTTGCTGAAATTCACAAATATGTTTTGTGCAAGCCTGAAATTGTAATCTATTTAAGTACAACACATGTCAGCCATCAGACCAGCTGAACATTCATGGTCACTGACTTACGCTCATATAATAATAATGACATCAACTCATCCGAATCGTAGAGGAAGCATGATGATGTTGAAGTTCCTCCTTCGCAAACGAAGATGAGCATGGCATGGAAAACAATAGATGCAATGAAAAAATAATAATAAATTGGTAATGGTCTAATTTGGTTTGTGAGTTCGTAGATGCCAGATGAGCTCGATTCATGAACGGAAAGTTCTTTTGCAGTGCATGCAGGAGTGCTGAAGCTTCGGGGTAGGAGAATTTTCGGATTTCTCCTTCCTCTTCCAGCGCTTGTAGACTGCCCGCAGTGTTCTCTCTTTTTCTAATTTCGTGATGCCTTGCAGTGATCTGGGTTTTCCAGGCTGAGCGATCAAGTGCTGTAGTCCCCTAGGAACTAGCTAGGATTGAAGTTGCACTGCCCGAGAGAGTTTTCCAGGTGATCAATGAAGCGCTTTTTCTGGCCTCAGCCCGAACGTTTACCTTCGCACAGCTCCCCATAATCTCCTTAAAAGGAGCCCGTCTGGCACACGGACGACGTGGTTTATATGTTTGTCTTCTATATAGCTAATTCTTAAGAAACATATGTACCAGTTGTTTTCAAAAACCTGAACCTACTTTCTGTGTCTGTATTGAGTGTCTAGCTTTCACATCAGCACAGAAGTGTACATAGCACTCGCGATCTGAATAGATTGTTCATTACTGCAATACTGATATTACTTTTCCATATTATTTTTAACTTTCCATAGGGTTTTTAAAACTATGTTGTAATGTATTTAAAAATAATTATAAAATAGGTGTTTCATCGGCGTACAGGCAGAATTGGCCTGCTTAAACCGTCACATTTTGGTCAGTTTAATGTGCAGAGATGTCTTGGTAAATACATCTTTATACATAAAAACATGTTTAAGTTATTTCCGTGTGTTTTCATTTCTAGATAAATCTCTCGTTTGGAACGCAACGTGGAAACATTCCGTGTTATTGTGTTTATTGTTATTTAGTTTTTACATTGTTTGTTCATTTTGATATGTTAGTATTCATTCATTTTCCTTTTGTGCTGAAGTTAGCGCATTGGGCAGAGGTCAGATATCTCCAATTCTGTCTGTTCAAAGCTATTGTGCAGTTCGTGGATAGTATGGATATTGATTGTTTTACTTTCTCTAAGTATTGTTCTTCAGAGTGTTTCTTTAGTATTATAGTAACATTATTAACTTAATATAGTCTATTATCGTTTATTTGTTTTGTTACTGCGGCATTTCCCCACTTTGTCGGAACATCCTCCGACATTTTGGTTATTTATAGTTCTGCTTAAACTGGTAGTTCTAGTGGTTTTTTTCTGATATAAGGAATTAGTTTTACCATGGCAGCCATCGCCATCTCGAGTCGTATCTTAATCTCATTTCCTTAGTTGCCATTACCACATATTTGCGACCCGAGCTATTTGGAGGTGGTAACTTCTTCAAGCCTGTGACCTTTTAACCGGATATAAATGTAAGTATTAAAAAAAATAAGAACGAAGTTTGCAAACTTCATCTCCCTAATCCTCTGTCAGACAGTATCATAACGTAATAATATATCATCATCAAGTGACATATTCTTTCCAGAGCGAAATCTTTCCTATGGATCTCTTGAATTCTCCGCGGCCTTGAGCAAGTTGTCCTGCATCTTTCAGTGAAATGCGCAGGCATTCTTGAATATCTTTTGTCCAACGGCGTCTTGGTCGGCCTTTGCCCCTGTTGCCTTCTATCATCCCCTCCATTAACACTGTCTCCATGCTGTCGTGTCTCTTAATATGACCGATAAAAACTAGGTTTTTCTTTAATATGGTGTTCAGAAGCCAGCCTTCCTGGACGTTAATTGTTCGTAACACCTCCTGGTTTGTTTTCTTCACTGTCCATGGTATTCTCAGAACTCTTCTATAACACTTTAATTCAAATGATGTTATTCTCCTGGCCACTGTTTTATTTAGTGTCCAGTCTTCGCATCCATATGTCGCCACAGGAAATACACATGTTCGTAGTAAACACAATTTAGTTCTTATGTTAGTAATAATATATATCCAGCTAAAATCTAATAAAATTTCTTTATTTGTGAACCCTCACCTCTCCTAATTGATGATGTCACATCTATGGTCCCGCTTCTGCAAGATGCATGTGTAGTATTGTCAAACAGTATTGGAACTAACATACTTCAGCGGAGTCTCGCGTAATTTATAGTCTCGTGAATTCATCGGTTCATCCTTAAATGTGACGTGCATGACAGTTCACGTAATTTTCATTTGGCTATCGATACAACGAAGTATACACAAAGATAGCAATGAAAACACGAAAAATAATCACTGATGGATTTTCAGGACTGTAAAATCGACGAGAGACTCGCTTAAGTCGTCTTTATTTATTGTTTGCATGTTAAGGATATTTGTCGCGCTAATAATCAAAGGATATATTTTATCACTGAGCTTTCCCCATAGCGATCCTGCTATGTTAGACCAACAGGAAAGGGGGAAAAACACTGGAAAAATAGATCAATATCGCGGCTGGAGGCATACCGAGTATTAATCGAAGTGGCTTAATCGTCAGTGTTTTTTGACTGGCCTTGTGAAACCAGGAGCTCTTTCCCATGATTCTCTGCGGCATCAATGAAAATGACATGATTAAGTTGTTTCTAACGATCTAGTCAAGCTTATTCTTTGTTTCCCCTGTACATCTTTATTCTCGGTAAAACAAAAAGGTAAAATTGTTTTCTAAATATGAACATTGACATGACATGATGTTTCTTCCATTATTACATTTTGTCTCATTTATACAGGGTGCTGACCATCAATTACGTTTATGTGGATTGCGAGGGGGGGGGGTGTCTGCGAAAGTTTGACAGTTGTTGACAAGAGGTAGAGGATTGCAAAATTTAACAATTCTATTTTATAGACCAAGGGTAGGCAACATATGGCACGCGTGCCACACTTGGCACGACAAGCAATTTCAAGTGGCACGCAGACTCTTCACGTTTCCTGTATAAAGTTGTTTATAAATCGATTAGCGGGGCTTCCTAACTCATTTTTTTGCACGTGGGCGTGGCACTCTGAATAATTTGAAACCGTAAGTTGACACATGGTTAACAAAAGGTTGCCGACACCTGTTATAGACCATACCCATACTAACAGTTTTCTACTGAAATGTTTTAGGAGAGAGAGACTAAAGGATTTAGAACATATTTAAGCGGATGACTACGAGGATTTTTGACAGCTGTTGACAAAAGAGGCAGGGATAAAAAAAAATTGACACAAATGTATTGTGGTCATTTATGAACAGCCGAATATTCTGTGATGATGGTTGCAAGCGAAAATGAGTATAACATTAAATGTCACGTTAGATTTGGTATTGTGTGAGTATAACATTAAATGTCACGTTAGATTTGGTATTGTGTGAGTATAACATTAAATGTCACGTTAGATGTGGTATTGTGTGAGTCATCTTATGGCCGTGAAGTACAATTAGCATTCTGGTAAACCCTTTGTAATATGAACATAAATGATGGAGGTCCTAAGTTCTTCTTCTGCGTTCGTTCTCAAACTCCTGCAGATTAGCAGGATGTAGTCCGGATAACGGAATGCGTTGCGTCATGGTTTACAGCATTATTGCGATATCTGTGCCTTTCGGCCTGACACATCCGACTTCAGCATGGCCTTGGGTTACTGACCCTATATGGAATGGGTCAACCAACTCCATCCCATAACCTCAGTAGTCGCCTTTTACGACATGCGTGGAAGGTAAACAGTGTTGCTATTCTTTGCTCCTCTTTCGGGCCCTGGCAACACACAGGTGGGTCCTAAGTTTATTGGGGAGGGATGAGCGTTGCTGACATCTCGTCTTCGTGCTTTAAATAATATGCAGTGTTCTATTTTGTTCAAAACTTTTAATACTCACAGTGGTCTGACCATGACAGATTGAGCGGTCATAATCTGTGGTTTCCCAACAGTTTGGGTCAAAACTGCAGTGTTGGTTAGATATCTGCAAGTAATCTTTTAAATGATTTTTTCTGGCTTAAAATTGAACCCTTACATACGCACGACTCATAATAGAACAGTCTGATTGAAGACGTTTGTCTGACATGCAGACTACGTGACCGGCACAATGAAGTTGAGACCTTATCAACAAGATATGGTTCATGTTAGGCAGATGTGGCCTTATTTAACATTATATTTATTGTGTCACTTTATTCGAGAGTAGTTGAGGAATATAGCTTGGAGGGGAGACAGAGTATTTCAGTTCTTTTGGAAAGCGGGAGGGTTAATTAGTTGTTAGGGGGAGTGGTACGGATGGGGGGGGGGGTTGAAAGATGTTACATTTTTAGAATTTTGGAGAAGGATGTTTAGTTGTATAGAATCTTTCTATGTAACTGGCACGCTCAGTAAACATAAATCTGCGTTTGCATTATCCATGTTGATTTAGTGTCAAGTCTTCTGCTAATCACGTGAGATTTCTGTGACGACACGAAAGATGCGCAAACTATAGCAGAAATTGCATGGTTGGACGCATAGCATTACAAAAGTTCAAAAACTGTTATCACTTGATGAAACCACATTTTTCTAAAATGTACCCAGGATATATATATATATATATTTATATATATATATATATATATATATATATATATATATATATATATATATATATATATATATATATATATATATATATATATATATATATATATATATATATGTATATATATATATATATTAAATCTTAGACTATCCAATGATCTCGCATATGTTGTACTTAATTAACAAGGCAATACTAACGATACAACGTCTTATGCGATGAAACTATTGACTTAGAGTGTCCTCTAATCTATAAAGGCACTTTTACTATCGAAGGTGACTTTACATATAAGTCAGTAACGGTACTCGCGTCATGATTTAATTTTTAAAAGCTATACTATGAAATATGTAAGTGAAACTAAGAAGAGACTAAGTGACCGTTTCTGCCAACATCTTCATTCCATAAACCGGGGATCTTTTACTCCTGTCGCTACACATTTCAATGATTTTGATCTTTGCTACCTGAGCATTCAAGTAAATGAAATAAAATATTCCGGTGACGATGAACTAGCTACGCCTTGCAAATCTTTATTTATTGTTTTATGTTTTGTAATAATTGGGGATTTCAACGTCTATGTGGGGGAAAGTAGACTAGGACACGAAAATAAAATGAAAGGTAGATTTGGACTAGGAGATAGAAACGATTAAGGAGACACACTTCTGCATGGTATATACATTAACCATACAAATACCATATTCCAACAGCATCCACGGAGAATGTATACAAGGAGATCTCCTGAGGGATTAACAAGAAACCAAATGTGGCTATCAAACATCTCAACATGCAACACATACCAGGGTGTAGACTGCAATTCCGATCATGAACTGTTAGTATCAAACTTCAAACAAAAACTAAAAAAAAGGGTGACCATCAGATATGACGCCTAAAAAATCGCAATAAATTACAACATAGAGATTAAAAACATATTTGCAATCTTGCAAGAGGAACAAGAGGTAGAGCTATTTGCGAAAAAGATCAAGGAAATCTACATTCAAAGCACATAACAAACTTAATGATTAATGATTATGTGCCCTGGTGTAGCAAACATCGACTCGCATGAAGGTCTTTTGGCCGAAACGTCAATGTGATTGTATTATAATGTTTGTTTTCAGTGTTGAACAATATTATGCATTACTATGTTCTGAGTTTCGTATGTACATAACACACGTGAGTGTCTACAAGTTTAGCGTTATGATACGTTCATAACATACGTGAAGGCGTCTACAAGTTAAGCGTTGTAAACACGTCCATAACATACGTTTGATAGTCAATAAGTTTAACGTTGTGAACACGTCCATAACATACGTTTGATAGTCAATAAGTTTAACGTTGTGAACACGTCCATAACATACGTTTGATAGTCAAATAGTTTAACGTTGTGAACACGTCCATAACAGAAACAAGAAATCAGAAACTGTATCGATTATAAACAAACTGCTAGTTTTGGTCTTAGTCCTAACATTGTCGGATCGATACACGCACTATCTCAACAAACTACCACACTAGTTTCTTCTTGTCTTGCTACATCTGTCGTGCAATGGCATTAGTGAGACCTAAACGTTTTTTTAAATATTAGAGATAAAACTATACAGCTAGGTGTGTATTTCCTAGGTGTTTGCCGCCTAGGTCTTTGTTCCCTAGGTGGTTGGGCCTCTTTAGTCTGCTGGAAGTTTAAGTTCACTTCCAACCTTCCCGGTTGTTTTTGCTATCACTCTCAGCTCACTAACGATACTGCACACAGTGTTTTCAACGTAATGCAAACAATAACAGGTAGTGCAACACACACACAATCACACGCACGCACAGGTTACAGGAGTCATGTAACACTACGAGATGGACAGGTTACAGTCTAGCAGAGTGCACCACCAAGCTAAGAGAAAGGGGATTTGGAGGTCTGTTTCAAGCAACCTTCGTTGCGGAGAAGGCACTTGATGTACGCATGCAGACACACACACAATATATATATATATATATATATATATATATATATATATATATATATATATATATATATATATATATATATATATATACATTATATATCATGATAAAGATTTAGTGATCGAAACGTTTATTCTATATCTAACTGTATTACTTGTAATACTTAAATTAAGCACTTTTATTTTTTTTAATATATTTTCTATTTACTATATTTGTAGATATTTTGATTAGTTGTACTCCCCAAATTTCATTTTCTTCTTCTCCTGCATTCGTTTTGAAACGATGTTATCAGGATATTGTCAGAAGAGTGCAATGCACTATCATGGTTTACAGCTCGGCTGAGATATTTCATTATTTCTGCCCTTTATATACAATTTCATTATGAATTCTAAGTCACAATGACAAAAGCCATCTCCAGAATATAGATTTCGCGTGCTAATGTCACTAGTGTCACTAGACCATATACCAGCACGGATAATGTTGGATCAGCCAAGATAAGTGATGCTTATAGGAGTCGGAGAACAGAATACATATTTGGGAAGGGCTGACTTTGATCCTAATTGGATTGAGACACGCACCCCAACCCCAAAGATTCATTAGTCGCTTCTTAAGACATTCATAGCATTCAACAGTATCGTTATTCTATGTTCTTGTTTTGGTTGCCGAAAACACACAGGCGATACAACTTGTATTACAAATATAACTAGATGAACATCTTGTACTAATAAAATAACGAGACGGTACCGCTTGTATTACAAATATAACAAGACGAACAGCCGTACTACAAAAATAACGACACTACATAGTTTGTATTGCACAAATAACAAAGACGAACTGTTTGTATTAAAAAATAACTACACAACGCATCTTGTATTACAAATATAACCAGCCAACACATCTCGGATTACATAAACTACGAGGCAACTATGTTAATAAAACAATATGAGAACCGCTAGGATAAAAATCATATATGAATGTTGTATGTATCAGATATGGAACTGTTTATAGATCGCGTGTTGATAGAACCCGAAAGATGTGAAATAAATAGTAAAACTGTAACATGTTGTAACATATCGTAAGAAGCGACTAAGGAGGTTTTGAGAATGGGGTCTCAAATTTGCTGTCTCATAACGCAACTCAAATGTAATCCACAGTAATGCTGGTCAGATGTGTCAGAAAGAAAGACGCAGATATCGCAGCTAATATTCACACCATGATGTAAAATATTTTGTTCTCCGACCCCCTCCTCATCATACATGAGGCTAACTAGCAGGATTTTGAGAAGAAACACACAGAACACGAACACAATAACAATGTGGAAGTAATGTCAGGAAACAGAGATATGAGATAACAATGTGGAAGTAATGTCAGGAAACACTTAGAGATATGAGATAACAATGTGGAAGTAATGTCAGGAAACTTTTAGAGATATGAGATAACAATGTGGAAGTAATGTCAGGAAACATTTAGAGATATGAGATAACAATGTGGAAGTAATGTCAGCAAACATTTAGAGATATGAGATAACAATGTGGAAGTAATGTCAGGAAACATTTAGAGATATGAGATAACAATGTGGAAGTAATGTCAGGAAACATTTAGAGATATGAGATAACAATGTGGAAGTAATGTCAGGAAACATTTAGAGATATGAGATAACAATGTGGAAGTAATGTCAGGAAACATTTAGAGATATGAGATAACAATGTGGAAGTAATGTCAGGAAACATTTAGAGATATGAGATAACAATGTGGAAGTAATGTCAGGAAACATTTAGAGATATGAGATAACAATGTGGAAGTAATGTCAGGAAACATTTAGAGATATGAGATAACAATGTGGAAGTAATGTCAGGAAACATTTAGAGATATGAGATAACAATGTGGAAGTAATGTCAGGAAACATTTAGAGATATGAGATAACAATGTGGAAGTAATGTCAGGAAACATTTAGAGATATGAGATAACAATGTGGAAGTAATGTCAGGAAACATTTAGAGATATGAGATAACAATGTGGAAGTAATGTCAGGAAACATTTAGAGATATGAGATAACAATGTGGAAGTAATGTCAGGAAACATTTAGAGATATGAGATAACAATGTGGAAGTAATGTCAGCAAACATTTAGAGATATGAGATAACAATGTGGAAGTAATGTCAGGAAACATTTAGAGATATGAGATAACAATGTGGAAGTAATGTCAGGAAACATTTAGAGATATGAGATAACAATGTGGAAGTAATGTCAGGAAACATTTAGAGATATGAGATAACAATGTGGAAGTAATGTCAGGAAACAGTTAGAGATATGAGATAACAATGTGGAAGTAATGTCAGGAAACATTTAGAGATATGAGATAACAATGTGGAAGTAATGTCAGGAAACATTTAGAGATATGAGATAACAATGTGGAAGTAATGTCAGGAAACAGAGATATGAGATAACAATGTGGAAGTAATGTCAGGAAACAGAGATATGAGATAACAATGTGGAAGTAATGTCAGGAAACAGTTAGAGATATGAGATAACAATGTGGAAGTAATGTCAGCAAACATTTAGAGATATGAGATAACAATGTGAAAGTAATGTCAGGAAACATTTAGAGATATGAGATAACAATGTGGAAGTAATGTCAGGAAACATTTAGAGATATGAGATAACAATGTGGAAGTAATGTTAGGAAACATTTAGAGATATGAGATAACAATGTGAAAGTAATGTCAGCAAACATTTAGAGATATGAGATAACAATGTGGAAGTAATGTCAGGAAACATTTAGAGATATGAGATAACAATGTGGAAGTAATGTCAGGAAACAATTAGAGATATGAGATAACAATGTGGAAGTAATGTCAGCAAACATTTAGAGATATGAGATAAGTCTTACAGATATTGTGGTAGGGCAGAATTAGTTTAACAAATATAGAAACATAACTGATGAAATGTAAAAATAAAAATCTAGATGTACAATGAATCATGTGCAATGCCGAATGGCGTAGGCGATCATGTTTCTCCAGGAATCTCTGTCTCTTGTGTTTTCAATAAGCTCGGTTGGTGAACTTCTATCGGGCCACAACACTAGCCCATTAAGCAACTTCTCTTTTTGTCGTCCCCTGTCTCTTATCCCCTTGATCTTTCCAGTGGTTATTAAATGTTTAAACTGTGTTCTTCTCAGCACATGCCCTAGAAACCTTGACTATCTGCCCCTAATGATTGATCTTTTTACGCCAGCATCAATGAAAACATCTGCATAAGTTTTCTAAGCTGTCCATGGTATTTTCATCGTTCTTCTCAGCAAACCACATCTCCGTAGCCAAATCATTTTGATTTATTTATTTTTTTAATTTTAATTTTTAAATGTATTATATGGTTTTTAAAGTATTTTAATGTTTTATTTCCATATGTACTCAAGAACTAATTACCAGCGTCACAGTAAGGGTCGGTTATTAACAATTATTGCCGGCAATTAATGTACATTATTTACTGTCCCTACTCAGAATAATCATGCACGATGATCCACAGACATCTACAAGCAAGGATTAGATAAGCATCACATATAAACGGTATTTCTTCCAGAATTTCTTGTGCTGACACAATTCTCACCAGTATAGCTAAAATATCAGATCTCCAGGATAGTTGTGCACACTGATCAAATGCAGTCATTTATCTTGATATACCCGACTTTTCCGTGCTTGAGCAGTTAAAACAAACTGTAGTGTGATATAGGCAGAGAATAAATGTTTAGAAACTCTAAATGTTAACACACATAATAACTATAGTCAAAGAAAGAAAATGACAAGAATTGTCATTTTAAAAAAGGAAATTCAAGTTGGAAGCAAGAGGATAAATAAAAATTGTTTAGACTAACGGGTATTGAACCAGGTCGTTCTGACGGCACCGAATCGCCTTGCAACTTGAGTAAAAGGGGTTTTCCGTACTTGACTAGCAGCATCTTCCCCCCAAAATATGCGATTTTGCCAAGACATTCAAACTGTGTACTCAAATCACTTACAACGGATCAATCGAGACATTGACTATTGCAAAAGGAACGAACACCACGTACAAGTATTGAAGTATCCTCAGTAACACATACATATAACATCCGTATTCGTACAACAAGGGTCAATAGGTCTTATTGTAAACATAAATAACATAGAGACAGTTAAATGTTGCTTTAAATAATTATATATATATATATTTTAAAAATAATAGTCCAAACAATTTTTAATTTATCCTCTTGCTTCCTACTTGAATTTACTTGTATAAGCTATTATTTGAAGCAACATTGTACTGTCTCTATGTTATTTATGTTTACAAGAAGATCTATTGGCCCTTGTTGTATGAATACGGATGTTATATGTTTGTGTTACTGAGCATACTTCCATACTTGTACGGGATGTTCGTTGTTGTTGTAATAGTCCTTGTCTAGATATGTCTGTTCTCGGTGACTATTGTGTACACAGTTTGAATGTCTTGACAAATCGCATATTGTTTTTGGAGATGCGGTTAGTAAATTACAGGAAACCCCGTTTACTCAAGTTGCAAGACTATTTGGTGGAGTTAGAACGGGCCTGGTTCAATTCCCGTTAGTCTAAACAATCACTTGAAAAAAAGACAGGCAAGGATAACGGTTTTGTTCTACAGAAATTATAAATAATAAAGCTATGGTATCATTTTGTACTTTTTTTCGCCGAGGGGGTGGGAGGGAAGAGGAGTCTCCATAGCTTTATCTTATACATAGAGCACGCCAGCTCACAGCGTTATCCAATATTTCAAGACGAAGCCTCTTACTCAGAGGTGGTAAGAACATTTATATACAATATAGACAGAGCAAGGATTTATTATTATAGAACAAAAATCATAAGGACGAAAATCATAAGGACGAAAATCATAAGGACGAAAATCATAAGGACGAAAATCATAAGGACAAAAATCATAAATGCATTAAAAAAATGTCATTTTAGTCAAGACTATCTATCTATACGTTGTGACCCTTTTTTGCCTTGCGGCGTCAGGGGTGGAAGAGTTCTCTGGAGATGGCTTTCTTGTGTGCTGTTTGTAAGCTTGTTCCTGTGGCTTCTTTGATTTCTGTGATCCATCTTTTACATGATCTGCATCTGGCTTTATAACCGTTATGTCTATGTGTCATGGCCATTTGTGGCATGCTATCTGTCGGTAGTCTGGAAGCGCGTAAAAACAATTTGATCTGTTGTCTTTTGATGTGTTCCAAAACTGGTATTGTTCTGGTTATCTGTCTGTTGTTATCGTTCTTAATTCTATATCGCAATGACTCTCAGAGTGTTCTTCGTAGACATGCCATTTCTGCTGTCACTATGTTTCTTTTGTCTTGTGCTGTCATTGTCCAGTTTTGGTACTGGTAGCATAGTGATGGAATAATAATGGTTTTGTATAATGCAATTTTAGTGTCTATGTTTACATTTTGTTCTTGAAAATACGTGTCATCTGTCCTAGGATCTGGTATTCTTCTTCTTCTTTCGTTCACTTGAAACATGTCTATATCTGTAATTCTGTCTCCTTAATAAAACTCACTGTCTTTTGTAGTTCATACAGTGGTCCATAGAGCTTTGATTCCAGTGTTGTTTCCTCTGGCCAATATGTCTGCCTCAGCGTTTCATGCTCAGAACACTCTTGAAGTATATGTTTGGCACTCTGTGCTGCCTGTCCACATGTACACATGGTCGTGTTGCCAATCTTGAACTTTGCATACATGTGACTGCGGAGTTGGTTGTGTCCTGTTCTGAGATGTAAAATTATAACTTGTTCTGATCTGTTCATAATGTGATAGTCATCTTGTGTTGGTGTTTGTGGCTTTCTTATTGACTTGATCATCTGTTTTTTCTGATGGTAGGTGATTGGTATATCTGGTTGGTCTTCGGCAGCACCTTCCTTAGCCAGTTGGTGTGCTTTTTCATTTCCTGGTATTCCACAGTGAGAGGGTATTCACTGCATGGTTACCCTATACTGGTAAGACAATTCGCTAAATAGGATCTGGTATGTTTTGTTGCATCTATTTTGTATCTCTTTACTGGTTTTCCCTTCACTCGATATAATGCTTCCTAAGTAAGTGAACTCATTTACCTGTTGAAGGTGTTTATCATCGATGGAGATAGTGATATTTCTTTCTTTCTTTGCTATTGCCATTATTTCGGTCTTTTCAATATTGATCTCATGTTGAATGTTTGACATGTTGTGTGGAGTTTGTTCATATGGTCTTGCAATTGTTCCTCTGATGTCGCTATTAGTACTTGGTCGTCTGCAAAAAGTAGTTCGTTTAATTTGTCTTTTATGTTATCTTCTTCGTTGGTACTTGTTAGTTTACAGATGTGGTCGATATATGTTATAAAAAGTAGAGGGGATAGGACACACCAATGGCGAACTCCTGATTGAATTTGGAACTTATTGGACACGCCTGCATTTGTTCTTACATTTTCAAGACTTGCAACGTGTATATTCGCAAGCTACTTTGAAATATGTACCGGTATATCGATAAACAGACAACACACACTCTGCAAAGGTATGTAAATTCACCGAAAACAACAAACATTTAACATTAGTACGTCCCATACGACTCAATACTACAAGAACCAGTAAACATTAATTACATATAAACATAAACACGGTTGCTTCAGATGCGAGAAGTTTAAATGAGTTACATAATATATAAGCTTCCAGAATGTATTATTATAGAAAAAAAATAATCATAAGGCAGCAAGTGAGATTTGAACAGTGTCTTAGAGCTGGCACCTATTCACCTCGCAACTTACGTCAAGTTAAGCCCCTTTTATGGATTAAAAGAACCATCACTGAACATGTGTCTACAACCATTGGTGACGTTTACTGTGAAAAAATAATTATTTAGTATGTTCTACTGGAATATATGTAGGCAAATGCATAAATGTTTGGTATTTTCTATTGAAATATACGTAGACAATTCATACTACTATTTATTACTGAAATATACGTAGACAATTCGTAAATGTTTGGTTTCTTCTACTGGAATATACGTAGACAATGTGTAAACGTTTAGTATATTCTACTAAAATATACTTGATTATATTCATCAGGTGTCATTCCGGCTAACATAGACGATCATGGCTCTCTTCATCCCTCTGTCTCTAGTATTCTGTATCAGAATCGCTTCTGTTTCCCTGCCGTGCCAGGTTGCTAAACTGACTAATATTTTCTCACGTTGTCGCCCTCTGTATCTTTTGCCCTCCATCTTGCCTGTTGTGACTATGTTCTCCAAACCTCCTTGTCTCATAACGTGGCCAAAAAATTAAGATTGTCTTTTTCTTATATTATTGACTAACCTCCGTCTCGCATTTGACTCTTTCAACACTAATTTTTCTGGCACTCCATGATAGTCTCGGCATTCTTTTGTAGAACCACATATTTACATCTTCTAATGTCCAAATTTCTTGTTTGTTTATTGTCAAAGAATTGCATCCATATGCTAGTATAGGAGTTAAATAGCACCGAAGAACTCTCTTCCTCACTTCTAATGACAAGGTCATATTACACAGTATATTTTTCATTTTTCTGAATGTTGTTTTTTGCCTGTCCTATTCTGCTTCTTATTTCTGTTGAACTTCTTTCATCTACTGTAATCGTTGTACCTAAATAATTCAATTGGTGGACCTGTTTTAATACTGTATCATTGACTTTGATCTTGCAAGCTGTGGAGGTTTGTTTCTTTGAAATAACTATTACTTCTATTTTCTTGATGTTTAGGAAGAGGCACCTATTCGCTTTTCTCTTTATTGATTGTCACTGCTACATTAATTAATTTTTGAAGGTCTTGTCCACTTTTAGCAATCAGAACAATGTCATCCACATATCTTAAATCATTAATATTATGTCCTCCGACCGACATTCCTGGAATATCAATTATTGCAGCATCCTGTTTTCACTGTATAAAGAGGTCTGATAAAAGTATACATCCCTGTCTAACTCCTTGTTGTATTTGTTGAAAGGGGTGAAATTCATTTCATACTCTTATTGCTGCTGTGTATTGCCAGCACACGTTCTTAATTATTCTTAAATCCTTACTATCAATGTTCAAAATCTCTAGCATGTGTATAACTTCACTATGTTTAACTCTATCAAACGCCCTTGTTTAGTCTATAAAACAGAAGTACAGGTCTGTTTTCATCTATATATACCTCTCTATTATTGTTCTCGAAATATAAATAGCATTGTTTGTACCTTTGCTTTCTACGGAACAACATTGTTCTGGACTTATTTATGTTACTATTTTGTTTTTCACTCTCTTCATGATGATTCTGAGACGAATTTTTGCTATTTGGCTCATGAGGCTGATTGTATGGTCTTCTTCATATTCGGTGGTCCCTTGTGTCTTTGGTAAAGCTATAAATATGGATCTCGTTAAATCATCAGGAATGTGCCCGCTATTATATACGTCATTCATCAAATTGGTTATTATTTAAAAGTCACCTAAAGTTATTAATTCCTCTAAAGGAATATACGTAGACAATGCATAAATTAAAACACACTTATACGTCTAAGACACGACTGTCGAATTCGTGGGGGGAGATAGAAAACGTGGGAGATAAGGAAAATAACAGAGAAATGAAAACATATCGATCTGAAAAGAACTAAATTCACTTAGAACAGCGTCTGATGGAGGAACAAGTATCGATATATTATTCTCTAAAGGAGTGGTTCTCTACTTAAAGTCCCCTGAGGGTCACGGAGTGGGAAGATGGGGGGGGGGAACACGACGAACGTATTTTAAATTGGGGGCCACGGATCAATCCAGTGAAGCCACATGAAGGTAGCCATGTGAACGACAAATAATCAGAATTTTAACGATAAAGGAAATAATATCCAAGCTGTCGGTGGATAACCGACAGGGTGTGAGTACTACAGTAACAAAAATAAGAAACGATAACACATGATAGCGTATTATTGCAATCGATTACTAACATAACTCTTAAATAATTTAAAACAAATACCAAACGGAAAGTAATATCAATGAGAAATAATTACAAAAATAAACAAATGAAAGAGGACTTTTATAGTCTAACAAGGACCTTTATCAAGAAACAATAACAAACTAGAAATAAACACAAAAACACGATTAATACAATGAGGTGGTCTTACGACCGCATCTCATTCATATGGTAATAATATAAACATATTTTAAAAACCGCCAGTTCATGCAAATCCAAAAGGTTTAATTTAGATGCGGCTGTAAGACCATCTTATTGCATTGATCATATTTCTAGTTCGTTGTTGCTTCTTGATAAAGGTCCCTGTTGGATCGTAAAAATCCTTGTTTCTTTGTGCTTTGTTATGTCTCATTAACATAACTTTACATTTGTTTTTTGTTTGTTTTTTTGCTGTTTATTTGTTATATTAGTAATCAGTGACAGTAATACATTATCATTGAAGATAACCTCAATATAAAGGCATGTCATTTACTAAGGTTTTCTGTTGCATGGTTGGTTTGTCTAGTAAGCCATTGGTGAGACCCACAAACGCAGCCGCATGCGCGTTATCTTCTTATAGAAGCTTCATGGCACGTCATTTATACAATCCCGTAGTCGTAACCTTCGATAACAGTTATCATGTTGTTCTGACTGGCCGACGTTGTGCTTGAACTAGTTACAGGCACGGTGTGGTTCGGCGGAACAACAAAGAAAATTGTCGCAAGGGCCAGAGTTGTGCCCTGATGTCGACGTTTATTTCGGCGGCATAGACTCGAAACACCATCAAGTCTGATGGCTGCTGAAACAGAGTGCGGAGCACTTATGGGAATGCTTCACGTGCTGTGAGGCCAGTTATTAATCAAAAATTATCATTGATGTTAGCAATACGGGATTGTCAATAAATTATGTTAACAAATTATTTGTTAGTTTTAAATTAGTTTTGTTAATATTTGACCCCCTTGTTGTCAACATCTGTCAAGACTTCAGGGAACTCCTGCTTAATTATAAAAAATATCCACCCCACACTCAAAAATGTTGAACACAAAATATATGCTGAAGAATAGCACAATAATTTGTTTCACTTTATGTGTTTCACATAATTTGTTTCACGTGATGTATTTTACATAATTTGTTTCACGTGATGTGTTTCACATAATTTGTTTCACGTGATGTATTTCACATAATTTGTTTCACGTGATGTGTTTCACATAATTTGTTTCACGTGATGTATTTCACATAATTTGTTTCACGTGATGTGTTTCACATAATTTGTTTCAAATATTCAGAAAAATATTTCACCTTCAAATAATGTAATCGGTATCTAAAAAATGTCAGGGGTAGAAGAGTTTTCTGGAGCACGAGCAACTGTATTTCTGTTTCCTGGATGCACCACGAGTAGGTACTTTTGGGATCTATGTTATGTGCTAACCCTCGATTCGTTGATAGCAATGCGGTACCCATTGCACATTTGTATTGAGTGATCGTACTTGGAACTTCATTAACAATTTAATAATATCGAAGTGTACGCGTTAAATAAAGGAAAATATCCCCATGTTGACTTTGGCTAATTTCCAACAGACGCCCGCCCAAAAATGTAGATATTTTGTGTATGGATTTTGGGGCATTTGTTTGGATCTCCATATGTTAACAACAATAGAGCAATATAATCCTTTTGTACAATTATTATTATTATTATTATTATTATTATTATTATTATTATGTTGGAAGGAATGTTTGTTCACAGTTCTATTTTATACCCAATTCACAGGATAGATTTGAAAAGATGCATTAATGATAATATATAAAAAAGACAGTCAAGACAGTCAACATTTATTGGGCACATAAAGGAAAGAGTAAAAACTATATTGAGAATATTGTTTCCAAAAAAAAAAGATTTCAAAAGTCGGAGAAGATTGACTTCACTGTACTCGGTTTCCCATATGTACTCCGTCACTCTCAAAGAAGCGGCACGCCGCCTGCCGAGGGTACCACTCATAGCACGTAACTCCGTAGCTTCAAGTGCTAATTCACAGGGATCTCCGAAAAAATCACCTTGTAAGCAAGACGGCGCTAACCGGATTCGAACTCATGATATCTTGGACACAAGGCGAACAGATCTCCGATATAGTAACAAAATGAAAGATAGAAGGGAAAAGACCCAGTGAAAAGATATTGGACAGCTTGACTAAATGGCTTCAATTGACGACACCAACAGAGATGATGACATATATGAGAAATCGATATACATGGAGAAATATGATCGCCAATGCCATTCGTCACGGCAGCTGATGCTGATGATGATGTATTGCTTTGGGTGGAATTCTCCTACTCAGAAGGGGGTAACAACATGATTTTATATATATGAAAGGATGTGGAGGCTCCACAAGAGAAACTAATCACAATACAAGCATGTCATCTAGCAAGGGTTTGCTTTTGGATGCTTGTTAGAACATTCCGATCTTTCGTATGATGTTGTATAAGTATATAATAAGTAGGCACACATTTATACGTAAAATGTTTGTACTGCATTTGTCCTGCCTGTGAGTTACTGTGAGATTTCAAGTAGCATGTGTGATAAAGGTCGCATGGCCTTGCTGTCACCACGCCATATTCAGGTTTTTGTTACCCCTGAAAATTTCCAGTACAACCGGGGATCTCACGACTATGAGACCGAAACTCTAACCTCTCGGTCATGAGCCAAATTGTTCTTGCTTTCCCTTCATCGTTCTTCTTCTTAAACTCCTGCCTATTTCAGGATTTAGTCCAGAGAATAGAATGCGTTATGTCACGATTTAAATCTTAACTACGATTTCTACGTATTTCTGCCTGTCAAATTCTGCAGCTCTACTTTCCACCCTAAATCCACCTTAGTCTTTTGCTACGAAATGCACATATGGTAATAGTGTCGCTAATATTATTACAGACAGTTTCCACCAGAGGTATCTTCCTACACGAACAACACACGCAAATAAACTATTACATATAACAAACATGAGAAGATTACGCACAACATGTTGTGATGCACAAGAAGGGCATTCTAATATGCTTTTATGTAAATCAATCAGTATTTTAATACAAAATCAACATTAGCAAAAATACATAGTACATGATACATATAGCGAAAGCACACACGGGCAAATGTGGTCTTGTAGACAATAGCGTTCAATGGAACAAAATACTCATTTCCGCTAACATGTACCTGACGCGCATGATAAAGGCCATAAGCCAAAACAGCGACTTTGGTGTACGAACTTAAATACACGCTACACGCCAGTTAAACGTACAAACATACGCATCCACACATAGCTAATTTCACAAACACACATTTTAGACACATTTAAATACACATACACAGATAAAGAAAAGACACAGTTAAATACTCACAAAGCACAGTTAGATCCGAAGAACAAAGGAGAAATAACAAGAGTTGACAATGTTTACACGTGATGGAGACGGTACTACAGCGTGAGCTCATCTTTCCGTAGCTAGCGCTCCCAAACTACCACTCCCAAACTTCAATACATAAACATACTTCTGCTATACGCCAAGCAGCCGTATATTCTAGACGCCCTTGTAATCAATCATAAATCATGGAGTGTTGTCGGTGCATCAAAGGCTTGCTCGTATCTTAATTATCTAATCAGGGTCGTGCCGTGCTTTGATGCAGAAAGGTGGCACCAATAAAAATGCATTGTCGGGGCATTTTAAAGAAAAGCCATTTAAAGTAGGCGGTATTTCGAAGACTTGAATAATGCAGATAAATCTACCGCACAATTCTGAGTCTAATGGGTAGATAATGAGTTTGCCTCTCTTTTGGAGACCAGCGGACAAAGTCCAATTAGGTTATATCAGGACACACTACCATAAAAAATTAGAGGTAACAAAGACCCCGTGTAAGTATGCAATTTTTCAAGCATGAGTCTAATGATTTTTCCCTTGCAATTTTATATCTGGCTATAATCTGGCTCTTGCTCCGTACCCCTCAATTGTATCTCTGGCTATCTCTTCCTACGTACCCCTCAATTGTATCTCTGGCTATCTCTTGCTCCGTACCCCTCAATTATATCTGGCTATCTCTTGCTCCGTACCCCTCAATTATATCTGGCTATCTATTGCTCCGTACCCCTCAATTATATCTGGCTATCTCTTGCTCCGTACCCCTCAATTATATCTGGCTATCTCTTGCTCCGTACCCCTCAATTATATCTGGCTATCTCTTGCTCCGTACCCCTCAATTATGTCTGGCTATCTCTTGCTTCGTACCCCTCAATTATATCTTTAATTATAATCTTCAGCTGGGTGTTATACCTTGTTCTATGTCCAAAATATTTTGTTTGTTTGATATTTGTTTAAAATTTCCTTTCATATTTATATGTTTATCCCTAGTGTTTTTAGAAGAAACAATTACAACTGGTGCTTCTAAATTGAATGTAGGAAGATAACTAGTTGACAACAGGAAAATAATGTCAATTATGTTATTGAGGGCCTTGCTGTACATGAAGTTCAATATTGGAAGAAATAGAACTGTAAGCAGACTTCACTGTAAATACGCAGACGACACTGTACTTCTTTCAAATGATATAAAGAGATTGGAACAATTAATCAAGAACACAAAGAAATACAGCGAATCACAAAACTTATATTTAAACGTTAAAAAAATCAACTCAACAGGTATAGCAATACAATAACTAAAAATCAGAATTCATAGGGTTACCATACGTCCGGGTTTCCCCGGACACGTACTCTTTTTATACCCCTGTCCGGGCGGCTTTCCAGAAAATGGCTTTTGTTCGGGTTTTTCTCAGTTCCCGACCGTCCGTCCGTCCCCGCTCAATCGATAATTTCTTGCTTACTTTCTGTGCTATATACTTTAATCTATTATGTATCGTGAAATAAACACGCGCGCCACCTATATTTAGCTCAATGTTAACATTAGCCATCAGAACTTCTGGTTCCGTTAGCCATTTTCAATTTTTTTGTAAACATAACGCATTTCGCATAGCAGACGGTGACGCGAGTTCGTTAGTGATAATTATAAATAAATAAATTTTTGAATTGAAGATTGAACTTAAATTTAAAAAATAGGATTTTAAAAATGCCGAAACGGAAGTGTTTATTTACAGACACACTGAAGACCAACTATCCAGGTTTTCGTGCAGGCCGAAATGACTGGGAAGCTGAATGTTTGACATGCGGCGGGGGAACTTATATCTCTGTTGCCAATAAGGGTGCACTGGATTTTAAGCCACACGTTGAAACGTCCTCTTTTTCCATCTGACAATTATGGTAACCCTAAGAATACACAATACCAAGATAGAGTGTGAAGGTAAATTCGAATACTTAGAAGCGAACATCAACGGTGTAGGATACTGCATGGCAGAGATATGGAAGAGATTGGCAATGTCATATTGTGAAATAACACGTTTGAAAAACATATGGAAGAACAACAAAATAGAAACGGAACTGCTAATGATAAGAAATTCTATTTTTCCGATTCCAATATATGGTTTTTCATAGAAATGTATTATATCAAGAGAGATTTCTAAGAAAGTATAAGAATTTCGTATACAAACTGTCAGTGCGTTGTCAGAACATCAGATGGTATTACAGACGCATTTGAGACAAAACATGGCATTGCGCCAGGGTTGCATGCTCCCACAATTGCTTTTCAATATATACATAGATAGAATAACAAAAGAGGCAAAAAGTGTAGAGGGCTCTAGGTCTGCCTTCACTGTATCTGTGCAGCATATCTTGCTGTGGTATGCTGTCTGATGGTAGTCTGTTGATGTGCGTATACCATTTGATCTGTTGTCTCTTAATATATTTCAAGATTGGAATGGTGCCGATTTTCAATCCAATGTCATCGTTCCTCATCCTGTTTCTTAGCGATATTCCAATAATTGTGTGTAAGCATGCCATTTCAGATGTCACAAGTTTATGTTTGTCTTGTGCTGTCGTTGTCCATGTTTGGCTTTGGTAGCACATCAATGGAATAATAATCGTTGTGAATAGTGTTATTTTAGAAATTAAATCTATATTTTTGTTTCTGAAGATTGGTGTCATTTGCCCTAGGGCTTTCTATGCTTTACTATTATGTAATCTACTGTGTATTTCTTTGCTGCTCTTGCCGTCTGTTGTTATATTACTTCCTGGGTATGTGCATTCTGTCACCTAGTTACGCCTGTTATTTCCAATATATATATTATAATGGAGGGCGGAGTACTTGAGAGGAGGAGAAAGGGCGGAAAATAAGACGATAGACTTACGACATTACAGATAACATGAATACGTCTTTGGAAAATACAGGCACGCATGATCCAAGCCGGAGAAGGATTCAGGGCGTTCATTGGGAACACAATATTCTGGAGAGAATACGTCACATGACCAAAAAAAAACCACACCGCATCGGTATCAGCGGCCTGCATCTGCGAAGCAAGAATATAATATAGATATAGACACCAAAAGATATAATATAGGTTATTCCAGCTTCGCTGGTCATAGTGTAGTCTGACGCACACGAGCGTATTTGCAAATCAAATTATGGGAGACTCACAACGATCTAAAGCAAACCGCGCAATACATGACCAATATTGAACTGGATGTATTAATAATTAAATTGGTCGCAAATTTTGTGTTGTATAGAGGCATTAATTATTGTGTACTATGAGGAGCCCACATAAGTCTAATACGAATCGCTCTATATTTGACTAATATCTGGCTGAATGCATAGTGAATGATCACTGAAGATTTAAAATTGTACAGAAAAATAAATCAACAGATCAACTACCTTACAAATATCAATATAAATGTTTCAATAGATGAATTCAATATGTAATCTATAAAACAATGGTAAAATAGTAATCTCCATATTGACGGACCGGTTGCAATTGTAATCTCCATGTTGACGGACTGGTTGCAATGGTGATCTCCATGTTGTCTGGAGTTGTTGCAATAGTAATCTCCATGTTGACGGACTGGTTGCAATAGTAATTTCCATGTTGAGGACTGGTTGCAATAGTAATCTCCATGTTGACGGACTGGTTGCAATAGTAATTTCCATGTTGACGGGAGTTGTTGCAATAGTAATCTCCATGTTGACGGGAGTTGCTACAGTTGTAATCAAGGTGATGGACTGGTTACAATAGTAATCTCCATATTCACTTGTTACAATATGACGAAAGCATATAAAGTGGACGATTAGCTTTCAAATCACCCGCAGCTTCGACCGATTTAACTTTGTGAAACTGACAAAGAACCACTTTACACACGAGTCTACAACATTTCATCCAACTAAATAATCAATAAAAAAGTACGATCAAAAAACCTACTAAAATGTCAATTGAAAAGATATTTAGTAAATTACCCTCCATGCCTTCCCATCACAATCTTGTCTACGGTCATGCTATTATCTCTTTTCATATTTTCAATTTCCCCGATTTTCTGTTCCTATACTAGTTTCTCTATCACTGAACTTGGGTCAATAATCACTTGTGATATAATCTCTTTCTTATAAAGGAAGACCACAACAACAGATCACATACACTGAAACTACCAACCGATTCTCACATGATACCTTCAGACACTTGGATAACCTTACACGTACCTGAATTAAATGGCTCATTGCAGAATAAAATTCTAGATTATATCGCAGAAAAGTGTTAACAAACACGCCCAAACATGGACGCTCACACTGTCTGCTGTTCCAGAGCTCAAATCGATATTTCTCTCTTCCAGATGTGCGCGATTTATCGGTCAGCGCGATCTGACTATCTGAACACAACCTTCCGATATTTAGTTAATCACGTGACGAGCATGTGTATTATCTAATTTTATCAGTATTCTGACATACAGAATACAAATATATTATTTTATTTGTGACACTACAATTGACTAGTTCTCTATCGCAGCTGTAAATGTGAGAAATGTCTTTGCTGTCTTATCTCCCAGAAGAAAATGCGAGAAATGTCT
This sequence comes from Meghimatium bilineatum, assembly GCA_034231615.1. Taxonomy (NCBI): domain Eukaryota; kingdom Metazoa; phylum Mollusca; class Gastropoda; order Stylommatophora; family Philomycidae; genus Meghimatium; species Meghimatium bilineatum. The sequence continues at coordinate 22,626,419 of CM067307.1, forward strand.
TTGCTGTCTTATCACCCAGAAGAAAATGTGAGAAATGTCTTTGCTGTCTTATCTCCCAGAAGAAAATGTGAGAAATGTCTTTGCTGTCTTATCTCCCAGAAGAAAATGTGAGAAATGTCTTTGCTGTCTTATCTCCCAGAAGAAAATGTGAGAAATGTCTTTGCTGTCTTATCTCCCAGAAGAAAATGTGAGAAATGTCTTTGCTGTCTTATCTCCCAGAGAAAAATGTGAGAAATGCCGTAGCAGTTCTATCTTCCCTTTTTGAATGTGAAAAAATCCTTAGCTGTGTTATCTCCCATATTTGAATGTGAAAAATTCCAAGGTTATCTTATCTCCCATATTTAAATGTGAGAAATTCCTTAGCTGTCTTATCTCCCATATTTAAATGTGAGAAATTCCTTAGCTGTCTTATCTCCCAGATGAGAATGTGAGAAATGTCTTAGCTGTCTTATGTCCCATATTTAAATGTGAGAAATGTCTTAGCTGTCTTATCTCCCAGATGAGAAGCTCAAGGTTTCCCATCCCGTAAGAGTACAGACAATTTGCGCATTCGTGAAAACAGTTTATGGGGGCAGAGCATCCATTGATATGAGTGGAACTGTTGATCCATCTGCAGTGATGTCACAACAACACTTCCCTGCCACCTAGGAGTCACATAAAAGGAAAAAGGTGCAATTTCCCTGACATGCTTCTCTCTGTCATCCATGGGGACCATTTGATGCAAGACAAAAGTAAGACATCGAGACAAGACCTGCAAAAATAATGACTTGTTCACAGATGACAGGTTGTCAGACCAATCTCAACCTTCCTTAATCGCTTCCTACGAGTTGCCTAGAAAAAAAGACGGTGGTACTATCTTTGCTCTCCACGTACCTCTGTTACCATATTAATGATGTGATCCGATTAAAGAAGCGGGCGGTGTCGGAATAGGATATAGTGAACAGCAGAGCTATGGCAGTGAAAGGTGAGAACAAGTGTGACCCTTTTCGTGTAGGAAGACCTCTATTCTTGAGAGTGTCTTGTGGGAGATGTAGCACACAAAGTAGGGAAGACCTGAGGAGCATGTCAGGGCATAAACGATAGCGAAAGAAGTCCATCATCGCATGAACTTTCTCGAGAAAGTCCTCTTGACCACTGCAAAGGCACAACAGGTAAAGAAGTTGAGAGAATGGCAGGGAATTATGACAGAGGGTTGAGAGGAGGTGTAAGGAAAAAGCAATGAACATCATTTTGTTTGTAGTGTACCGATGTGCTAAGACAGGGGGATGGATGGTGACGGATGTGTCAAGGAAGTTGACATGAGAGATAGAGATCTCGGATGTTCACCTACTGGTCGGTTGAAGTTGTCGATGAAGCTTATGCAATGACAAATCAGTTTAAATAGTCATGCTTGTGATGCCAGTCCCATCATCGATGTACATTCATAGAACAGCAATAAAAAGGGCCTACAATAGAGTTCCCATACCGAGTGCTCAAGGAATGTAAAGTGTTGCTCCGATAACGGTTTAATGACACTACTAAGGACGTCTGAGATGCGTTCCGCAGGGCAAGAACAAGCAAAGACTGTCAGGTTAAGGGTTGATGCGCTCCGTAGGGCAGGAACAAACAGAGATTGTCAGGTTTAAGGGTTGTTGCATTCCGTAGGGCAGGAATAAGCACAGACTGTCAAGTTTAAGGGTTGATGCGTTCTGTAGGGTAGGAACAAGCAGAGATTGTCAGGTTTAAGTGTTTATGAATTTTGGGTTTCCTGTAAAATGCAGGATTACCTAAACTCCTTTCAATGAGCCATAGAGTGGCTGCTGTAGTGGCATAAAGGTTTTCAGCTATCAAATCCTTGATGGTGTTAGAGACTATACCGTTGTTGTACATTATATTTGTGGAATTTGTGTGTTGATGTTTCCAGCCAGACTGGATGGATGGAAAGAAGACAGCGTCTCTATTCTTTGCACCCTGAATTAGAAGTCCTTGCCCTGTATTGTTACACATGCGGATGTGTAAGGTAGAAAGGCGCAGATTTATATCGACAAAACTAAACTAAGACGATCGAGAAAACTAAACTAAGACGCCACATTTCATGTACAAAATCTTCCTAATCTGCAAGAGTTTGTGTAAAAGGAAAAATTAACCTGACCAATTTAGGAATTCCTTGGTCTGACTTCTCCACTTCCAATTCGATTTGTCCTTGTAACTACGAATACAATCGATTTATATTAATACATTATACTGTGTCAGTGAAACTCGATAGTCGATAGATTGCTCGAATTTCTGTTCCCGCGAGTGGGTGTTAGTGTTGGTGGCCGAGAATGGGCGTGTTTCTGTTTTTTTTCTTCTTCATGTATATATAAATACGCGCGAAAACTGGGCCGATGTGATTCTCTCATAAACTAAGTGGGTTAAAGTTAATAAAAAGATAAGTTTTATTTCGACAAGGTTATATCAGAGAGGATGAATGAATGGACGATATATGGTCAGACTCAGTTGGAGTAGATTTATCGAGATTTCTACTTCTTCATCTTCATTCGTTATCAAACTCCTGCAGACTAGCAGGATGTAGTCCAGAGAACGGAATGAGCTGTGTCATTGTTTACATCATTGCTGCGATATATGCGCCTTTCGGTATAACACATCCGACTTCAGCTTGGCTTTGGGTAACTGACCCTATATGGGATGGGACAGCCAATTCCATCCCATAACCTCCTTAGTCGCCTTTTACAACATGCATGGAAGGTAAACTTTGTTGCTATTCTTTGCTCCCCTTTCGGGCCCCGGCAACACACAAGCGTCTCATAAACTAAGTGGGATAAAGTTAATAAAAAAAATAAGTTTTATTTCAACAAGGATATATCAGAGAAGTTTTATTTCATTTCAACAAGGATATAACAGAGAGGAGGAATGAACGGACGAGATATGGTCAGATTCAGTTGAAGTAGATTTATATAGATTTGAGACAGGATGAATCAAATCTATAATGTGTTGATACAAGCAGAGAAACAGAGTCTGAGCATCAGGACTGTAACAACAACTTTGCTAAGGAACGGGGGAGAGGAGTCATTAGAAGCTTTTCATTTGACGGACTTGGTGGTCGGAAGAGTGGAAAGGGGGGGGGGGCTCGTATGATAAAAGGTGGAACTACTCTTTATTTACATATTTCTGAATACTAAATGACAAATTTCATTTTTTATGGAGGAGAAAGGGTGGAGGGTAGCCTACATAACTACATACATGTCGGCTTTCATCACGAACAATATATATATATTCACATACACAGATATCTCGATATACAAAAGGACAATCCACAGGCGTCACAGAAAGGGTCGGTTTAAAAAAAAATAGTCGGAATTTCATGTACCTGTAGAATGGTACCGATCTCACACAACGTCACTCATCTTGGCTGACACGACTGATCATTTGTTGCTTGGTGTATACTTGCACCGCCCGTGTATTGACGGGGCCCGAAAGGGGAGGAAAGAATAGCAACATTGTTTACCTTCCACGCATGTCGTAAAAGGCGACTAAGGAGGTTATGGGATGGAGTTGGCTGTCCCATCCCATATAGGATCAGTGACCCAAAGCCATGCTGAAGTCGGATGTGTCAGGCCGAAAGGCGCAGATATCACAGCAATGCTGTAAACCATGACACAACGCATTCCGTTCTCCGGACTACATCCTGCTAATCTGCAGGAGTTTGAGAACGAACGCAGAAGAAGAAGAAGTATACTTGTACTTTGTGTGGCTAGCCAATGAAAAAGCAAGGATATAATCGGATATACCAACATTAGTGACGCTTCATGAGTTCATTACGAAAAGCTATCATGGAAAAGTACTTGTTTTTAGAACTGTAAACATTTCTCTCTGTAGGTAAGCACCTATTGCGATGTAGCTGCTTAAATTTCATTTCTCTCTGTAAATCAGCATATTTTTTTATGTTGCTGCATCATATTTCATTCCCTTCTGTGAGTACAGGACAAAAGGGCTTTATCAAGATTACATCAACTATCAAATACTGCATGTTTTCCGTTAGGTAGTTACAGGGAGGAATTTTGTAACTGTAATGAAGATTTGTTTTAAAATTGTTCGAAATAAAATTGCGCAATGTCGTCACAAATAGCGACCTAAGAAATAAAACACAACAAGAATATGTTTCAAATGTTATAAGAAAACACAGATGGAAATACCTGGGACACGTTCTTAGACTAGATGAAAACAGACTGAACCAGCAAGCCCTTATGTGAGGGGGGGGGGAAGAGAAAAAGAGGAAGACCCAAAGTTACCCTAAAAAAGCACCATACTTAAAGAAGGAGACATAGTAAATTGCAATTCCATGCAAGAACTCAAAGTACAGGCAACGGACCACAAAGGAATGGAGAATCAAAACCTCTGTCCTATGTGTCGCCTGTGGCACGAAAGAAACAAACAAACTAACTAACGAGGATTACACACATACAAACACAAACTACGAGCAATAACGACACTACTGACGTTCACATCGCCTAGAAATAACGACACTACTGACGTTCACATCGCCTAGAAATAACGACACTACTGACGTTCACATCGTTTAGCTAAATGTCAGAAGGATGATGTTGCGCAGTGAGTACATATTATTACATTCTCAGATGATTCTTCTTATTTTTGTCCTCACAAATTCCTGTACACGCTCCTATTTTGGTAGAATATTTTATATCTAACGCTATAAGCTCCATTACAGAAACCAACACTCAACACAGTGGATATAGGCCTAGATATCAGAGCATTAGAAACGAATCGACTGATTTGTGGATCAATACGTGATACCACACTTACCGGGCGTCAATGTTTAATTAATAACTTTATCCAAGTATATCTGACCAGATGTCACATGACTTGAAGATTCTCAACTTGCGTGAAATCGCAACACATATCCAAACCCATAGATAGGGGTCGCAGACGTTCAAACACCACAACCCTCCTCCTTAGGATATCAGAATATGGTGTTCAGTACTAGGACCCCCCCCCTCCCCACGCTTTTCCTAAAATGTCATACAAAAATCTAACCAAAGCCTAGTATTTTATATGAAAATTGGCGATTAACTACTTATTTAGGTAACCTCTCTATTGAAAACGTATATCCTGCATATACCCACGTTCTTTTATGTACCACCTCTATTGAAAAAGTATGTCCTGCATATACCCACGTTTTTTATGTACCTCCTCTATTGAAAAAGTATGTCCTGCATATACCCACGTTCTTTTATGTACCACCTCTATTGAAAAAGTATGTCCTGCATATACCCACGTTTTTTATGTACCACCTCTATTGAAAAAGTATGTCCTGCATATACCCACGTTTTCTAGGTAACTGCTCTATTGAAAAAGTATATCCTGCATATACCCACTATTCTTAGGTAACCCATCTATTGAAAATGTAGACTCCGCACATATCCAGGTTCGTTTTATCGTTGGTACTCAAATTATGTCTGAGTATGTTTATATCATGGGGAAATAACAATGCTCGAATACTACGATACTCGAATACTATAATAGGATGTAATACTACTTCTGTAGTAATACTTATAGTAGGATGTAGCCCAAGAAAAGTGAGATGTGTTGTATCGCTGTTATATGTGCGCCAATGTCCCGACGAATACGACTTCTGCAGTTTTCAAGTATTAAACTAGCACCAAAACTGATTATCTCTCTTGTTTCTGTATAGTATCTTGCTCTATGACGGTGAGGCACGGGGTTCAAATCATGTCGCAGGGAATTGTGCATCTGGAGAGTTAAGAAAGCAATGACAAACTACTGACTTAATTTAAATACCGCCAAGTAAACTACGACAGCCAAAAAAAGGATGGGATGATGGCTGCATTCATGAATAGGATATGCTACCAATTGTGAAATTCTGTAGAGTAATTGCAGCGATGTACTGATAAACAAAATGTAAAGGTGGAGGTAGGTCATATGGCAGCAACCTGTGGTCGGGATGAAGATAACTCGTCATGTACTAAGCAGCAGCAACTATTAAGTGGAGTGGCCCGTTCCCTTCCTTGTTGTCTTTACCTCCTCTAACTTATGCATCAAGTACCCATTAACAGCTGGGTTGAATAGAGGATCGGTAATATCAGGCGAGAAATCACGATCCGCACAATTGTATTTCTTTTAATCCGGACGTGGTGTCGAACCTATCACGCTGTAACCCGGTGATAGTAAGCAAGCTCACTATCAACTAGGCTACCGCGCTCCTTCTGTCAAACAACATGGCGAGGATGCCAAAACAACGGTATTGTTATGCAATGATTAAGAGTCTCTGATTGCATAAATATCAAACTTTAACTCTTTAATTGCCATGTGATTTGTCTGTTATGCTATAATATATAATATGTCATTATATTCATTCATTCATTCATTTTCCATTTGCGCTGAAGTTAGCGCATTGGGCAGAGGCCAGATCTCTCCAATTCTGTCTGTTCAAAGCTATTCTGTGCAGTTCTCGAATAGTATGAATATTGGTTGTTTTACTTTCTCTAAGTATTGTTCTTCTGAGTGTTTCTTTTGGTCTACTCCTTGCTCTTTTGCCTGTAGGTATCCATTCAAGAGATTGGTGGTGTATTCTGTTGGTGTCTGCGCGTAGGATATGCCCGATGTAAAAGTCATTATATAGTCGGTAGCATATACTATTTAGGATATAGTGATCAACCCATTATTGTTTGCCTGCAGTATCAACCAAGCATTGTTTGCCTGTAGTGGTCAACCCATTATTGTTTACCTGTAGTGATCAACCCATTATTGTTTGCCTGTAGTTATCAACACATTATTGTTTGCCTGCAGCATCAACCCAGCATTGTTTGCCTGTACTGAGCAACGCATTATTGTTTACCTGTAGTGATCAACCCATTATTGTTTGCCTGTAGTGATCAACCCATTATTGTTTGCATGTACTGAGCAACCCATTATTGTTTACCTGTAGTGATCAACCCAGCATAGTTTGCCTGTAGTGATCAACCCATTATTGTTTGCCTGCAGTGATCAACCCATTATTGTTTGCCTGTATTGATTAACCCAGCATTGTTTACCTGTAGTGATCAAACCATTATTGTTTGCCTGTAGTGATCAACACATTATTGTTTGCCTGTATTGATTAACCCAGCATTGTTTACCTGTAGTGATCAAACCATTATTGTTTCCTGTAGAGATCAACACATTATTGTTTGCCTGCAGCATCAACCCAGCATTGTTTGCCTGTACTGAGCAACGCATTATTGTTTGCCTGTACTGAGCAACCCATTATTGTTTACCTGTAGTGATCAACCCAGCATAGTTTGCCTGTAGTGATCAACCCATTATTGTTTGCCTGCAGTGATCAACCCATTATTGTTTGCCTGTACTGAGCAACCCATTATTGTTTACCTGTAGTGATCAACCCAGCATAGTTTGCCTGTAGTGATCAACCCATTATTGTTTGCCTGCAGTGATCAACCCATTATTGTTTGCCTGTATTGATTAACCCAGCATTGTTTACCTGTAGTGATCAAACCATTATTGTTTGCCTGTACTGATCAACACATTATTGTTTGCCTGCAGCATCAACCCAGCATTGTTTGCCTGTACTGAGCAACCCATTATTGTTTACCTGTAGTGATCAACCCATTATTGTTTGTCTGTAGCGATCAACCCATTATTATTTGCCTGTAGTGATCAACCCAGCATTGTTTGCCTATAGTCATCAACACATCATTGTTTGCCTGTAGTGATCAACCCAGCATAGTTTGCCTGTAGTGATCAACCCATTATTGTTTGCCTGTAGTGATCAACCCATTATTGTTTGCCTGTACTGAGCAACCCATTATTGTTTACCTGTAGTGATCAACCCATTATTGCTTGCCTGTATTGATTGTTTACCTGTAGTGATCAAACCATTATTGTTTGCCTGTAGTGATCAACACATTATTGTTTGCCTGCAGCATTGTTTGCCTGTACTGAGCAACCCATTATTGTTTACCTGTAGTGATCAACCCATTATTGTTTGTCTGTGGTGATCAACCCAGCATTGTTTACCTGCGGTGATCCACCGCATTGTTTGCCTGTAGCGATCAACCCATTATGTGCCTGTAGTGATCAACCCAGTATTGTTTGCCTATAGTCATCAACACATCATTGTTTGCCTGTAGTGATCAACCCATCATTGTCTGCCCGTAGTGATCAACCCATTGTTTGCCTGTAGTGATCAACCCAGCATAGTTTGCCTATAGTGATCAACCCATTATTGTTTGCCTGTAGTGATCAACCCATTATTGTTTGCCTGTAGTGATCAACCCATTATTGTTTGCCTGTACTGAGCAACCCATTATTGTTTACCTGTAGTGATCAACCCATTATTGTTTGCCTGTATTGATTAACCCAGCATTGTTTACCTGTAGTGATCAACCCATTATTGTTTGCCTGTATTGATCAACCCAGAAATGTTTGCCTGTAGTGTTCAACCCATTATTGTTTGCCTGTAGTGTTCAACCCATTATTGTTTGCCTGTAGTGATCAACCCAGCATTGTTTGCCTGTATTGATCAACCCAGCACTGTTTGCCTGTAGTGATCAACCCAGCATTGTTTGCCTGTAGTGATCAACCCATTATAGTTTGCCTTTAATGATCAACCCATCATTTTTTGCGTGTAGTGATTTCCTATTGATACACTTAGAGGTCTTGAAGTATTTGCCATTTGAGTAAGTAACAACAGTTTTGTTGTAAAGGGTAAGTAATAACCGGTTTTGTTGTAAAGGGTAAATGACAACCGGTTTTACTGTAAAAGGTAAGTAATAACCGGTTTTGTTTTCAAGGGTTAGTGGCAACCAGCTTATTTTAAAGGGTAAATAATAACCAGTTTTGTTGTAAAGGTTAAGTGACAACCAGTTTTATTGTAATGGGTAATAACCGGTTTTGCTGTAAAGGGTAAGTAAAAACCAATTTTGTTGTAAAGGATAAGTAACAACCGGTTCTGTTGTAGAGGGTAAGTAACAACCAGTTTTGTTGTAAAGGGTAAGTGACAGCCAGTTTTATTTTAAAGGGTAATAACCAGTTTTATTGTAAAGGGTAAGTGACAACCAGTTTTTATGTAAAGGGTAACAACAGGTTGTGTTGACAAGGGTAAGTAACAACCGGTTGTGTTGTTAAGATCAATCGGTGAATGGAAGTCTCTATTGCACTTTATACAAACGAACTGAATTTCCTCGGATCTCCAGTTGCCTCAGTCCTCTACCAATGCTTCTCAGTTGGTGTTTACACTGTTACATTATAATGCCCTCAAGTCCCTCTGATATGTATCTTTGAAATTGAGTGGCGAGCGGTCGACATTTCAGGAGACAGCGAACAGCTCTGCATATAAAATGTTTTTAGGAGGTCTCCTCTCCTGTACTCGTCGGACATGTTCCAGGCATGTTCCAGGATGCGTCGGACATGTTCCAAGCATGTTATAGACATCCAAGGACAATGTTGATTCAGAAAAGACTTACAGGGCAATTAAAAATTATATTTTCTCAACAATCTCATGTTTAAAGTGATGTCTTCCTTTATCTCATCAATCTAATGTTTCCAGTGATGTCTTCATTTATCTCAACAATCTAATGTTTCCAGTGATGTCTTCATTTATCTCAACAATCTAATGTTTCCAGTGATGTCTTCATTTATCTCAACAATCTAATGTTTCCAGTGCTGTCTTCCTTTATCTCAACAATCGAATGTTTCCAGTGCTGTCTTCCTTTATCTCAACAATCTAATGTTTCCAGTGATGTCTTCATTTATCTCAACAATCTCATGTTTCCAGTGCTGTCTTCCTTTATCTCATCAATCTGTTTCCAGTGCTGTCTTCATTTATCTCAACAATCTAATGTTTCCAGTGGTCTTCATTTATCTCATCAATCTAATGTTTCCAGTGCTGTCTTCCTTTATCTCATCAATTTAATGTTTCCAGTGCTGTCTTCCTTATCTCATCAAATCTGACACGTTTTTCAGTGCTGCACTTCATTTACTCAACAATCTGACAGATTTTGGAGTGTTGTCTTCCTTTTACTCATCAGATATTTTTGTATGAGTGTTATCTTTCTTTTATAAAGCAGACATGTTTGTATGTGCGTTATCTTCCTTTTATAAACCAGACATGTTTGTATGTGCGTTGTCTTTCATTTATAAACCAGATATGTTTGTATGTGCGTTGTCTTCCTTTTATAAAGCAAACATGTTTGTATGTGCGTTGTCTTCCTTTTATAAACCAGACATGTTTGTATTTATGTTGTCTTCCTTTTATAACCCAGACATGTTTGTATGTACATTGTCTTATTTTTATAAATCAGAAATGTTTCCATAAGTACTGTCTTCCTTGTTTAAACCAGACATGTCTGTATGAGTGTTGTCCTACTTGTATAAACCGGACAAGTTTGTATGAGTGTTGTCTTACTTTTATAAACCAGACATGTTTGTATGAGTGTTGTCTTACTTTTATAAACTGGATATGTTTGTATGAGTGTTGTCTTACTTTTATAAACCAGACAAGTTTGCATGTGTTGTCTTACTTTTATAAATCAGATATGTTTGTATGAGTGTTGTCTTACTTTTATAAATCAGATATGTTTGTATGAGTGCTCTTTATTTTACCTCCTCAATCTGACATAACATATTTTACATGACTACATATTGTAAATACTTGTTAGTGTTTTCATACACTTATACACATCGATACTTAAACACACAGTAGAATTTGTTATTTGTCTTTATGAGACAATTATTTCCTCAGAGATATACATCAGAACACAGCGGAACAAATCATATACAGTATACAAATAACATCTACAGCAAAGTGTAAAGTCCTCTACCTTACAATATTATCATGTGCCGTTCCAACTAGCGTCGGCGATAATAGATCACCAGAAATTTAGATTCCCATATCATTTATCAGGATCGTTGTTGTCTCTCTGACATGCCAAGGAATCAGACTATCTAATATTTTCTCATACTGTCATCCTCAACCTCTCTTGCCTTCTATCTTTCCTGTTGTAACTATATTTTCCAGACCTCCCTGTCTCATAACCACAATGTAAAGCTTACATCTTACAATGTAAGGGTTACATCTTACAATGTAAGGGTTACATCTTACAGTGTAAAGCTTACATCTTACAATGTAAGGGTTACATCTTACAATGTAAAGCTTACATCTTACAATGTAAGGTTTACAACTTACAATGTAACCTTTATATTAATTAATACGGTGTAATCATCCATAGCTCATATGTTTATAAAAAGATTTCATATTTAACAAAGATTTCAAGACAATAATCAATTATTCCTAAAGAATGTAATATATTTTTAATCATTGATTTACAATCAAACATTATCATAAACAATAATTATATAAAGCAAGTAGAAAACTTTTGTTACCTAAAAGCAACAATTACATCCACCCTTTCTCTAGACAATGAAATAAACACATGCATAGGGAAAGTGGCTCTCAGAATTGGCGGACTGTCAAAACAAAGTTGGAAAAATCGAAAGCTAAAATAAAAAACAAAGCTACAGATTTATCAAACACGCGTGCTGAGTACACTTTAGGCCTACTACGGATCCGAAACATGGACTATCTACACAAAATATGAGAGGAGACTAAATATTTTTCATCAAAGATGTCTCCGCAAAAATATTAAACATTAAATGGACACAACAAAATCACAAACATGGAAGTGTTACCTCGCTCAGCTGCCGTGTACCATGGAAACACTTAATATAAATAGATTGCCATTGGTTGGTCACATCCACAGAATGTCAAACTGCTGCATCCCAAAAGAACTGCTATTCGGAGAACTAGCTGAAGGTAAGCGAGCCCGCAGCAGACCAATGCTGTTGTTAGCTGACATATTATTTCCGTACATTGTCTTCCTTATGAATCTCATGTAATCTCCTCGGGTTTGGGCGAGTTGTCATGCATCTTACAGTGATATGTATGCATTCTTGGATATATCTTGTTCAATGACGTTTTGGTTCGCCTCTGCCTCTGCTCCTTTCTATTGATCCCTCAACAATACTCTTTCAATACCACTGTCAATACCACATGGCCAAAAACACCTAACTTCCTTCTCAATATGGTGTTTAGCAGCCAGCCTTCTTCGACATTGACTTTGTTTAGCAAAGATAGATCACTGCTGAGGTATAAAGACACCTCTTAACCCTCAATGAAAGGCTCCTTTATAGACCCCAAAATCTGGGAAAACGGCTGAAAAGTCTGCTGTCTGAAGGCATAAACTGCGTGCGGGGACAATTTTGTTCAGAAACAATATGTTAAAAAATATGGGGAAAAAAAGAGAAAGACGCAAACATAAATCTTCTGTTGTTGTGACATGATCACTTGAAAAGTCCCAATTCCTGAGAAAATGCTCAAATGATATCTTCTTATTTTGTTTGCTAAATGACTATCTGCAAGACGTAAAGGACCATAAATACATTGATACACACAAATAAACAAGACTCCATAGATTTCTTCCACCACTGATGCTGGATGGTACAAAGGAATCAAGCGGAAAGAATAAGATTATTAAGTACTATATTATTATAATGTAAAAATCATATTTTAATTTATTATTGTTTAGTGTTCTACCCACAAGTAACATAGTAGGTCAAACAAAAACAGTGTCAAGTTACGAACATGGAATGTGAGAAGCATGTATCATGACAAAATACACATTATAGTGAAAGAAACGAAGCGACTACAAATAGAAATTTTTTCCAGAACGTACCGGGTAGTCTTCCTTATGAATCTCCTGAAATCCCCGCAGTCTCTAGCAAGTTGTCCCGCCTACGCTAGCGAAATTTGCAAGCATTCCTGAAAAATTTTCTGTTCAACTACGTCTTGGATGGCGTCTACCTCTACTGCCTTCTATCGCCCCCTCCAACAACACTCTTTACATGTCATTGTGTCTCTACACACATCCGAAAAAACCCAACTTCCTTCTTAAAATGATGTTCAAAGAAGCCAGCCTTCTTGAACAATGATTTTTCTCAACACATTTTGGTTGTTCTTCCTTGCTATTGATGCTATTCTCAGTACTTTTCTATAACACTTTATTTCCAAGGCCTCTATTCTTGGCGGTATTTTATTTACTGTCCATGTCAACACACCCAAAAGGAAATTCTTGGTACAGTACTCTTGTAGTTTGCCATTGTTTTCAGAAGCAACATCTGATTATATATCACCATATGAGATCATATAAGTTCTGTTCGCTATCATGGACCGGAAGACTTGTACAGGACAAATAGTCTTACTTGATTTCCAGCAGGATGTAGTCCAGAGAAAGGTAATACAGTGCAATACTTTCTTTTATTTGCACCACTGGCAGCAAGAATGATGTTTATAGTTAAAAATGTTTTTTTTATTTGAATCACTGGCAGCGAGCATGAAGTTCATAGTTATAAATGATTCTCTGTCACTCTGCCAGAAATTGGTCAATAATACATAAGCCCTACCATTAGTGTGTTTGTCAATGTGGATGAGAAGTTTGTGAATGTGTCTCATAATTTTGATACCAAGTCTCATTCCTGGTTCATAATCAACTGAAGACATTAAGCAATGAAACTATTCAAAAAGCAAATCAACCAAGTGGAAGTAAATATTGCCTAGACATTCACTCCAATCAAAAAAATACTGAGATGATTTCTGTGTCCTAGATAGGGTAAGCAACAACAAAATTATAACAATATTAATGTCAATTATTTCTACAATTATAATGTTCTATATTTCTATAGAACATTTCACTCAAATTCACCAAAGTAGTATATATAACACACACACAAAATTATCCATAATGTAATACAGAACACAATTTCGTAAAGAAATGTAACATATAAAACTGGTCAGAAAAATAGACATAAAAGTGCTCAGCCTTATTTAACTATCTAAAAGTGTCAGCTTCATAACACCTAGATCAGTAGTTCCTAACCTTTTCTGAATCACGACCCCTTTTATAGAAATAAATTGACTCATGACCCTGTAATATTTAAAAAATGCCATTTAATAGGGTAAAATAAAACACATTAAAATAGACTTTTCAGTATAATATAATTCAATATAATAGAAAATTACAATATATTTTGACATATTTTATGTGATTCTTCTTCTTCTGTAATCAACTCACAGGTTCACTAACACAGTAACAAGCTTCAAAATGAGAAGTTGAGTTTTAAATAATGTCAACCTCATCAACATCATCAAGAGCCGTCTCTGCAACAAAGCTTGACTGAAACAGACCTCCAACATTCCCTGTCTCTTGTTTTGGAGAAAATGCAAATGCAACACTAGTCAGACATTTCTGGTCAACTACTAACTTGGTAGCTGAGCACTTATGGGAAAACAGTGTGCTATGATTTTGTCTATTGTATATTCCCCAGGTGGATGATGGTCAGTATATCCACACTTGTCGTTAAGCATAGGGATGGTGACTGGGAGCTTTAGCTGCCTATTCAGGGCCAGATGTGTTGCCTTGGCTGCATTGATGCTGATTCATAATTCAGCTTATCTTTACCATTACACAGACATACGTTACACAGACATGCATATACATAATAATAGTGAATAAATCAATATCTGTTACAAACTACCAACCACTACAAATAGAATGAAAATATGACTCAAAACAATTATAATAAATTAATATAATTATACTGCCAAAGATGGATATGTCGGGCCATTAGCGCAAATTAAACAGCGACACAACGCATTTCCATTCTCTGAACTATTTCATTCTGAAAATCTTGCAGGAAAATGGTCCTGCTACAAGAGAGATCCAGCGGGAGTTTGAGAATGAATGCTGAAGAAGAAGAAGATCATCTGTTTATTACTAGTGGAATGTATTTGTAACACATATTTACTTATTCAGTATTATCACTTTTGTATTAGTGTTACCACGGCCCACATCCAATTGTTGGATCTCTCTGGCAATTTGGTAAATATATATATATATTTTTATATATATATATATATATATATATATATATATATATATACATATATGTTCTTCAAGGTACGGGGGAAGGTGGAAGAAGATGAAGTGGCAAGAAGACATCATGGCTGGATAATATCAATGACTGGACAGGATGTGAAATTTCCAAGCGCATAAAGATAGTAGATGGTAGAGAAGTATGAAGATCTTTCTGCACCAAATGTGACATGGCCACAATCTGGATGGGTTATGGGTTTTATTATTATTATATGTATTGTCTGGCTCTGTGGCAAAGTGGTACAGAGCGCATCGGTGACAGCCAAGGTACCAAGTTATTATCCCCACCACAGGCAATTGTGCATCCAGACCATTCAGAAAGAAATGGCAAACTACCGAACGTATTTACATTGCCTAGAAAATCACCACAGCCAAGAAATGCAGGGTTGATATCTATCTCCTGAATAGGATATGCTACCGATTTTATGTGTATAAATGCTGCTGGAAATATACAAAAGTAATCATCGAGATATCAATATGTAATGCAAGTGCTACAATGAGAGTGTAGTAGAGTTACCAACATGCATGCATGTATATGTTAATGAAAGTTTTGCTCCTTCCCACTGTTTCTGAAATATTTTAAGAATACAAATGTTTTTTATAATTTATGAAAACCAATTGAGACTCATTTTGTGATACCTTATTTTTGTTTTGTTTTGATACCGAAAAATCCTTTATCTTTTTGTTAAATGTAAAATGGATAGTCTGGAGAGTCAGTTCAGACTTTCAAATATGAATCATGTCTTAAATGCATGTATTTATTACATGCTCATTGTTTGATGTCTATCAAATTATGAACAGGCCAGAACAAATTGCAATTTTATGCTTCAGAACAGGATACAAATGAATCTACAGTCATATATACACAAAAATCAGGATTGGCAACACATGACATGCATGTGTACAGGTATCACAGACGTGACATCCATGTGTACAGGTATCATAGATATGACATGCATGTGTACAGGTATCAAAGATATGAGATGCATGTGTACAGGTATCACAGATATGACATCCATGTGTACAGGTATCACAGACAGCAGATTTCAAGAATGTTCTGAGAATGAGACAATGAGATTACCCGTAGAAACAACACTAGAATAAAAGCTATATGGACCCTTGTATACTGGCCCATAGAAACTACACTAGAATCAAAGCTATATGGCCCCTTGTATACTGGCCCGTAGAAACAACACTAGAATCAAAGCTATTTGGCCCCTTGTATACTGGCCCGTAGAAACAACACTAGAATCAAAGCTATTTGGCCCCTTGTATACTGGCCTGTAGAAATAACACTAGAATCAAAGCTATATGGACCCCTGTGTCATGTGACGTATTCCTTCCAGAACGTTGTCTTCCCAATGAACGTTGTCTTGGGCGATGTGGCTTGCATTTTCTAGAGATGTATTCATGTTATCTTTAATTTCGTCAGTCCATCGTCTTCTTTCCTCTGCCCTTTCTCCTCTGCCCAGGTACTCTTCCCTCCATTATTTGTCTCTCTAAACAGTTGTGTGAGACCCCTGTATGAGCTGTAAAAGACAGTGACATTTATGGAGGAGAAAAATGTACAGATATAGATGTACTTTACGTGAATGAAAGAAGAAATACATACAAAACTAGAATGTGCAGATGTCTGGATATACTAATATCACATTAAGATCATGTAGATTTATTGTTAACATGTATTCCTTTAATATAGTTGAGGGTCTAGTTAATGTGTTACATAATATAACATTTATTGTTAACATGTATCCCTGTAATATAACTGTGGTCTAGTTAATGTGTTACATAATATAACATTTATTGTTAACATGTATCCCTGTAATATAGCTGTGGGTCTAGTTGATGTGTTCTATAATAGCATTTATTGGCTGGAAAAATGGTGTCTATGTAGTGAATGAGACATTAAGATAACCATTACACAATCAATGAGTTTGCCTGGGTCAAAGGGCATGAGCCCATGGACCGATGGATCAGCAACCAACCATGAGTTTGTTATAGGGGGGCCTAATCTTATTTAAACAACACATTCGAAAAATGGATCTAAGAAGTGCTCAATGTATATGGAACAAACATAAAGCTGCTTGATTTCTTGTGATGATGAGACTGTGGTGTCTGCAAGCCAGGTCAGAGATCTGTGGGGTAAGATGTAATCAATAAATTACTATTAAATTGACAACAAAGAGGAAAATTGGAGGGGGGGAATGAGGAGAAAAAAACAGAGATATGAAAGTTCATTTAGAAACATAATAATACTAACAAGTGAGAAGCTTCATAATTAAAAAAACAGTATCATAAAGTGTCTAATTAAATTCAGTGTTCAGGAGCCATTGCTTTCAATAGTGAAACGACGAAAACTAGCATCGTTTGGACATGTATGCAGGCATGATTCCGTGTAAAAAACAATACTGTAGGGAACTGTCGAGGGTGGAAGAAGCAGAGGGGGTCAAATAAAGGCATGGACAGACAACATCAAGGAATGCACAGGGCAAGATATTTGCACACTCATTCGCATTGCTGAGGATAGAATTCGCTGGAGGACTCTGTGTGCTGAGGCATCCAATGTGGTACCCCTACGACCCTGTAGGGTTACGGGTTTATTGATTATTGATTGATCATAAAGTAAGGGAAATTTTCAGAAGTCATCTATCTCCATTTTCAGAAGTCCTCTGATCTCCATTTTCAGAAGTGCTCTGATCTCCATTTTATCAGTTACTCAAGAGTGCCAACGTCGCAGTAAAATCTTAACTCTTTCTGGACTAATCGCTGATATATCTGCTATTTAAATAAGTTCCATAGTACCAAAAAACAGATTCCATCAATCACAATTTGATCAGAGTTGTCTGTAGGTTTCACCAATGGTTGACTAGACAAACCACTCATGCAGCAGAGAATCTTAGTAGATGACTTGCCTGTATATGGAAGTTTTCTTGTTATGAAGTTTCATAGCATGTCATCTATACTCTAATTCTAAGATTAAAGTGGGTCAAAACACACCCACATATTACTCTGCGACAACAGGTGATTTTTATACTGCTAATGACATTTAAAAACAATAACATAATTATTCAGAACTTTTAACATTGTGTAAGGAACTATAATGGTTGCCCCCTGACCTCTTTGCACATGCACAATGATATAACATCACGCATAGTAATTTATCATGAGATGTTAAAGATATATTATATGAAAATTTATTTTAAAACATACATTACTATTGTGATAGACATGTAAAACATACATTACTATTGTGATAGACATGTAAAACATACAGTACTATTGTGATAAACATGTAAAACATACATTACTATTGTGATAGACATGTAAAACATACAGTACTATTGTGATAAACATGTAAAACATACATTTCTATTGTGATAGACATGTAAAACATACATTTCTATTGTGATAGACATGTAAAACATACATTTCTATTGTGATAAACATGATTCACTTAGCAATAATAGTTTTAAGTTAAGAATAGTATTATGATCTAATGAAATATATTATTGCACACTTAATATTCCATTTATGCATTCGGCATCTAACAACCAATCAGAAACACTGACCTATTTCATTCTTATAATGAACAGGGTATATACAATTATGCTTTTCTTGCTTTTCTGGGGGGGGTGTTGACAGATTTTTGCTTTGTTATTTATGTAAACATTAGGTGGCCGAACCATTTCAGTCTCTATTTTCAAGATATTTGACCTCTGATATTCTTTTAACAGCTCTTGTAATCTCATTTCTTACATGATCTCTTCTTGTTCTGTTTGCTGCTTTTCTTAGACATTTAATTTCACATGCAGTAATCTTTCCCTCTTGTAATTATACTGAACATAAAACCAATGTATAAGTAAGAAACAAAATGAATTATCTTGCAGATCAACAAGAATATCTAGCAATGTTGAAACGCCATAAACCTGCATGGTTTGGTCACTAGATGAGGCATGATTCCCTTTCCAAGACTGTTGTGAGGGAGATTAGGATGGAAAAAGGAGAGGAAGACAAAGGAAAATATGGATTTATAATATCAAGGACTGGACAAGATTAAATTTCTCTACAGACAGGATTTTTTTTTTTACTTTTGTTTCTAAAGTGGCAACCCTGAGGGTTTATTGGTTTGTTCATGAAGATGATGATGTTGTTGTTTACAATCATATTCTGTGAGTTCACAAAAACATACTTACATTCTCTTTGTGGTAAGATAGGACTACTTAAACTCTCAAATGATCGTGAACGCTTCTGAGTCAAGTAGTGTCTGTGATCTGATGTGTTTAATGGACTTGGGGTTCGAGCACGAGTCTATGATAATACACAAAACAAATGGCTTTAAATGGCATATATGGGAATGCCCCCAGTGCTGTCACACTTGTTCCTAATCAAGAATCAAGAATATATATATATATATATATATATATATATATATATATATATATATATATATATATATATATATATATTTCTTACAACTGACGGGAATTGAACCAGGTCTGTTCTAGCAGCACCGAATCGGTTTGCAACACAAGCAAACAGGTTTTCCGTACTTGACCAACCACATCCTCAAAAAAAGATGTGGTCTCGTCAAGACTTTCAGCCTGTGTACTCAAGTCACTGAGAACAGGCCAATTGAAACAAGGACTATTACAACATCAACGAACATCCCGTACAAGTATTAAAGTATCCTCAGGAACACAAACACAGAACATGCATATTCGTACACAAGGTCCTATAGGTCTTCTTGTAAACATAAATAACATAGAGACAGAACAATGTTGCTTCAAATAATATCTTATGCAAGTAAATTCAAGTAGGAAGCATGAGGATAAATGAAAATAATTCTTACAGCTGACGGGAATTGAACCAGGTCTGTTATATATATATATTATTTATTTAGGAAATGCATCATCCATGAAAATATATCAATGAAGTACATATTCTTATCTCTGGCAGATCTCTCCTGTATAATTGTTACACTATTGTCTTGTGGGATCTCTCCTGTATATTTGTTACACTATTGTCTTGTGTTCAAAATGTTATGGGAGTTAACCTAATTGTGACATCTTGCATATTTTTCTGGAAATCCTTAATTATCACTTCAAACTGTAAACTTATGTGCCATGAATGAGAATATGGTAAACAATATGCAGCCTTGTTGATAAGACTGGAGTAATTCAGTACTGCCATTTCCACACATCACCTTACACATTACCTTACACATTATCTCATTTCACACATTATACCACACATACAAAATTGATATCACAACACATAAAAATCATAGCAGAAGTAATATGGATATATTACACTTTCAATCAGAACAATCCATATGTTGATATAAATAACGAATATGACTAAATAAAACCAAAAAAACCGTCAGCATGGCTTCATCGAAGGTCCGTAATTTTTAATGGTAATTTTTAAAAGATAGTACATAGTGAATGAGATTAAGATGGAAATGACCGCCATGGCAAGGTTGAATATGATATGGAAAAATAAGATCAGTATTACAGTAAAGATCAATCATTCAGATCGTTAGTGCTAATTATACTTTTATACGGATGTGAAAATTGGACGCAATACAGACACAGAAAGAATGAATCAGACTTTTGTAATCAAGAACTACAGGCGTATGTTAAGAATTAGCTATATAGAATGCAAGACAATATATTTGTCCAGCAGCAAATAAACAAACTTGCATATTATCAATACAGATATTATATGTTATATGTTTGTTGTTACTGAGGATATTTCAATACCTGTACGGGATGTTTGTTGTTGTTGTAATAGTCTTTGTCTCGATTGGTCCATTCTAGTGAATTTGAGTGCACAGTTTGAATGGCTTGACAAAATCGCATCTTTTTTTTGGAGATGCGGTTAGTCAAGTACGGAAGAACGTGTGTGCAATAGTTGCTAGGTGATTTGGTGCCGTTGAACGGACTGATTCAATTTCCGTTAGTCTCAAGAATTTTGTAATTGTCCTCTGGCTTCCTACTTAAATTTACTTATAATATCAAGGGCTACTTTTGGCAGTGGTAAAACATCACAAATATTTTTAGTTAGGACATGTAACAAGACATGACTTGCTTTCTAAAATTATTTTGCAAGGAACAGTCAAGGATGAAAAGAGGAGAGGAGATCAGAGAGACTCCCTGAATTGATAACATCAAGGAATGATCTAGGCATGATTTTTCTACACTCCTTCGAATGGCTGAGGATAGAGTTGTTTGGAGGGTTTTTTTTGTGCTGATGTATCCAGTGTGGCACCCCCTACAACTCTGACAAATTATGGGTCTTACTATTATTATTCTATTATAAAAATAGTATTTATCATTTCTTGAAATCTCTCTTGATAATTGGGTACAGAAATAAAGGTGACAAATGTCCTGTTAACCCCTCAGCTGCGGAAGCATTCTTAAGGATATGATGAAAAACTACAGCCATTTTGCAGAAATCCTCCTCTTAGCCTTCCAGGGAAAAAATCTGTCTGGAAGCTTATAATAAAGCATTCAGATGAATTGTTTTCCTGGGAAAATAAGAAGTAAAATATTACAGCCGCCCATGTGTTGCTAGGGCCCGAAAGGGGAGCAAAGAATAGCAACACTGTTTACCTTCCACGCATGTCGTAAAAGGTGACTAAGGAAGTTACGGGATGGAGTTGGCTGTCCCATCCCATATAGGGTCAGTGACCCAAAGCCATGCAGAAGTTGGATGTGTCAGGCAGAAAGGCGCAGATATCGCAGCAATGCTGTAAACCATGACACAACGCATTCCGTTCTCCAGACTGCATCCTGCTAATCTGCAGGAGTTTGAGAACGAACGCAGAAGAAGTAGAAGATCACAGCAAAATGGCAGCAACCCCCTCATCGTATTGTTAAGGATACCTCCTCAGCTAAGGGCTTAATAATAAATGTGATACTTACATGTCTTAAACCTATTTTATAGCCTGAGGATCCTGATCGTGATCTAGCTTTAGCGAGTACCTGCATCGCTCGGACATCTGGACTGGTGTTAAAAAGAACCTTAATAAAGATCAAACAAATATATGAAAAATACAGAAAAATTTAGGACATAACAATAGCCAAATTAAGAAAATGTTAATACTTGAATATAGTGTAAATTCAAGGGAAATGTTTAAATCAGGGGTGGGAACAATGCAGCATGTGGGCTACATGTTACCAACCAAGCAATTTTTACTGGCCTGTGAGAGTTAATTAAAATTACTATATGTATAAGCCTCTGAGCTAAGTAAATATCAAATCACAAGCTATCTGAGCCAAACTGTAAAATAAAATGCTAAACAGTGATACAGAGTAAATAATTATGTCAAACCTTTGATATTGCCTAGTTGAAAAAAAAGTGTTCAGAATTAAATAGACTTCTGAAGACCACCAATAACTGATGATGTTTGGAAGTGGTAGAACAACCACTTCAAACTTAGCAAATCAGTTGATGTTAAATAAGCATTTGCTATGGTTAGTGACAAGTCATTTTTGGAACTTCAAAGGGCTAGAAAAAAGTCCACTAAAAACACATTTTTTTTAGTTTGGCCAATGGCCATAAAAAAGGTCACCCATTTCAGTTTATATAAAAAGATAAAAGTAGAGTTTTCCCTTTACCATGCCAGAGTATATGGCCTCTCTAGTTTAAATGCAAAAATATTTCATCAGAGGAGACTTTAGCAAAATTGTGTTTCATTTGACAAATAAATGTCTATAAAAAACTGTGTATCATATTATTAAATGAACGTCAATAACAAAACTGTGATCCATATGGAAGATGAATGTCTATAAAAACATGTGCTCTATATGAAAGATGAATGTCTATAAAAAATTGTGTTCCATTTGGCAGATTTTTTTTTTTTTTTTTTATTTCGTTCGCTCCATTATAACCAGCACGGATATAAGTGTGATTTCCGCCGGGAGCGTGATTACGTTGTGCCACCGTTATACACCTTGTAGGCCTAGCACATCCGATTTCGGCATGCCTTGACAATTCGGTTGGGCTACACTAGCCTGTGACAGCCTCCCTATCTGTCGCCAGGCACGCGTGTGTGTGGCGACTCTTCGCCCAGACAATTTTTGCTCTCGTCTGACTCACACGAGGTGTTCCACTGTTTATGAACTCATGTAATTGGACGTACTGTGCCTGTGCCCATCGGGTACTAAACCGTTTCTCATCCGTGAGCCTGGTTCCTTAAGAGGAAGAACTCAACAGAAGAGTTGGACCCTGGCTCTTTCACCCTCTTAGCCAAGGTGTCATTCACCGACATCGTGAACCCCTTGCCCAAGTTCGACTCTCACACCACGCGTTTGAGAGCAAGGCGTTCTCGAGCTGAGTGACCTTGTCCCAATAGCGCCTGAGCCCATCAGGTACTGAACCCTTTCTCTCTGCAAGTGTATTTCCAGTATAGGAAAATCTGACAGTAGAGTTGGGCCAGGGCTAAACTCGTCGTCTCTTTTGTGCCTGAGCCCATCGGGTACGGAACCCTTTCTCTCTGCAATTGTATTTCTGGTATAGGAAAGCTTGACAGTAGAGTTGTGCCAGGATTGCCATCTTTGTCCCATTCTTGCCTGAGCCTATCTGGTACGGCACCCTTTCTCTTTCCGGTATAGGAAGACTCGACATTAGAGTTAGGCCAGGTCTTTTTGCTTTGCTAGATGCCCATTATTGGGTATGGGTCTCTGCCTATAAGGAAATCAAGTAACTAGAAGCTCGTCATGAGCTAACAGAGCTTTTAGTTCCCATTTCCGTCATCGTTTCCACTATGTATTTGCAGTTGGCGCTGCCCTCTAGCGCTGTTCTACCCTTTCATTTTTTTCATTGTATTCAGTATGAAATCTATCTGTCTTTCGCCATGCATCCACCTTTTCATGTTTTTTTCATTAGCCGCCTCTCCAATGTTTGGAATTGATTAACTAGCTTCACTGTATGTCGACAGTGTCACTGTATGTGGTGTTGCTAGGGTGTTGGAGATATTGTCTGTCTTTTATGCATTCAGATCTCTTTCCATCTGCTACCTCCACATTCTCGGACACGATCCCCAAATGATTTGGCCAGAATCAGCTCGTGCTGCTGTATTTCTGTTTCCAGGGTGCACCACGAAGAGGTACATTTGGGATCTTGGTTATCTGCTAACCCTGGGTCCGCCTAGAGCAATGCGTTCCCTTTGCACCCCTTTTGGCAGATGAATATCTATTTTTTTTAAACTGTGTAGATGAATGTCAATTAACAAACTTGTGTTCCATATGGCAGATGAACATTGTTAAAAAAACAATACAAGCATGTCAAAATTTAATTTTATATTTTACATTTACATGAGATTGTTATTGATTGTCTCTGCGACTCACCTCCTGTAAATTATTTAACTTCCACCTCAGGCAGTCAATAGTTTCCTCTGACTTGAGTCTTGCAGATTTAACCATCTCAGAATGTCTTAACATTTGCTGCTGTAGGTGAAACTGATGATTAAAGACAGTAACAAAAAAGTCTGAGAATGCAATTTGAGCAAATTTATGAAATATTATTTCATTATAATGGTCAAAAATGTATAGAGGATTGACTTCATTGGACTAGGGTTACCCCATATGTACTCCGTCCCTCTAAATGAAGTGGCATGCTGCCTGTCAAGAGTACCACGAATAGCATGTAACTCTGTAGCTTTAAGCGATAATCCCCAGGGATTTCCACAAACAACCACTTTACAAATCAGATGTTGCAAGCGGGATGTGAACCAGTGATCTCTTGAGCACAAAGTGAACTGCTTCACCATTGTGCCAGGGAGATCACCTCATCATTTCTTAAATGTTATTTCAATTCATTGTTACCATGAATTCATTGTATGCATGTGAAGGGGGTATTAAGCATTAATAGAAAACAATTTCATTTTTAAGCTAACATCACTGATCTGACAGAATGGCATTCATTGACAATGAGGAATGTGGAAATTCATGTGGTGGAAATCTGTCATAGTTTAATAAATAGTGAGCTACATTTCATATTACTTAACACCCCTCTGAAAGGTCACATCCGTGCAGTACTAGTGTTAAGGTGAAAGACACACTTCTATTAAATGAATACAGGTCAAATGTGTTGGATATGTATCAAGATTATCTACTGAAAGTGCTATAATGGTAAAAGAACAATGCAAAGGATAGATAGGTTGGATATCTGAGGCAGTGAATTGAAAAGGCACAAAATATAGAGAGAATTTACTTCATTGTGCTTGGGTTTCACCATATGTACTCTGTCCTTCTATACATAGCAGTACAGAAAATGTCAAGAATACAACTTAGAGCTTTAGCTCTATAATTTCAAGTGATAATCTTGCCATCTCCAAATGTCAAGAACACAACTTAAAGCTTTAGTTCTAGAACGTCAAGTGAAAATCTTGTCATCTCCAAAAAATACACTTTTAAGCAAGATGCACAGTATTGAATTCATGGCCTCTTGAACACAAGTCATATGGATTAACCACTACACCACAGAATCTCCCTAAGGTTGTGAATACTACCATGTATGAAACACATAGTTTACTTCATACCAGAAATATCTTCTTTACCTGATGCAAAAAGGCAAAACTGGAAATAACAAAATAAATAGTAGAAATTAATTTAATTTTCTTATTGCTTTTGTTTTCCACTATTTTATACTTTCATATTTTTTCAAGATAAGCAAAAGTAAGGTAGTTAAGTTTTTCAGAGCACAGACAGACTAACTGAAAGACTGATGCGATAATATATAGATAACAGTATACAAGATGAACTAAATCAACGTTTCAACCATAAGGTCTTTATCAAGAAAAAAATACAGAACAAACATTGAAAATAATATGCAACAAAATAAATGAGAAAACAGCAAACACATGTAAATAGTTGACACAGTAGATATATGACAATCTATAATAAGTGAAACTGCAGTAAAACTTTATAAGACGTGATACATAAAGCACAAGATAGTTGTGTTTTGCATAAGTTAACTCTTGTATTCAAGATAGTTTTATTGTATTCTTTATTACTGGAAACATTTTCTGTTTCTTACTCTCAGGTAATCTCGTTCATCTGCCAACCTTTCCCTTAGAGAATTTTGTCTCCAGTCATACTCTTTTAATAACCGACCAGAAGAGCCTCCTGCAGTATGGCCAGGACGAGGCACAATTCTGACAATAGTAACTGCCTTGTTTTCCTTGTCTTCTGAAAACTTGTTGGACTGTAAGAAAAGATTTCTTGCTTAAGTAAGAGATAATAAACACAATAATTTAATTAATACCTGTCAGCTTATACTCATAAGTCCAGGCTCTGAGCCAGGCGAGAATTTCTTGGACTAAGATATTATTATCTGCGCTGATGGTTTAGCATGTGCGAGGTGCTTGGGCATTAATGGCTTAATGCAGAGGGAAATTTATTAGGGAAATAAGTGGCGCTATCTGTATAACAACTAGTAATATGATGATGGAGGCGATGGCAGTGACCAGAATAGTGATATGGCAGTGACCAGAACAGTGATATGGCTGGTGTCTCAGAGTACTACAGGTGTTAGGTCTTCCTCTAGCCTTGTATCAGGATCTTATGTTATATGTTCTTGTTGGTAGTTGGTTATAGTTCATTCTCATAAGGTGTCCAAACCATTTTATTTGTTGTTTCTCAAAGTATTCTGTGCATGGTCTTATACCGATTCTTCCCATTTCGACTAGTTTGGTCACTCCTGTGACTTTTCTCATGTTTTAAGTTTTCTCTACTTGGCTGCTGTCAGCATCCATGTCTGGCATTGATATCAAAATCTTGGCATAAAAATATTGTTTAATTTCTGTCCCTTGACTTCCATCTTGATCTTTGGGTTCAGCAGTAATGATAGATTCTATGAGTACGCTTTGAAAGATTCAGTTGGGCTAATTACATTGTCCGTGGTTGGAGTTGTTGATGAAGTTTTACCTTCAATATTTACCTAGACACATGGGTTTTAGGGAAAATGAAAGGGCAGACAGCATAGCCACAGTGACTAGTGGTAGTTCAATGGACAATGCTGATATTTTTTTGAATAACCGCTATGCCAAAATCGGCTCAAATCGACATTTTGATACAAATTTAATATCATGAATTATAAACATCACGACGAGCGTAAAATCAAATAAACAGTCATTATTTGTGGTACTTCCGGTCAAAAATAGGTCTATCTTGGGAAGCGTGGCAAAAGTCGGAGACACTCAATTTGAATTTTGAAAGATATTTTCAGATAAACAGGTGTGTTTTCAGTTTTAATTTGTGTAAATTATTGCTACTTGCATTTTAAGTTATAAAATCTAGATGTCCTCGATGTTTTTCATCTAGTAAGGCTTTGGAAATATTCTAAAATATGTTAGGTAATAATTCCAACATTAGCCTAGTTGACAACTGTAGGCCTAATATGGAATTGTTACGATCTGACTTTGATGGAAGTTCTGATTCAGATTTGAGTGTTGATGAAGCTGAGGGGGCTTTTCCAATGCAATATATATTGCTATTCCCCTTATCTACATTCAAAAACATGATTTTTGGAGTATCACATATGGATGTGAATATTCAGACCTTTATATAAGGCATAATAATTTGCATTATATAATATATAAGGTTATGTAAATAAGTCCTGGGCACATAAAATGTAGGCCTAATGAATTTTGTGAAAAATGTGTATTTTGTATTCATTTATTGACTACAAGACAATGTGACATTTATAAGTAGTTCTGTATATATAAATACTTGTATGCATTACAAAATGGTTCAGGATACATGCAGATGTTTTATTTCAAAATAAATGGATTATGAATCAGTTTTCTGGGATACAAGCTTGGGTATGTACACATTTGTATTGTTATTTCCCCACATTTTTTTGTTTTTTATTAATTAAATTTTCTATACCTAATCATCATCATCATCATCGGTGCCATGCCGGCTGGCGTAGGCGGTCATGGCTCTCCACAGTTCTCTGTCCACAGTATTATGTATCAAAGTCATTTTTTCCTTGCCGTGCTAGGCTGTCAAACTGTCTAATATTTTCTCACGTTGTTGCCCTCTGTCTCTGTTGCCTTCAATTTTGCCTGTTGTAACTATGTTCTCTAAACCTGCCTGTCTCATGAAGTGGCCAAAAAAAGAAGATTGCCTTTTTCTTATATTGTTGATTAAGGTCTGTTTCGCATTTGACTCTTTCAACACCTCTACATTAGTTTTTCTGGCAGTCCATGGTATTCTCGGCATTCTATACAATATTGTATATAAGCAAACAACCTAAACTGAATCTTATTTCCTATCCATTTCTGAATATTTTGATGTCAGAATTGTTCATGTGGACAGAATGGTGATGAAGAAATCACAAAAATAAAAATACTACCATAAATTACTAAAAATATTATAGAACGTGCTCCGGCATAGCAGGAAAACCTTACTGTGGCTCACAGAGACAAAGAGTTTTAATAGATTACAGCAAGGTCTTCAACATGGCTCTATCATCATCATAAACACCCTCTCAGCTCTATTATCATCATACACTCCATCTCTGCACTATCTTCCTCATTGTAAATCCCTCTCTGCTCTATCATCATCATACACACCCCCTAAGCTCTATCATCATCATACACACCCCCTTAGTTCTATCATCACTACCATCATCATACACTCCCTAATATCCGTGCTCTATAACATTTTAAAAAAAAATGATCCTCAAAAAAAATTTAAAACAATTTCATAATCTCTATCTTCTGACCTCCTTTTTAGTAATCACTGACCTCCTTTTTAGTTATCACAGATTCCTTTTTCACATGTTTTTCACATGACTGATTTTCTGTCAAAGGCTGAGTTTCTGAAGCTTTAGTGAATGATGTCTTGTCTCCAAATTGTTTTACTTCCTGTTTCTTTTTGGATGACAAATGGTAGATAAATAAAATCACTTGTACTTTGATAACAATTTTTTACATTACAATACAATATACAAAAACACTATGATACAATATGCTAATACATTATACTACAGGCATGCACTACAATACGTATACTACTAAAAATCTGCTGATAACTCAGCAGTCTTAAAGTCCTATACAGCACAAAGCCATCACTACACATTTGTCTCTGAACAGTGTCAAAGTTGTAGGCCCATAGAGAACCCCTGACAAAGACTTCAAAAAGAACAGTGAACCAACATAGAACCGGAACCGTCAGCCGGTATACCCTGAGAGATTTACTAAACCGGAGATCTGAGCACCTATGAACTTGTCCGGTGTGCGAAAAGGATAATCAACATACCTAATACCTAACAATTTTTTTATCTTGTCCTAGTTCACAGTAGTTAGAAATGTAAGATTTTTGTTTCACTAACCCCACATGTCAGGAAAAGTGGCTACAATAGCAATAGTAAACATAAAATTGAAAACAATACCTGTATACATGATCATGATGGCATTTTGAATCTGGAAGGTCATCATCATCAGAAGGTAAAAGTGTAAAATTTATATGTGTAATATGAAGATTTAAAATTTTGCCTTCTCTATCTCAGCAGTGGTAATATAAATCTTGTGTTTGTCCAATTTGTACTAGCCACCTTCATGAACCCATTGGTTCATTGGTGAGCTCTTGGTGAGAGGTATGCATATATATATATATATATAATTATTATCATCAGGTGCCATGCCGGCTGGCATAGGCGGTCATGGCTCTCCACAGCTCTCTGTCCACAGTATTATGTATCAAGGTCGTTGTTGTTTCCTTGCCGTGCCAGGCTGTCAAACTGTCTAATATTTTCTCACGCTGTTGCCCTCTGTCTCTGTTGCCTTCCATTTTGCCTGTTGTGACTATGTTCTCTAAACATGCCTGTCTCATGAAGTGGCCAAAAAAAGAAGATTGCCTTTTTCTGATATTGTTGATTAAGGTCAGTTTCGCATTTGACTCTTTCAACACCTCAACATTAGTTTTTCTGGCAGTCCTTGGTATTTCCAACATTCTTCCGTAGAACCACATCTCCGTTGCCTTTAATTTCCCACTTTCCAGTTTGTTTATTGTCCAAGACTCGCACCCATATGTTAGTATAGGGGTTATATAGCACTACAGAACTCTTTCATCTCTAATGACAAGGTCATATTACAGTACATATATATATATATATATATATCCTGGGGGGGGGCTACCGACCCCTACCAGGCGCGTCCACAGGTGGCGGATGGTGGAGGGCACTCCATATATGTCCATATATGGAGTTCTTGCTGCAATTAAGCAGCTGCGGACCAAACCGGTGTTGCTGCCTACCAGGACGGGGTGGGATATCAGTCGGTGCTGATATCCCCACTGAAATACCCCATGTGTCCAGTGACGGGCAGCTTCAAGCGAGTATGAGCCGCTATAAGCTCAAAGTCAGGATTAACTCCAACCGTTATTAACTCCAAGTCAGGAGCGTGCTAGGGGAGGGAGCATTTTTTTTTTTTAAATTGCTGCCTTGCAATCACCATCGGGAGATGGAAAGGCTAGGGGAGACAACCCAGACAAACAAATCCCAACCCAGCCTGCCGAAGATGGAGTGTGTTAGCCAGCGATGGCGCAGATACTGGGATAAATTAGGGCACACATACTTTTACAGAAATGTGGTCATGCGACAATCAACCCTGTCATCATGGCGTCGCTCCTATCAGCGAAAACCGGGGAGGAGCGGAGCCAGGCCCCTTGCCTCGAAAGGGCCCACCCAAGCGACCGGTGCCTCTGCTAACCTGGAGGTCAGGGGAAAGCAGAGTAGTGCTACTGACCAAACCAAATGCCTCAGAGTTGCTCAGTGGAATGTGGAAGGAGTGCGAAACAAAAAGCCTGAGCTACAGGAATTCCTGAGGAAAAACCAGATTGACATAATATGCATACAGGAGACGCACCTAAAGGACACACAGAGATTCTTTGTTCAAGGTTATGAGTCCTTCCGCCAAGATCGACTCAAAAGAGTCAA
Source organism: Meghimatium bilineatum (assembly GCA_034231615.1). Taxonomy (NCBI): domain Eukaryota; kingdom Metazoa; phylum Mollusca; class Gastropoda; order Stylommatophora; family Philomycidae; genus Meghimatium; species Meghimatium bilineatum. Next base: position 22,657,375 of record CM067307.1, read on the forward strand.
AGGAGGTATACCGACACTAGTAAAAACATCAATACCAGCAGCAGAAGTTAAAAGATCCGGAGAAGGAGAACTGGAACATATAACAGTAAAATTGCTGCTACCTGGTGGAGAAATATCAATAACAAACTGCTACAGCCCTCCTGCCACCAAAATGGAACTTTGTAAACTAAAGATAGAGGAATCGAGTCACCTAATAGTGGGTGACTTCAATGGCCATTCACCAAGCTGGGGCTACGAGGATATGGATCAAAGGGGTGAAGAGATTGAAGACTGGATGATGCAATTTAAACTAATTCTAATAAACCAGCCAGATGATACACCAACATTCTACTCCAGAGTCTGGAAAAAAACTAGCTCACCAGACCTTGCCATGGCAACAGATGACATAGATAGACACATTACAAGAACAGTAGAAAGTCAACTGGGAGGAAGTGACCATGTACCAGTTATCCTGCAAATCGCCAAGTCAGGAAGTACAGGACATCACAGCATGTCCCCAAGCTGGAACTTCAAAAAAGCAAATTGGACCCTCTTCAGTGAACAAACTGACCAGCTTTGCCAGAATATCACCCTCACTAACAACATAAACCACAACATCTCACAAATAAACAAAGTGATACTACAATCCGCACAGAAGGCAATCCCAAGGGGCAGACGAAAAGAATACAAGTCTTATTGGAGTGAGACTAGAAAAATTGCATAACGAGCTGAATGATGCAAAACATACAATGGAGCAAAACCGTACAGCAGAAAACACAAAGAAACAATGAAATCAAACACACGTTCAATGAGCAGAAAAGAACAGAGATACAAAAGAGCTAGCATGAAAAGACCAGCAGTCTAAACATGACAAAAGACACAAGTAAATGGAACCTTACAAGAACTCTAAATGAAGAAACAAAGAATTCACACTACAAGACTGTCATCGAAGAAGAGGGAAAATTCCACACAGGGAAAATGGCAGCAAACATTTTAGCTGACTTCTACAAGGAAGAAAGCACAAAAACACTCTCTCATACACGTATCAAAGAAGTCAAAAAAGAAATTAAAACAAAACTGAAGAATCAAAATCCAGAGCCCTGCATGAAGACGCCCTTCACCATCGCAGAACTAAATGGTGCCATAGGAAAACTAAAAACCAAAAAAGGCCCCAGGAAAAAATGGCATAACCAATGATATGATCAGAAACCTATGGCCAATCAGCAGAAACAAGCTCCTTACCATCTTCAACCAATCATGGAAAACTGGTAAAATTCCAGACTTGTGGCGTGAAGCTGTCATCATCCCAATTGGGAAAAAACAAAAAAGAAAAACAAGCAAGTCAAGCTACAGACCAGTCAGCCTCTTGAGTTGCATAGGGAAAACAATGGAGAGAATGGTCAATTCTAGACTGATAAAATACCTAGAAGAAAGCCAAAAGCTCACCAAGACACAGTCTGCCTATAGAAAAAATCGAAGCACTGAAGATCAGCTTACATACCCAGCACAGGAAATCGAAAATGCTTTCCAAAAGAAGGAAAAAGTGCTGACTACTTTTATGGATTTAAGTAAGGCTGTCGATAAGGTGTGGAAAGAGGGAGTCCTCTTCAAGCTTCTCCAAAACAAAATTGAAGGCAGAATGTTTAGCAGGATAAAAGATTTCCTCTGCTACCGCACTGCAAGAGTAAAAGTAGATGGTAAACTAAGCAAACGTGTTACTCTCCAACAAGGAGTACCTCAAGGAGGAGTGATCTCTCCTACCCTCTTCCTAGTATTCATCAATGATATGGGAGAGAAACTGTCACATCGTATTTCAAAGGCTCTTCATGCAGATGACTTTGCTGCCTGGAGTGCGGCAGGAAACCTATCTACTGCAAAAAAACAGAATGCAGACAGCACTTGACACCTTAAGTTAATGGGCATCTGACTGGGGAGTCCAGATCAACCTCTCCAAAATGGTGACAACCATCTTCTCACTTTCAAACCTCCACGAAAAAGCAAATCTTAAAATAAATGGAAGTGAGCTAGCACATGTGGAGAACCCTACATATCTAGGGGTCACTCACACTAGACAAGCGACTCACCTGGAAACCACACCTAATAACCACAGAGCAAAAAGCAACCAGGAGGCTATCCTTGATGAAGAAACTTGCAGGAACAAGCTGGGGAGCAAATGGAAATATTCTCAGAAAAGTCTACATGGGTACAGTCAGACCTGTAGTAGAATATGGAATCACAGCCTGGGCATCAGCATCAAAAACAAATACTGATCGCCTATCTAAAGTACAAAATGCAGAACTTCGACTTATCTCTGGAGGGATGAAAACCACTCCAATCCATGCAATGGAAAAACATGTAAACATCCGCCCACTGGATGACAGAAGAGAAGAAAGAGTGCTTGTTCAAAGGGAAAAAAATTAAGCGCATGCCAAACCATCCGATGTATGCGCAAATTTCTAGATCAACCACAAACAGGTTGAAGAGAACCAGCTTCTGTCACATCTCTAAAGAAATCCATGAACAACATAAAGAAATCCTCACAAACCTCCCAAATGAAATTGAAACACTAACGGACTTTGAACAGCCAGGCAATAGTCTCCAGAATGTCTCAATAATAACACAGGTTCCTGGTGTAATTAATAAGGAATACCAAACTCCACCTCAACTAAAAGCATTGACACAGGAGATGATAGAAATAAAATACAATCCCAAGGATTGGACACGTTTACACAGATGGATCGGCAGAAGGAGCAGTAAGGAATGGAGGAGGTGGAATTTTTATAAGACTCAAAGATGGGAAGACGGTATCAAAAGCTTTTCCAACCGGGAAATACTCCTCTAATTTTAGAGCAGAAGCAGTTGCACTCCATCAAGCACTGAAAGCCTTCACTGAACCAGAACTGCCAAGACCAAAGAAGATAGCCATATTCACAGATTGCAGATCCCTACTGGAATCAATCCAGAGCAACATAAACGAAAGGCTTCTGTACAACATCAGACATGAACTAAGACAGATCCAAAAATCAACAGCTATTGCCCTTCAGTGGATACCATAGCACTGTGGAATCATGGGAAATGAGAAAGCGGATGCTCTGTCAAAGGCAGGAAGTGAAATGGAGCAACACAGACACCCACTGTCTTACGGAGAAGTAAAAACAATAATCCGCAACACATACACAGCAAAGTGGAAGAAAGAAATGGAAGGGGAATACGAACATGATGCAATACATCTCCTCCAGAGATATCAACAGACCACAATATTTCGTCTTAGAACAGGCCACTGCAGACTGTTGGGTCACCTTTATCGATTAAGGATCTCATACACAGATGAATGTCCATGTGGATCAGGAACCCAGACTCCAGAACACATACTTCAGGACTGCCCAACATACAAAGAGCAGAGACAGCAGACCTGGCCAGAGGATACAGACTTGAGGCAAAAGGTATGGGGCAACCGCTCTGACCTGGAGAAGACAGTGGACTTCGTCTTGACGACAGGTCTGACGGTATAGCATGACCACATGCTGAACGCAGAAGAAGAAGAAGAATATATATATATACACTGTATATTGCGAAATAGCGAATTTCTGTTATTACATAGCCTGTTTCATTGGTTCAGACCAAGTTGTTATAATGGGATTTGATTGTACGATGAAACAGGCTACGTAATAACAGAAATTCACTATGTGCAGTATAAACAATAAAGAATAAATATAATTTGAGATTTTGTAAAGTGTTAAATAAGATAATTTCTTACAATAGACTGTTCTTTAGAGGTTTTCCACTTTGTGTATATATATATATATTTATATATAATATATTTATATATAATATATTTAAATTTATATTTTGTGGTGGAGTGGTACAGAGTGCATCTTTGATGGTCAAGGTTCAGAATTCAATCCCCACCACAGGCAATTGTACATTCAGAACATTCAGAAAGCAATTACAAACTACTGAACACTTATATAAGCCTATTGCTTAGAGCTATTCTTGGTTGATATCTATGTCCTGAATATGATAAGCTACCAATTCAATATATATATATTTATTTTATGGGGGTTTTTAGGAAACAATTTTCCTCAAGTCTTTGTTAATGCCTGCCTTGGATTGTTTCTATATCCATGATATTATAAAGCACTTTATTTCAAATTCTAAGACTAACATACACAAAAACTGTGAATGAGATAAGACTTTTGGCAGGGCACAGTTGAGGATGGAAGAAACAGATGGCAAAGAAAAGTATGGATTGATAATATCAAAAGTGGATAGGATTAAGTTTCTACCCAAATAATGCACTGAGAACAGAGAGATATGGCAGGGATTTTATGTTGATGTTTTTTTCAAAAGTGGCATCCCTGTGACACTGAAGGGTTATGGATTTGATAATGATGATAGTGAATGATAGAAACATATTGACTACCAAAATCATTACTACCTGTGTTTGGTGCTCATGATCTGTTTCCAGGCTTGTCACAGAGTTCTTTATGTCAGTATTCTCCTGTGATATTTTCTCTTGCATCTGTGGGTCAGGCAATTAATCATATTTTAATTGAGATACTTTTAATTCACATTTAATCTGTTCATATATCTCTTTGTGTGAAGTCAATTTCCTTGTGCTCAAGCAGTCGTGGATTTCAATCCAAATGTGACATCCTATTTACAGAGTGGGATGATCCCTGAGGATTATTGCTTGAAGCTATGTTTCAATGACTCCTGAGGACTATTGCTTGAAGCTATGTTTTCAAAGACCCCTGAGGATTATTGCTTGAAGCTATGTTTTCAAAGACCCCTGAGGACTATTGCTTGAAGCTATGTTTTCAAAGACCCCTGAGGATTATTGCTTGAAGCTATGTTTTCAAAGACCCCTGAGGATTATTGCTTGAAGCTATGTTTTCAAAGATCCCTGAGGATTATTGCTTGAAGCTATGAAATTATGCACTATGAGTGGTACTCTTGGCAGATGTCATGCTGCTTTGTTGAAAGGGATGGAATACACATGGGGAAAACCAAGTGTGATGAAGTCATTCCTCTAAATCTTTATACTTTTATCCTTTATGAAAACATTCAAGGATCTGTTTTATTAAAACATTTGTAGTATGCAAGTAAAGTTAATTTCTCACAGCATTAAGGTATCTTGTGAAAAATATTGTCAAATGTATTATTCTATGAACAATAGTCAGCCTATACTAGGGGTGATGTGGTCACCACAAGTGTACAGATGTGACTTTCTAAGGGGAGAGAAGATCCTGAAGAATATATTTAAATTCACTTCTAGGGAAGTATTTTATGCTCTTTCTCTTGGGAAGACCACTATGGCGCGAGCCACTCAAAAAACAGAATTATTTAAATCAGGATGATGATACACATAAAAGTACATATTATAAATTTGCACCTCTTAATCACAAATTACTACATTAATAATTTGCAACATATACTAACTATCAATATAGTATATAAAAAATATTCCAGGAAGAGAAAAAAAAGATTCCAATCAATCAATATCAGGAAAACAGAAGTATTCTTAAAAAGTAATGTATGTAAATATAACATAAAATGGAATTTTATCAACAGGTATTTCAACTTTTGTACTCTTACTGAATGAAAGTCATCAGCTAAATATATTTCAGTCACTGAGGCTTCATTCTGAAATCTGTAATATTTATCAATGGTACCACAGTTTAAAACCTTTCACTCAATAAGTGCAGCCTAAAACCTTTTTTTTACACAGTGAACCACAATCTTCTTCTTCTACTTCAGCGTTCATTCTCAAACTCCCGCTGGATCTCTCTTGTAGAAGGACATTAGCCCTACCAGATTTCCAGCAGAATGTAGTCCAGAGAATGGAATGCATTGTGCCGCCATTTTATTTGTGCCAATGGACTAATACATCTATCTTCGGCGGTGAACAAATATCTAAAACATTTTTCTTTACACAATGGTGCAGTGCAACACAATCTAAAACCTAGACTTTCACTCAATAAGATGAACAGTCTAAGGCAACTGCTATCATATCACTGTCTAAAATTCTTTTCCTTTACACAATAGTACTGTGTACCAAAGTCTAAAATTTTGCTTGCACTCACTAAAGCCACTACTTTCATACAATGGTACCAAAGTTTATAACGAGTGGGAAAAAATATGGCCCACAAGTCAAATCTTCCCGCCTCTCTTGTAATTTTTTTTCTGATTTACCAAACTGATAGAAAAGTACTTTCTGCACTACTTGGAAATCTAATAGACTAAAGAAAAGAGATTTTAGGTCCAATACCAAATGAGAAAAGTACAATTTGGCCCAACACACAGACGGGTTGCCTACCTTGGGTCTAACACTCTAACTCAATAAGTACTTATATAGGAAACAGATAATGATGTCTTCTGAACAACAACTAACACCCTATCACTGTCAGATGCTCACATGAAATAATACACACAACAAACCACATGATATAATCATACAAATAACAATACACAGGACATAATTAATGTTTCGACCAAAATTCCTTTATCAAGATAAGCACATAGCATCAAAAGACGATGAGTAGAATGTGTCAAGACAAATGTCTAGACAAACGTGTCAGAGCGTAATATGGATGCGAGATGCCGGAATGATAGAAACAGGAAGTACATAAAAACATTACATATAGGTGGAAATGAAACACACACAAAATATGATGTAAATGATGCAATAAAATGAATAAATTTTTATTAATACCTTATATTAACTTAATAAGGCCAATCAAAACCATTAATTTATATCACTGTTGATAGTCTAAAACCATTAATTTATTAAAAACCATTAAAACAATTAACTGTTTCTGTTGAAAGTCTAAAATCTCAACCTTTGCTGAATTAGACAACAGTATAAGATCACCATTTTCACACAAATGTATCCTGTCTAAGACCCCAACTTTGAACATTTCTACGACCCCTCCACTTTCACACAATGGTATCACAGTATAAGACCCAATTCTCAAACAATTGTACTCAGTCTAAGACCCCAACTATCACACAATGGTATCCCAGTCCAAGACCCCAACTATCACACAATGGTATCACAGTATAAGACCCCCAACTATTACGCAATTGTGTCCCAGTCTAAGACCACCACTTTCACACAATGATATCACAGTCTAACTCCACCAGTTGTTCTCAGTGAGGTCACAGTATAAAATAATTTTCATGCAGTGTGACACCTGTCCTTTTACCTTAGAGGATACTTGACGTAATCTTTGCACCTCTTCATACGAAACAGATAGGGCTTTGGCAAGTTCAGTCTTCTCATCATTTCTATCAATCAGGCTTTGTTCTGTTAACAGATGACAGATGATACACTTATTTTAATTTTATCTTCAAAATCAGATGTAATGGAGAATACAAATAAAACTATTGTACAACTTGATCATTTAAAAAAAATGGTTAAATTACAGTTTTATAATTGAACATAATTACACTTGATTGATTGCTAAGTTTTCAACAGGATATGCTACCAATTTATCAATACAGCAGTATGTTTTACACTGTCATGGATGATTTTTATCATAAAAATACAAATTCCTCATCAACTGCCATGAATAACTTGTATTGTCAATGACTATGACTTTGTTTCTTGAGGAATCTTGATGATACTACAATGGTTTTTTTGTCCAGTATTGGACTTCCTATTTATTACAAATATCATTCCAAAATGGTGGAGCAAGTTATTGGATTGATTCAACACGCAATAATTAGAAATTTATAATTATTAGAAATAAACTGTATAAGTCGCTGGTGCTTTCTGTTGTGTTGTATGGTTGTGAGAGTTGGACACTCACTGCGGACATGGAGAGAAGATTACAGGATTTCGAGTACAAATGTTACAGACGAATTCTACGAATTTCCTATAGGGAACATAAGACCAATGTGTACATAAGAAATAAAAATAACTGAAAAATAACCGCTAAAAAATTGTAAAACTGTTCCCACTGCTATTGTTTCTGAAGAATCAGATAGACCTAGTAAACAGCAATGATAATCTTGCACTACGTTATACAGAAAATAGAGTTTATCCTAATGATAATATTGAGTGGAATAAAGTTCAATTTTGGAAATCCAATACTTAGGAATATTTCATAAAGTTTCACAATATTTTGTTCAGTTCTGAAATTTGCAATGAAACATAAAAAAATACATAAAACACTAGACAGTTGATAGATTTACCTCAAATAAACTAATTATGATCAGGAAATGGACAGTCAATGCATCTACTTTAATAAGATTGGATATCAACATTTCAAGACAAGTACAATTGAGGATGAGTAGAACAAAGTGCATGTCCACAAAAGTTCAATTCATCTAACATTCCTGTTTTGTGGGTGTAATTTTTGGATTTTGTTGTTCCAATTCTTATATTTTTATTTTGTATAGGCCCCTATGGATTCCACATTCAACTATCTTTCTTTTGATATCTTATATGACCTTCCATAGCTTATACTATGTCTTCAGGAAGCTTGTGCCTAAATCATGCTGCGGTCCAAAGATTTAGCCTAAAATTAATTATGTCCAAACCCATTGAGTAATTTCGTCCTGAAAGAGTTAAATCTTTTTATTTTATACCGATTGATTGGTTCAGTGTCCACTAAAGCACATGACCTTTACTATCAATCCCTGATAACTCTACACATTAATGATGTATCTCATTGACCTTTGGGAACAACACAACTGACTTTGAGAAACCCTGCTGTAGCCCCAATCAGCCATACACACTTCTCATCTCATGTGATGAAACACCATTATCAGCTAAATTGCCATATATTCTTCTTCTTCTTCTGCGATCAGTTTCCTATGCTCATACAGGAAGGTGGGCCGCCTCCATGAATTCAGTCGTCAGCAGGAGGTCCTCATGGTTGCCCCAAAATTGCCATATATAAATTTGTATGTTAGTATATGTTCAATGTTAACACACCAACACATTTTTTTACCCAGAATTCTGCAAGTGTTATTGAGGTCAGCAAATTTATCATCGTTATGTTGCAGCTCGTCTGACTTTTTCTGTAAAAAAAACATGATGACCAGTTTCATACTTGCAACCTTGTACAATTTTCTGGTACAGAACATGTTATGATTTCATTGAATATGACAGTTTGCATCTTTGGTAGGCATAAGAATCCTTTAATAAGTATTCTTCACACAGAATTTGAGATAAATACACAGAACTTGGAATAATTACACAGAATTTGGTATAAAAGAAACAGAAAAGATGTGGGTTATTTTGGGTTGAAAACAGAAATGTATGGATTTTTTGGGTTTTCCTTGTTCATTCTCAAACTCCCACTGAATCTCTTTGCAGCAGGACAATGTTCTTACTTGATTTTCAGCAGGATGCAGTCCGAAAATGTACTGTGTCGCTGTTTTATTTGCTCCAAATACCTGACACATTCGACTTTGGCATGGCAACTAATATATTTAGTGTTTTATCACTTTCACTGAATGGTGGGTATCTGTAAGAATATCGCTAGAAGGGCCAGTGTGATTGATCTACATGGCATTCTACAGTCAAAAAATGCATCTTGTGAAATGAGAGAAAATGCAGCAGCTCAATAGCAGAGAGTAGGTACAGGTCTCTAACTTTCATCTGACTATATCTCTCTCTCTCTCTGACTAAATCAACTTGACAGTGAATGGATGACGGCTGCATTGACTGTGTAGATTGTGCTCTGCCATCTATGTGTTCAAACAAACCCTAACCTGCGTAACTGTGAATCTGAATGTAAGTCCCAATTCCTCATCTATAAAGACTGCTGTCTCTGCCTACCAATCTATTCTGAAACTTAATCTGTTTTATCTTTTCATTCCATGTTATCCACTCGCATCCTAAACTGAGCCCTGCTTGACCATTGGTCTCTGAAATGCTTCAACTTCAAAGTTTTGATCTGCTGGTTGTTTCCACATCCATAACAATGCCACAATTGTTTTTAGACAACAACATCAACTCTATTACTCATTGAAACACTTAGTATGTCTTAAGACTACTGTGTCTGAACTCCACCAAGTTCTACACTAATGTTACTAATTGTATAATCTGTCTCTATTTTCTTATGTAAAATAAATTCAAATATCATGTCTTGATTAAAGTACTCTACAGCAAATACTATAGCTAAAACTCATTATGTCTTGATTAAAGTACTCTACAGCAAATACTATAGTAAGCAGGCAAATTTCTAAAAAAATATGAAGTAAATATGCTGCCTTGATTATCAGGGAAACAAACCTGTAGTTCAGTATACTCCATTCTTATGGCTTCTAATTCAACCTGTTTCTTGCTAAGATCTGCTCTCACCATTTCCAGGTCAGAGTTCGCGCTGCTCACCAACTGAAATATGAGGATAGAAGTGAGAGAACAGAGGGAGGCAAAATTTGAGAATATAAGTGAGAGAACAGAGGGAGGCAAAATTTGAGAATAGAAGTGAAAGAACAGAGGGAGGCAAAATTTGAGGATAGAAGTGAAAGAACAGAGGGAGTCAAAATTTGAGAATAGAAGTGAAAGAACAGAGGGAGGCAAAATTTGAGGATAGAAGTGAAAGAACAGAGGGAGGCAAAATTTGAGAATAGAAGTGAGAGAACAGAGGGAGGCAAAATTTGAGGATAAAAGTCAGAGAACAGAGGGAGGCAAAATTTGAGGATAAAAGTGAAAGAACAGAGAGAGGCAAAATTAAAAACACATTATTTTCTTGATCAGAATGAAAGCAGAGGATGGGTAGAATGATGTCAGTTAAATATGTATTTCAATTATTAAATGACAAACATGAAATTTACATAGATAAGGGAAATAGCTCGATTATATGGTGGCATCTACTTGTACTGTACCACAAAAATGACTAAATCATAATTTCTTTAGCCAATGACATTTGAAATGGCCAGATTGGTTAAATTTATCCATGAAATTACCCAATTCTGGTAAACCTATGATCCTAAATATGACCTATAGCAATGAAAAAAAACCTAATATTAACATGCTATTGCCAAAGTGATGAACTACTGCAAATTTGCAGACACACACACACATATGTAATCTACTGATGATACTCACTCTATTTAACCTGCTTTCTTCCTTCTCCACTTCTTCTCTGATCTTGTTTAATGTCTGCAACATATTTGTGTAATCTCAAAATGGAAAATTAATTACTGTAATCTGTGACTTTAAAAAAAAATTACACAGTGAAAAGACAAGTGTCTAAATGTAGAGTATTACCCCGTATGTTCTTGATTCTTGATTAGAAACCAATATATACAGGACATGAACTTAGTGATCTGCTCTCTACTTTAGCAGCCATTCAAAAAGTATGTAAGCTTGAAGTCCAAGTCAGGTGTTGATCATGTGATCATCTGATCTTTCCGGAGAGAGGTACACTCTCCTCTCATCCCTGGTCATCTCTATTTCTATCATTCTTTGTATGTGCACACTATCACCTCCAGCATCTTCTTCTTCATTTGCTACTAAATTAATTACAGCCTTTATTATCTATTCTCAGAACTGTAACTATCAACCACAGCATTTCCTGCCAATGAATATGCTATTTTGTTGCTACTGACCACTGCATGACTATGGCAGTATACCCATCGAATACTTTGTATTCTGCTTGTATTACTGCAAGGTACTGTGTGTAATCAGATTCAAGGTAGTATAACCATTGAATACTTTGTACTCTGCTTGTATTACTGCAAGGTACTTGGTGTAACCAGATTCATGGCAGTATACCCATCGAATACTTTGTATTCTGCTTGTATTACTGCAAGGTACTGTGTGTAACCAGATTCATGGCAGTATACCCATTGAATACTTTGTATTCTGCTTGTATTACCGTAAGGTACTGTGTGTAACCAGATTCATGGCAGTGTACCCATTAAATACTTTGTACTCTGCTTGTATTACTGCAAGGTACTGGGTGTACCTTGATTGATGTTCAGTATGTTACTATTCATTCTTTAACAAAATTTACCAGAGTTAAAAGTCTAGCATCGCAGTACACTGAAATTATGTCAAAATATAAATAATTGCAATTCAAATAAAAACTTGTTAATAATTCAGTTAATAATTATCATAGCTGTGACTTATTTTTCCATAAATACATATTTTTTAAAATTTATCTCATATTTCAATTTTAAAAATGCCATATTTAGTTGTTTTAAAAAAATTGTTTTTTGTGCCGATCAATACATTCAGTGTATGCAAAACATCCGCATTAGTAGTAATTACTAAAGATGTAATACCAAATGACATTTAAAAAAAAAAACCTGAATAAAGTTTGTGCCGTTTTCAATGACATCCAAAAAAATTGCAAAGAAGCTAAAAATGAGAATTATAAAATGCTACATCTATTCTACATTAATGTATGGCTCAGGAACATGGATAGTGAATAAATAGCTAGAAGAAAGAATTTATACCTTTGAGATGTGGATATAGGGTAGTCGAGAGTAAGAGGGCACACGAACTAAGATAATACAGCAGGTTTTTACTGAGAGTATGGGTTTTTCTGATAGCACACATGACTAGGTCAGATGCCAACATTCCAATCTTTAACGCAATGAAATTTGAAAGGTCAAGGACAAGTCAATTTTAAATAATGCTGAAAAATATTTTTCCCCCTACTTCTACTGCCTGTTGTTACCATTAATATTGTGATTTAAAAAAAAAAATGTTTAAACTGAAATATATGTTGATTTGTTAAGTTCTTAAGCACATTCTCTTGTTACATAATCAATTATCAATATTAAGTGGAACAACACTTTCCCGTAACTAGGATGCAAAGGAACATAAAACAAAATAATTCAAGGGACACAATCAGAAATAATGGAACATTATTGGGACAAATAATCTTTCATAATAACGAGAATAGCGTCAAATGTGATGTCCGTTCCTGTTAACATTGATGTCCACCTAAATTCTACATGATAGTTTGCAAGATGTTGTAGAGACATGCCAATGTTGTTTCTTATATCTCCAATTCACGCTACGGCAAAGTCATTCAATGTTAAGAACACCATTGTTTTCATTGTGTTTCCTTAATGCGTAGTTGCCTAACAATCCTTGGGGTCTTTGTTACCTCTAATATTTTATGGTAGTGAGCCGTGATATAACCTAATTGGTTTTTGTCCGCTGGTTTAAAGGGCACGCCTCTCCAAAAGAGAGGCAAACTCATTAACCTACCTACTTTAATGTGTAGATAAACAAATGCCAATCAATACTTCTTTGCAATACGTGCTGATAGCCCTCTCCCCTCCCCCACCTTTCAGTGCATAGCACGCAGAAATAATGTTTGTATATTACACACATTTTGGACATATAAAAAGACATAATGATTTAGAAAGATTAATCATGGAGGGAAAGATTCAGGGATATAGAACAAGACATATAAAAAACATAATGGTTTAGAAAGATTAATCATGGAGGGAAAGATTCAGGGATATAGAACAAGAGATAGAACAAGACTATCTATCTATCATCATTACCAAAACTATCAAAACAAAACTATCTATCTATCGTCTTTTCCACAAATGCTGTTAGGCACAGTAGGGAGTTGAAGTTTCCTGTCATAGGTTGCCCTTGTCATGGTTAGGCAGTGGTTTGTAACAATCTCTCTGATTTAATCTTCCCATCTTGTTCTTGATCTTTCTCTTGCTTTGCAGCCGTTCTTTCTGCTGTCATACGTCTGTAAGACTGTGATGGTTCCATTCGCATAAAGTGTCCAAATCAGTTGATCTGTTGTCTTTCTTTATTGGTCCCTATTGTTTGCATGGTATGGTCTTTACTATCTTTCTGATGTCTTAATTTCTATATCAGTCTCTTCTGGTGACATTTATAGCCTGTCTCAAGCATTTCATTTCACATGTAATCTTTCTCATGAGTGTTTTTGTCAGTCTGGGGTCATTTCTAGCACTGGTAACATAACATTGGGATAAAGATTATGTTTATTATCTGTCATTTGGTCACCATGTTAATCGCTGACTTTTAACGCAGTGGTAACAGTTGGTATATTACAGTGTTCGTTTTTTTGGCATCTCCCCAAGACTATGCTGAAAATAATAATAAGACCCATACCCAGTTAGTCATAGGGGTGCTACACTGGAGACATTAGCACACAAAGGGTGCTACACTAGAGACATTAGCACAAAAGGGGTGCTACACTGGAGACATTAGCACAAAAAGGGTGCTACACTAGAGACATTAGCACAAAAGGGGTGCTACACTGGAGACATTAGCACAAAAAGGGTGCTAAACTGGAGACATTAGCACAAAAAGGGTGCTACACTGGAGACATTAGCACAAAAATGGTGCTACACTGGAGATATTAGCACAAAAAGGGTGCTACACTGGAGACATTAGCACAAAAAGCCCTCCAAACATCTCTATCCCAGACATTCTATATAAAAATCATGACCAGACCATTCCTTGATGTTATCTATCAATCCAGGATTTTTTTTACTGCTTCTTTTTCTCCTACCCTCAACTGTTCCTTGTAAAAACTAATTTTATAAAGTGAGTAGATGAATCTATCTATCTATCTATTAACCCATAACTTGTCAGGATCATAGGGGTACCACATTGGATGCTTCTGCATACAGTCATCCAAACATTTATATCTTCAACAATGTGGATGAGTGAGGGAAAATCTTATCCTGTTCATTACTTGATGTTTAACACTGGAGGAGGTTGAATAGCTAGTACAGAACCAAGAGGTATACAGAGTGGTAGAGAGGACAAGGCTCCACAGAGGATGAAGAAGAAGAAACATAGAAGATACATAGAAGAAACAGCTGAAATAAATTATTTAAATAGTTTCAAGAATGGATATATTTTTTTTTAAATTGACATTTTAACTAAAATAATTTTATTAACATAAGTACAAATAAAATGCAGAAATGAACACAATATATAAAACTGCTTACCATTTTATTAACATAAGTACAAATAAAATGCAGAAATGAATACAATATATAAAACTGCTTACCATTTTATTAACATAAGTACAAATAAAATGCAGAAATGAACACAATATATAAAACTGCTTACCATTTTTACTTCCTGCTGTTCTTTTTCCTTCTCAGCCAAAGATCTCAGTAGGCCCTGCAGTTCCTTATACTTAACTCTCTCCTGGTGTGAGTGTTCCTCAAATAAGACTGAACTTTGATGTATTTTCTCATTAATTCTTCCCAGTTTTAACTTGGCCTGATCACGCTGATAAAATGTGTTTCTTGCATCCTATGACATCCCAGAACATTGTTACTGTACAACAAATTCTACTGAAACAATTTAACATTTTTAACTACTAGTTAAGTTTATGATTGCAATTTTTTATGAACAAATGTTAATATTTCAGCAATTGGAACATTTAACACACATTATTCCAAACATATGTTTTTCCCTTTATTTACTTCCACCATCTTGAATGGAGCTGTGATCTGACCTTACACTGATCTCGAGTAATAGGACAGATTATTAGTATAACATTGGTGTTTACCTCAGTGAGAAGACTCTAAGAGTACTAAGTTTGGATTAGTGAGAACACTCTAAGAAACACCCAAATGTTCTTCCGTAAGAACAAAAGCTGTATGGGTGCTATCTTTACACGTAGTTAGCTAACAGAAAGAGCCACAGAAAACAACAAAGAATTATATATTGCATTCGTAGACCAAGAAAAGGCATTCGACAGAGTAGACAGACAACAACTATGGAAAACACTATCAATATACGGAGTACCAGAACATTTAATCAACATATGCAAGGGCATTTATGCTAATAGCCAATGTGCAGTAAGAACAAATGCAGGTGTGTCCAATAAGTTCCAAATTCAATCAGGAGTTCGCCAGGGGTGTGTCCTATCCCCTATACTTTTTATAACATATATCGACCACATCTGTAAACTAACAAGTACCAACGAAGAAGATAACATAAAAGACAAATTGAACGAACTACTCTTTGCAGACGACCAAGTACTAATAGCGACATCAGAAGAACAATTGCAAGGCCATATGAACAGACTCCACACAATATGTCAAAAATTCAACATGAAGATCAATACTGAAAAGACACAAATAATGGAAATAGCAAAGAAAGAAAGAAATATCACTATCTCCATCGAAGATAAACACCTTAAACAGGTAAATGAGTTCACTTACTTAGGAAGCATTATATCGAATGAAGGGAAAACCAGTAAAGAGATACAAAATAGATGCAACAAAACATACTAGATCCTAGGACAGAAGACAAGTATTTTCAAGAACAAAAATGTAAACATAGACACTAAAGTTGCATTATACAAGACTATTATTATTCCATCACTATGCTACCAGTGCCAAATCTGGACAATGACAGCACAAGACAAAAGAAAAATAGTGACAACAGAAATGACATGTCTACGAAGAATACTCAGTGTCATTAAGAGATAGAATTAGAAACGATAACATCAGACAGATAACCAAAACAATACCAGTATTGGAACTCATTAAAAAAAACCATATCAAGTGGTTTTCACACGCTTCCAGACTACCGATATATAGCATGCCACAAATGACCATGGCACATAGACATAATGGTTATAAAGCCAGAGGCAGACCATGTAAAAGATGGATCACAGAAATCAAAGAAGCCACAGGAACAAGCTTACAAACAGCGCACAAGAAGGCCATCTCCAGAGAACTCTTCCAACCCTGACGCCGCAAAGCAAACAAGGGACACATCGTATAGATAGATAGATAGACTCTAAGAGTTCTAACTTTGGATTAGTCTATGATATGCTTAGTGAGCAAACTCTAAAAGTTCTAACTTTGGATTAGTCTATGATATGCTTAGTGAGCAAACTCTAAAAGTTCTAACTTTGGATTAGTCTATGATATGCTTAGTGAGCAAACTCTAAAAGTTCTAACTTTGGATTAGTCTATGACATGCTAATGAGCATGCTAAGAGTTGTAAGTTTGTATTAGTCTATGACATGATCAGTGAGCAGACTTTGACTGTCCCCAGGTGAATGATGGTTGATCTTATTCACACTTGCCATTAAGCATAGGGTTGGGAGCTTAAGTTATCGTTCCAAAACCAGACGTGTCGCTTTGGTTGCATTAAGTCCATGTTTGTTTGTTCAAGGCTATCTTGATGTTTTCTATCCACCGTTTACTTTTGATCTACCTTTGGCCTTATGACCGGATATTCTTTTGTTATATCCTCTTATTGGTATTTGGTTTGGGTTTATTCTCATAAGATGACTGAACCGTTTTACTTTCTGTCTTTCAATATGTTCAATACATGATATTATACCAAATCTTTTCATAATTGGTTACCGGTATGTTAAAACTTTTAAATAAAGATTATGATATGACAGCAAGAATAACATGTGTAACAATAATTGTGCATAGAGTAAATTAATAATATAATATAGAATCACATTGTACACAGAAATGGATTTCTAGAGACAATGAAAAAAGACACTTAGAAATCAGATAATACAATGAGAGGGAATAGTAGAAGACAGGATGAGGATGAGGAACAGCAGTTCCTATGGTCAGTGTTTTTTACTGTTAGCAGTAAGAGAAATGGAAATTTACATGATTCCAGAAAGTGATCATACTTGTGTGACCACTATGTTGATGCTAACTATATTTTCATATTTTATGCACAAATGGTATGGCTTTAAATGGAATAATGTTGATTTTATTCTTCTGTGTGTTTGTATTTTTTGCATTCCTTCTTGTGAAAAGTTTACAGTAATTAAATTATTAACCTACAACATGTTGTTCAACTAAAGGATTTTATATAAACATGGAATGAAGCCCAATATCTGCAGATTAAAATTATAAGCTACAGGCTATAACATGTATATGTGATCTTGTATATATAGATACCAAAAAACATCAGTGGTGTGAGTATGCTTCCAGTCTTGTGCATAATCCTCAGGGGGGTATGTAGCTGTCAGGAGTTAAAGAAACATGGAAGATACTGCCATAGAAGTGCTTCTCTTATGAGTTCTTCTACAATATCTATGTTTTGTGAAAAAAGAGATGCAGACACTCTTCAGTTGACATATTCTTGTCATAACGTGATCGTCTTCATTAATATTTTTAACTCCTCAAGATTTTGGGTGACTTAACCTGTCGCAGCCAAGATCATGTTTAAATACTATGTCACGTCGTATCCATCATTGTCTTGAACGGCCCGTACCCATTACCAGCAACTATGTCTTCCATTATTAATTTCTCCGTGTTGTTATGTCTCTTTATGTGACCAAATATCTTCAGCTTTCTTGTTATACTGTTGTTTAGAGGCAGCCATTTGACTCAAAATCCTTCTGTAACATATCATTTCAAAGGCAGTTATTCTCTTTGCCACTAATTTCTTACAGATCCATGTTTAGAAATTGTAAATTGCTACTGGAAATATGCTTGCTCTAATTAGAATGCAGTTTAACTTTACAGCTATTGCCTTGCCACAGATTTTTGTGTGTGGGCTAACTATGAAATTTAGAGGCAACAGAGATGTGGTTCTACAGAAGAATGCTAAGAATACCATGGACTGCCAGAAAAACTAATGTAGAGGTGTTGAGGGTGTCAAATGCGAAGCGGACCTTGATCAATAATATAAGAAAAAGGCAATTTTTTTTTTGGCCACTTCATGAGACAGGCAGGTTTAGAGAACATAGTCACAACAGACAAAAGACACTGGGGGATCTCCCTGGAGTAGTAGTTAAGCTGTTCGCCTTGTGTTCAAGAGGTCACGAGTCCGAATACGGCTCATGTCGTCTTGTTTATAAGGTGGATTTTTTTCTGAGATCCCTGTGGATTATCACTTGAAGCTACGGAGTTACGTGCTATGAGTGGTACTCTCGGCAAGCGGCGTGCCGCTTCGTTGAGAGTGGCGGAGTACATATGGGAAACCGAGTACAGTGAAGTCAATCTTCTATGGCTTTTAAACCCTTTTTTTTAAACAGGCAAAATTGAAGGCAGCAGAGACAGAGGGTGACAACGTGAGAAAATATTAGACAGTTTGACAACCTGGCACAGCAGGGAAACAACAACGACTTTGATACATAATACTGTGGACAGAGAGCTGTGGAGAGCCATGACCGCCTACGCCAGCCGGCATGGCACCTGATGATGATGAACTATGAAATTGCTATTGAAATTCTTCTCTTGATTTCTGCTGCATAATCTTCTTAATGCTTTGTTTTCATTCAAAAATTCAAAATTAATGGCATTACCTGATCAATTCCTCTGATTTTTTCTTCAGCCACTTGGAGACTTTCGTTCAGTGTTTTCAGCTCTATTTTACTTTCTGTAACAGAAAAATGTGCGATCAGCTGTGTCTCATATGTAGTCAGTTTAATTTACAAACTATCATTAGCAGGTAGCCTTTATAGTACATATATCAGTGCATTCTTATTATTCTTAATTCATTCTCAAACTCCTGTTGGTTATCAAGATATAGTCCAGAAAACATAATGCATTATTTCATAGTTTACAGCTTGGCTGAAATGTCTGATAGGAGTTACGTGATAATTGTCAGGAGTTTGAGGATGATTGCAGATGAGGAAGTAGTAAAGAGTAATGTTTGAGTGTATTTAAAATACAAGGCTGAAGAATAAACAGCTTCTCCTTCTGAGATGTATCCTGTACAGAACAATGTCCTCAATGACACTTGGTACGCCTCTTGATTCTGTACAGTTTCTTTGCTACTTTTAGCATCATATTCAGAAAATGTGTGATGTGTCCATCAATGTGTGTTCAAAAATACAGCTCATAGTACAATTTTTTTTGAGAATTCACAAACCTAGGAAGCAATATAACAACAGACTGCAAGAGCAGTAAAGAAATAAACAATAGATGTAGTAAACATACCAAGCACTAAGGCAAATGACACAAATTTTCAGAAACAAAAATGTAGACTTAACACCAAAATAACTATTCATATTGATTATTATTCCAATTCTGTGCTACCAATGCCAAACGTGGACATCAACAGCACAAGACAAACGCAAACTTGTGACAGATGAAATGGCATGTTTCTGCAGAATTCTAGGGAAAGGCACTATCACTAAGAGACAGAATGAGGAACAAGGATATTAGATAAAGAACAGGCACCACCCTAATCTTGGAATATATTAAGAGACAACAGATCAAATCGTTTGCACACATCGGCAGACTACAATCAGACAGCAAGCTATGCTACACAGCTACAGAGAAGGCAGACCATGAAAACGATGGACAGCCAAGATAAAAGAGGCAACAAATTCCACAGTATACTCAGCACATACGAGGGTCATCTTCTGGGAACTCTTCTACCCCTGACGCTGAGAGGCAACAAAGAGTTTAGTGAATAGATAGATAGATCAATGTGTTGGGAGATCTCTTGCTTTTCTTACTGGAGCCTTTCCTTCTATGATTAATTTTTCGAATCCATTTGTCTTCTCACATCTCTGAAATATGTTAACTTGCATTTTTTTTAATGGTGTGAGGAACAAATCTTCTATTCTCAGGTTTTTAATGGTGTCTTTCTTGAACCAGCTTTCTGTCCATGATACTTTTAGGACCATTTAAAAAGCTGATTTTTTTTTTTTTATTGAGGCTGTCATTGCCAAAATTTCACAACCATAATGCTGTCACTGAAACAATATAGCTTCTTAATAGTTGTAAGTTTATTTTTCTGTTTGCCATAGATTTCTTCTCTGTGCTGTTTTTGTAGGAATATTTACTAGTCTCTTTTGAACAATCTCCAATGATGTTAGTGGTTAACCCAATATATTTAAAGTACTTGATATTTTTAAGTTGTTGGATAAACAACATCAAAACAATATTCTAACAATATGCACTCCCAACGTGCTCTTCAATAGGTAAAGGTAAAGTAGGTCCAGTGGCAACAACCTGCTATCGGGGATGAAGATAACTCTTCATGTACTAGGCAGCAGCAACTATTAGGTTGGATAGCAAGTCCCCTTCCTTGGGGTGTTTACCTTCCCCACTGTCTTCAATACACTCGGCACAACAATGAAAACTTGAGCTCTCCATGTTGCTCCATAGTTCAATCATATGTAGTCATAGGGCCTATGGTTAGCTACATATGACCATAGTTGCCACTATGACATACAATGTTTAATGTTACCTAAAAAAGATACAAAAATCTAGTCATGGGGTGAGCAACCTTGTTGGGTCAACAGGTGATATTGAATATTTGTATTACTGGGGAAAAACAAATATTTTTTCCAGATTAGCAGGATGTAGTCCTGAGAAAGGAATGTGTACTGGTTTACAACTTAGCTGTGATATTTGCATCTTGCGGGCTGACACATCCGGCTTGAGCATAGCTTCTGGGCCACTATGACACTATCCAGCATGGGACAGTTAATTTTACCCCCAAACCCCCTTGTCGCCTCTTACGACATGCATAGAAGGTAACAGTGTCACTATTCTTTGTTCATCTTATGGGTTCTAGCAACATACCCAGTGGTGAGAAAGAAACAAAATAGTACAATAATAACAAGAATAATAATAATAACAGGACTAAGAATAATTATTGATAAATATAATGTTTAGGACATTGTTTTTCAATTATTGTACTGTTACATTTTTAGGCACCATTCATATGTCCAGTAGCACTGCCAGTGCAACATGAATGGAGAAACTTCACTGAACATAACCCTGGAGCTTATTCATGCAAGTTGGAATAGTGATACTTTCCCACTAACTCATCAGCACCAACAGTAGCACAGTTACTTGCCAATATATACATATTATATTTCTGTATGAAAAAATAATTCCTACCTTTTATTGTCTGCTTTAGTGAGCTTATTTCTCTTTGCATTGCTTCTTTCTGTATTTCGGCTTCCTCATTTTCACGTTCTTTTGCTCTCAGTTCTGCTTCCAACTCCTCAAGACGTCTGTTTGCAGAATCCATTTTTTCTTCTATAATTCTCTGGTTTCTGATAATTAAATAAACCTATAACCATTTAATTGCTTAATTTTTACTGATTTTATAAAACTTAGTGAAATAATAATAACAGGTGTATTCACAAATAATAAGAATACAGTTCAAAAAGAGATTGACATGAAAAAATATAGTTAAAAGTATACAAAATGAAATAAATTGACATTTCTGCCAATAGGTTTTTCAGAAAAACACATGACAAATGACAGAGAACAAACAATACAAATATAATTGGCCTCTTTTGTAAATGTACAGTCCTGCAGACATTTAATAACTCTCCCCAAAAAATCAGGCAACAATATCTATCTATCTATTCGCTGAAACCCTTTGTTGCCTTTCAGCATCAGGGGTAGAAGAGTTTTCTGGAGACAGCCCTCTTGTGTGCTGAGTATATTGTGGATTTCGTCATCTCATTTATTTCAGTGGTCCATCATTTTCACAGTCTGCCTCTAAGTAAGATGTTCAACCCCCCATGCACCAAGCCTCCACTCTACCATCAAATAAAGTGTTTAACATGGTATTATGTCTTTTAATAGGTCAATGTCCAAAATATTTCTTTTTTTAAAACTTCCTTTAATAATTGTTTTCATATACAGTGATGTCCGAATCTTTTCATTCATTTTCTTCTCTATCCGTAAAGTAATTATTCTTCAACATGTCAACATTTGGAAGTCACCAATTATGTCTTCTAGTTGTTTTTTGATTATAGGTCCCCACAAATTCTTTAGAAGTTCTCAAATATGTAAATACACCAATGTTGAAATTTTATCTTTCTCTGCAAGTCATTCATTTGTACAAGGGGTATTGGGGATTGCCAAAAAAAACATGTAGAAAAATTATCTGTTTTATAATTTAGTTGTGATACTTCTTCTTCTTCTTTCGTTCACTTGAAACATGTCTATATCTGTAATTCTGTCTCCTTAATAAAGCTCACTATCTTTTGTAGTTCATACAGTGTCCCATAAAGCTTTGATTCCAGTGTTGCTTCCTCTGGCCAATATTTCTGCCTCAGCGTTTCATGCTCAGAACACTCTTGAAGTATATGTTTGGCACTCTGTGCTGCCTGTCCACATGTACACATGGTCGTGTTGCTTTCTTGAACTTTGAAGTTCAATCTTGAACTTTGTATACATGTGACTGAGGAGTCGGTTGTGTCCTGTTCTGAGAGGTAGAATTATAACTTGTTCTGATCTGTGTTCATAATGTGATAGTCATCTTGTGTTGGTGTTTGTGGCTTTCTTATTGACTTGATCATCTGTTTTTTCTGATGGTAGGTGATTGGTATATCTGGTTGTTCTTCAGCAGCACCTTCCTTAGCCAGTTGGTCTGCTTTTTCATTTCCTGGTATTCCACAGTGAGAGGGTATCCACTGCATGGCTACCCTATACTGGTAAGACAATTCGCTAAGTCTGTTAGTTTTCCAGACTGGAGAGCTTGAAGCAATGACCTTGCATCTGTCAGGAATATCACAGGCTGTAGACCAGAGTTGGAGTTCAGCAGTTTTTTAGCTGCCACACTAATTGCCTGGATTTCTGCATCATAATTATTGCAGAATTTTCCTGTCGGTGTTCTGATTGTATCTCTAGGCTTGTGTGGATATTCTATATATACACCTGCACCTCCATTCCTCACAGCATTCTGTGCTGACCCATCTGTGTACACTCTCACCCATATATTTTGTGGATATTCCTCGTCCAGGAAACTGAGGGTGACTGTCATTCGCTGCACACTGTTCTGTTCGTCCTCGCTTGATGATGATGTTCGTCCGTCGTGATCCACGATGACCAAAAACTCAACCATAATAATAATAACAATAAATAATAAAATAATAAAGTTAATAGTGCGTTTTTAAATGACTAGCAAGTCCAATGCGCGCACAAAATGTTCTTTTACAGAATTGACAACAATAGAAGGTATCTGTGTGAGGTTGAGATGTTTTTTCTTTTCTACGTGTCCGCTTCTGTCTTGCAGTTTCTTGTCTGAATTCTTCTGCCGCTAGTGCTCCCGTTCTAATGCTGTAACGCCATGCTGTTCTATCCTGAGCGAGGCTCTCCCAAGCGCCTACGTCAATGTTAAGATGTTTCAAGGATGACTTGAGCGTGTCTTTGAAACGATTTTTCTGTCCACCAGCTTTTCGAAATCCTGCCTTGAGTTCTCCATAATATATTTGTTTTGGCAAACGCGAGTTCTCCATACGCACAAGATGGCCTGCCCAGCGTGCCTGCGCCTTCATAAGTATTGTGTGGATGCTTATTGAGGTTGACTTTTCCAAGACCTCGTAGTCTGGTACTTTGTCCCACCAATGGATGTTTAGTAATTTACGTAGGCAGGTAAGATGGAAATGATTTAACTTTCTTGCATGTCTAGCATACACTGTCCACGTTTCGCAGGCGTATAGTAAGGTTGGTATAACAGCAGCATGATATACTTGTAGTTTGGTGGTTGTTCTTATACCTCTTCTGTCCCATACATTTTTGCGTAATCTGCCAAATACAGCACTAGCTTTTGCCAGTCTATTGTTAATTTCCACATCAATGTTGACATCGCGAGAGAGAGTGCTTCCAAGGTAAGTAAAATTGTCGACTACCTCGCTTACTATTCCTTTCACATGGGTCTGAATGTATATTGGCATTCCATGGCTTTCACTCCACAGGGTTTGTTGTGGTACAGACCTTAAGGGGCTGTCAACTTCAGGTAGGTCTGTAAGTTGTCTACAGAGTTGTTTAGCTTGATGGATAAAGCTGCTCCTTTTCAGTCGCCCCATTGCTAGATTTTGGAATCTTTCCTTCATTGGATGACTTGGCATACACTGAAACTTTTCTGCTTGAATTAGTACTTTTGTGTCTCTGCGTTCGCCAAGTGTTTGCATTCTTCCCATTTTCTGCATCTCTGCTATGGGTGTTGATGGGTGTTGGGTGCCAAAAAAAACATGTAGAAAAATTATCTGTTTTATAATTTAGTTGTGATACATATTCATATCTTTTCATACTTATAATTTAGTTGTGATACACTTTCATACCTTTTCATGTTATTCAATTGATCATCTAAAGTCTTGCAGTTCTCATCCAAAAGGTTGCGATCTCGAGTCAGATTAACAATACGGTCATCTAAATTCTGCTTCTCTGCATTAAGTTGGTCCACTTCCAGTCTGTCACGATCGATAGTTTGCCGAAGTCGCTCAAGATCCACAGTTTTGCGACTAGTCTCAGCATTCAACTGCTCTAGATCACTCTTCTCCTGCAGAAGTTAGAAAATGCACATTAGCAAAAGCTGTCTAAATTGATTCTGCTGGTGGTAGACTGGGAGTGTCTAAGCGGTCCAGGATAAAAAAATCATGTCCAATACTTGCTTCTATTATTAGAGTGTAAAAGTGACCCAGGTTGCTTTGCGTCTCTTTTAAAATGTAACCGGAAATTTTTCAACATCCTAGACATAAATTTTCAAAATACATATTGGAACAGCAATGAACTAAAACACAAATGCAGGATGATGACTATAATTAATAACAGGCAGGAATGCAACAAGATGAACTAGAAGATCAATGACATGGTACCCGCAGCAAAAAATAAAAGAGGGAAGACTTAGAAACACATGAAAAAGAGAGACCATGAGTGATTTTATGGAGAAGGGAATAACATAAAGGCTGTCAGTAAATCCAAGGATAGAAACAAATGAAAAATTCTTGTCTTTGGCTTATGTACTTGAGGTTGTGTAACCACCCCAGGCAGCCCAAGTTATTGACTGTGTATTGATTTATTGAAGACTGCAGCAAAACTGATACAACAGGTGAAAAGTAAACATATGGGGAAACAAAAGTTTTGTAAATTATTGGAAATACAAATAATTCCCATAAAACTGATGTTTTGATCAAAGGTACTTTATCAAGAACACAATGCAGCCTATGAAAAGTACAGGACTGCATTGCTAATGATTGCAAGGCAATAATAAATAAAAAAAACAAATGCTATAAAATTGTGCATCCTGCAACAAGGGAGCTCCAGTGGGAGTTTGAGAAAGAACGCTGAAGAAGAACACCATTCAACATCTGCAGAGGAAAACTAAAAATTCATTTGTCTGTCCAATTTGGTATGAGACATTAGATCATAAAACATAGGGCTAATAAAAAAATTGGGTACCATGTACACAATAGGTCATATACATATCAAACAAAATCCTCATCATCACACATATAAAAGACCTAAACCTCTGCAGAATGACATCATACACAGACACATATAGGCAAAATGCTACATAGACAAAAATCTACATAGACAAAAACCTACATAGGCACAAACCTACACAGACACAGAAACAAACCTACACAGACACATACAGACAAAAACCTACATAGACACAAACCTACACAGACACATATAGAAAAAACCTACATAGACACAAACCTACACAGACACATATAGACAAAAACCTACATAGACACAAACCTACACCCCATCGAGACCAGAACCTTGAAGTGGTGATGGGGCTTAGTTCAGCCATCAGAGGCTGGAAACTAAGACTGGTCGGGCACTCCCACTCGAGCAGGACCATAGTCCGGCCCAAGTAAGCAGAGTGCTGAAGACGGAGGCAACCAGCCAAAAGGCGCACAGATAATCAGGTTGCCACGCATAAAACACAATGGAAACATGTCTGCATCTAATAAATGTTATGGTGCCTGCCCTGTGGCGGACGTTCAGGCAGGGACGGTGCCGGGCCCTATACCTCGAAAGGGCCCAACCTCAGTTACTGGAAGTCCTTCTCAATTGCCCCGAGGAGCCAGGAGGCAAGGGAATAGAGCTACTGGCCAAACAAACAAACGACCAATAAAAATAATGCACTGGAATGCTGAGGGTGTCAACAGTAAAAGAGATGGATACAGCAAAAAATTGGAACTTGAAAATGTCCTCAGTGAAGAACAAGTTAATATTTGCTGTATCCAAGAAACACACCTCAGCAGCGACATAGCCTTCAAGATCAGAGGCTACCAGTGCTACCGATCTGACCGAAAAGACAGGCGAAAGGGTGGAATTCTGACACTAGTTAAAAACAATATCAGCGCATGTCAGCTGGAAGTATACATGGACGGGGCAGAATACCAGATGCTCCACCTAAAAACAGACAGTGCAGAATTCCATCTCCTGAACTACTACTGCCCAAATGATAAACCATTGGCACTAGACACAATTCCAGATAAAGAAAGGCTTATGGTGTGTGGTGACTTCAACAGCCACTCTCAGAGCTGGGGCTACGATCATATCGACAAGAGAGGTGAGGAACTTGAGAGCTGGCAGGATGAAAATAATCTCATTCTTATTAACCAGCCAGCTGACTCACCAACCTTCTACTCGAGAGCATGGCACACCACCTCTACACCAGACCTGGCATTCTACTCACCAGGCCTGGAATGGAACATCACACGTGTCGTTGGAAAGCAGCTTGGGGGTAGTGACCACAGACCAGTATTTCTGGAAATTCACAATGAATATACCAAGGACAGCAGCACGCTCACTAGGTGGAACTATAAGAGGGCAGACTGGAAAATGTACCAGCATTTAACCAGTGTTCTAGCTAAGGACATGAACTTGGACAAAGACATCAATAGAGCAGTGAGTGAATTTAATAGATGTATACTACATGCTGCTAGTAAAACCATACCCAGGGGGGCACGCAAAAACTACAAACCCTACTGGAATGATGAACTGGAAAAGCTGCAAAATGAGATGGAAACATCTAGAAAGCAGGCTGAGAACAGACCTAGCCAAGAACATCACAACAAATATCAGCAAACAAAGGCTAAATTTCAAAGAGCCAAGTTACAAGCCAGACGGAACAGCTGGAAAGAAAAAACAGAGTCGCTGAACCTAGAAAGAGATACTAGGAAATTATGGAAACTTGTAAAACAACTAAATGATGAAGGTACAGGGAGAAATACCAGGATCACACTTTATAAAGATAAAAACATTTTAACAGGTAAACATGCAGCTGATTACTTTGCAGATTCCTTTGCAGAAGACAATAACGTCAAAGTCAGCCCAGACAAACAACAGGAGGTTCGAGCGAACCAGCAAAACATTGGACAAGACGAACCTATACCTGAAGTCATGGAGGCACCAATCACAATGAGAGAACTGGAGCATGCAATATCCAAATTGAAAATGAAAAAGTCCCCTGGAGCTGATGGAGTGTCCAATGAAATGATTAGAAACCTGGGAATTGCAGCAAGAGCAAAGCTGCTGCAAATCTTTAACACAAGCTGGTCCACAGGTAATGTACCACAGGCATGGAGAGAAGCAATAATGATACCTCTCCTCAAATCAGGAAAAGATGGCAACACAGTCTCCAACTACAGGCCCATCAGCCTCACAAGCTGTCTATGCAAAACAATGGAACGCATTATCAATCTTAGGATGCAGTGGTACCTTGAAAGTGAAAACCTTCTGGTATCACAGCAAGCAGGTTTCAGACAGTGCTACTCTACTGAAGATCAGGCAACCTACCTCTCCCAAGAGATTGAGGATGCCTTCCAAGATAAGAAACTGGTACTAGCAGCATGGATAGACCTCAGGAAAGCATTTGATAAGGTCTGGAAAGAAGGGCTCCTAAAGAAATTGCAAAATTGCAGGGTTAGCTCAAGAATGTACAAATGGGTAAAAGCATACCTGCATAATAGAAGAGCCAGGGTACAATTAGATGGTTGCAAAAGCAAGAAAGTCCTACTGCGTCATGGAGTCCCCCAGGGAGGAGTCCTGTCACCCACACTTTTCTTGGTTTACATCAATGACCTAGTTGCTGAACTACCACACGGGATCAAAGTGGCAATGTATGCTGACGACCTGGTGATCTGGTGCACTGAAGAACATGCGACAGTGGCCACTAAACAAATACAAAGAGCTATCGATGCCCTAACCTTATGGGCAAATAGATGGTGTGTCAGCATTAACACAGATAAGTGCAGCACTACACTCTTTACCCTCTCACCAAAACAAAAAGCCGGTCATATCAAGATAGACGGAGAGCTCTTGAAAGAAGACAAACAACCAACATACCTCGGAGTTACTTTTGATGATAAGCTGACATGGAAGCAGCACATAAACAAAGCAACAACAAAAGCCAGGAGGAAGTTAGCTATCCTGAGAAAACTAAGTGGAACCACATGGGGAGCCAGTGGGAATATACTCAGTAAAGTTTACCAGCAAGGCATAAGACCACACCTGGAATATGGTTCAGCTGCGTGGTGTCCTGCATCAAACACCACATTACAAGATCTAGATAAAGTGCAAAACCAGGCACTTAGAATAATGTTGGGAGCAATGAAATCAACACCCATAGCAGAGATGCAGAAAATGGGAAGAATGCAAACACTTGGCGAACGCAGAGACACAAAAGTACTAATTCAAGCGGAAAAGTTTCAGTGTATGCCAAGTCATCCAATGAAGGAAAGATTCCAAAACCTAGCAATGGGGCGACTGAAAAGAAGCAGCTTTATCCATCAAGCTAAACGACTCCGTAGACAACTTACAGACCTACCTGAAGTTGACAGCCCCTTAAGGTCTGTACCAGAACAAACCCCATGGAGTGAAAGGCATGGAATGCCAATATACATTCAGACCCATGTGAAAGGAATACTAAGCGAGGACGAACAGAACAGTGTGCAGCGGAGGACAGTCACCCTCAGTTTCCTGGACGAGGAATATCCACAAGATATATGGGTCAGAGTATACACAGATGGGTCAGCACAGAATGCTGTGAGGAATGGGGGTGCAGGTGTATATATAGAATATCCACACAAGCCTAGAGATACAATCAGAACACCGACAGGAAAATTCTGCAATAATTATGATGCAGAAATCCAGGCAATTACTGTGGCAGCTAAAAAACTGCTGAACTCCAACTCTGACCTACAGCCTGTGGTATTCCTGACAGATGCAAGGTCAGTGCTTCAAGCTCTCCAGTCTGGAAAACTAACAGACTTAAAAAAACTACTTAGCGAATTGTCTTACCAGTATAGGGTAACCATGCAGTGGATACCCTCTCACTGTGGAATACCAGGAAATGAAAAAGCAGACCAACTGGCTAAGGAAGGTGCTGCCGAAGATCAACCAGATATACCAATCACCTACCATCAGAAAAAACAGATGATCAAGTCAATAAGAAAGCCACAAACACCAACACAAGATGACTATCACATTATGAACAGATCAGAACAAGCTATAATTCTACGTCTCAGAACAGGACACAACCGACTCCGCAGTCACATGTATACAAAGTTCAAGATTGGCAACACGGCCATGTGTACATGTGGACAGGCAGTACAGAGTGCCAAACATATACTTCAAGCGTGTTCTGAGCATGAAACGCTGAGGCAGACATATTGGCCAGAGGAAACAACACTGGAATCAAAGCTCTATGGGACACTGTATGAACTACAAAAGACAGTGAGTTTTATTAAGGAGACAGAATTGCAGATATAGACATGTTTCAAGTGAACGAAAGAAGAAGAAGAAGAACAAACCTACACAGACACATATAGAAAAAACCTACACAGAAACAAACCTACACAGACACATACAGACAAAAACCTACATAGACACAAACCTACACAGACACATATAGAAAAAACCTACATAGACACAAACCTACACAGACACATATAGACAAAAACCTACATAGACACAAACCTACACAGACACATATAGAAAAAACCTACATAGACACAAACCTACACAGACACATATAGACAAAAACCTACATACACAAACCTACACAGTCACATATACATATAGGCACAAACCTACACAGTCACATATAGGCACTTACCTACACAGTCACATATAGGCACACACCTACACAGTCACATATAGGCACAAAGCTACACAGACACATATAGAAACCAACTTACAGAGACACAAACCTACACAGACACATACAAAAGACTACAGAGACACAAACCTACACAGTCACATATAGACACAAACCTACACAGACACATGTAGGCACAAACCTACACAGTCACATATAGACACAAACCTACACAGTCACATATAGACACAAACCTACACAGTCACATATAGACACAAACCTACACAGTCACATATAGGCACAAACCTACACAGACACATATATAAACAAACCTACAGACACATACATACAAAAACCTACATAGACACAAATCTACACAGTCACATATAGACACAAACCTACACAGACACATATGGACACAAACCTACACAGACACATACAAAAACCTACAGAGACACAAACCTACACAGGCACATATAGGCATAAACCTACATAGACACATATAGAAACCAACCTCGAGCAGGGCTCTCTGTGTTCTTTCTAACTCTATCATCTTCTGAGCATGCTGTGTTTTAACATTCTCAAGCTCAATAAGTTCAATTTTCTGCATTTCAAGCGTATGTTTCAGCTCAGATTTGTTCTTGTTGACATTATTTGTTAAATGTTGTAGCACCTCTTCCTCCTGTTCTCTTTCCTCTTTCAATTTCTGCAGCTCCAACCTCTTTGTTTTTATATGTGCATGAAGTTCCATTTTGTGGTGGTCTAACTGATCAATTTCATCACGACAATCCTGTGGGTATAGATGTATTTTTGACTCCTTAAAGTTATCATTCATTTGATTTATAAATGATTCATTAGATTTATATAGATTTATAAATAATTCATAGATATAAGCCTATTTATGATTCATTAGGTTTATTTATGATTAGTTTGATTTATAAATAATTAATTAAAGTAGATGTATTTATAACAATTTTATGTTTTATGAATTATTCATGAGGTTTGTTGATGATTTTTACATTTATAAATGTTTAATTATATTTATGTAAGTCTTTGGTTCATTATAGGCCCTATTTATAAATGATTTATTAGATTTATTTATGACATTAGATTTATAAATGATTCATTAAATATATAGGGTCTAAATGATTCATTAGATTTAAAAATGATTCATTAAATTTATAAATGATTCATTAGATTTATAAACTAGTCATTGAATTTATAAATGATTCATTCATTTTATAAATGATTCATTATATTAAAAAATGATTCATTAGATATATAAATGATTAATTTGATTTATAAATGATTTATTAAATTTATTTAGGATTCATTAACTCTCTATGTCCACCGAGCTGCTAATATCTACATTTTGGAGACCCACTAGGCCGAAAAGCCGCTCAAATCTACATTTTAATATGAATTTACTATCATGTTCGGCATAGCAGGAAAACCATACGGAGACAAAGAGTTAAGTAGCTCTGTATCACCAACTTCAGTCTTTGATCTGCATGTGTCTTAAATTTAACTGAGAATAGAAATACTGTGAAGTCGGAGCGGGTGAAACTATAATGACTGACCTTGATCTCTCTGTGCTTGGATGTTATCTCAGCTTCAGCATCATGCAAAACACTGGTCAAATCTTGATGCTTTCTGTCCTGTGTCTCCTGAAGCAGTTGAATCTCAGTCCTCTTTTTGCCTACTTGTTGATCAAGTTTTTCTAAATCTTGTCTACTCTGGTCAATCTAAGATCATAGAAAGGAAATACCAGTATTGCAATCATACAACCCACATTAAATTAGTTTCAGAGAATTAACCAAAATAATTGGTAACATATGGCTTATTATATTCAGATTGTAGCCATCTTTTTTTGTTGTTGTAGTGATGTTGTATGCATTATAAATATGTTCAATAGTTTACCTTTTTTTTTTTTTTTTTGAAAGGATGCATAATTTCTGCAATGGGATTCAAACCCGGTACCTTGGCCATCACTGAAGCACTCTCTACTATGCCCCCACAGAGCTAGGCATTTCAGAGATAAATTAGCAATATTACCATGTTTTCTAACAGTTATATTCATAAATATAGGGGGGAGGGGGGCATTCCCCTTCACAATTTTCAGTCTCCAGATATATCTTTTGCTGTTGACAAAGTATAAGCCCTTCTTGCAGAGGTATCCTTAAGTACAATGAAAAGTCATCTCTATTTTGCGAACATCTCCTTAAGGAACGATGAGTCATGTAGTGATATAATTTATCCCATGTAGCGCCCCAAAGTGCTCAAATACTCTGATATGCTAATTAAATCTGTCTAGAGGTCATTTAACAATAGAAATTCCATATTTTCACACATTTGGAAGCACAATTACTACTTTCTGTATGTTGGCATAGGTGGCCTTTCGTTGTATAGCCATTTTTCCTAGACAGTACTATGGCGAAATGTACACTAAATTAATTTGAAAATTATAAACATTTGGAAGAAAGTTTCTCTGATAATTCTAGTATTCATTATCTGATTCAGGAAGCAATTTAGAAAGTGTTAATTTGTAGTGTGATACTAGTACTAATTCTGGTAATTCAGATGATAGATGACGCAGCGCACGTGTTTCAAAATTGTGATACGGGGTACGGTAAACATTTCTGTCAGTAATAGTTTAAGATTCAAAACATTGATCCTACAAAGATTTTCAGAATCTTTGACTGTGTATTACATGATACTATTATACAACATATTTGTGATGAGGCAAATAAATATGCTGACAAGCATATTACTGATAGGAAAAAAATTGTGTCCAGAATAAAACAGATTATCATGATAAGGTTTAAATAATGTTTCATTTTGTGAGACGAATGAAAATTTATGAAAATATTCAAATTACTTGAATAATTTCAAGTAATTATTTTAATATATTAAAGTTATTCACAACTCCACTCCTATCAAAGTTATTCACCATTCCTATCAAAGTCATTCACAACCCCATTCCTGTAACCTATGAAGGTCTTGAAAGAGGTATGAAGAAAGAAAAATGATTTCAACAATTATGGTTGATGCTATGATTAGAAAAAAACTATGGCTGATGCTATGATTAGAAAAAAACTATCTCAGTGACTCTTGTTCTTCTTCTCTACATTCAGTTTCTGAGTCCTGCAGTCTAGTGAATCAAGCTGAAGTTATACTATAACAGCTAATAAAAATCTCTTAAATTAACCAAAATGAAGAAAGTTATCACAAAAGAACTGAAAAAGTCCACCTGATCTCTCATTCTCTGAATCTCTGCTCGTCTTTTTGCTAATATGTCTTCACTGTCCCTCAAAGCTTCCACCATCTCTTTCTCTCGTTGTGTGTAAACTGCCAAGTCAGTCTGCAATCTCTGAAGGCTGAAAGAGAAAAGATCCCCTAAATGTATTACCTATGTGGGACAATCAGTTTTTTTTTCTAACTTTCACGCAAAAAAGAAAAGTACAATGTTGATCATTAAAAAGCAGTGGTTCTTAATAATTTTGTAGTTCAATACAATTTATACAGTACCTATATATTCCAACATTTTATAGTTTAATTCAGCTTTCATGACACAATCGGAGATTAAAATAACGCTAACTCTGCTGCCGGATGTATCGATCAGCACACTATGCACTGAGAGGCTCCCCAGGGTCATCCAAGAGGGCAGGGGGGCTCTCAGTGCATAGCGCACAGATCATGGATCCGGTAGCAGTTTAGGTCTGTAAAATTTTTCTTTAACGATATTTCGATTCGTTGGTTGGTTGCTGATCCAGCGGTCCATGGGCTCATGCCCTTTGCCCCAATGCCATTGTGTGATATATGCATGTATGTGCGAGCTATTGTTTTGTTCCATATAATGTGTTCCATTTATCTGGCCCTTTCGTTTCGTTAAATAATGCTGGAGAAGTTCATTTCAAGCTTATGATTTGTTTCTTTAAAGTGTATTGTTTCTGCCTGTATTGTACCCATTTCAAGCTTAGGATTTGTTTCTTTAAACTGTATTGTTTCTGCCTGTATTGTACCCATTTCAAGCTTATGATTTGTTTCTTTAAACTGTATTGTTTCTGCCTGTATTGTACCCTTTTCAAGCTTAGGATTTGTTTCTTTAAACTGTATTGTTTCTGCCTGTATTGTACCCATTTCAAGCTTATGATTTGTTGCTTTAAACTGTATTGTTTCTGCCTGTATTGTACCCATTTTTTCCTACTTCTTCTTCATAGATTCTCATAATCTGGAACACTAGCAGGATGTAGTCCAGAGACTGGAATGTGTCTTATAGTGGTTTACATTTGGTCACAATATCTGAGCCTTTCAGACCAACATATCCTATTTAAGATTGGTGTTTCTGGTTAACTTCTATATATAATTGCCCTCCATAGTCACCTCTTTATTATATTTATAGAAAGCAGTATTTATACTATTCCCTAGCTTCTTCTGTGCTCATTCTCAAAATCATGCAGATTAGCAGGAAGTGGTCTGGAAAATATAATGCGCTGTGTCATGGCTACAGCTTAGCTGTGATATCTTTGCCTTTTGGACTGGCACATCTGACTTCACCATGGCTTCTGGATTACATTAATCCTATATCAATCAATCAATAAAACCCATAACCCTTCAGGGTCGTAGGGGTACCACATTGGAAGCTTCAGCACACAGAGTCCTCCAGCGAATTCTATCCTATATAGTACAGGGCGAACGAACTTCACCCCGGAAGCTCCCTAGTCACCTTTGACAACATGCATGGCGAGGAACAGTGATGGTATTCTGTGCTTCCCTTTCAGGCTCCATCACATACATGAGAAATCAAGATCTCGCTGCTTGGTATCAAACCTGCAGCCTTTTGAAAACTAGGAAAAAGAATGTAACCGCTGTGCTATAGAGATCCCAATGTCCATTCCATCTCCATGCTGCGCCTTTAGTTTCCAGGTAGGAGATTCCCAAAGGTATTCCCTGGATGTTTTACTGTGTTAAAAACTCACTAAATATTTAAAAGGGTTCAAAATATATAGAGGATTGACTTTACTGTACTCATATTTCTATTCCGCTGTAACATGTAGGCAGTTAAATTAGAAGATTTCACACATTATTTTTCCTGGACATCACAAATTACCTCTGTGATGATGATTTAACTTTTGTGTCCACATCCTTGAATTCCCCATCTTTCTTGGCTATAATCTGAGAAATAAGACAAACAAAAAATACTCATTAATTGTTCTACAATTTACAAACATTACAGTGATAATGGCATGATAAAGGAGTGAGGTCTGTGAGAAAAGATATCTTGATTATTTTATTAGATACCAGCATATGGTACACTCCCATAAGTGCTCGGCTCTCCATTGCTGCAGCCATCTAAGAGTATGTTGCCTCAAAGTTTCAGCCAGATTTTTATTGTGTGATCATTACAGAGAGAGCAAGAAATCTTACACAATTTATTATTAAGAACTAGCGTTATGATACTATAATAATTGTTCTCAGATATCACAATATTACTGCATATCAAACAACCAAGCTGGCCATAGTAAAAAACCATTCATTCTCAAAACGTCTTACAATAAAAACAATAATCCACAACATATACTCAGCAAAGTGGAAGAAAGAAATGGAAGGGGAATACGAACATGATGCAATACATCTCCTCCAAAGATATCAACAGACCACAATATTTCGCCTTAGAACAGGCCACTGCAGACTGTTGGGTCACCTTTATCGATTAAGGATCTCATACACAGATGAATGTCCATGTGGATCCAGAACCCAGACCACATACTTCAGAACTGCCCAACATACAAAGAGCAAAGACAGCAGACCTGGCCAGAGGATACAGACTTGAGGCAAAAGCTATGGGGCAGCCGCTCTGACCTGGAGAAGACAGTGGACTTCGTCTTGACGACAGGTCTGACGGTATAGCATGACCACATGCTGAACGCAGAAGAAGAAGAAGACAGTAAAAAAGAGAAAAGACAATAGATAGATAGATTCTGACACTGAAGGCAGCCATATATGTTCTGAGATCACCAGTTCATCAGTCATCTCAGAGTGTATACACCCCCTGTGTCCCAGTCAGTTGCTAGTTGTAGTTTCTTCGAATTTTTCCAGAGGATGTACTTTCATCTGACCTGATCATGTCCATTTACATCATTTTCCAAACATGCACATTATCTCTTTCAAACTTCTTTTCATCGCTTTGCAGTTGAAATCTTAAACCATACCAGCAAATGATGAAGAAACATGCCATTTTTTTAATTGATGTTACCATTTTTATTAAGTGCCATGATAACTGTTGTTCACTGTTTAGCTGGTATATACAAGTTTACTCCTTCACCTATCTTACTGGTATTGACAAGTTAACCGTTTATTTTTTTTTCAATCTCCTCACTGCCAAAAATGATTTCCCTTTAAAATCTGAGTTTCACTCATGACACATTACTTAGTAACAACCTGTGATAATCCCCAGTAAAAAAGACAAAAAAACCTGCCAATACTACATTTTACCAGTTCAGGCGTTGCAGGGAGGAGATTGAATAGCTGTGTGATAAAGGCTGCATGCTCTTGCTGTCGCCACGTCATGTACAGGGAGAGTTTTTTAATTTACCCTCCACCGAAAAAAAAACCAGTCCTTACTGGGGATTGAACTCTAGACCTCACTCGTGTGAGACTAGCGTTCTAACCTCTTGGCCATGCGCCACATAATCCCCAGTTAATTTGAAAATTCATGTTACAAACAAAACATCATGAGCTAGATTTAAGCTCATGACTAGTGAGCAATAAGGCAAATGGCCTAATTACTATACCAAGGATATCCCCATTGTTGTGGACTGCCATGAGAAAGCAGCATTCTGTGGTGTCTAAGTTACCTCCAACCGAAACAAATAATAAGAACTGGCAGTGCTTGCACATAATAATCTGTACAAATTAATCATATGATATACATTGTAAAAACTTGTGAAAAATTTTACAAGCTACGGTAACAGCAGTGACGGGCAAATGTTTTTGGGTCTGCAGGGTGGTTTGGGTCTTGTTCACAACAGCTGGAGCTAACAACTTTTTTTAGTCTTTTAAAATGTTTTCAGGCATTTGAAATTAATAAAACATATCACGAAAACTTTCTCTGCATTACAAGATTATGGCAAATTTGAATTTTCCATTGTTGAACATCAAATTAAAGTTAGCGGTGAGAAGCTGCTTTCATATAACAGTAGTGGTAGTTGTTTGACTTAACAATTTCTTTTTTATTCCTATCTATCATTATACATTACAGCTTAACTCAGATAGCTTGAAATTTTATATTTTTTGAGCTCATAGATACATGCATAAAATAATTTAAATAAGCCTGGTGGGCCAGAAGAAAATGATCCTTCTCTTTTTTAGAGGTTGACACCATTGTTACCTTTTAATTTTTACTCTATTGATTTAAAGATTTGTCCTTATTGTTCATTTCCAAACTCATTTTAAATGAAATTCCTCAAAAACAGCTATTATTAACTCATTTCTTAAAATACATTTAAAAACATGTTGAAAATGCATACAGGATTGATTTAATTGTACTCTGGTTACCAAATATGTACTCTGTCCCTCTCAACAAAGCAGCATGCCAGCTGTCAAGATCGCTACTTATAGCATGTAACTCTGTAGCTTCAAGCAATAATCCCCAGGGATCTCCAAAAACATCCACTTTGCAGAAAGACATACCAAGCAAGATTTAAACCCATGACATCTTGAGCAAAGAACAAGGAAGATCCGCTACTTAAAATGGAAACAGAAGAATAACAATTGACTTACATTATTTATCTCCCTGAGTAATTTCTCTTGCCTACTCCTCTTTCTCTCAAAGTTTTTCATCTCTGCTTTCAGGGCAGCCAAGTTGTCTGATGTTTTAACAAATTCCACACAGACATCATCTGACCTCTTCTCAATCTCCTGCTGCTCTCTGAGTGCTTGATGTAAATTGTTTGTAGCATCATCATATCTCTTTATTGTGTCTCTAGCCTGAAATCATATACAAACATGATGGAATAGCATTATGTAGTGTTACCTTACCTGAACAGAAAAAGAACTGCAGTACTTCCATATAATAATCTGTACAAATTAATTATACGATACTCAATAAGTTTCATCCTGATTGTTTTGATCTCTTTTATTTATATCAACATACACAGATTGATCTTTATGTTTACCTGTGTAAACATCTGCATTAATATTGTCATCATCTTCATTATCATCATTAGACTCATTAAACCAACCACAATACAGCAGCCACAGTCTAGTATATGACATGTCTATATATTGAGCTTTTCCTCTTATAGAAACATCATCCATAAAAATTAGGATTTATTTCCTAGTAGAAGACTTCTTCTCAAATAATTACACAAATCAGAGTGAAAGTCTACTTGGTAAGACATAAAACTCAGAGAAAGCTATACAATCTGAGAGTGAAAGTCTTCTTGGTAAGACATAAAACTCAGGAAAAGCAGCACAATCTGAGAGTGGAAGTCTACTGGGTATGACACAACTCAGGAGAAACTGCACATAATTATGCAAGAGTTCTAAGGCTCATAATTCCTGGATTGAAACAAATAATTAACATACTTGTGTAGCTTTCAATCATCCCCATTTTACTAGAGGTCACATAAATTAGTTTTTAAATTAGTCTTTCATAAAGAAGCACTTAAAAGCATGGTTTGGCTCTGCGTACACTCACAGTTAATGAATCTGTATTAATATAGGGCCTACTACAAATGCAAATTGTATCTACAAAGTTGTATGTCATGAGTCAAATTCTGTAAATATATATGGAAAATAAATACAGTCACTTTCCAAACAAAAATTCTGACAGAAAATCAGACCCCAAATTAAATCAAGCAAAACGGTCAATGTGTCAGGCAAGTAGCAAAAATAAAATGGTGACATAATGCGTTTCAATTCTCTGTCCTATATCCTACTAGAAATATTCGTGGAACTGTTGTCCCCCTACATGAGAGATCCAGTGGGAGTTTTAGACTGAACATTAAAAAAATTTTGCCACAGAGTGTTTATTAATTTAGTAGCAAATCATCTATGTGTTGTCAGTGTTTGATAAGAGAGAAAAGAATAGCAACACTGTGACTTGCCATGCAAGTTGTAAGAGAATACTAAGGAGGTTCCACAAGATGGAGTTGGCTGTCCTATATCATAGAACAAAATGACTCCAAAGTCATGCTGAAGTTGAATGTGTTAGGACAAAGGGCAAAGTTCTCAACCAATCTCTAAATCATGACACAACGTCTTCCGTTTTCAGCACCACTTCCTGCTAACCATAAGAAATTTTTGAATGAACGTGGAACAAGAAGAAGTAGTGAATGAGTTATTGCATAAAGAGAGTTACTGGAGATCAAGTAGTGATTGAATTATTACATAAACAGAGTGTTACTGGAGATCAAGCATCGAATGAGTTATTGAATAAACAATGTTACTAGAGACCCAAACAGAGGAATCATCAGATAATTTTATATATATATAATATTGGTGTTCTTTGAATTAGACTGTGACTGGTCTTTGGCATGAATAAAATGATGCACACTATATCTCTGTTCTCTGGACTACACAGTGCAGGAAATCTATTAGTATCATCATTGTCCCGCTATAAGAGAAATCCAGCAGGAATATAACAACAAACACCAACAAACACTGGTGTTCTGGCTGTCTAACTTGGTTAAAATAATTTTTCAAGCACATTTTTAACAAATGTATCATGATATATGTGGCAGAGTGTACCACCAAGACAAGGACACAAAAGGTGTTGGAGGTCAGCTGTAGCTAACCTTTCAATATGGAGATGGCATCTAATGATGACAAATTATATATGAAGACACATCTCTAATGCAGTTTAGAAAATATAACAGCATTATCACAGACAGTGTGTTAGAAGAACATAACAGTATTATCACCGATAGTGTGTTAGAAGAACATAACAGTATTATCACAGATAGTGTGTTAGAAGAACATAACAGTATTATCACCGATAGTGTGTTAGAAGAACATAACAGTATTATCACAGATAGTGTGTTAGAAGAACATAACAGTATTATCACAGATAGTGTGTTAGAAGAACATAACAGTATCATCACAGACAGTGTGTTAGAAGAACATTACAGTATTATCACCGATAGTGTGTTAGAAGAACATAACAGTATCATCACAGATAGTGTGTTAGAAGAACATAACAGTATCATCACAGACAGTGTGTTAGAAGAACATTACAGTATCATCACAGACAGTGTGTTAGAAGAACATAACAGTATTATCACAGACAGTGTGTTAGAAGAACATTACAGTATTATCACCGATAGTGTGTTAGAAGAACATAACAGTATCATCACAGATAGTGTGTTAGAAGAACATAACAGTATCATCACAGATAGTGTGTTAGAAGAACATAACAGTATCATCACAGATAGTGTGTTAGAAGAACATAACAGTATTATCAGACACTGTGTTAGAAGAACATAACAGTATCATCACAGATAGTGTGTTAGAAGAACATAACAGTATCATCACAGATAGTGTGTTAGAAGAACATAACAGTATCATCACAGACAGTGTGTTAGAAGAACATAACAGTATCATCACAGATAGTGTGTTAGAAGAACATAACAGTATCATCACAGATAGTGTGTTAGAAGAACATAACAGTATCATCACAGACAGTGTGTTAGAAGAACATAACAGTATCATCACAGATAGTGTGTTAGAAGAACATAACAGTATCATCACAGATAGTGTGTTAGAAGAACATAACAGTATTATCACAGACATGCTAGAAAAACATAACAGTATCATCAAAGACAGTGTGTTAGAAAAACATAACAGTATCATCACAGGCAGTGTGTTAGTAAAGTAAAAAATTAAAGTAACCCATAGCATTTATTAATGCCGTAGGGGTGTGAGATGTTAGCGATCTCACATTTCACAGGCTCTGCAAATGAGGGCGGTAGCCATCTCCTCTCCATCGCAGTCTTTACTTTCCGGATTAATCCGGTACCCATTTAAGGCTGGGTCGACCTGGGAGCTGTTGCGATCTGAAAACATTTCCGCCTCAACTGGGGAATGAATCCAGGACCACTCATATGCGAAGCCAGTGTGCTAACCACTGCGCTAACACGGCTCCCAGTGTGTTAGAAGAACATAACAGTATTATCACAGACATTGTGTTCTGTACCTGCTCCTTGGCATCTGTGAGGTCTGATTTACATTCCTTGAGACTCCGCTCTGTTTCTTTCAATTGTGCTTGCCTTTTGATTAATGTTTTTTCCAAACATGCCAATTCCTCTTTTATATATACTTGTCTCTTTCTTTCTATTTCTTCATCAAAACTGTCATCTTTTGCTTTCTGTCTCCTGTTTAATGTATATAAGAAAATTATGAAAACTCTGCATTCATTTTCAAACTCCTGTTTGACTAGGCACCGGAATACATTATGATAGGTTTATGGTTTACAGCTTGACCGTGATATCTACACCTTTCAGCCTGACACACTAGATTTCAGCATGACTTCTGGCTTACTGACTCTCTACTGGTTGGAACAGCCAACTTCACCCCAAAACTTCCATAATCATCTCTTACTATGTGCATGGCAGGTAACAGTGTCACTATCATTGTTCCCTTTTTGGGCCAAATTACACACAGGCAAGAAATGAAATAAACGTTGAAGAAAGAGTGAAGAATGCAGAGAGTAAGAAAGCAGTAAAGAGTGTGAGACAATGATAAAAAACAAGGGACTCTGTATCATAGTGGTCAACTGTATCATAGTGGTCAACTGTATCATTATGGTCAACTGTATCATATGGTCAACTGTATCATAGTGGTCAACTGTATCATAGTGGTCAACTGTACCATATTGGTCAACTGTATCATAGTGGTCAACTGTACCATAGTGGTCAACTGTATCATAGTGGTCAACTGTACCATAGTGGTCAACTGTACCATAGTGGTCAACTGTACCATAGTGGTCAACTGTACCATAGTGGTCAAATGTACCATAGCGGGCAACTGTATCATAGTGGTCAACTGTATCATAGTGGTCAACTGTATCATAGTGGTCAACTGTATCATAGTTGTCAAGCATATTGTACTGTGTTCATAAAATAGATGAGGAGATGACCTTAGCTGCACTGTAAGGTTACATTTAATTTTAAAAAAGCTCCCTTGTGCTTTCTATTATACTGTATAGATGTGAAACCAGGTGGTTTGGTCACATGAAAATGGAACCAATGCAACAAACCCTTTGTGCATACAACAGCAGAAAATTGGGCTACAGAGCACAAAGAAGACAACAACTAGATGGAAAGACAGTAAAAGAGACATTAAAGAGACACAGGCTGACCAAGGCCAGTGCGACCCAAATGGCCAAAGACAGACTACTCCAACTTTCCACCACAACGCTTAACAGCACAATTGGAAATGACATTAGATAGATAGATAAATAGATGTGTCAGTTTGGTACTAATTGCAAACATGAAGTGTGTGAATGCTTTGAGTATAACTGATACAGGCCTTCAAATGCCATAGGCATATTTTTACATTTCCTATAGAAAGCATGGGCCTAAGACAAATGTATATATAAGAAATAAAGTAAAGTCTCACATGTTTACAAGAATCACTACTTTCAATAGCGAAATATGAAAACTTGCATGGTTTGGTAATATGTAATAATTGCAGGAAAACTGAAATCCAAATGGTGAAATTCCATGGTAGGAGCAAGTAAGTCAACATGTTTCCCTGCCAAAACAATCCTTCATAGAATTCTAGGACAAACCCACAAGTCTGCATTCTTTCCCATCATCATCATCATCAAACTCATCACTTTTCAGTGTTGTAGTCACTGTCTGCTCATTTGTTACCTTCCAAGCCTGCATGTTCGAGCACAAAGCTGAAAGTTAATGATTACATTGACAACTTTCCCCATTCATTTCATTCATTTTCCTTTTGCATTGAAGTTGGCGCATTGGGCAGAGGTCACATCTCTCCAATTCTGTCTGTTCGAAGCTGTTCTGTGCAGTTCTTGAATAGTATGAATATTGTTTTACTTTCTCTAAGTATTGATCTTCTGAGTGTTTCTTTTGGTCTACCCCATGCTCTTTTGCCTGTAGGTATCCATTCAAGAGATTGGTGGTGTATTCTGTTGGTGTCTGTTTCCCCATTACCAGCACACATTTTGTATTCAGTCTTGCAAAGCATACTCATATTGTTACTCAGTACATATGCTGAAGAATAGTTGTCTGACAAAAACCACATCAATATCTCTGTTACAGTGATAACACCTATGACAAAGTATTATTGTCATATTATAATACATTATAATTTGTATAACTTATAATACATTATAAGTTTTATCACGTCTTATTTTTGTTACTGTGGCTGTCCACCTTGTCAGATAATTTGGTTATTTATCTCTATTGTAGCTTTTCTTCCCTGGAGACAAAGGCACAACTGCATTCCTTCACAATTTTATCACTGAATCATGCATCAAAAATCTAAGTGCATCACTGATAAAGAATAACTGACTGTCCATGTATATGACATCACTATTAGCAGTTTTCTTATTGATAGAAGCTTTGATCTCTGTGCCCACCAGCATCAGATTTTTGCTGAGTATGATATGAACAAAACAAAAATATTCATTAGAACATAGAAGCAGGTTCCAATTCTCTTCAGGATCAATATCATTAAGTTTCCATACCTGATAATTATCTCTGAGCTTCCGTCCTATAAAATAATAATGACTGATATAATTTTTGATGAGTTGTGGAAGATACTACACCAGCATCCAGTCGAGAACAAGAAAACATATATAAAAGGTGATGAGTAGGGCGTGGCCTCAGAGAGAAGCTTGACAAGGTAAATAGACAAGCATTGGATTGGAACCCACTGGGTAAGAGCTGAGTCAGAAGAAAAAGAACAGTTGAGGAAGATACCAAAACAAATGAAACCCATAAGCAAAAATAAACAAAAGACCTCATTATGTTAAAACCATGATAATCAGCAAGATCACAGAAGAACAGGTGCTAAACATAAAAATACATGGAGAGATTATACAACAACTAAAATATTATCAATATCTTCAATACATAATCACAAATGATCATATATTCACATGTAAACAGATTACAAACAAGCTAAACATGAAAATTATAAAATGC
This sequence comes from Meghimatium bilineatum, assembly GCA_034231615.1. Taxonomy (NCBI): domain Eukaryota; kingdom Metazoa; phylum Mollusca; class Gastropoda; order Stylommatophora; family Philomycidae; genus Meghimatium; species Meghimatium bilineatum. The sequence goes on from CM067307.1 coordinate 22,702,273, forward strand.
TACACATATTCTATATAATGTATTGCTCAGAAACATGGACAATAAACAAACAATTAGAAGACAGAATTGATGCCTTTGAGATGTGGATACATAGAGGAATAGGGAGAACTTCATGGAAAGTGAAGAAAACCAAAAAAGAGGTTCTAACAACATTTCATATGAAGGAAGAATTATTAAAAGAAATAAAGATCAAGCAAATAGAATGTTTTGGACATATTAAAAGACATGGTAAATTATTGAAGACTTTACTTGAGGGTAAAGTCAAGGGGAGGAAGAGCTAGGCAGAGATACAAGTGGGAGAGTAACATTGCGAGATGGACATATTACAGTCTAGCAGAGTACACCACCAAGACAAGAGACAATAGATGTTGGAAGACCGTTGCAGCCAACCTCCACTGTGGAGACGGCACTTGATGATGGTGACGCATAGTTAAAAAAAAGATGGTGGGGAACAAAAACTGTTGGAGAGTAATAGTGATAGCCCTATATTCACAAAGTAATAGTGATAGCCCTATATTCACAAAGTAATAGTGATAGCCCTATATTCACAAAGAACTGAAAGGAAAGAGGAAATATAATGGTTTTTTTATTATTCAACCAATGTATTACCTATTTCCTATAAACTGTATTTACCTGCTATGTAAATTTTACCTTATCAATATCTTTTGGTTGTTTTTATTCCTCAAAGAATGCAGTCTCCAAAGTGCATGTTTTCTATCACCCTTCAGCTCTTTTTCCTCCAGTTTCATATCCCACAAATTTCTCTTCTGATGTTCAATAGCAAGGTCCAGACCTTCCAGCTCATGTCTGCGGTCCTGATATTCATTTCAATAATTAATATAAAATATTCATAATATTTTGCAAAGGATTTACCAAAAATATTAAACATTTCAGAACTAATATGAACTTCCAGTTGTTGTTGTCCATATCTTCCACTCTTGGTATCACAATGCAGTTTTTTTTTTCTTTTTTTAAATGCAGGACTTCTGAGTTGACTTAGTTATCCATACAATAAGTTGGTGACTAAGGTTTTCTGTTGCATGGTTGGTTTGTCTAGTGAGCCATTGGTGAGACCCACAGATGCAACCACAGGTGACTGTTAAGAGAGTCTGTAATCGTTTTTTCCTGGGTGTTGAAAAATAGTGGCAGCCATTAAGGAGGTGTTCCACTGTTTCGTTGGGATGAGGGCAGTTTTTACAAATGGATGCTGCTGTAACTATTGTCTATTGTCATTCCCCAGGTGGTTTGTTATCCACTCTTGCCATTAAGCATAGGGGTGATTGGAGTTCGAGCTTGCATTCTAAAGCCACATGTGTGGCCTCATCTGTGCTATGACTGTGTTTGTTCAGGATGTCCCTGATGTTTTTTATCCATATGTTCCATGGTCTTCCTCTAGCTCTGTACCCTGATCTCATTTGGTTATATACCTGTATGTGCAACTTGTCGTGTGTATCCAGTAAGAAACAAAGGATATATTTAAGATGATTACACTTAACATAAGATATATAGTCATCATCTCTGTATAGCACAGAAACATGGACACATTAAGGATTAGAATACATAACTAAGCTGCTTAGTTGTAAGACAACATTGTAAGATAATATTTCCCAAACAATTGATGTGTGCCATACGTGACAAATATGGCTGATCATGAATCATATATTCTTTTATAGGTAAAAACTTATATACCCACTCTAAATATTTCTGAAAAATTAAGTGTCTGTTTGGGCTTTCCCCAAAGTAAACTGGTAACAAGATATTTATAGCCTAAGGGCCAGTGGTTCTCAACCTGTGGGTTGCAACCCCTCAGGGGGTCAATGACCCTTTCACAGAGGTCACCCAAGAACATTGGAAAACACATATTATGAAGTAGCAATGAAAATAATTTTATGGTTGGGGGTCACCACAACGTAAGGAACTGTATTAAAGAGTAGTCTTTATTACCTGCATTAGTGCATTAGGAAGTTTGAGAACCACTGGCCTAAGCGATAAATGTATGTGCTCTGACCCAGATGTCCAAGTTCTTACTAAGCCCATGAGATGTAAGTTGGCGGTACAAAAGAGTGTAAATTATAGCATATCTATCAATATTCCTTCAACGCTGAATACAGTGCATAGAACAGAAACCAGTGTTCTTCAGTTTGAGCAATGTGATGCTGTTGTATCTAGTTCTTGCATGTTATTGAAACCCATAGTCATACCCTCTTTGATGGTTGCTCTCCAAAGAGTTTCTCTTGATCTTCCTCTTTTTCTTATGCTATCTGGTACCCTACTTTAATTCTTGTAATGGCAATCAGTAAGTACATAATGTTCACTATTTTCTTCCTCATGTTATAAAAACACATTGTTGTTTGGTGCCTTCTCTTATTTGCTTGTTTGACTGAATTCTTTCCAGCCATATATTTAAAAGGTAAAGGAATGTCCCACGGCAGTAACCCTTGTCGGGGATGAAGATAACAATTCATGTACTAAGCCACCGCAGCTATTAGGTGGGGTGACAAGTTTTCTTCCTTGCTGTGTTTGCCTTTCCCAACTCATGCATCAGGTATCCATTTACAGCTGGGTTGAAAGAAGGAGCGATCTTGTTAGGCGAGAAATCACATCCCAAATTTGTAGTGTCTGGATGTAGTTTCGAACTTGACACGATGTAACTTGACCCGGTGATAGTAAGTAATTTAACTATCAACTAGACTACTGCGTTCCACTAGCAGTAAATAGCAGCCAAATATTTAAAAACCTTCTAGACATTTATTTTTAAATTAATTTAATTCATTCTTCACTGTCTTTGTTACTTTCCAGCGTTCGCAACCAAATGTTAAATCACATTGTATTAGCATTAATTACATTGGAATTGAACAGTCATAGTTTTGTATATTTACTTACTGTTTTTGAATTCCAAAGGTTTTTGTATGACCACAAGCTGAGTGACCAAAATAGAAACGAAAGTGCTAATGTTACGAACTTTTATTTTTCCGGTTGCAACATACGGATGTGAAACATGGACTCTAAGTAAAACAGCGGCAAAGAGGATCAGCGCCTTCGAGCTGAAATGCTACAGGAAGATACTTAGAATATCATGGAAGGATAAAATCAGAAACTCAGATATTATAAACACACTGAATATTCCAGAGTGTTGGTTACTAAACACAATAACAAAAAGAAAACTACGCCTGTTTGGTCATATAAAGAGACATAACTGTTTAGAAAGACAAATATTGAAGGGAAGAGTACCTGGGAAGAGAAGGGGCAGACCAAGAAGACGATGGACTGACGACATTAAAGATAACATGAATACATCGCTTGAAAATGCAAGCCACATCGCCCAAGACAGAGAGAGGTTCAGAGAGTTCATTGGGAAGACAACGTTCTGGAAGGAATACGTCACATGACACAAGCTGAGAAGTCTTCTACTCTTGTAGGAACCGTGCTGTGAATTTCTTGCAATATCAAAGCATGCTGCAGATAACAGGAGTTGACTTCCTCCCAGCAGTCCAAGCATGGGTCAGCAGAATTCATTACCGCAAATATCATGAAGTGAAATTGTTAACCCCAAACTACTCCCAACCTCTTCAGCTACTCTTTACAACATGCATGTGTTGCGGCTTTATTAATCTTCTTTGTTCCTCTTTAGGTCTTTGGTAACACATGAGTTCTAGAAGCAGTATATCAAACAGCTAACTTATGTCACTTTATGCCACCACAATACACAGATATATTACATAGAATGTTATTCATCTTGTGAAATGTTGCCTTTTCCTGGACAATTCTATATTTGACATCTTTAATACATCTTCCATCTATTGTTATTAAGGTGACCAAATTTAGACACTTGTGGTAAATAAAAATTAATGGTTTTTTTTATCTTTGCACAATGAAGATATTCACTCCTGCATATTTTAAGCTCCTGTATTGAAATCTTACCTCCAGTTCATTCATCAACTTTTTCATGTTCTTTTTCTCTTCAAGTACCAAAGATTCTTCTCTGATGTTCTGCGAAGCAATTGAAGAAAATTTATGTAGCATTTAACAATGCAAAATATGTACCGGTATATCATAGCATAAAATATGTATATCATAGAATAAAATATGTATAACATAGAATAAAATATGTATATCATAGCATAAAAATTGTATATCATAGAATAAAATATGTATATCATAGCATAAAATATGTATAACATAGCATAAAATATGTATAACATAGCATAAAAATTGTGTTATTTGATCTGTGAAAAAACACTCAGATGATTTGCACATTTATTCTCTATCCCCAGATGGCGTTGTCGTAGCTTCCACACTTGCAGTTGAGTTTAGGGGTTTGTGAAGATGTAGTCTGCATTCCAGAGCCAGGAGTGTTGCTTTGATGGAGGTGCAGTCATGTCTGTTCATGATGACCATGATGTTGTCTATCCATTTTTTCGTAGGTGTGCCCTAGGCTCTGTATCTGATTCCATCTTGTTATAAGCTCTTATGGCAAGTTGATCGTTTATCCTCACAAAATGTGTTGTTTGATGTGTGTAAAAAACTGTCAGGTATTTTACACATTTATTATTTACATTTATTATTTGGTTATATCATCAAGGAGAAAGATAAAAGAGGAAAAGAGACAGAGGAAGACAAAGATAAATTTCTGGATGGGATCTCACTATGGCACAAAAAGATGTCATCAACTGAACACAAGAGACAGAGAGTTGTGGAGAAACATGATCACCTACGTCACTAGGAATGGCACTTGATTGATTGATTGATTATATTGTATAGTTTTAGTTTAATTGGTTAGTTCCTTTAGGGCCAAAGATGGCCCATAGGACAGTGGTCATTTCTTCCATGTTGAGCACCTCATTTGTTATTATTCTTGGTATATTGGTTATGCCCAATACTGAGCTTTCTCTGTTGATTGTTCTATGTAGAGTTTCTTTTGGACAGCCTGAGTTTCTTTTGGACAGCCTGAGTTTCTTTTGGACAGCCTGAGTTTCTTTTGGACAGCCTGAGTTTCTTTTGGACAGCCTGAGTTTTTTTTGGACAGCATGAGTTTCTTTTTTTGTGTGACATTATTTTCTTTTGCCCTATATTTTCCACATGAAGGCTTGTTTAGGAAGTCTTTTCTCATCCATTATGAACACATGACTGATATAATTCAATTGGTTCATGAAAATTGGCACAAATTCTTGTTTGGTTTCTCCCCTCAGAATTGGCACAAATTCTTGTTTGGTTTCTTCCCTCAGAATTGGCACAAATTCTTGTTTGGTTTCTTCCCTCAGAATTGGCACAAATTTGTGTTTGGTTTCTTCCCTCAGAATTGGCACAAATTCTTGTTTGGTTTCTTCCCTCAATGATTCCAAAAAAAAATAGATGATGTCAACCTTAACGATCATAGCCATTATCTTTGTTTTAGCAAACTCGCATCTACAAGATAACTTCTAACTCACCTTTTCCCTAGAAAGACGCAGCTTTAATTTCTTGTTAGTTTCCTGGACCTCTGCAATGTAATCTTCCTGAAGAAAGTACAAATAGGGCATATGTTAAATCGTAGAGGAATGATTAGGTAAACAAATCAATATGAGGCAGCATGCACACATTAAATATGACAGAATGCAAGATCAGCATTTAAAAAAAACATGAGATGACTAACTGTGGTTTTATGCATATCCAACCTTGAATCTAACACTTAAAGCATCTTTGTTCACCACACTGAAAAAGTAAAGGTAATAATAATAAGACCCATAACACATCAGATTTGTTGGGGTACGACACTGGGGTACGACAGCACAAACTGTCCCCAAAATTTTCGGCCTTCAGCCATTTGATTGATTGTAGGAAAATAATGCCTGGAAAATTCTTTGGCGTTATCAATCCTGAATTTTCTCTGTTTACCTGTTCTTCTTTCACCATTAACTGTTTCTTACAAAATGGTTTTAGAAAGTGAGTAGTGTTTCATTAAATATCCAAGCCAAACACGGTTATGCCATTTCACCACTGCCAAAAGTGGTTGTTGATAACCTGCAAGTTGTTTATTTGCTGCCAGACAAATATATTTGTCTTATGTTTTACATAACTGATTTTTTTCAAATGTCTTATCACTTATATTCAAAAATCTGAATTTATTGTCTAGCTCTCATATTCATATACAAGAATAGTTAGTACTAGCAATCTGCATATATTGATCTTACCTTTCCAAATAATATTCAACTTTGCCATGGCAGCCATTGTTATCTTAAAACTTTAATTTGATCTCATTTTCCAAATTGCCGTCATCGCATATTTGGGACATCAAGATATTTAAAGGTGGTAACTTCTTCCAGTTTGGGACCATTTAACCAGATATTCATGGGAACATGCTTGATATTACTATTGCGTTACCAAAAATGTACAAGTTGTTCCATTTAATTACTTGGAAATGTAAAACATATTTTGGTACAATAAGGATAGCTGTAACTACCCGGTACATTATTTAGCAGAAAACAAAATAATATTATAACACATCTTTTCCATTTTTACTACTCTACGAGTTTGTAACAAATATACAGCATCTTTATCTGTAACTGACAAGCTCAGTCAACAGACATCTCTGATTTAATGAGCCATTTATTTTTGTTTTGGTTTGTTAGTGATGTGATTTAAGTTACGACACAAAATCTGCTCATACTATGACAAAGTTGGAATGAAACTGTGCATAAATTAAAAAGTTATTGGAATGTAAGTACAGCTCCCTATATTGAACCCACATTTTACTTTCCAGTAGTACTAAGCAGTCAAGTAATCAAGCGCTATGCCTCATGGTGTAGGCGATCATGTCTCCATAACCCCTGTCTCTTTTGTTGTTAACAAGTTATGTTGGTGACATGTAATCATAATAAACCATTCAGTAAACAAACCATATCTTTATTTCTCACTGTCTCTTCTTCTTCTTCTTCTGTGTTCGGTCTCAAACTCCTGCAGATTAGCAGGATGTAGTCCGGAGAACGGAATGTGCTGTGTCATGGTTTACAGCATTGCTGCGATATCTGCGTCTTTCGACCTGACATATCCGACTTCAGCATGGCTTTGGGTCACTAACCCTATATGGGATGGGACAGCCAACTCCATCCCATAACCTCCTTAGTCGTCTTTTACGACATGCATGGAAGGTAAACAGTGTTGCTATTCTTTGCTCCCCTTTCGGGCCGGCAACACAAGTGCTGCTATCTCTTCTTCCCTTTATATTTTTGGTGGTTACCAAATGTTCATGTTGTTCTCATCACATGTTCTACAGATCTTGACTGTCTGATTCTAATTTTTGCTATGTGTTTGTCTGCTTACTCCAGCATCTCTGAGGTTTTTAATATTAGTTTTCTTTAGCTGTCCATAGTATTTTTATATTCTTCTCAAAAACTATATCTCAGTAGCCTCCAGTTGGCATTGATGTTTTTTGTTCACACTTCATATTCATGGCCAATGAAGGCCTACATATGCATGTATATAAAGACCAATGAAGGCCTATGTAATGTCTACCCCCAGGTGGTGTTGTCATACCTTCCAAACTTGCCGCTAAGCATAGGGGTTTATGAAGGAGATGTAGTCTCTACGTTCCAGTGCAAGATGTGTTGCTCTGGTTGAGGTGCAGTCATGTTTATTCAGGATAGTCTTGATGTTGCCTAACCATCTTTTCCTTGGTCTGCCCTTGGTTCTGTATCGTGATTCATGTTATGCTCTAATAAGAAGTTGATTGTTCATCCTCATAAGATGTCCAAACCATTTTATCTGTTGTTTCTCTAAATATTAAATGCATGATGTATAAACCTTTTATTTTTCTGATGTTCTCACTGCACATTGTGTTGAGTCTGGTGACTTCAATAGCCTTCCTAGGCATTTCGTTTGGTAAGTCTTTATTTGTCTCTTATATGTAGATGTCAGTTGCCAAGTCTTGCATCGGTAGCATAGTGTTGGGATATATAGGCCTATGCTCAATCATTTGGTTTATGTATGCATGTATATAAATACCAATGAAGGTACAAATAATAGTAGGAACTTGTTTGCAGTTAGTGCTTACCTATGTATTTTATGGTTAATTAATCATATTATAAAATTATATCAATACTTAATTTAGATATTCATTTTTTTGGGTTAGTTATATTTTACATAACCTATATATATCCTAACCCTAAATATATTTATATTTAAATTAATAAATGATAACATAGCCAAGAGAAATAATCACAAAGGTAGGCACTAATTATAAACCTGTTCCCAATAGTAAAATAGGTTCCCTACATTAGCAAAGTTGTTTACACCTACCAAATCATGGTGTTCTGGAACGTTGCAGAAGAGGTAGTCTGTTTCAGGCTGCTCCATATCTGGGTTTTTAAGGATTCCCCTGGGGGCATTCATGCCAACCGGACCTGTTTAAGGACACATACATGTTGTCTACAAATGTATAATAGGAAGGTACACAAACATGTCTCAGGAAAGTAATTAACATCAGATGAGAAGATAAAACTCTGGATACCACTGTCATTGAGACAGGACTGTTACCCCTCAGCAATGACACTATTCTGATTCAATCACAGACCCGTTGGACAGGTCATGCCAGATCATAGTTTACCAAAGATACTTCTATATTGTGAGTTTGCAGAAGGGCATATGTTCTCACAGTGTTCGACAAAAGACTAATAAGGCCTTGTTTGAAAACCTCACTATAAGCCTTTGAACTTTGACATAAGTAAGCAATACTACCATGATACATGGAAAGAAGATGCACAAAACAGAGCTACATGGCGTCCTAATCAAAATGGGACCAGCTTCTTACCTATCTATCTATTGCCTTTTCTGTTATTGCTGTTAGATGTCACAGGATTGGATGACAATCAACTGTTGCACATTTGATTGCTTGATATGCAATAATATTGTGACACCTCAGAAAGTTGATAACTCCTTCAATCCATTTTCTTCTTGATTTTCTTATGATTTCCATTCGCATGATGTATGCTCTTGCTGTACAGTATGGGTCCATTCGCATTAAGTGGAAGAATCACTGAACTGGGACAGTCAGTCAACGTCTAATGGCGGATACACTCAAGGAAAGATCTGAGCACCTATGGACGTGGCCAGAGAGCAATGATGATGATCCAATGACTAACTAACTATCTATTTGTCTTTGTAGTTCCTCTTCTGATGATGCCACTAGTACTTGGTCATCTGCAAATAGTAGTTGGTTTAAGTTATCCTTCAGATTGTTTTCTTCTGTTGTCTTTGTTACTTTGTAGCAAAAGTGTGATCTGTTATGTTATGAACAATAGGGGGGATAGTACACATCCCTGCCTCACACTCAAGTGAATTTGAAAATTATCATATTGTACCTCTGCTCATTCTTACTGAGCATCAGGACCGGATTTACATATAAGCTAAACAATCTTTAGCTTAGGTGCCCCCCGCTATTTTGGGTTCCACCAAAATATTATATTCGGCACTGATATATAATATCTGGACTTATAAATGGCCCCATATCTTTAATATCTTAGGGCCTTATCAAGTCTAAATACGGCACTGCTGAGCATTGACTATTGGCATATATGTTCTGACATAGGCTTATCAGATGTTGGGGAACTCCATATGTCTGTAGTGTTGTCAATAGTTGTGGTCTATCCACTCTGTAAAAAGCTTTCTCTTGGTCCACAAAAGCCAAATATAAGTCTTGGTTATGCTCTATCGCTCTTTCTGAAAGTTGATTGAGGGCGAAGATTGCATCTGTACATATTTTATTTTTCGGAAAGCCCATTTGTGTGTTGTTTAGCTGTGGTTCTATATATGCACGTATATGCCTCTGTACTTCACTCTTAAGCCACATAGAAATTTTCAATAGGGCCTATTCTTCTCAAAAACTACATCTCAGTTGCCTCCAACTTATTTTGAGATCTTTTGTTTAATGTCCATGCTTCGTATCCATAAAGAAGGACTGGCTCAAAAATAATATTCTAGCACGGGAACTTGCATATGCATTGATACTACTCTATTGGATAGAATGTAATTTTTAATGTAAAAAAAGTGATATCAGTTTCTATGTGATTCTTTCAAGACTGTACAGGAAGTGGAATGGGTTTGGTGTGGTTCAATTCACATCTTCCCTAGGAATGTATGACACTTGGTACCAATGTAAGTCAAATATAGAGTAAACAACACCTCCCCCTTTCCCCATCTCCCAAAAATATTTATCAAACATCCCATCCATGCACTCCCCACAAGTGAAGAGATTGTTTTAACTCCCCTCCCTTCAACAATGTTGTATCTGAGGCCTTAGGATTTCGAAAAGCTGGTGGACAGAAAAAGCGCTTCAAAGACACGCTCAAGTCATCACTGAAACATCTCAACATTGGCGTAGGCGCTTGAGAGAGCCTCGCTCAGAATAGAACAGCATAGCGTTACAGCATTATAACTGTAGCACTAGCGGCGGAAGAGACCAGACAAGATACTGCAAGACGGGAGCGGGCACGTAGAAAATAAAAAACACCTCAACCTCCCATATACACCCTCTACAGTTGTCAATTCTGTAAAAGAACATTTGTGCGCGCATTGGATTTGTTAGTCATTTTAAAACACTATTAACTTTCATTATTTTTATTATTTATTGTTATTATTATTATGGTTGAGTTTTTGGTCATACGACGGATGAACATCATATGAGGCCTTGGCGTCTGCTTTTCAGAACGCTGTCCACATTATCACTTGGTAAGTACCACGATTTTGTGCGAGATGCTTTATCCAATGCCATAAAGGTTTTGAATATCATATATCCATTGACTTTTTTGAATCACACATATTTATTGACCGAAGTGCAATGTTATTACTCCCAATCACACAATTCACATGATAATGATTCTAGAATACAAATGGAGTACGAATATGTCACTTATTCCATGTGCCAGGTGGTAGTGTTTTATTTTCAGCTATAATGATGTTTTTTCTGGGCTTTCTTTATGGAGAGGTATGCATAACTATTGTCTATTGTCTTTCCCCAGGTGAATGATTGTTGATCGCATTCACACTTGCCGTTAAGCGTAGGACTTAAGCTATCGTTTCAAGGCCCAGATGTGTCGCTGAGGTAGCATTTAGTCCATGTTTGTTCAAGGTTATCTTGATGTTTTCTATCCACCGTTTTCTTGGTCTACCTTTGGCTTTACGCCCGGTTATTCTTGTATTATATGCTCTTATTGGTATTTGATTTGGCTTCATTCTCATAAGGTGACCGAACCACTTTACTTGCTCTCTCTCAATATGTTCGATACATGATATTATAGCAACTCGTTTCCTAATTTCTTATTTTATCTAGTTTGGTAACCATTGCAGCTTTCCTCAGACACTTCATTTCACATGTGACGATTTTTCTTTGCTGCGAAGCTGTTAAAGACCATGTTTGACATTGGTAGCACAGTATTGGTATAATAATTGTGGATATTATTTGTTTTTTTAATTTCCATCTTGATCTTTGGATGAAGAAGTAATGGTGAAAGTTGGTAAGTCACTGTGTTTGCTTTCTGGCACCTTGTTTCTATTTGTTTCTGTATGCATAACCGGCAATACAATTGTCAACCAATCGAGGACTACAGGAAGACAATGTTCAGAATTTATTTTCTATTTTAAAGTCCAGATAGGCTAACTGACTTCTGTACAAACTGGCACACACAACAAATCCCACACATGCAGTGAAAGACATACAAATCACGTGATAATGTCACGCAACAATATTATACATTGTCTGTTTGCTCGTGCTTGAATTCAACGTTGATATTATAAAATTATCGATTATTCTTATTTGAACTCTCAATTCCTTTGAACAGCGCGTGTGTTCGTTATTCTGTGACCGCCTTTTTAATTTCTGAATTATACGAGTATGTTTTGAAGTCATCGTACGCTTTCAATATAGTATAATAGATGTAGAGGAAGTAATTGAATCAGAAACGAAGGTGTCCTGCTCGGTGACGGAGTGGTACAGAGCTGTTGTTTTTTTTTTGACGGCCAAGGTGCCGAGGTCGATCCCCGTCACAGGCAATTGTGCATCCAAATCATTCAGAAAGCAATGGCAAACTACTGTATTACTATATTACCTACTGTAACTATATTACCTAGAAAATCACTACAGCCACAAAAATGCTGGATTGATGGCTGCGTCCGGAATGGGATACGATACCAAAAAACAAACCAAGAAGTTGGTTGTAAAGTTAGTCATACAAGATGATGATGTTCGTCATCATTGTCACCCTCATTTTAGAACAAGATGGAGATTATCCTACGACATCTAGAAATAAGAGAAAAGGATCACCATTTCATCAAAGTTATGGGTGGTTATCAACAGGACCGTCAATTGTCTCATTATCATGCAAATCTTCGAAATGCCGCCCTTAATGGTTCAAACTGGATTTTGATTTCGCTGCTTATGCCGCCGCCTGATGTGGTCGTCTCTCTGCATCATAGAACGGCACGAACCTGGTTGCCAACAGCCATTGCCGGGATTGTCTATACAATATTTACCAAGTCCTTCTCCAGAAGTCCAGCGTGTTGAGCTCACACAGCGTCACTCATCTTGGCTGATGTGACTGATCGTTTTTCGCTTCTGTATACTATTTGTCGCAAGAAAATGCTTGTACAATTACCCCACCCACAATACATACAGGGTCTACATTTTAACACACAAGGTAGAAGACAGAATTGCACGACAAGCCTTCACGTGGACACCAGACGGGAAAAAGAAAACAGGGAAGACCAAAAACAACGCTCAGAAGAACATTTGTGAATGAATTAACATCAACAGTCATAAATGCACAAGACATGTAATCCCTGGCAACTGACCGACAGGCATGGAGAACTATGACATCCGCACAATGTGTCAAATTTGGCAAAAGAGGAACTGACTGACACAGGGTCTAAATTTTAACACACCACACATGGCCTACATGTTAGCACAATACACATGACATACATGTTAACACAACACACATGACCCATATGTGAACACAACACAAAGGACTTTACCGTGAACACGACGCATATGGCATAATTTTAACACAACACACGTGACTGTTAACACACCACCATTGGTCTACACGTGAACACAACACACGTGACATAATTTTAACACAACACACGTGACTGTTCACACACCACACTTTGCCTACATGTTAACACACCATACTTTGCCTACATGTCAACACGCCACACTTCGCCTACATGTTAACACGCCACATATGGCTGTTAACACACCACACTTGGCCAACATGTGAACACTACACACGGAGTCTACATGTGAACACTTCTTCGTCTTCAGCGTTCGTTCTCAAACTCCCGATGCATCTCCATTGTAGCAGGATGTAGTCCAGAGAATAGAAATGCGTTGTGTCGCCGGTTTATTTGCGCCAATGTCCCGACACATCCATATTCGTCGAATACATGTGAACACAACACACATGGCATAATTTTATCACAACACACATAGCCTACACGTTAACAAGAGACTAAATATTCCCATAACATTGGTATTAAGCAATGTATACGACTACAGTTAGAAGACAGAATTAATATCTTTGAGATGTGAATATATAGATGAATCTGGAGAACTTCATAGAGATGAAAACACAGAGGTTCTGCTGAAAAATGGAGACTATTGAAGCAGATAAACATCAAACAAGTTAAATATTTTGGACATGCTAAAAGACATGATACCACGTTGAAGACATAACTTGAATGTATAGTCGTGATGTGGTGAGTAAGAGGTAGACAGAGATACAAGTGTCAGCGAAATATCAGATGGACAGGATACAATCTGTTTGAGTGCACCACCTACTTCCCAGCAATATAATGCCATTTAATGGCATTGGGTCAAAGGGCATGAGCCCATGTACCGCTGGATCAGCAACCAACCAACCAACCCGTGCACCACCAAAGCAAGAGACAAAGGATGTTAGAGGTCTGGTGCAGCCAACCTTCGTTGGTAAAATTATGAGAACATGTACAGTCATTGTTCCATCAAATCTTTCTGCAGATATGCAGAAGCTCCTTCGAACTAGATACAATATTGCAGGGGATAAATCTTACAGTGTAGGGTAGCAACCCTAAACAGGAAGTAGGTGGCTGGGGTAACACTGGGCAAAATGTCAAGATATAAAAAAATAGGTAGGTGTGTTACCAAAATAAAAAAATAAAACAACTTAACAACGAGATACAGGGACAGACGACGTTTCGACTATAAAGCCTTCATTGGGACAAACAAATGACCACAATAAAACAAGTCTTACATGGAGACAAATAGGATTATAATGAGGAGGACAATAGCAGATAGGTAATGGGGGAAGCAAAGATGTGGAAGCATGACAGGTTAGAAAAACGTGTGTCCTGATGAAGGCTTTATAGTCGAAACGTCGTCTGTCCCTGTATCTCGTTGTTAAGTTGTTTTATGTTTATTTTGGTAACACACCTACCTATTTTTGTATATCTTGACATACAATATTGCAGATCTGATTTCTCATTGGTTGACGGCACAAAGTATACGCAAAGCGACCAAAGAAAATGTGAGATTAGTCGCATAAGCCAAGATGAAATACGATGTGTGCGACAAGTTGGCCGGTCCTTATATCTGTGGAAGAGCTTGATTTAATACAGCTCTAGTCATATATACACATTTATATTAAACATTCTATACTCACTATATCATTTCTGAATTGAATTCTGATGTCGGCCTAACATGCATATCCATTCAGCAGACTAAAAATGCCATTAGAATAAAACATGTACCAACACAAATTCCTGCCATTTTTTTGGTTTCACTGAACAAGACATACATCTGTTGACAATCCCTAAAGGACATATGGTATTTATTTAACCTTTTATTCACATCGCGTTAAATTTGAACAACACGGATTAAATCAATACCACTTTATCAATCTTATTTCTTAAACCTCACGCAGTGTAGCTAGTTTAATCATCGCTATCTATAACTTGTACGAAATAATCATGGTTACACACTATATCCTACAGACATTAAAGTTCTTAGGCTTTATAGTTGTAGGCTAATCACAACAAAACACGCAATGTAAATAATCATGCAGTATTGAAACAATAGGGAAGAAACGAGTTGAATGCATGACGCCGATTGTATGAAAGAAATTAGTACTCCAAAGCTGATATCGCTTATTGCTGATAATAACATTTGCAGAAGTAATTAAAAGCCCTAGGTTGGACACCAATTCAAGATTCTGGAATTCAATTCTGCACTTTAATCGCGACTTAAACCTCAAACGTTCAAGTCCGCGCAGGTACTACGTCAAAGTAAGAGCCATTTGACAGGTCATGCTACCGTATATTGCCGCCAAAATCAAAAGTTCACAATCAATAGAGTGATCGAGTTTTTTTAATGTGGAGAGATATAGCTGGGCACGTAATCTTTGAACCACTATTTTTTCAAAGATCCCCGGTTAATACAAGTTTTTAGAATGTTGTGTTGGACACATCAACACAATGACAAAGGAATATAATGGGAAAGTAATTTCATATTCACATTCAGGCATATTCATTGCCTAAGCAGGTTAAACGAGTCCTTGAGTTGAAGTGAAGTTTTTACTTCTATTCATATTTACGTCCTTAAGGTGAAGTGAGATTTTTAGTTGTATTTAAGTAATTGAATTGGATAGCCGTTGTTACTTCCATTTATATTTAAGTCTTTGAGTTGAAGTTTGATTAAATACAATGGACATAATAGGATTTTGTTGTTTGCGTTCGCTCTCTGTACACGAAAACTCGTGTGATTTCCGCCGGGGAGCATGGGGTACGTTGTGCTACCTTTATGCGCTATGTACACCTAGTCAAATCAAAATCCTTCCTGTACATGTCGCGGCGTCTGCTATGGAAAAGCAGCTTTTAATTTCCACAGCCCATAGAAAGACACCCTGCACTCCACAGGAAAACATGCAGTAACGAATTATTTTTTTTACGTCGGGTGGACTACCTATCTGTCACAGGATATCACTATCATACCGATATATACCATGGGATCTACGTCGTGACAGTTTATCACCCACTGTGCCCATGGACTGTACAGGCCACAATAAGTCCCTGGGTTGCAGTCTCCGAGAAGGCGGTAAACCGGGATTTAGGATTAGGTCAACTACGCCTTTCTCGCACGAAGTGTTTCACTGCCAGTGAACTTATCTGGTGTAGTTAGAGGTAGGCCTATTGTGCCTGTGCCCACCGGGTCTATTGTCTGTCCCCAGGTGACTGATGGTTATCGCATTCACACTTGCTGTTAGGCGTAGGGGTGGGAGCTTATGCTGTCGTTCCAAGGCCAGATGTAGTCAACTGTCCCCAGGTGACTGATGGTTATCGCATTCACACTTGCTGTTAGGCGTAGGGGTGGTAGCTTATGCTGTCGTTCCAAGGCCAGATGTGTCGCCGTGATTGCATTTAGTCCATGTTTGTTCAAGGCTATCTTGATGTTTTCTATCCACCATTTTCTTATTGAAATTCTGTGGCTTGCTTCACTTTGGTGATTTCTATTGTTATGTCCATTGGTGGTGCTGACTTGCTAATTTTCATAACTTGTTTTTGTGGGGGGTTTTTTTACGTTAATTTTCATGTTTTACTACGTACATGCTAATAGTAATGCACTAATATGATTTTGCAATTTTTCCTCATCTTTGTGTATTCGACTTTTATCATCGGCAAATAATAGTTCATTGATTTCATTATTAAGTTCCTCATCAGGTGCACTTGCAATGTTTTTCTCTTTGTTGATGTGAGCTTCTTTTATTATTCTGTCCATGTATGTGATGAAAAGTAGGTGTGAAAGCACGCAGCCTTGTCTTATTCCAGATCTTGTTTCGAAAGGTTCATTCATTCCATCTGTTGTTCTTACTGAGCTTTGGCATTTTTGATATATCGCTTTCATATTATCTAACAGCCTGATTCTTAATTAGGAACAAGCGTCACAGCACTGGGGGCATTCCCATATACGCTCTGCTTGCCGTTCCGTCAGCCATCTAAAAGTGTATTAGCTCAGTGTCCCAGTCAGTTGCTGATTATGCGTTCTTCTGATCTTTCCGGAGAGGGAGCACTTTAGCAGCTGTCCTCTTATAAATTTCTAAGGTTTCCCATAAAATGTTTCTATCTACTCTGTTGAATGCCTTTCATGGTCAAATACTGTGTTTAAATCTTGATTGTATTCGATTGTACCCGATAGCCCATCGGGTACTGAACCTTTTCTCATCCACAAACATCATTAGGTATAGGATAAACTCGACAGTAAAGTTGGGTCCGGGTTCGTTCGCCCTCTTATCCGAGGTATCATTCAGCGACATCGTGAAACCCTCATCCAAGTCTGAGCGAGCCTATTGACATTACCACACGCATTCTAACTGAATTAATTTGAACCCCGTTTGTTACGTTTTTAATTATTTTAGAAATTTTGATTGATCGCTATTTACATACTCGCATGCCAAAATAGCCAAGGCCAACCAATGGATTTCACGCAACTCGGAAACTAGTTCATTTTTACGTTTTAGTTGACAGGTCTCTTTTACCAGATCACGGTCTGAGTCTCTACACATATTTTAGGAGCATCTGGGACTAGAAGCGTGACCGAAAGCTAATATAAGACCTGTTAACTAAATCGTAAACATGAACTAGTTCCGATTTGGTAGCTAACCTGGTCATTCTGTCACAATTAAGAATTGCGCGATCCGTCTCTAGCTGGGCCTTGCATAATGCCATTCCTTGTGTGTTGTTTGAGATTTCCCAGGCGAGATAGTATTGCTGATAATAATATTTGCGGAAGTAGTTAAAAGCCCTGTTGGACACCAATTCAAGATTCTGGAAACCTTGGACCTCAACAAACGTTAAAGTCCATGCAAGTATTATATCCAAGTAAGAGCCCTGTGGCGAAGTGATACAGAGCGCGTCCATGATCGCCAAAGAAGTAGATACAGAGCGCGTCTGTGACGGCCTATGTACCGAGTTCCATCACCGCCACAGACAATTGTGCATCAGGACCGTTCACAAAGCAATGACAAACTACTGAACGTATTTATATTGCCTAGAAAATTACCACAGCCAATAAATGTTGGATCCTGTAAAGGATATGCTTCCAATTTTAAGAGCCCTTTAACAGGTCATGCTACCGTATTCATTCATTCATTTTCCTTTTGCGCTGAAGTTAGCGCATAGGGCAGAGGTCAGATCTCTCCAATTCTGTCTGTTCGAAGCTATTCTGTGCAGTTCTTGAATAGTATGAATATTGGTTGTTTTACTTTCTCTAAGTATTGTTCTTCTGAGTGTTTCTTTTGGTCTACCCCTTGCTCTTGTGCCTGTAGGTATCCATTCAAGAGATTGGTGGTGTATTCTGTTGGTGTCTGCGCGTAGGACATGCTCGATGTAGGACTAACGGCGTTTTCTGATAACATCTGTGATGCAATTTTGACGTGTCTCTTCTCTGATTTTATCATTCGATTTGAATTCACTCCAATGGGTGTTAGTTATCCTACGAAGACATTTGTTAAGAGTGCTACCGTATACTGTCGCCAAAATCGAAAGTTCACAATCAATAGAGTGATCCAGTTTTTATGTAGAGAGATTCAAACTCGGATTTACTCGGATTCAAACATTGACCTCTCACTGGTGTCGTGTCATGGTGAAATGGAAATAACGTGGGCGGCACTGGCTTACCATGGTAGTGATCACATACAATGCTCGGTAACAATCACAGAACAGTAGAAATAACACGAGACAATATGCCATTAAATATCGGCGCAACGAAGAATCAATCTTGAGCAAGTTGCGACAACTCGCATGGCAAAGAAATAGTGAAGCCAAACATACGACAATCCCTACGTCAATTCCCTACGTACATCACCTGTTTTGACTTTCTGAATCATATTCAGGGAGTCATTTAGTATGCACGCATGGGAATAGGTTTGCGATTCCAGCCAGTAAAGTGTCTATGTTACGGTGATATTTCCATTGTTAGACTGCTTGTTGTTGTAGTAAATGCATAACTGGGTTCGTGTACTGTTCTTTCTTTTTGCTTTTGATCTGGCAGTAAAGGCCCATGCGCATCGGAAATGACGGTGGCCCACCCGCCTATGTAAATCACAACATCTGTGTCATCGGTATTCTCGCAGATGAGTGCCTCAGCATCCACGCTTACGTGGCTGTGTTTCCTGCACTCTCTGTTGAGTGTAATGACGGTCTTGACTGTCTCTTGAAAGAACGTAGGAATAAGTATCCATTCCTCGCCAGGAGCTATGTCTTCTTGGGCCCAGATATGTTTAACGGTATTCTCGGCCCGACCCATCCACGATTTGCCTCTCTTGAGCCTGTTTCCCTTCACAAGATGGAGCTTGCTGTGTAGTGGGTCGTCTATGTCAGAACTCACTCTAAGGTATGCACTGGCACGCCACATATCAATTCTATGAAATATGCTCAGAAAATCAAGGAGAAATCTCAGCTACACAGGGTGTGTCTCTTGTGCATCCAAGAATGATCCGCATCGCTTCGTTCTGAATCCTCTCCAGCCTCTCAATTTGTGTGCGACTGGCAGTGATATTCAATGACAGGGAGGACAGGAGCTTCGTATGCAAGCTGTGATTGTTTAGTGTCAGCCGCTGCTATTACTCTCAGAGTTGAAAGTCCTCTGCGGGAAATAGCGATAACATGATCAAACTGTTCCCGGAAACACAGACTACGATCAAATCGCGCGGCCAGGTATTGTAAGATTGAGGTCCTGATTACATCGTACCCTCTCATCTCCACCGTCGATGTCGTAGACTTTACGATGTGATTGTTAAGAAAGAACCATGTCACCGCATCCTACTCTTGGTTGATCAGTGCCCCTGAATCATCACACCAGGAGGCGATACGGTCTAGCTCATTCTGCAGTGATCCGACAGTTTCTGTTCTAACCCTTCCCTGTCTGTATATCAGGATATCATCCGCAAAAGACATAGTTCTACCTCTTCCGTCGAGCTGCTGTTGTGTGATTGCCACGGTGTAGATAGACATTGAATAATACGGGTGAGAGGGGAGATCCCTGTGGAAGGCCAGGGCGTAGTTATGGGTTTAGATGTCCAACAACTGCTACTGAGAGCCACCTTCCCCTTGAGCAACACCGCTGATATGCATATGCTATTTAAAAAAAAGAAAGGGTTTAAATTAAAAAGCAAGAGCGTGTTGATGAGGTATTCGAACGGCACTCTGTTATACGCGTCCTCCAAGTCAATCACGACAGCACACGTTTCCAGACCTTCATGGAAGCCCTCGAATACGTCGCAGATTGCGCCATGTTTCTTTCTGGCGTCTGTAGCCTCCGAGAGTTCCGGGGAAAATGCGACTCTCTTTCAGGTCTGGAGCGAGGTGCTGTGCTACAATCTTCTCAATAAGTTTGCCTGTGGTGTTCTGCGCCGTTTTAATTTGGTAGCGGATAATCTGGGCGTGGTTTTTATCTGGCTTCTTTAGTGGCAATAGGTAGCTGTGCAGCCATTCTTCCTTGATGGTACCGCTACGGTACGTTACGCTACGTTGAGCAGACGGATCGTTCAACAGACGGACAAAAATAATCTAGATACCAGGCAGAGTATTATCACCACGCTGTCTGGTCTATGTAAGGAAGCTAAGTGGAATGAGAGCATACACATCACTGCAGAGACCATCCAGACCACTCTGAAATGGTCACGGAACATTGCCCCAGGCTCTGACGGTATACGATACGAGGACTTCGCCATCCTTAAGGAGAGTGACATAAACGACCTGGTTGGCGAGTTTAACGGAAACATCAAGAACGGTACTATCAAGGGAGATTTTCTCTCTTTGTGTTCCTCTGTCTCTTCTCCCCTTAATCTTTCCGGTGGTTACCAAATGCTCAAGTTTTACATTTCTCATCACATGCCTTACAAATCTAGATTGTCTATTTCTAATTTTCTTTATAATTTGTCATTTTACTCCAGCATCTCTGAGAGCTTTTACATTAGTTTTCTTGGCTGTCCATGGAATTTTCATCATTCTTCTTAAAAATCACATCTCATTTGCCTCCAGCTTATCTTGGGCACTTTTGTTTACTGCCCATGCTTCCCTTCCATAAATAAGGATTGACTCAATATAACATCCTAGCACTTGAAATGGTATGTGTTTCAATATATCAATGTATGCATTGATATTATTCCATTGCAAATATTATAGATGCACTAAATGCAAGTTTATCTACTATCTCATTACATAGTCAACAAAGAAAATATTTTGGGGATCTTTAATTTGTAGACTGTTTCTGGCTATATTTGATCTGAAAATTCAAAAAATTATTGAGTCTAATGGGAATTGAACCAGATTCCTTCTAGCAGCACCGAATCGACTTGGAACTAAAGTAAATGGGTTTTTCCAAACTTGACCAACCACATCCCTAAAGTACCTATTTACAATTAGTACAGATTTTCTGTATTGCACACTGAATAAGCACAAATTAATCTTGCACTCAATACATTCACATTCACATCTTGTATTTACCTTGATGAATTACTCCTGGTGCTAGCAGATTATAGGTAGAATTGTCTATCCTCAGGTGAATGATGGTTGATAGTATCCACACTTACTTTTAAACGTAGGAGTGGGAGCTTTAGTTGTCATTCCATGGCCAGATGAGTCACCTTGGTTGCATTAAGTCCATGTTTATTCAAGCTTATCTTGATATTTTCTATCCAAAAATTATCTTGGTCGACCTTTGGCTTTATGCCCGGATATTCTTTTATTATATTTTATTTTATTATTTTATTATATTATATTGGTATTTGGTTTGGGTTCATTCTCATAAAGTGACCAAACCATTTTACTTTCGATATGTGTGGGTAGATTTTTATGTCAAAATACAAAATTTTGATCTTATTTTGGGCTGAAATACAAAATAATCCTTCTGAAAGTTATGAGAAAGAAGTAAACACAGAAATAAGAAACAACCTAGGAATATAGAACAAGATGATACCAACAAAAAATAATGGCTACTAAGAGCTGAAAACTTACGTATTGGGCTAGGCGGAGCCATGGCAAAGGATCCATCAAAATAAGGTAACGTGCCTCCTTTTACTGGTGTTCCTGCAGCCATAGGAGTCATGGTGGGTGGAAATGGTGCTGGGACAATGATTTCAGCATGACCTCCTGGCGGTGGGGGTGGAGGAGCACCACCTTGAGAAGCAGAAATAAAATAGGCTTAAAAATAAAGGATTAACAGTAAATCTAAGGTGGTAGTGTAGAAAATAATCTGATAACTAAGATGCCAGAAAATATCCAACAAAAAAAGGTGAGGACCACAGTAACACAAATTGTATTAATTAGGATAGGCCTAAGCATGGAAATGTATTATCATTAATAACTAGATTCATTCAGATTCCATCAGGACCCGTCATTCAGTCTGGGTGAAATTTATTGAGTTGCTTACCCTGATATGCCTCACATTGCCAATGTGCTTGCAAACCCAGCTAACTGTATGGGAACAAAATGAGTATGACATCATACAGTCCATAACCAATTCATTGAATACAATCCATAACCAATATTTTATGAATTAATAAATGCGAATGTCGCTGTGAAACGGTTGTTGGTCATCTTAGTTGACGAAAACCATTGATTTTGGTTCATTATAGCGACATTGATCTGATTGACAATCACGCTAAACAATAACATCTGCATACAAAAATGGCGTCTGCATTGAGTCGTGTGGGGAAAAATTATGTCTAGACACCAATCATTTTGATTGGATGTCGCACAGAATTCTGTGATGTAAATGTGCTATTTATAGAGCATTCCAGAGAGAATGACAGAACACAGCTATTATATTATAGATAATTGGTTCTTGTTTTGAACCCGTGTCCCAGGTGTGATTATTTCCCTTGGCAATGTTTGTCAGTTTATGTTTATTGCAAAGTTGACATATATAGCTTGGAGGGGAAAACCGGTTATTTTAGTTTTTGTGAGGGGGGGGGGGAGAGAGGGGTTAGGATTGGTGTTAGAATTCTAGCATTGTGGAGTAGGAAAATGTGTAGTTGTTGGGAGGGGTGGGAGTGGTTTCACGGATGACATTAGGGATAGTGTTAGCTAGTGTAACAGTCATCTGCAATTGCATTACCCATTTTAGCATCGAGTCTCTACTAGTTCTGCTTGTCAAGTGACATTTCTGTGAAGCCATGGAAGATGAGCAAATTATAACACATATTTACATGACTCTGAAAATAACATTACAAGTTGGACTGTTATGATGTGATTTGGTCACATCTGCCAGTCATGTACCATTTTGTCTGTCATAACCGTAGTTGGTTCTTTCCCAGGAGCCAGGCCTACATATTTTCTGGGATGTGAAGCGAAAAAATAGCGAAATATAATAAAAATTGGACCATAAAATTGTGTTCTTCATGTTTCTATTGATTATTTTCCTGGAGTTCAATACTAAACACCAATGGGGTTTTTACTATTTTACCCACCAGCTCAATCTGCTTTTTTAACAGTGCAGGTCCAGCTAATCCTTCCTATGTCATAGTAAGTTAAGATCATAGTATGTCCCCCATGTATATCTTTGCACCTGGGAAAACGCCTTGCAATGGTAACAACAAATTTATTGGTCTAACCACAATTACAGCAGCCATTTTGCAACTAGGAATAAAATGGTAGATTGACATCACAAATTACTAAAAGTTTAGTATTGCGCAGATTACTTAAATAGTGTGAAATGTAGGCCTGGCTCCTAGAAAAGAACCCCTTAGTCTTATTTTCATTTTATTTTTTATTTTTCGCTACATTGTGAGAGAAATTATGAGGTATTCAAGACATTTATTGCTGTGTGACAATAGCTATAATAGATAGAAAAGAAAACATTACCTGGAGCAGGCATTGGTATGGACTGGTTGACTGGGTAATAAATACGAGCTGGTTGTGTGCCTCTATACTCTGTCCCAGTAGGAACATACAATCTTTCTGGTCCATAGTGAGACACTTGGGCAGGGCCTGATGGATGGTAATTCTGGTTGCCAACAGTATACGTTCCTTTTGGATATACAGAATTAAATATGGTAATAATTATCAAAAGTTTAAATAACATTTCTATGAATTATCAAGATCTCCTACGTAATGAAGAAGATAAAGAAGAGATTAAGGTTAGGTTTAGTGTCTACAATCAGACCGTTTCAACACTATCACTTATGATTTAGGCAAATGTTAGTCACCTGCCTAACTAGAATTAGCACTCACAATGTGGGTGTATGTGACAATACAGGGAATTCCTCTATAGCGCATTCTTTTATAACAAATTTAACTATACAGCAACACTTTTGAAGATCCCCAATTATATTTATTCTATATTGTTTGTACTGTAAATAGCTGATTTCTGTTACTGCATAGATATTTTGTTGATCTAGACCAAGTCGTTAGAATGGGATTCTACTGTATCGATAGTGATAACAATCGCGGCAAAAAGGTCAGGCATACTTGACTATGGTTAGCGTTGAAGCTGGTGTACAGTGTACAGTACATGAACCAGTTCTCACATATGGCTGGCTTTTTATCAATATGGCCAGAGACGTACACCATTCAGTGGAAGTGGTAACAACACTTAACGTATACGTTACTATGCCATGCCATTGCGCATGCTGTTGCACAAAAACATGACTTTTGGAATATCACAAACGGATGTGAATATTCAGAGTTTTATATAAGGCATAGTTATTTGTATTATATAAATATATATATAAATATATATATATATATATATATATATATATCAATATCTCCTATATATCCTATATATATATAAATATATAAAACTTAGGATATGTAAATAAATCCTGGGCACTAAAATTAAAATGTAGGCCTAAAGAGTAGAACATGTTGTGAAAAATGCCTATTTTGTATGCATTTGCTGACTTCAAGACAATGTGACATTTATAAGTAATTATGTATATATAAATACTTGTATGCATTACAAAATGGTTCAGGATACATGTAGATGTGTTTTATTTCAAAATAAATGGATTATGATTCAGGTTTCTGTGATACAATTATGAGTATGTACACATTTCTATTGTTTCCCCCCCATATTTTCTTGTTTTATCTTAATTAAACTTTCCATAACTAACACAATATTGTATATAAGCAAACAAACTAAAAAGTGAGTCTTATTTCCTACCCATTTCTACATATTTTGATGTCAGAATTGTTCATGTGGAAAGAATAGTAAGGGAGAAATTGTAAAAATACAAATACTACCATAAATTACTAAAAATAATGAAAAATGTGCTCCACCATAGCAGGAAAACCTTACAGCTGTTTACGGAGTCAAAGAATTAATAAACAAAGAACTTTTTTGAATGTAGAACATCATATGTTTTGTGCAACATTTTCCCATGTATCATGGTTTTCGCCAAACGCTTTCAGTAAAATCTTTAGCACTGTGGTAAGCTATGGTCTAGCGTACATACCACATGATTTGCTCAACAAGTCTGCAACTGCATTAGAATAGTATCTATGCTAGGGACCATGTTATCCAGAATATTGCCTTGCGATTTTATGCTCATAACCTTTTATAGACAAACTGTGTGGACATGATTGAACTTCCTCATACCGCTGAAGACGGATGTGTTGGGCCATTGGCGCAAATAAAACAGCAACACATCGCATTTCCATTCTCTGGACTATATTCAACTGGAAATCTTGTAGGACCATTGTCCTATTACAAGAGAAATCCAGCGGAAGTTTGAGAATGAACGCTGAAGAAGAACTTCCTCACGTATCATATATACATACATACAGTTCATGTTTCACCAAAGTATAACAGTACTGAAATACCACTGCTCTGTAAATCTTCAGCCTAGTCTGTGAGCTAATGCCATTTATACATTCCATTATACACTCCCGTGTGTTGTTTGGGCCTGAAAGGGGAGCAAAGAATAGCAACACTGTTTACCTTCCATGCATGTCGTACGAGGCGACTAAGGAGGTTATGGGATGGAGTTGGCTGTCCCATCCCATATAGGGTCAGTGACCCAAAGCCATGCTGAAGTCGGATGTGTCAGGCCGAAAGGTGCAGATATCGCAGCAATGCTGTAAACCATGACACAACGCATTCTGTTCTCCGGACTACATCCTGTTGATCTGCAGGAGTTTGAGAATGAACGCAGAAGAAGAAGAAGATTCCATTATACACATTTGCCTAGTCTACTGAAAGTGCTGCTTGTATACATAGTATACATATCATATACTTAATACACTGCGGTGTAGCTAGAAGTGAACATTTTTGAGGACGCAGAAGAATGATGGTCAACCAGCATAGGACCGGTACTCTCAGCAGAAGTGTAATGGTGGATACACTCAAGGAGAGATCTGAGCAACTATGGACGTGTCCAGTTTGCAGTGATGATGATCCGACGACTAAATAACTAATTAACTAATCTCATATACATCTCGTCATCAAGAGAAAATGTAGGTTCACTACAAACCTGTAGAGAAATTAGTACCTAGAACTGGAGTGCCCTGGTACTTGCTGGCATCCAAAAGCATTGGGTTAAATGTAACTGCTGCATTGCCACTAACTGGCATGGAACCAGCACCTGTACCATATGTTTGATGACCAGCATCAGTGGGAAATGAGGCAGTGGAAGGCTGTTGGCCAGGAACAGAAGTAGCTACATATCTTGCATATCCAGAGGGTACATCTGAGTAGTTACTGAAACAATCATTTTGAAATACATTTGTTAGAAGAAATATAGTTTATTGTTTTTGTCCAAATTATGTTTCTGTTGCAAGTGTACATGTACCATAGGTTAACTTTTACAGACATAAAACCAAACTTAGAAAATGCAATGAAATCTATCTATCTATATGCTGGGATCCTTGTTTGCCTTGTGGCATCAGGGATGGAAGAGTTCTCTGGAGATGGCCTTCTTGTGTGCTGTTTGTCAGCTTGTTCCTGTGGCTTCTTTGATTTCTGTAATCCTTCTTTTTCATGGTCTGCCTCTGGATTTATAGCCGTGATGTCTATGTGTCATGGCCATCTGTGGCATGCTGTCTGTTAGTAGTCTGGAAGCATGTGAAAACCACCTGATCTGTTGTCTTTTTATGTGTTCCAATAATGGTATTATTTTGGTTATATGTCTGATGTTATCTTTTCTAGATCTATCTCTTAATGAAATTCTGAGTATTCTTCGTAGACATGTCATTTGTGCTGTCACTATTTTTCTTTTGTCTTGTGCTGTCATTGTCCAGGTTTGGCACTGGTAGCACAGTGATGGGATAATAATAGTCTTGTATAATGCAACTTTAGTGTCCATGTTTACACTAAATGCAATGAAAAGATTAACAAAATAAATCCATATAATTAAATAAATAAAATTAAGGCACAATAACGTACATGACCAGCACACGTGACCAAATGACATGATAACAGTTCCACTTTTTAATGACTTTGTAGAGAGCTATGCACAGAGCTATGTAATCTATGTTATAATCTGTACATCTTCTGAGTCACCACAGAAATATCACATGACAAGAAGACTTAGCAGACAAGTCTATATTAAACCAAAATGGCTAATTCAATCACAGATGTCTGTTTACTGAGCTTACAGACTACAGAAATAGCTGCTGTACATATTTTACAAACTTGAGGAGTGTTACATGAATCATCCCTCTCCCAACCACTAAATATCTTACTCCACAATACTAGAACTCTAACAACAATCCTAATCCCTCCTCCATCACAAAAAAATCAGCAAATGTTCTTTATCTTAAACTGGAAAAAAAATTGCCAATACAGCATTTTTCCCATTAGGGAGTTACAGGAAGGTTGTGAGTGAATTGTGTGATGAAGGCAACATGCCCTTTATGTCATCATGTCATGTGGAGTGTTAATTTTTTTTTGCCACTGTTATGTTTGTTTGTTTGTTTTGCGTTCGCTCCATTGTAACCATCACGGGTGTCCGTGCGATTTCCACCGGGAGCGTGATTACGTTGTGCCACCGTTATGCGCCTTGTAGGCCTAGCACATCCGATTTCGGCATGCCTTGACAATTCGGGTGGGCTACCCTTAGCCTGTGACAGCCTCTATATCTGTCTCCAGGCGCGTGGTGGCGACTCTTCGCCCAGACGATTGCCACTTTTATAAATGTCATTAAGCATTTTGGTGATTATTTCTATACCACTCCAGCACTTCTAATTCTTCCTTTGTAATATTATCTGGTCTGGGAGTTTATTGTATTTCAAGTGTTATATAGCTTCTTCCACCTATACAATTAATATACAGGAGCCTTTGTTGTTGAACTGTATGTCTGTTTCATTTCTACTATCTTTGTAAATTTCCTTAATGCATTCTTCCCATCTGTGCATGGTTTCATTTTCTCCTATTAACATATGCCCTTGTTTTGACTTCAGGCACCCAGTCTTGTGAAATTGCCTTCTACCTATTAATTCATTAATTTGTTTATGTCTATCCCATGTATTTCTATGATATTTGTATATTTCACAGCATTTTGTGTGATACTTATTTGGACTATTTACAATGTAGCAAGTGAAAAAATGTTAATGATTCTTCTTCTTCAGCGCTCACTCTAAAACTCCCGCCAGATCTCTCTTGTAGCAGGACAATGGTTCTACTAGATTTCCAGCAGGATTTAGTCCAGAGAATGGTAATGCATTGTGTCGCTGTTTTATTTGCGCCAATGGCCCGACACATCAGTCTTCGGCGAGATGTAAATGATTAAAATTCAGTTTTACAAATAAACCAAACATGCAGAATCAACATTTTGACCACACGGTTTTTATCATATAAGGACAAGCTATCTTAAGGACATCTTATCTTAGGGACATCTTATCTTAAGGACATCTTATCTTAAGGACTTATATTAAGGACATCTTATCTTAAGGACTTCTTATCTTAAGGACTTCTTATCTTAAGGACTTCTTATCTTAAGGACATCCTTTGTTGAAAGAAAATATGGCACTCCTATGTTAGAATATTCCACTACAGCGTGAGACATAAAAGCTGGACAGCTACTATGTCTTTGATGTTTTAAACCATACATATTGAAAGTGAATATTTCTTACATTCTGGGAGGTATTCCTTGTTGTCCAGCTCCCACCTGTATTCCTCGAGATGGACCATGCACACCTGAAGTTTGGCTGGCATGGTTTTGTCCCCCATGAGGAGAAAAATATGACTCTCGATGCACTTTTGCAGTACCTACCATATATAAAAGTTAAAATAATGATAAACTATTTAAATCAATTCCTTGCATGTACAAATGTTTTTTTACTCTGTACTACTCACACATTGTTGGTTTAGTTGAGTTATTTGTGAGTCAATCTCACACACACACACACACACACACACAGATCGTCGTTAAGAAGTCAATTATCCACATTGTACTGGAGACTAAATATATTCTATCTATCTATTTATGTATCTATCTTTTTATGTTCCTTCAGCGCTGAATACAGTGCATAGGGCAGAAGCCAGTGCTCTCCAATACGAGCGATGTAATGCTACACTGTGTAATTCTTGCATGTTGTTGAGACCCATAGTCATACCCTCTTTGATAGTTGTTCTGTGAATAGTATCTCTTGGTCTTCCTCTTTTTCTTTTGTCATCTGGTATCCATTTTAATGCTTGTAGTGGCAGTCTGTAGTCATTCATTCTAAGTACATGTCTGATATAAGTCCATCATTTTCTCCTTATTGTTTCATCAACTTCCATGATCTTGCCCTTGCCTCCAACATGACATCATGGTAGTTGTGATATGTTGTGCACACACATAAACGCATTCAAAAAGCACTCCTTGCAACTGTAATAAACGTACTGCAACTTTATCGGTCGAAGGCAAGTTCGGTATAGTTACGCGGTCAATTTTGTAACCAGGACTGAGCGGGCAAAGTGATGTCACAAACTACTAACAATTGTGTAACGCCGCAAACTTTTTTTTAAATATGAAGGTAGACCCTTATTTTGAGAAAGGGCCTATAAGTTTGTCCAAATGAGAAAAATAATTTTGAGTTTAAGTGTTAATAGTTTGTTAAGTGTTAATAGTTTGTTAAGTGTTAATAGTTTGTTAAGTGTTAATAGTTTGTTAAGTGTTAATAGTTTTTTAGTCATCAGATTATCATCATAGCACTATGGATACATCCATACATGTTTCACTCTCATATTCAATATTTCTTTCAGTATGTGGTAACTGACTGTTCAGTTCTGTGTTAATTTGTAACATTTTGATTCCTATATGCCATTCGTTTCTTGCAACACCACGTTCCACTCCCATCCTATATTCTAGCCATAGACACAAAAGAAGGAATACACCTTACACCATCCAACTGATACAACTCCTTGATTGCACTCAAAATATCAGCACAGTCCATTAAACTGTAACTATTCACTGTGGACATGCTGGAAAGTCTGTCCGCTCTTTCATTTCCCTTAAAACCCATGTGTCTAGGTACAAAAAATTAAAGTAGCTCTCTTCAGCACAGACTTCATCAATAATAAAAGAGTTAATGCATACCTGGAACTGAACTACTAGGAAGAGCACGTGAATAAATAGCAGACACAGGCGCATTAACTGTTTCTGGTTGGGGTGGTAAAGATGAATGTTTGTTATTAGTCTCTTGGAAGTGAATATGCTCAAATGCTGAAGGAAGTCTAGCATTAGGTGCTGCACCTTGAGTTCTGTGCTGAGTTAAACTGTTTTGATTGGCTGTCACATTGCTGTCAAGTGCTGAAAATAATAGAAATGACAAATCCTAATTCTTTGTAAATCAAAAACCTATTAGATATGCGCAGAGGTTGACTTAATTCCACTGTTCGTCTACTCAACAGTTTTTTTCACTCATTCCATCACATGAAAAAATGTTGTTTTATACTTCGAATCCTAAGAGTTTATACTCCAAACATGATGAACTAGAGTTTCTCTTATCTGTTTGCTTATTTTCCAAGATGAATTTCAATGTCTCCTACCAGTTGACAGATTTACTTGTCTTAGAACTCTTCCCCAGCAGATGCCGTTGATGCAGAAGTCAATAAATGAATCTCTAAAGTGACTGCTGCATATGGGAATGGAAGAGCATTAGCCTCATCACATAATTGAAAATCTTAGAACTTCATCCTGATTTTATCAGGTCACTTGGATATTCAATTAGCGTTAAAGTTCTTGTTTTACTAGAATTCCACTTATTATACAATGTGCTGTTTTTTTAGTTTTGTTTCTTTGATGTCTAGCTTTGTGACAGAAAGTAAAGAGTACATGTCGGATGGTCAGGGTATTATGTTAAATTTCTGCCACAAGAAATTGTGAAACTGGACATTCAAAAAGCAATGGCAATCTAATAAGCATAAAATATTGCCTAGAAAATCACTACAAACAAAAACGCTGGGTTAATCGCTACATCCTCAATAGGATATGCTACCAACTTTTATTTCTAAAATACAAATAACTTAGATCATAGACCATTATTTGGGATCAAAACTTAGATCGTAGACCATTATTTGGGATCATAACTTAGATCGTAGACCATTATTTGGGATCATAACTTAGATCATAGACTATTAATTGGGTTGTAACTTAGATCATAGACTATTAATTGGTATGTTATAGTTGGAAAGTTAAATACAATCATAACTTGGATCATAGACCATTATTTGGGATCATAACCTACATTATAGGCCATTATCTGAGATCATAAACCATTATTTGGGATCATAGACCATTATCTGAGATCATAAACCATTATTTGGGATCATAGGCCATTATCTGAGATCATAAACCATTATTTGGGATCATAGACCATTATCTGAGATCATAAACCATTATTTGGGATCATAGGCCATTATCTGAGATCATAAACCATTATTTGGGATCATAGGCCATTATCTGAGATCATAAACCATTATTAGGGATCATAGGCCATTATCTGAGATCATAAACCATTATTTGGGATCATAGGCCATTATCTGAGTACATAAACCATTATTAGGGATCATAGACCATTATCTGAGATCATAAACCATTATTTGGGATCATAGACCATTATTTGGGATCATAACTTAGATCATAAACCATTATTTGAGGTCATAGACCATTATATGAGATCATAAACCATTATTTGAGGTCATAGACCATTATCTGAGATCATAGACCATTATTTGAGGTAATAGACCATTATTTGAAGTCATAGACCATTATTTGAAGTCATAGACCATTATCTGAGATCATAGACCATTATTTGGGATCATAACTTAGATCATAAACCATTATTTGAGGTCATAAACCATTATTTGTGATCATAAACCATTATTTGAGGTCATAAACCATTATTTGTGATCATAGACCATAATCTGAGATCATAGACCATTATTTGGGATCATAGACCATTATTTAAGATCATAGACCATTATTTGGGATCATAACTTAGATCATAAACCATTATTTGGGATCATAACTTAGATCATAAACCATTATTTGAGATCATAAACCATTATTTGAGATCATAGACCATTAATTGGGATCATAACTTGGGTTATAAGATTCTTCTTCTTCAGCGTTCATTCTCAAACTCTCGCTGGATCTCTCTTGTAGCAGGACCATGATCCATTCTAGATTTCCAGCAGGATGTAGTTCAGAGAATGGAAATGCAGTGTGTCGCCATTTTATTTGCACCAATGGCACGACACATCTGTCTTTGGCATGGGGTTATATGATTCAAGTTATGATCATACCATGGGACAATTATTTGGCATGGTAGAATTGGAAAGTTAAATCCACCTTTTGGTGAAGCACCTTTTCTATTTCAACCATTAAAATGTATTCACTTTGGTTATATATCCCTTTATGAAAAATTTGTTTGTTGTTTAATCTATCTGATTTTAGTATAACCTTACTTAAATAAATATCATTTAAACTCATTGAACATCTCAGTATCACTCGTAGAAGGGAAAACTAGGTATTGACAGTACTGTCTTCTCAAACCATAATGCAAATTTCTCTATGTTACGAAACATTTGTGGTTAGTGTAAACAAATTTACAACCCATCAAGAATGTAAAGCCATAAGGGAAAATATAAATACTTGGTTTTTGAATCCTGTTTTCTCTCTGACTTGGTGTGCCTCTGCCAGATTTTCCAACAGCTAATTTTCCTGTAGGTGGTGCTTTTGATTCTCTACGCTCTGTACCCAGGTGTTCCACAACCTGCCCCTGAGGTTCTCCTGCAAGGTTCTGTATGGACAAGCAGAGAATGTGCTATACTGGGCTTACAATATTAACTCTTTATGGACAAGCAGAGAATATGTTATACTGGGCTTACAATATTAACTCTTTCAAGATGGAATTAACCCAGGGTTTGGACATAATTAATTTTAGGCAAAATTTTTGGACTGCAACATGATTTAGGCACAAGCTTCCTAAGACAAAGTATTAGCTATGGAAGGTCATACAAGGTATGAAAAGAAAGATAATTTAATATGGAACCCATATACAATATAAAAATCTAAGAATTATAACAACAAAACACAAAATTTACTCCACAAACAGGAATGTTAGATGAACCAAATTTTTTAAATACATATTTTGTTCTACTCACCTTTAATTGTACTTGTCTTGAAACGTTGCTATCCAATCTTACTAAAGTAAATGCATTGACTGTCCATTTCCTGATCATAATTAGTTTATTTGAAATAAATCTATCAACTGCCTAGTGTTTTATGCAATTTTTATGTGTTTCATGTCAAATTTCAGAACTGAACAAAATATTGTGAAACTTTACAAAATATTTCCAAGTAGTGGATTTCCAAAGTTGAACTTTATTCCACTCAATATTATCATTAGGATAAACTCTATTTCCTGTATAATGTAGTACAAGATTATCATAGCTGTCACCAGGCATTTCTGATTCTTCAGAAACAATAGCAGTGGGAACAGTTTTATAATGTTTTTAACTGTTATTTTTCTCTTATGAATAATATTACGACTATTTATTTTCCGATTTTCAACAACTAGATAATCTCTACTGTGAAAATCACAAACATTGTTATTTTCCAACACATCACTTGAAATAATATCTTATTATAAAACTCTCAAAGAATAATAAAGACTGATGTTTGCTAAATCTTTGAACTCTCTTACTAGTGGAAGATGAAGACATTTTGTAAAATTCAGAAAAGCTGAACCTACTTTGAATTTTAATTTAAAAGAAACAGGTCACACGCGTGTAATCACACAGTACCACAAGGTTTTGTTTCGCAAGCCAAATTTCTAAAGTTTAAACAGCTAAATAATCCGGCCCGAATATCCGTATTCGGCAGACTGTTTTATTAATGTTGATTATTTGTTTATTTTATTTTTACTTTCTGGAGTAAACAAACAAACTAGACAGGATGTTAATATCAGTGATAGCAGAATTACTGCTTACCTGGAAAGATTTAGAAAATGGAACCACAGGTGAAGCAGCACCAATAATCGGATTCTGCCCTGCTGAAGCGACCCCACCTGGCTCACTACTGGAGAAAATATGACCAGTATTGGTACTAATCTGGCTGCCTGGAAATCTGCTCGCTGTAAAGGACTGAATGTGAAGATACAAAGAAACTTTGATATTTACACTATTTTTAGTATGTGTCAGTAAAAAGATTACAAATTTGACTACAATCAATAATCAATGATTGGTGGGTGAGACTGCAGTAAAACTGTTTACCAATAGGTATTAAGAGAACACACAAAATAATAAGTTTTACAGTATACTTGCTTTGTATTCATTCTCAAACCCCCGCTGGATCTCTCTTGTAGCAGGACAATGGTCCTACTAGATTTCCAGCAGGATGTAATCCAGAGCATGTAAATGCGTTGTGTCTCTGTTTTATTTTTTGTCAATGGCCCAGCATATCCATCTTCAGTGGGTTACAGTATACAAAATAGATTGAAATATTATTCAAGGATAGTTCTCTCTGATAGCAGGACAATGGTCTACTGATAAAATCCTGATAACATTCAGTATATTTTATCACAAAATATTTTGTATATTTATTCAGTATATTTTACCGGGGCCGAAAAGAGAAGCAAAGAATAGCTTGGCTGTGATATCTGTGTCACTTCAACTCTCTACGGGATGGAACATCCAACCCCCCCCATCTCAAAACCTCCTTTTCATCTCTTATGACATGCATGGCAAGTCACAGTGTTGCTATTCTTTGATCCCATTTTTGGCCCTATCAACATAAGAGTCAAAAATTAATAATACACTTGATCTACAAAAGACAAAAGAACGAATACCTGAAACTGTTAAAAATTTTTGGGTGAATAATGAAAATTACTTGTTTACATATAATTCTCAGAGTAACAATAAGAGACAGAATCAGAAATGAAAACATCAGAAGACTAACAAACACAATGCCATTTCTGAATTGCATCAGAAGACAACAGATTAAGTAGTTTTCACATGCTTCCAGACCACTATCAGAGAGTGCCCCTCAAAAAGCATTACTATACACACAATTGATACAAAGTCAAGGGCAGACCATGCAAAAGATGGATTACAGAAATAAATGAGTCAATGAAAACAAACATAGGCTATATGAAGCACACAAAAGGCAATCTCCAGAGAACTCTTCTACCACTGACACTGCAAGGAATAAAGGGCTGAGGACAAAACAGGACAAAAATAATGAAAATAACAGACACAAGTACTACACATACTGTTGAACCTCCACCAACCTGTGCACTTACAGCAGCTCCTGAGTTTCTGGCAGAAGTACTGTAAGGGTGGTCTTGGTATGGAAATAACCCATCAGCTTGGCTACCTATATTACCCACATTAGGCATAGTCTGTACATAAGCAGACTGCATGGCTAGTGTTTCCTTCAGATTGTTCACTTCTTGTCTTATACGCCACAGTTCATCATCAAAGGCTGCTCCAACTAAGAAGGAGTGTGGCATAAGGAATACGTTACATAAATATAACAATTAATTAGATAAACAGGTTCCTAGGAATACCTAACTATGAACATATCTAGATAAAAAGGTATATAAGAAATATGCAATAAAACAAAATATGAAAATTTTCCTAAAATTTGGAAAATTGTCATTTTTTGTTTTATTGTATATTTCTTATATACCTTTTTATCTAGATATGTTCATAGTTAGGTATTCCTAGTAACCTGTGTAACTTATTTTGCATTACTATTTGTTACTTTGGTTACTGCGGCACCCTCCACTTTGTCGGACGTCCTCCGACCATTTGGTTATTTGTAACAATTAATGAAAACCATAACAATATATTTTAAAAGATAACAAGTAAAAACAAAAATATTAAGCTGAGAACATTGACAATAGATTTTAAAAAATATTAGAAATAAAATCTCTAAAATAAAACAAATTTAAAAATGTGATTTCCAAACATAATGCAAATTGTTTTTAAAAAAAAGAATCCAGCTGCAGGGGGAAACTTCTGTAATTATAATGCAGTGTGCTAAAGGTTAACATTGCCAAAGTTTCTTTCAACACTCTTCACCCAGCTTGGAATTTCTCAGCATGTCACAGAGAAACAAGGTTAAATTGTTTAATACAAATCTGTATTGTATTTGCCAGGGATCTTCCTGATGTAGTGGTTAAGCTGTTTGTTTTGTACTTAAGAGGTTATGAGTTCGAATCCCACTCACAACATCTTGTTTATAACATGTTCTTTGAGATTCCTAGGAATTATCTCTTGAAGCTATGGATTTATGTGTTTTGAGTGATACTCTAGACAAGATATGTGCCACTTTGTTGAGAAAGACGTTATGTATGGCATAACCCAAGTTCAATTAAGTCAGCGCTTTATTTGCTTTTTTAGCTATTTTATTGTATTTTTGACGGCTCCAAAACATGGTATGTAACTCAGAAAATCACATAAAATCTGCAGATATTTATCAATAGATGTCTCCTTCCTTTACTTCACATTAGACTGCCAGAGTTCAGATTCTAGCGAGAAATTATATCAATTAATGAGTTGTGGAAAAGAACATAAAAGTGTCCAGAAAAAAATAGAGATAAAAGAGATAGCAAATCGAGATGCGGAGGACACATACTCAAAAAGAAGCCCAACAACATAGCTAACCACCAGTGGAATAGAACTCACAGGGAGAGTTGGAAGATTGAGAAACACTTGGAGAAGAAGAACAGTGGAGGAAGATACCTAATCGATATGAATTTTTCAGGCACAGTTGAAGAAGACAGTGCAGTAAAGAAATCATTGGAGAATAACAGTTGCATTCCTATGTACCACAGGGAACTGAAAGAAAAGAAGAAGACTGCTCATTATGTATTGCAATGTGGAAGTGGGGGATATTAAGTCACTAGAGTATCTTCTTCTGCACACATTCTCAAATTCCTGCAGATTAGCAGGATGTAATCCGGAGAACAGAAAGCATTGTGTCATGGTTTACAGCATTGTTGCGATATCAGCGCCTTTCAGCCTGACACATCTGACTTCAGCATGGCTATTGGTCACTGAAACTATATGGGATGTGACAGCCAACTTTATCCCACAACCTCCTTATTCGCCTCTTACAACATGCATGGAAGATAAACAGTGTTGCTATTCTTTGTTCCCCTCTTGGGCCTGACAACACATGGTCGACTATCATATAATTATCTAAGTCTGGACAGAATAATTTTGTGGTATGTAAAAACAATGATAAATACAGTATAATTCCTCTATAGCACTTCCTTTAATAATAAATTTCCCTATATAACAACAATTTTCAAAGTCCCCAATTAGATTTATTCTGTATTTTTTGTACTGTATATAGTGAATTTTTGTTATTAAATACATATTTTGTC
Organism: Meghimatium bilineatum; assembly: GCA_034231615.1. Taxonomy (NCBI): domain Eukaryota; kingdom Metazoa; phylum Mollusca; class Gastropoda; order Stylommatophora; family Philomycidae; genus Meghimatium; species Meghimatium bilineatum. Next base: position 22,740,100 of record CM067307.1, read on the forward strand.
AGTTCGAATCAAGTTGTTATAGTGGGATTCCACTGTATTAAATTTGCTATATACTTGAATCACACACTTTTTTAAAATCATGAAACCTTATATTTACTTTATCTTGGAGGTATTTCTGGTTGGAATAAATTTATAAAATTCACAGAAAAGCTATATACCTCTGTTCTAATATGATGCAATAGACTATGTTATCCTTAAAATCTCATATAACAGGTTGAACTGCATCAAAATTATGAGTGTCTCCGTAACCTACAATAAAGTTTTCCTGCTATGCCGGAGCATATTTTTTAACTTTTGCAGATTAACAGGATTTAGTCCAGAGAACAGAATGTGCTGCGGCGTGGTTTATAGATTAGATGCAATATCAGCACCTTTTGACCTAACACATCCGACTTCAGCATGGCTTCTGGATCACATTGACCCTCTATGGGATGGGACAGTCAACTTCACTCCAAAGCCTCCTTAGTTACCTCTTATGACAAGCATTGAAGGTAAGCAGTGTTGCTTTACTCCCCTTTCAGGCACTGGCAACACATGGGTGATATGGAGTTCAATTCCCACATTCAACTCTCAAGTCACCCAAGTATCTTCTTCTTCTTCTTCAGCGTTCATTCTCAAACTCCTGCTGGATCTCTCCTGTATCAGTACTACTAGATCTCCAGCAGGATGCAGTCCAGAGAATGGAAATGCGCTGTGCCACCGTTTTATTTGCACGAATGGCCCGACACATCCATCTTTAGTGGAAGCCAAGTATGAAATTGGGTACACAGACCTCTGAATTATCGAAGATTAACTATATATTAACAAATATGATAAACATTTATAGGAATTCCAAAGGTGAATATGTATTCATTCCAAACCAAAAATGGATGTGCTGTGTTGGGCTGAAAGGCGCAAAATAACGTAGCTCCACTTTGAAACCAGCAAGACAACATATTTAGTGCTCCCCGGTGGAAATCAAACTCTTGTGTTAGTTATTAGAGAGCAAAGGCAGAAGAAGACTATGTATTAATTCCAGGTAATGTTTGTGCTTTAGTTTAATTTGAAGTGTTAAATTTAGTTATATTTCTTACCATCATCTGGTCCCTTCTGAGCTAAATGATCCAGAATTTGGTTCAGATTCTCAATTTCATTTCTTTGCGTCTCCAGAATGTCATAAAGTTTAGCCAGTTCGTCTTCCTGAGCAGCTGTGAGAATATACACAGAAGGAAAGATGGTCATTATAGTTAACTTAAATAACACATATATTAAAAATGTTTATCATTAAAATAATTTTATATCTTTGGAGATGCCAATAACAGGGGTACATTATCATAATTGACTGTATGGATGTAATCAATCTATCAAGTATATTATTTTGTATGGACATAATATATGTATATCTTAATGTATTGATATATGTATCACACACATCGTATTCTATCTCTTAATGACACTCCGAGTATTCTTCAACAGAAATGACATGTCTACGAAGAATACTAGGAGTGTCATTAAGAGATAGAATTAGAAACGATAACATCAGACAGATAACCAAAACCAATACCAGTATTGGAACACATCAAAAGACAACAGATCAAGTCATTTTCACACACTTCCAGACTACCGACATATAGCATGCCACAAATGGCCATGACACATAGACATAACGGTTATAAAGCCAGAGGCAGACCATGTAAAAGATGGATCACAGAAATCAAAGAAGCCACAGGAACAAGCTTACAAACAGCGCACAAGAAGGCCATCTCCAGAGAACTCTTCCACCCCTGACGCTGCAAGGCAAACAAGGGACACAGCGTATAGATAGATAGACACATCGTATTGTATGGATACAATATACGAGGCGTGTTCAAATGAAAACGGGACTTGTGGATTTATTTAAAAAGTATCATACGCAATTTAATATTTTCAACGGAATTGAACAAAGCAACCACTTGTGAATAAGAATGCACCTGGGTTCATCAGAAAAAATCTCCGTATGCATTTAGGCAAGCATCCCACTGTTTAGGTAGACGTCGAATGCCGTCCGAGAAAAAGTTGCGTGGCTGTTCTCTGAACCATGTGGTCACCGCTGTCTTCACGTCTGCATCGCTGTTGAATCGCTGTCCCTTTAGTGCTTTCTTCAACGGTCCGAACAAATGGAAATCACACGGGGATAAATCGGGACTATAGGCTGGGTGATGAAGAACTTCCCAATTCTTCTTTGCCAATGTTTCCTGCACAATTTTTGCGACGTGCGGACGAGCGTTGTCGTGGAGAAGAATCACACCTTGAGAAAGTCTGCCTGGTCGCTTAGCCTTGATGGCCTTATGCAGCTTGTCTAAAGTGTCTTCTTCTGTTGCAACAATATGCGCCTGACCTGGCCATGCAAGATCTGCCGTTAACTCACGTCCGTCTTTAAACATACGCACCCACTCCATCACTCTGGTCCTCGACAAACATTTGTCACCATATGCTGCCTTCATTCTCCGATGAATGTCTACTGCTTGACATCCTTCAAATGAAAGAAACTGGATCACAGCACGCTGATTCACTTTGGACGGGTTCGGAATCACACCCGCCATATTGTTAACAGTCTTCTGCAGCACATATGCATGCTGGGAAGATGAACACGTGACCGTATGTAAATTATTGGATACTCATTACTAGTGCAAAATGTCATCAATATCAGTGCGCTCTATCACGCGTGGTGTAACAAGTCCCGTTTTCATTTGAACATGCCTCGTATGTATCTTGTATATTGTATGGATATATAATATGTAGTATGTATATTTTATTGTATGGATATAATATATGTAGCACGTATATCTTATTGTATGGATATAATATATGTAGCACTTATATCTTATTGTATGGATATAATATATGTAGCACGTATATCTTATTGTATGGATATAATATATGTAGCACGTATATCTTATTGTATGGATATAATATATGTAGCACGTATATCTTATTATATGGATATAATATATGTAGCACGTATATCTTCTTGTATGGATATAATATATGTAGCACGTATATCTTATTGTATGGATATAATATATGTAGCACGTATATCTTATTGTATGGTATAATACATGGATTTATCTTCTGCTGGTTCTCACAGTGTGTAAATATTTCACAATCTGGCACAGTCTGTTAAAATGATCTATCTGATATTGTTTTAACAGTATGATATTTGTACAAATTCTGCAAAACTGTCAAAATAGCGCTTCCTCTTCTATGATCAATAACAATGCATCCAGTCCAATATTGGTCATGCATAGAGTTAAACATTCAGTCCAATATTGGTCAAGTATAGAGCAGTATTTTAGTTTTAGGTCACTTCCCCACAATTTGGTTTGCAGAGAAACCCCTATGGGTCAGACTGCCATTCTGTAGGTAGAAAAGCTGGGACAGTCATGAGTATTTTCTCTTTTACTAGATGCGTTGCCATCCCTGCGTTATGGAGACGGGGCTTGATGAAATCTAGTCATCTATTTTGTTTTTTATTTTGTTGTTTTCTGTTGTTTGTCTCTTGAAAAAGCTTCAATTTGAGCCAATACATGGAGAATTGTCCTGTTTAGTTTTATTGTATGTTTTTTTATATATACTTTTTTTTATATATTTTTATTAATAGGCAAGTAAGTGTTTTAGTAACCTGTTTAATTCATTTTGCTTGACAGTCATGAGTATATGCTGTGGTGTCTGTGTTATGATACCAAAGATGCGGACCACAGAGTCGTTAATGCTGATTAAGTTTAAGTGTGCTTTTAGACACCATTTTAAATCAAAATATAATTACTTGTTCATGTTATCAGGGTTGCCACATCAAACAATAAAGGTGAGAAACTCTTTTTCAATTTTTTTTTCTATAATTTTTTTAATTTTGTCCCCTTTTCCCATCTTACAACATCTTCATGCCTCTCTTATCACATATGAAAAAAACAAAACTTACAGCAATAGGCTCTACCTGCAGATATATTTGTTTAAATGTACAAAATTAAGTAAATAATTCTAAAAACAAAAAAAGTTATTGCATTTTCTAAACGCCCACCAAAAATAATGTGATTTACCAAAAAATAATCCGGTGGCAGGGAGAAAATTATTATTTTTAATCTAGCATGATAAACATGAACCAGGTTCATTCAACTGAAACTTAATAGTCTCCCATCTTGAGTAAACACATTTTCCCAATTTGACCAAGTCTAAGTTAGTGAATTCAGAAAACATGTTGACTTAAGTTGCGAGGCAAAGAAGTGTTAGCTGAACAGACCTTGTTCAAATTCTGAGTGTTACCTTCTTCTACTTCTGTGTTTGTTCTCCAACCCCTTGCAGATGAAAATAATATAGTTCAGAGAACCAAATATGCTGTGCGCATGCGGTTGCGTCTGTGGGTCTCACCAATGGCTCACTAGACAAACCAACCATGCAACAGAAAACCTTAGTGGATGACATGCCTTTATATTGAGGTTATCTTCTTATAGAAGCTTTATGGCACGTCATCTATACAATCCTGTAGTCGTAACCTTCGATAACAGTTACCATGTTGTTCCAACAGGCCGATGTTGGGTTTGAACTAGTTATGGGCACAGCGTGGGTGGACGGATCAACAAAGAAACCTGTCGCAAGGGCCAGAGTTGTGTTCTGATGTTGACGTCTGTTTCGGCAACATTATACTCGAAACACCATCGAGTCGAATGGTTGCTGGAACAGAGGGCGGAGCACTTATGGGATGTGAGGCCAGTTTCTAATCAAGAATCAAGAAATATGCTGTGTCATGGTTTACAGCTTATCTGCATCTTTTGGTCTGACATATCTCACTTAAGCAAGGTTTCAGATCACTTTGTCCCTGCATAGAATGGGACAGATAATTCTACCCCCAAAACCTCTTTAGTCACCTCTTATGACATGCATGGCAGGTAACAGTATTGCTAATAGTTGCTACCCTTTCAGGTCCTAGCAATGCACAGATGTACTACCTTCTAATTTGTTCTATATTCCTAAATACTTATTCCATTTTAATTATAAACTTAAATCAACACTATATAGTCTGTCAAACTATCAAATTGGTTCATTTAGTAACCGCTCTAAATTTACATCAATACTTTATATCCTGTAAAACTATCAAATTGGTTCATTTAGTAACCGCTGTAAATTTATATTGATAGGCTCTCTTTACAACCTAAGAAACTATCAAACTGACTGATTTAGTGACAGCTGTAAATTTATAATAAATACTTTACATCCTGACAAACTAACAAAATGACTCACAGATCATCTGATTGGACATATCAGCATTACTCAGTTCTTCACTCAGTGCCCGCTCTCTGTCATCTAGCATGTGCTGGAGGGACTCAGCAATGAATTGAGCCTGGTCAAGATCCTGAGCAATGACTTGAATTCGGGCTTCCTGTTTGTCCTTGGTATGACACAAGAAAAGTCTACTTAAAGGAACAAAGATACTTTAAAACAATGTAATAAAATGTCTAATTACTGGAATGCTATTTTTGTTTCATTTTCATATTACTGCACTGACAAGAAAAATATATACACTAAACATATTTGATTCTGGGTTGTAACCCTTGTCCCCTATTTGATTATTTCCCTTGGCAATGTTTATCAGTTTATGTTTATGACTTATTAATTTAAATACAAATTTATTTAGGGTTTGTGTAAAACACAACTAACCCTAGCCCTAAAAATGAATATATTAAATTAATTATTGATAATTATTGATCTAATATTTAATAAATCATAAAATAAGCAAGGAGACACAGGTTCCAACCCAGAGCCACATATTTTCCTGTCAACTTTTTGAGATAAAATCTGTAAACTAAATAATATTTTGTAAGTGCTTGGTCACTGGCAGTCTCTGCAAGCTGAAGGGTCTAAGCACATGATGGTGTGCTAAATAAATAGGCATCAATTCTGATCTGTTTTACTTCCTTTAAACATTCCTGCACTTCTATAGCATCATGAAGTTCAGGCATAACTTTTGCATATCAGACTTTCAATCAAATTACTAGTTGTGGCTAAAATCTATTGACTAGTTGTGGCTAAAATCTATTGACTAGTTGTGGCTAAAATTATAATAACAACAAGTTAAACTTCACTTCAATTTTCTACATAAAAACAACACATACATACTCTCATAAGTTCAGCAGTCAGACGATGCACTTCCAGTTCAGCCTCAAATTCCTTCTCTTTCAACTTCATCTCATCTTTCAGGTTGGCTGCTTCTGTCTCAGCTTCAATCACCTGTGTCAGGTATTAATGTCAGTTTCTGAAAGGCATCTTTTACGATATTGGCAACATATTGAAAAAATTAACATTAACAAGCAACATATATCCATATGATCAAGACTTTTTCTTCTAAGTACGTTATGATGCCAATTTACAACATAGATGCGTTATTTGCATCATCTGGCCCAGAACATCCATTTTCAGCATACCTTTAATTCGGGTAGGCTTCCCTAGCCTGTGACAGCATTATCGCTAGACGATGGATGCATATAGACTCTGCGGCATGATGGTTTATTACACACTGTACTGTTGGACTTTATAGGTAAAAACATGTCCCTGGGTGGCTGTCTCCGAGACATTCTGATATAACCAAAAGGAATACATTCCTATGTCGAATGGGGAATGTCTTGATCACATGAGCTGAATCCACCACTAAACAATGTGGGTTGATACTTTCAGAGATCTAGACTTAGGAGTAGACATCAGATACCTCATTGATGAAAATTGTTCATTCTTCAGTGACTTCAAGCAAAAACCAAAGTCAACTCACACATCATCAGGAATCTCCTATTTGCTGATGACTGTGCCTACTGTAATACCAACTCTGAGACTGATCTACAAATTATTATAAACAGATTTTCCAAAGCCTGTACCTACTTTCGGCTTGTTATGGAGAAAACAGAAGTCATGTTACAACCAGCACCTGGAAAAATCTATCACAAGCCCTGCATAAAGTAAATGATATAGCATTGAAATAGTTGTAAATAGATTGACAGAACTAAGTAGTGAACTATCACAAAATGCAACCATTGATGATGAAGTGTATACAAAGATCACCAGGGCAAGCAGCACTTTTGGCAGATTTTAAGCAAATGTGTGACATATAAATGGCATTAACAGATTAAACTTAAAGTGTGGCACTTCCAGTGCTGTTATACACAAGTGAAACATGGACTGTGTATAGACGGCATGTGAGGAATTTAATAACTTTCACACAATTTGTCTCAGAAAAGTTATGAACATCTGATGGCAAGACAAGATTCCGGATAGCACTGTCCTTGACAGATCTTGTATACCTAGCAATAACATTATTCTAAAGCAGACACAGATTCATTGGGCAGGTCACGTTGTATGTATGCCAGATCATAGACTGTAAAAGATACTTCTATATGGTGAGTTACAGGAGAGCATACAATCTCAAGATGGACAAAAGAAGCACTACAAGTACTCATTAAAGATCTCACTGAAAGCTTTTGAAATAGACTAAAAGACATGGGAAAATATAGCTACATTATGTACTACAGTAAAAAAAAAATCACAGCATCTTTTGAAAGGAGAAGAAATGCAGCAGCTCAATAGCGGAGAGTAGCTAGAAAGTCACGAGAAGACAAAAAAAAACCATAGAGAGTGTTCATTCCATGCATGAACTGTCCAAGGATATTTGTGGCCAGAATATGTCTTATTAACCATCAACGAACTCATAGTCAAGGATATAACTCTAATTCAATTTCAAAAGTGGATGTAACAAATGGTCATCATCACTTGTGATGGATGAACAACCATAATAATGAATACACTAAAGTTAAGATCGGAGCAACTATTGACGTGTCAGGAGTATAATGATGATGATCCAATAACTAACTAGCTAATTAACTATGCCATAATTTGTTTATGCTTAAAAAGCATGTGAAAATATATGATTTATTTTGTATAAGCACTAATAATTACTACTATTATATTTTTCTTGCCTTTCCAGACTTCTAACATATAAACCATTAAAAGACCATCTGATAGCTTTACCTTCTTAGAGAGATCTGTCTCATGATGCCTCATGATCTGTTTCAAGTCCAATAGTTCTCTCTGGAGTTCATCAAACAGATGCTTCTCATCAGAGTTAAGTGAGGAGGCCCCACTGTCTGAGTCTGGTCTGTATACAATCCTTACGGGAATAGCTCCCTAATTTGAATTCATAGATACTGACTATAATTATACTGATTGTGTATATGATTAAATCACTGTAGGAAATATACATTACATCAGATTAGATCTAGCATATTTCCAGTAACAACTTATGAACACTTAATGTAGCAGTATCAAAGATAGTGCATGGGGGAGGAGTGTTAAAGGGATAGTATCTCATAGTGAGTGACAGCCATTTACCCTTGGGAAGGCCATGATTGCATTTGGCACTCCTAACCCTGCCTAGCTTACGTATGACTCCATATGTTTGTGTATAGCAGCATCACCTACTGGGCAGCGACTCTGGCTAGTTCGATGAACTACATGTATCTACTTACCAAGGGAGCATTTCCCCATCTGTAGGTACACACAGTTTCTAGTGAAGAAGGTGGAAGATCATATTTGAAGGCGGGAGTTGGAGAGGTCCCATTTTGGGCTGACTGCGCATTTTGGATGGTAATTGATAAAAAGCGACTAGAACCCCAGCTCATAAGGGAATGACAAACTACTGAGGCTTATTCAATGGCAAGAAATTTACAATGACCACAAATAAGATTCAAGGGACTGGCACCAGGTTTTAATCCCAGGTTGGATTAAACTATTAATATTAAAAGTGTAGATTTTTGCATAAAACCAAGCACTAGTAGCATCATCAGAAGAGCAACTACAAAGACATATAGACAGATTACATCAAACATGCCAAACCATTAACATGTAACAAAATATAGAAAAGACTGAAGTAATGAAGATAGGAAGAACAGAAAGAAATACCACTATATATATTGGAAACCATAGACTTAAACAAGTGAAAGAATTCACATACCTAGGAAGCAATATAACAACAGACGGAAAGAGCAGCAAAGAAATACACAATAGGTGTAGTAAAGCATATCAAGCACTAGGGCAAATGACACCAATCTTCAGTAACAAAAATGTAGACTTAAATACCAAAATAACACTATTCAAAATGATTATTACACCAACACTGTACTACAGACGCAAAACATGGACAACAACAGCACAAGACAAATGCAAATTTGTGACATGAAATGCATGTTTGTGCAAAATCCTAGACATAACACTAAGAGACAGAAAGGGGAATGAGGATATTAGACAAAGAACATGTACCACCCAAATCTTAGAACATATTAAGAGACAACAGATCAAATGGTTTGCACACATCAGCAGACTACCATCAGACAGCATACCACAGCAACCTATGCTACACAGAAACAGTGACTGCAGACCTAAAGGCTGGCCATGAAAACGATGGACCACTGAGATAAAAGGCAACAAATTCCACAATATACTTAGCACACACGAGGACCATCTCCAGAAAACTCTTCTACCCCTGACTCTGAAAGGCAACAAAGGGTTTAGCGAATAAATAGATAGTGTAGGTTTTAATCATAGGTTGATTAAACTATTAAAAGTGTCAGCTAACATATTTTGGATATATAAAGAGACAGAGACTACAATGGATACACAAAATATCAAAGACTTTTTTAATGATGACACTGGAAAAGACTGGTAAGCTTGCTTAGAACTGGGAGTGAATGGCATTCTACAGAATGGCAATGAGAACAGTGTTTTTTAAAGGACATGTCACATAGAAAAAGAAGAAAGAGAATTGGTTCTTTCAAAATTAGAAGCTATCTATCTATCTAAAATGAATTGTTATCTATATAACTAAAATGGGATGCTCTCTATCTAAAATGAGATTATATCTATCTATCTAAAATGAGATGCTATCTATCTAAAATGAGATGCTATCTATCTATTGATATATCTATCTAAAAATTAGATGCTATCTATCTATCTAAAATGAGATGCTATCTATCTATCTATCTAAAATGAGATGCTATCTATCTATCTATCTAAAATGAGATGCTATCTATCTATCTATCTATCTAAAAATGAGATGCTATCTATCTAAAATGAGATTATATCTATCTATCTAAAATGAGATGCTATCTATCTAAAATGAGATGCTATCTATCTATTGATTTATCTATCTAAAAATTAGATGCTATCTATCTATCTAAAATGAGATGCTATCTATCTATCTATCTATCTAAAATGAGATGCTATCTATCTATCTAAAATGAGATGCTATCTATCTATCTATCTATCTAAAATGAGATGCTATCTCTCTATCTAAAATGAGATGCTATCTATCTAAAAATGAGATGCTATCTATCTATCTAAAAATGAGATGCGATCTATCTATCTATCTAAAAATGAGATGCTATCTATCTATCTATCTAAAAATGAGATGCTATCTATCTATCTAAAAATGAGATGCGATCTATCTATCTATCTAAAAATGAGATGCTATCTATCTATCTATCTAAAAATGAGATGCTATCTATCTATCTAAAATGAGATGCTATCTATCTAAAAATGAGATGCTATCTATCTAAAAATGAGATGCTATCTATATATCTAAAAATGAGATGCTATCTATCTAAAAATGAGATGCTATCTATCTATCTAAAAATTAGATGCTATCTATCTATCTAAAAATTAGATGCTATCTATCTGTTGATCTATCTATCTAAAATGAGATGCTATCTATCTATTGATCTATCTATCTAAAATGAGATGCTATCTATCTATTGATCTATCTATCTAAAATGAGATGCTATCTATCTATTGATCTATCTATCTAAAATGAGATGCTATCTATCTATCTATCTAAAATGAGATGCTATCTATCTATCTATAAATTAGATGCTATCTATCTATCTAAAAATTAGATGCTATCTATCTATTTACAAATTAGATGCTATCTATCTATCTAAAAATTAGATGCTATCTATCTATCTAAAATTTCACACAGCATGGACCAAAATAAGACAAAGGTACTACATTAAACCATAACACCTATAGCCATTTCTAATCTTTTTATTCATTTTGACACTTGAATTGCCATATTTGCATATCTGTGAATCAATTATGTAAGGGTAGAAATTTCTTCTAACCCATTCCGACCATTATGATGGACTTTAGTTAAAACCGACCAATACTTCTGTTTACCAGTATTTTGCTATTTTCTGCATTTGTCTCCATGTCATATTTTCTACCTCTCACCTCCAATCTTAATGCACATTTTTGCAGTTCAATCTCAGAAGCAACCATTAGATAAATATCATCTGCAAAACAAAGATTATAAAATGCTTGATCCCCCCCCCCCCAATAGATGTAGTTTGGTAATTTTCTAGTGTTTCACATATAAGCCATAATCCTTCAGAGATCTTGAACAAATAGAATACTTACTTTCTTGAACAAATAGAATACTTACTTTCTGATTTCTATCCCTGGCCTCATCTAACAATTTCTTCAATCTCTTTATATCTTCCTGCAAGTTCTTATTCACATCCTCTAGCTGTAAAATAACCACATTCAGATTCATATTCAGATTAGGTCTTCAAACCAGAGACAGAGAAAATTTGAGCAAGGTTTTCAATCAAAAAATGAAAGAAAAACTTTGTGCAAAATGATTGTGCTAAATATGTTCATAATAAAAACAGATTTGTTTATTCTATCTTAACTTCTAATCTCTGTCTGATAAGCTGATACATTTATCATTTAGGTCCATCCATCATAGAGCGGGTAAATCTTTCATTTGTGTAAGATAAAGGTATGTCCCATGGCAGCAACCTACCGTCGGGGATGAAGATAACTTTTCATGTACTAAGTCGCAGCAACTATTAGGTGGGATGGCCAGTTCCCTTCCTTGCTGTCTCTACCTCCCCTAACTCATGCGCCAGGTACTCTACGTATTCAATTACAGCTGAATCAACTGGAGGAGTGGTGGTGCCAAGCGAAAAATCACAACCCGGATTTTGTTGTTGTCCGGACGTGGTTTCGAACTTGGCATGCTGTAACCCAGTGATAGAAAGCAAGCTCACTATCAACTAGGCTACCGCGCTCCTCATTTGTGTAGCAACTTCTAAATATATTATAATGTTTTAAGTAGGGTTAAAACATTTGGTACTATGATTGCAGTCCAACCTCCATTTTTGTTCTTTTTTCCCATTAATACCTATCTACATATTTTGTGGTTAATTGATCTTCTTCTTCTTCTGCGTTCGTTCTCAAACTCCTGCAGATTAGCAGGATGTAGTCCGGAGAACGAAATGCATTGTGTCATGGTTTACAGCATTGCTGCAATATCTGCGCCTTTTGGCCTGACACATCCGACTTCAGCATGGCTTTTTGTCACTGATGGAGTTAACTCCATCCCATAACCTCCTTAGTGCCTTTTATGACATGCGTGGAAGGTAAACAGTGTTGCTATTCTTTGCGTCCCTTTCGGGCCCCAGCAACACACGGGCGTTAATTGATCTAAATATTATATATCAATAATTAATTGAAATATTCATTTAGGGTTAGGGTTAAGGGTTAGGTTTAGTTATGTTTTACATAACTAATCCTAACCCTAATATAAATAAATTTAAATTAATAAATGATAAATATAAACTGATGAACATTTGCAAGGGAAATAATCACACAGGTAGGCACTAATTGGCGCAATGGGGGTAGGACTGCTTTCATAGTACCTAAACATTCATATTTGTACATTTACACATAAAATACATTATTTCTTACTGTCCTTCCCTTTCTGAATCTTTAATAAATTTCTTGATATAACAAAGAAATCATAAGCTAAATAAAGTTAAGTACAAATGTCATTGCATTTCATATTACATATTACCTGCCGAAGATGGAATATCCAGCAGGAGTTTGAGAATCAATGAAGAAGAAGAAGCAGATGTTCATCATCAAGTGACATATTCTCTGAGATGAGACAGAGGAAGACAAAGAGAGAAATTTCTAGATGGGTTGTCATTGTGTCACAAAAAGATGTCACCAACTGTACTTATTAACAACACAAGAGACCGAGAGTTGTGGAGAAACATGATTGCCGATGGCACTCGGCATGGCATTTGATTGATTCAAAACAAAACTATCATTTTTCGATGTAGTCATTATTGTGATTGATAGGCCTTCCAGCAACCAAAAGATGCTTGGATTCCTGTAGAACAAAAGTATCTAGATCATGTCTCTAACCACAAATCTGCATCTGTTGTACCTCTTCATCAAATTTGAAAGCCTTTTCTTGACTATTTGAGTCATCCAAAAAGATGGAAATCATTTTCGGCTAAGTCCTGCAAGTATGGCAGATGTGGTAGGCATTGAAAGTGGAGGTACTCGATGGTTGTAGCCATTGCATAGGCAGTATGGGATCAAATCTTGTAATATTACAAAATTACACTTTTACTCAGAATCCAGCATAACAGAACTCATGCACTTTTGAAGCTTGATATTTCACTCATACACTTGTTAAATTAACAGGCATGCATTACGATAATGGACCTTTAAATACTGTTGAATTTCTAGAGATTTCTCATCATCATCGACCAGAAAATCGGATAACAGAAAACTGCTTTTCTTGGGTGCACATCAATAGTGAGAGCCGTTCTACAAACTGTCATTATGGCATTACCTTGTTTGTCTAACACACATAACAACACTTAGCATGTGCAGGACTGTTTTTGATATTTTTTAAAACAATATTGACAGAGGTTATGAGACAGCAATATTCTCTTACACTAGGTAATTATATATTATAAGAAAATGCATGGCATTTGAAATTTCTATCAGACTTTTAACGTTTTCATTTGAAGCACTCTTCTTGTGCATTAAATGGGGGTTTCAATACAGGGATCAGTGACCAAATCATGTGACAACAGTCCAATTTTATTAATTTAATATGTTATTGCACTGAGCTTCCTCAACTCAGAGATTTAACAAGTTGTAACTAAGGATACTGATCTAGCAATTTGCATGCAACTCACTGACCTTCCCCCCCCCTCCCCCCCCCCACTCAGTGTGTAGCGTGCTTATTGAGTGATCAGGGCTCTCATTACGTATTGTGTAGAATGTTGGCTAACGTATATAAGTCTTTACCAGAATTTTGTTCCGTTTAATTATATTCGCTTTTTGTTCTGTAGAAACCTGGTCACTGATCCTTGTTGAGTACCAAATGAGATTATTATATACAAATACCTACATATTTCATATCTTGTGATTTCTCTTTCTTTGATGACACTTCAACCTTTAGCTTTTCTTTTAATGTTTGTATTTCAGCCTCAGCCTATTAAATTTAAATTAAATAAATGTATAGGACTATATGTATTCAGCATTTTCACTTCTATATGTATAGTGACTGTCTAAAATAGGATTATATGTGTCCAGCAATATCACTGTCTAAAATAGGATTATATGTGTCCTGCATTCTCACTGTCTAAAATAGGATTATATGTGTCCTGCATTCTCACTGTCTAAAATAGGATTATATGTGTCCTGCATTCTCACTGTCTAAAATAGGATTATATGTGTCCTGCATTCTCACTGTCTAAAATAGGATTATATGTGCCCTGCATTCTCACTGTCTAAAATAGGATTATATGTGTCCAGCAATATCACTGTCTAAAATAGGATTATATGTGTCCTGCATTCTCACTGTCTAAAATAGGATTATATGTGTCCAGCAATATCACTGTCTAAAATAGGATTATATGTGCCCTGCAATATCACTGTCTAAAATAGGATTATATGTGTCCAGCAATATCACTGTCTAAAATAGGACTATATGTGTCCAGCAATATCACTGTCTAAAATAGGACTATATGTGTCCAGCAATATCACTGTCTAAAATAGGACTATATGTGTCCAGCAATATCACTGTCTAAAATAGGATTATATGTGTCCAGCAATATCACTGTCTAAAATAGGACTATATGTGTCCAGCAATATCACTGTCTAAAATAGGACTATATGTGTCCTGCATTCTCACTGTCAAGAAACCAACATTTTGTTTACAAAGTTGATTTTTATCAACTGGGGATTATTGGTTTTTTTTCAATTCATTCTCAAACTCCCAACAGATCTCTCTTGTAGCAGAACAATGCTTCTACTAGATTTCCAGTAGGATGTAGTCCAGAGAATGGATATGTGCTATGTCAACATTTTATTTGCATCACTGGTCTGAGACACCCAAACTTGTTACAATAGAAATGACTTGTCTACGTAGAATCCTCGGAGTAACAATAAGAGACAGAATCAGGAATGAAAACATCAGAAGACTATGCCAATCACAATGCCAATCCTGGATTACATCATAAGACAAAATATTAAGTGGTTTTTGTATGCTTCCAGACCACCATCAGACAGTGTCCCTCAACAAGCATTACTATACAGACATGATGAATACAAAGCCAGGGGCAGACCTTGCAAACGATGGATTATAGAAATAAAAGAGTCAACAGAAATGTATGAATCCAACTATATTTCTGGGAGTACATATTCCAACATAACTGTAGTCACTTAAGAGAATATGTGAACAAGTCTTGACAGTGATGCTGAGAAGAGAGATGCCATTGCAGGTGTTAGTCTCCTTTGATACTTTATTTTTGAAAAGTCTTTGAGTTCTCAAGAAACAAACTTGTTCAACTCTGGTCATCGTTTAGTTGTGCTAACACAATTCAAGAACAAAATGTGCACGCTATTTATTTCAAAATGGGCACATTTTTATGTTTCTTTAGTGACATAATTCAAAACAATTCCAAAGAACAAAATCCACATAAATTTCTGGAGATTTAACATCACTCGAGATACCATCCACTCATGTCCCAATTATCCACATTAGCAGATCACAGAGGGAGACATTGGATGGTAAATAAACACACTTAAAGGTGATTTCCACACTAACATATGGATATGACCTTTAGAGGGACCTTAAGTAAAGTTATAATTAGGTCACCATTTATTAAAACTATGACAGATTATCACCACAGGAATTCACATATTTTTGACTGGTGCATGTGTCAATGAGTGCCATTCTGTCAGATCAGTGACATTACTTTAAAAACAAAAGTGTTTCATAGCAACTCTTTACACCCCTCTAAAGGGTCACTTCCATGTAGTAGAAGTGTTAACATGGAAAGAACCAACTTAGAAATCAATAGCAATTCAACAAGAAATTTAGTTGAAGTTCAACATATCAGTAAATTCACAATTAATTTGATAAATCCAGTAACTATATTACCTTGTCAGTTGTCTTCTTCAGGTCTTCTATTTCTCTGGCACTGCTGTTGAGTTGCTGTTGGGTATGTTTCTGTAGATCTTGGAATGTCATGCCCAAAATATCATTTCTGTCTTGAGGCTCAATAGGATTCTATGTGGTATTAATGTAATGAGCAACAATAGGATTATATGTAATATTAATGTAATGAGCATGTGATATTAATGTGATGAGCACCAATAGGATTCTTTGTGATTTTAATGTGCTGAGCAACAATAGGATTCTATGTGAAATTAATGTGATGAGCACCAATAAGAACAAAATAGTAGACTTATTGCGGACATGTACTTAAAATTAATGAAAATATACTGCCACTGCAGCCATTACAATGAGCACAACATGGTAACAGACGGAGAGGAAGACCATGAGAAACTCTTAACAGAGCAGTCATCTCAAATATGGTATGACTATGCATCTTTAAAAACATACAAGAACTACATGCAGCAGTATTACACTACTCAAACTAGAGAGCACTTGTTCCTGCACTACACACTGTATTTGTATAAACTAGCGAGCACTCATTTCTGTACTACACACTGTATTTGTATAAACTAGCGAACATTCATTTCTGTACTACACACTGTATTTGTATAAACTAGCGAGCACTCATTTCTGTACTACACACTGTATTTGTATAAACTAGCGAGCATTCATTTCTGTACTACACACTGTATTTGTATAAACTAGCGAGCATTCATTTCTGCACTACACACTGTATTTGTATAAACTAGCGAGCACTCATTTCTGTACTACACACTGTATTTTTATAAACTAGCGAGCATTCATTTCTGCACTACACACTGTATTTGTATAAACTAGCGAGCATTCATTTCTGCACTACACACTGTATTTGTATAAACTAGCAAACATTCATTTCTGTACTACACACTGTATTTGTATAAACTAGCGAGCACTCATTTCTGTACTACACACTGTATTTGTATAAACTAGCGAGCATTCATTTCTGCACTACACACTGTATTTGTATAAACTAGCGAGCATTCATTTCTGCACTACACACTGTATTTGTATAAACTAGCGAGCATTCATTTCTGTACTACACACTGTATTTGTATAAACTAGCGAGCATTCATTTCTGTACTACACACTGTATTTGTATAAACTAGCGAGCATTCATTTCTGTACTACACACTGTATTTGTATAAACTAGCGAGCATTCATTTCTGCACTACACACTGTATTTTTGGTGCTGAAGGAATATGGCTAGTTAGATGAGCGATACCAATGGATACCATTAATACTTCACTAAAAACACCTATAAAAGACACGAAATAGCAAAGATATTATAAACACTATAGAATATGTAGAATATGTGACTAAATGGTTAGAATACTGGTCTCACATCATGGCAGTTACGCTGCAGCAAAAAGTAGATTTTATTTGTTGTGTTAGTCTGTGTTATCATTGGATAAATCTCCAGTGTGAGGAAAATACCCTATGAGCTCGAAATGCAAAGGCTGGGGCAATATGCAGGTAAATGGAAATAAACATAAGTGTTACCAATGACGCGCATAGCCATGTGGTTAAAATGTCGTTCTCAGACCTTTGAGGTCCAGATTTCAATCCATGGTTGCGACATATTTTTTTCTTTTTGGGGTACAATCATTAGAATTATTACAATCATTTTATCCTTCCTGTACATGTCGCGACATCCACAACCCATAGAAAGCCTCCCTGCACTCTTTCTTTTACTCTTTGTTACATGCAGCAACAAAATGTTTTTTTATGAAACCATAAAATGTTTTTATGTTATGTAACCATAACATAACATAATAGCAAGATTAAAAAGATAAATGCCATTTTTACTAGAGAGCCTTAATCAGAAATAAATGTGACAGACAAACAACAACTTTTACATACAGTGGTATATCATGATGTGAATGATATGAATGCCAACACCATCCCCAAAACCTCTATAGTTTTCTCTTATGACACATATGGAAGGTAACAATGTCACTATTTACAATGTACTGTTCACAATGTCACTACTCACAATCCCACTATTCCTTGCTAGCCTTTCATAGAAGGACACTATTTCACACACTACTCACAATCCCACTATGCCTTGCTAGCCTTTCATAGAAGGACACTATTTCACACACTATTCACAATCCCACTATTCCTTGCTAGCCTTTCATAGAAGGACACTATTTCACACACTATTCACAATCCCACTATTCCTTGCTAACCTTTCATAGAAGGACACTATTTCACACACTATTCACAATCCCACTATTCCTTGCTAGCCTTTCATAGAAGGACACTATTTCACACACTATTCACAATCCCACTATTCCTTGCTAACCTTTCATAGAAGGACACTATTTCACACACTATTCACAATCCCACTATTCCTTGCTAACCTTTCATAGAAGGACACTATTTCACACACTATTCACAATGTCACTATTCATTGCTAACCTTTCATAGAGGGACACTATTTCACACACTATTCACAACATCACTATTTGTCGCTAACCTTTCATGGTAGGACACAATATCATTCACTATTCACAATGTCACTACCGGGTATTTGTCCCTAACCTTTTATGCCCTAATAGGCTACCTTTTGGGTGTGTGCATACTTAAAATCCTAACTCTGTTTGTGATGTAATTTTCCCATAGGAAAGGGAATCCCTGTCACTATTGACGCTGAGATCATAGATATGATTAAAAACTCTGCACATGAAAACAGCATAATCTGTATGTTGTTCGTCCATCACAGGTGATGATGACCATTTGTTACATCCACTTTTGAAAATTCAATTTTAGTTTTATGTCTTTGATTATGAGTTCGTAGATGGCTAATGAGCCTTATTCGAGCTGTAAATGTCCTTGGGCAGTTCAGACATGGAATGATGACAGTAGACGGATCTTGGTCTATCCGTGACAAGATTATGCGCTCTTTTTTATTTTAGAACGCCATGTAGATCTATTTTGTGCTAGTTCTTCCCATGTATGTGGTCTATTTCAAAGGCTTTCAGTGAGTTCTTTAATGAGTCCTTGTAGCGCTTCTTTTGGCCACCTTGAGATCATGTATTGAACGGCATGATCTACATGGGATAGCTCAGGCATTCATCAACAATGTTTAGGGTGCTCTCAGGATATTCATGCAACAGAAAGGTTAAGGAAACTAGTGAAGCCTTTGTCACCACTACCAGCAGCTTCACTATGAAAGAGATGACCGTGATGTTTTACTGGTATCACAGACTAAGTTTAGGAATAGGAAACCAGTGTACATACATTCTCATAGGTGTTATATTAGGATCACATACACACATTTCTTGTTGTGCCCAGCAATGCTGCTGTTTAGAACAATGAATTAATTTATTTTTTGGCAGAGACAGCCAACATAAGAGATTGATAAATATGGACTAAAGCTGTATTTTCAATTCTCTTAAACAAACTATTTGATTTAAAGAATTTTATCGTTACATTTTGATGAAATGAAGTGACAATAGTACACCTTATACCCCTATAGGTTGAATACTATAAGACTACCATTAGATTTAAAATCAAAATACAGGTCAAGCTTTCATAATTTATCACCTTGTTGGTCTTAAAATCATGGGTAAACATTTTGAGTCTCTTTTTAAGATCACTGGGCTTGAATCCACCATCCTCCATTAACTGTCTATGCTTGAACTCCTCTATCTGATCTCTAAGTCCAACATTTAAAGCCTGGAGAAGGAAGATATATGAATGATATACAAATGTAACATGCTGTTGATAGCATACATATTCAGTTCATTATATAAACAGTAATAACAAAAAGGATAAATGTTACTATTGGTAAAAATCTAAAACAAATTAACACAAATAGTTGTAAACATAAAGGACAAAAACAATGACATTTTTTTATGTTACTGTGAATAGGCCATTGCCAAAAATCATCAATCAAACCCAACAAAAATGTAAATAAAATTGAAAGAACTCACAAAAAACAATGTTTGAGTGACATAATGAGAGTTAAAATCCACAACAAAAGATAAACAAAGTGGCTTATTCTTTCCAGAACATAGTCTTCTTGATAGATTCTTTAAACTTCTTATGATTTTGGATGAGTTGACATGTTGCAGTCAATCTAAAAAAAATGCAACTTTTAACAAGCAGTTTACCATCATACCTGACAGGATCTCAAACTTTTCCCACTGACATCTGATGTGCATTATGTTAAGATTCATATTACCAGCTGACCCACACCCTCCTATCACTTGTTTTTGTTGTTCATCCATCACAAGTGATGATGACCATTTGTTACATCCACTTTTGAAAATTCAATTTTAGTTATGTCCTTGATTATGAGTTCGTAGATGGCTAATGAGCCCTATTCAAGCTGTAAATGTCCTTGGACAGTTCAGACATGGAATGATGACAGTAGACGGATATTGGTCTATCCGTGACTTTATAGCTGCTCTCCGCTGTTGAGCTGCTGCATTTTTCCTCTTTTCACAAGATGATGTGCTCTTTTTTATTGTAGAACGCCATGTAGATCTATTTTGTGCAAGTGTTTTCCCATGTCTTGTGGTCTATTTCAAAGGCTTTTAGTGAGTTCTTTAATGAGTCTTTGTAGCGCTTCTTTTGGCCACCTTGAGATCGTGTGCACTTCTCCAGCTCACCATAGAGAAGTATCTTTGGCAGACGATGGTCTGGCATACGTACCAAATGACCTGCCCAATGAATCTGTGTCTGCATCAGGATCGTGTCAATGTTGGGGATATCAGCTCTATCAAGGACAGTGGTATCTGGAATCTTGTCTTGCCATCTGATGTTCATAACTTTTCTGAGACAATTTATGTGAAAATGATTGAGTTTTTTCACATGACATCTATACACAGTCCATGTTTCACGAGCGTATAACAGCACTGGAAGTACCACTGCTCTGTAAACTTTCAGGTTAGTCTGTAGGTTAATGCCATTTCTACGCCAAACATTTGCATACAATCTTCCGAAAGTACTGCTTGCTTTGGCGATCCTTGTATACACTTTATCATCAACGTTGATGATACATTATCCTATCATTATTAGATTATAAAACTACAATAAAACTCACAACGAATGATAAAAGAAATTTGTGATCACTATATGGCAGAAAAATGAATTAGTGGTATGGAAATAAAGAACAGTCACTCTAGTCAATTTTCTAGGTGTTTGTATAACAAGCACACAACAAAGAAAGTAAATAAATTTAAATTAGGAACATGAGCATTTGTGGATATTTTTAAAAACGACACGGACAGCGTGAAAAAGTTGAAAACAATTTGATAGTGGCTGGCTTTGAGGTTGGTACTAGTTTGCAGTATGGGAACCAGTTTTTGCACATGGTGGGCCAACTAGTAATATGGTTACAGATATCTCACATGGTGGGCCAACTAGTGATATGGTTACAGATATCTAACATGGTGGGCCAACTAGTGATATGGTTACAGATATCTCACATGGTGGGCCTACTAGTGATATGGTTACAGATATCTCACATGGTGGGCCTACTAGTGATATGGTTACAGATATCACATATGGTGGGCCAACTAGTAATATGGTTACAGATATCTCACATGGTGGGCCAACTAGTGATATGGTTACAGATATCTCACATGGTGGGCCTACTAGTGATATGGTTACAGATATCACATATGGTGGGCCAACTGGTAATATGGTTACAGATATCACATATGGTGGGCCAACTGGTAATATGGTTACAGATATCTCACATGATGGGCCAACTAGTGATATGTTTACAGATATCTCACACGGTGGGCCAACTAGTAATATGGTTACAGATATCTCACATGGTGGGCCAACTAGTGATATGGTTACAGATATCTCACATGGTGGGCCTACTAGTGATATGGTTACAGATATCACATATGGTGGGCCTACTAGTGATATGGTTACAGATATCTCACATGGTGGGCCAACTAGTGATATGGTTACAGATATCTCACATGGTGGGCCTACTAGTGATATGGTTACAGATATCACATATGGTGGGCCAACTGGTAATATGGTTACAGATATCACATATGGTGGGCCAACTGGTAATATGGTTACAGATATCTCACATGATGGGCCAACTAGTGATATGTTTACAGATATCTCACACGGTGGGCCAACTGGTAATATGGTTACAGATATCTCACATGGTGGGCCAACTAGTGATATGGTTACAGATATCTCACATGGTGGGCCTACTAGTGATATGGTTACAGATATCACATATGGTGGGCCTACTAGTGATATGGTTACAGATATCACATATGGTGGGCCAACTGGTAATATGGTTACAGATATCTCACATGATGGGCCAACTAGTGATATGTTTACAGATATCTCACACGGTGGGCCAACTAGTAATATGGTTACATTTATCCAACATTCAGTGAAAGTGGTAAAAATACTGAATGTATTAGTTACCACTACAAAAGTCGGATGTGTTGGGACATTAGCGCAAACAAGATGGCACACACATCTCCATTCTCTGGATATAGTAGGACCATTGTCCTGCTACAAGCGAAATCGAGTGGGAGTTTGAGAATGCACAGAAAATAATATGAATGCCTAAATCATTCCTCCATCATTAGAGATAATTTTTGTTGGAACATAACATAGGAGCATTAACTCCAAAGGCAATGAGTTAAATTTGTTATCGAACGAATGCTGCACTGTTTGAGCCTTTAGCGAAAGTTTGTTTTGTTAAACAATGTATGGTTTGTTTCGCTAAAAATGTGGGCATATCATTCCGTAATTAACCTTTAAATTAAATTAGAAAAACTTCTTCCAGGCTGCTAAATACAGATTTTTTAAAAATGCTAAATGAATCTATTTTTTAAATTTACAATAAAACATTATAAATTTTATGTAGATTAAGCACAAGTAAAATTTTCACTCGACCTTGGCTGCTTCAAGCTGCGACACAAGTTTCTTTGTATCTAAGTCTTGTCTGTTCACATCTTGAATTCTCTGTGTCATTTTCTCTGCCCTCTCCCTCTCTGTACGAAGCTGTTTTTGCATTGCTTTATACTCCATCTGAAAAAAATTAGGTTATATTTCATCATTAATCAGCATTTTTCATGATACTCCTACCTTAAATTTTTTGCCTATTTTCTATCCCAAGGTGGATGATGGTCAGAATATCCACACTTGCTGTTAAGCGTACAGGTGGTGAATGGGAGCTTTAGTTGTCTATCCCAAGGTGGATGATGGTCAGAATATCCACACTTGCTGTTAAGCGTACAGGTGGTGAATGGGAGCTTTAGTTGTCTATCCCCAGGTGGATGATGGTCAGAATATCCACACTTGCTGTTAAGCGTACAGGTGGTGAATGGGAGCTTTAGTTGTCTATCCCCAGGTGGATGATGGTCAGAATATCCACACTTGCTGTTAAGCGTACAGGTGGTGAATGGGAGCTTTAGTTGTCTATCCAAGACCAGATGTGGCACCTTGGCTGCGTAGAATTCGTATTTGTTCAGTCTTGTCTTCATTTTATCATTCCGTCTTGCTCTAGGTCTTCCTCTGGCCTTGTATCCGGATCTTATATGTTCTTGTAGGTAGTTGTTTATGAGTCATTCTCATAAGGTGTCTAAACTATTTTATTTGTTGTTTCTCTATATCTTCTGTGCATGGTCTTATACCGATTCTTCTCATGATTTCATCATTTCTCATTGTGTCTAGTTGTAGTCACTCTTGCGACTTTTCTCAGGCATTTCATCTAACATGTTGTAAGTTTTCTCTGCAGGGCTGCTGTCCGCGCCCATGTCTGGCATTGATTTAAGAGTGTTGGCATAAAAATACTGTTTATTCGTTGTCTCTTAACTTCCATCTTGATCTTTGGGTTGAGAATTATTTTCGGTCTTGAACTAAAAACTGGAATTAAAACAATGTATATACAGTCTTGGCTAATTTTAGATACTGTTCCATTCAAATTCCTGTTAGTGTCAGCAATAGAAAAGCAATTCACACAGTATGTCATAGTTTTGTCCTATGAATCTTAACCCCTCCTATCCCAACAAAAGAACATTTGGAAACATTATCAGTTCAAGAGCTATGGAATATAATCTAGAAAATATTGAATGTGGACATTCTAGAGAACATAATCTATAAATATAGAGTATCTGGAAAACACTGTCCATTGGTCCACATTATCTATCTCTGACCCTTGATCGCTTAGCTTGGCACACTCAGATCACTTCTGGCATCACTAAATTTGAAAAAGAAAGAACACTGCAGGAAATTTACAAGCGACGGAATCGGAAGGATAAATCTTAAAACTCCTACCCCGAACTCACTGCACTCATGCATGCACTGCAATATAACTTTCCTGGCACGAATCGGACTCATTGGGCATCTAGGAACTCACGAACCAAATTAGACAATCATAAATGTTTTGTTTTTTCTACTTGTTTATCACATTTTTTATTTTTCATGCCATGCTCATCTTCGCTTGCAAAGGAGGAACATTATCATCTCTGAAACTCTGATTATGTACCCATAATATTTATTGATAGAAAATGTAAACAGATAAAACTAAATGGAAAGAGCCAAAACTGAAAAGAGAAACTTTTTTTTTTTTGAGAGACAAAGTTTATATAATCAATATCTTAGAAATTTCAGTTTAAACACTATTTGATGGCTCATGGAACAAAAGACACAGCACTTACAGAAATGTTTCTTGTGTTATTATGTTGGTTCATATCAAGATTGAAGATGCAACCATTAAAAGACCAAATGTAAATAATATATCAAGGATAGAGCTACAAAGGGACTTGAAACACAGTTAGTAACAAGTCAGCATTACTGCTTTCGTTTCTGTTGATATTAATTTGCTGCTGAATTGAGTATACTCTTAGCAGCTCAATGTTATTCTTAAAAAAATTGCAAATATACAGAGCTAACTTAGAGTTCCAAACAGCGATCTTGCAGCTATTAATGGCAATTTTAACAGATCAGCATTAGTCATTTGAATTTCACTATATTACAGATTACAGAATTGATGAGGCTAAATGATGAGGAATCATAGAGGAAAAATAAACACTACTACTTTAAAACAGTGTGTGTCAAACACAGAAGTGTTTTCCCACTGAAGACGGATGTGTCGGGCTATACGCAAATAAAACGGTGACACAACGCATTTCCATTCTCTGAACTACATCTTACTGGAAATCTAGTAGGACCATTGTCCTGCTATAAAAGAGATCCAGTGGAAGTTTGAGAATGAACGCTGAAGAAGAAGAAGAAACACAGAAGTGGCACATCTAATAATGAGGGATGATTATATAAAACAACACAGCTTATGATGAGACCAAAAAAAAAAAAAACTATACTGCATTTTACCAGTTCAGGTGTTGCAGGGAGGGGATTGAATAGCTGTGTAATAAAGGCTGCGTGCTCTTGCTGTCGCCATTTCATGTACAGGGTGAGTTTTTTTATTTATCCTCCGACTGAAAAAAACCCAGTCCTTACCGGGGAATCGAACTCTAGACCTCACTCGTGTGAGACTAGCATTCTAACGTCTCGGCCATGCGCCACACTTGATGAGACAAGATTACATAAAACAACAAAATGATAAGACAAGAATACAACATCATAGCCTATGATGAGACAGGATTACATAAAACAACACAGCTTATAATGAGACAGGATTACATAAAACAACACAGCTTTGATGAGACAAGATTACATAAAACAACACAGCTTTGATGAGACAAGATTACATAAAGAAGCATAGCTAATAATGAACCTCACTTCTGTTTTCTTTTCTGTCTCAACAAGGGTCTGTCTTAAGTGCTTTGCTTCATTCTCTGCCTTAGACAGCCGATTAAGCAGTTCTGGATCCTTGTGCTGACTCCGATTAACTTCATCCCTAAGAGTTGTATTCAGTTCTTCTGTTTTACGAAGTGAATCTTCCAACTCCGTAAGCCTCTGCATTATAAGATATAAAATGAATGTAGAAAATGGCAACTTTCAAAGAACCAGATATTAGAAAGATGCTTCTCTTCATGGCCAGATAAATAGAGTACCCTTATATGGAACAAAACAGCATGTCAACTTTGGGAATCTCCCTGACATAGTGGTTAAATTCTTTCCGCCCGTAAAAACAATATATTGTTGCAGATAGACATCCATTTCGTATGTATCCACGATTATTCATTCTTGCAGATATACCATCTAAATTTTCTTCGTTTGGATGGTAAATGAATTAGTATTAACTTATTTAGCTGTTTAAACTTTAGAAATCTGGCTAACCAAATGAAACCCTCATGGTAGTGTGTGATTAGACACATGAGACATATTTATTTTAAATTAAAATTTCAACAAAGTAGGCTCAACTTTTCTGAAATTAACAAAATGGCTTCATCTTCCACTAGTAAAAGAGCCTAAAGATTTAGCAAACATTGGGCTTTATTATTCTTTGAGTTTTATCTTCTTCTTCGTTCGTTCTCAAACTCCTGCAGATTAGCAGGATGTAGTCCAGAGAACGGAATGTGTTGTGTCATGGTTTACAGCATTGCTGCGATATCTGCGCCTTTCGGCCTGACACATCCGACTTCAGCATGGCTTTGGGTCACTGACCCTATATGGGATGGGACAGCCAACTCCATCCCATAACCTCCTTAGTCGCCTTTTACAACATGCATGGAAGGTAAACAGTGTTGCTATTCTTTGCTCCCCTTTCAGACCCCAGCAACACACGGGCATGAATTTTATAATTTGAGATATTATTTCAAGTGATGTGATGGAAAATAACAGTGTTTTCAATTTTGACAGTGGAGATTATCGACTTGTTGAAAATCGGAAAAGAAATAGGTCTAGAACCTAATCTGATAAGAGAAAAATAACAGCTAAAAAATTATAAAACTCTTCCCACTAATATTGTTTCTGAAGAATCAGATAGGCCTAGTGACAGCAATGATAATCTTGCACTACATTATACAGGAAATAGAGTTAGACATAATGATAATATTAAGTGGAATAAAGTTCAACTTTGGAAATCCAATACTTGGAAATATTTTGTAAAGTTTCACAATATTTTGTTCTGAAATTTGACATAAAACATTAAAAAATGGCATAAAACACTAGGCAAATGGTACATTTACTTCCAATAAACTAATTATAATCAGTAAATGGACAGTCAAGGCATCTAATTTAGTAAGATTGGATACAAGTAAATTTAAGTAGGAAGCCAGAGGACAATTTTTAAAAAAATGTTTGAGACTTATGGGATTGAACCAGTCCGTTCAATAGCACCAAATCGCCTAGCAACTATTGCACATGCGTTCTTCTGTACTTTAGATTTAGTTAGTCAAGTATGGAAGAACGCGTGTGCAATAGTTGCTAGGCGATTTGGTGCCATTGAACGGACTGGTTAAATTCCCGTTAGTCTCAAGAATTTTTCAGATTGGATACCAACATTTCATGGAGGCTACATTTGCCTATAGTTATAGTTTACAAAAATATGCTACAACACAGGCTTCAAATTTGTATAATGTTATAGGCCTAAGCATTTACAATAAAATATAATTTCTTACTTTTTGCATCTGTCTTGCATTTCTAGCCTCACTTTCCAAGGCCCGAAGTTCTGCTTCCATACGTCGAATCTTCTCCTCAAGACCATCCTTCTCTTGTACAAGTATCTCAAAATCATGTTTATGCTGAATGCTTTGACCTTTGACATTTTCTAGGTATCCAGATAAGCCACTAATGATATCATCAAGCTCATGTCGCAACTCATCATTTCCCTCAATTTGATCTGTGTAATTGATAACATTTAGTTACATGTTACAACTCATCATTTCCCTCAATTTGATCTGTGTAATTGATAACATTTAGTTACATGTTACAACTCATCATTTCCCTCAATTTGACCTGTGTAATTGATAACATTTAGTTACATGTTACAACTCATCATTTCCCTCAATTTGATCTGTGTAATTATTAACATTTAGTTACATGTTACAACTCATCATTTCCCTCAATTTGATCTGTGTAATTGATAACATTTAGTTACATGTTACAACTCATCATTTCCCTCAATTTGATCTGTGTAATTGATAACATTTAGTTACATGTTACAACTCATCATTTCCCTCAATTTGATCTGTGTAATTGATAACATTTAGTTACATGTTACAACTCATCATTTCCCTCAATTTGACCTGTGTAATTGATAACATTTAGTTACATGTTACAACTCATCATTTCCCTCAATTTGATCTGTGTAATTGATAACATTTAGTTACATGTTACAACTCATCATTTCCCTCAATTTTACCTGTGTAATTGATAACATTTAGTTACATGTTACAACTCATCATTTCCCTCAATTTGATCTGTGTAATTGATAACATTTAGTTACGTTACAACTCATCATTTCCATCAATTTGATCTGTGTAATTGATAACATTTACGGTAGTTACATGTTACAACTCATCATTTCCCTCAATTTGATTTGTGTAATTGATAACATTTAGTTACATGTTACAACTCATCATTTCCCTCAATTTGACCTGTGTAATTGATAACATTTAGTTACATGTTACAAGAAATATTTACATGAGAAAAAAAAAAATAGTTACATGTTACAAGAAATATTTACATGAGAAAAAAATAAAGATCAGTCTGGTTATGGATCAGAAAATTACATAATAGGGATATGATTTTATTTATAAATTCAAGCATGAAGGTCTGACCAGTGGCCCATCAGATCAACCACAATGCAGAGGGTCTAGAAGTCCCAGTGGCCCATCATGGCCAACTACCATGTAGAATGTTTGACCAGTATCCCATCAGACCCACCACAATGCAGAAGATCTGACCAGTCGCCCATCAGACCAACAACCATGCAGAACGTTTAGAAGTCTGACCAGTGACCCATAAGACCAACCATAATGCAGGTCTAACCGGTAGCGCATCATACCAACCATCATGCAGGTCTGATCAGTGACCCATCATCCAACCACAATGCAGAAAGTCTGATCAGTGGCCCATCAGACCAACCACCATGTAGAGGGACTAGATGTCTGACCAGTGGCCCATCAGACCAAACACCATGTAGAAGGTCTAGAAGTGTGACCAGTGGCCCATCAGACCAACCACCATGTAGAGGGTCTAGAAGTCTGACCAGTGGCCCATCAGACCAACCACCATGTAGAAAGTCTAGAAGTCTGACAAGTGGTTTGATAATCTATTTCTTTTGTTATTGGCACATCTGGTTGATCCTCATCAGCACCGTCCTTAGCCGGCCGATCTGTTTTCTCATCTCCAGGTATTACCCTCTGAGTACAAGACTTCTTCTTAAAGCACTGCATAACTCTGAGAGATATTCTGAGCATGAAAAAGTAAGCTCTGAATTAAACCTCCCATTTCATATTGGAAACAAGAGCTTTATTGTCCATCCTGGGGATCAAAACAAACAAACCTGGACATCAGAAAATCCCATTCCATCCATAACCATGGTGACCTGAATGAAATCTGCAAAATATAGCCAGAAATCATCAATCTAAAATTTAGCTTTTTCTTAAAATTCACCACATCGAGGTGCTTTAGGGTAAATTTAGTGGCTTAACAATGACATTTACATGAGAACAATGTGTATCCCTTCCCATCTCCCAATAGTTAGTTTTTCCCTTTCGTGTTGCAGGAGGCACATAGGGCAGAGGTTTTGATTCTCCATGTATTGTGGTCTGCTGCCTGCAGTTTTAGTTCTTGTATGGTCTTGCAGCCTGTTATTTCCCCTTCTTTAAATATGGAGTTTTTTAGGTATCTCAAAATACCGGGTACCCACATTAAATATCATATCTAACATGAGAAAATGTAAAAGAAATTATCAGAACTGCTTCGGAATTAGTGCCTACCTATATGATTATTTCCCTTGGCTATGTTTATCAGTTTATGTTTATCATTTATTAATTTAAATATAAATACATTTAGGGTTAGGGTTAGTTATGTAACACATAACTAACCCTAACCCTAAAAAATGAATATTTAAATAAATTATTGATACAATATTTAGATTAATTAACCATAAAATACATAGGTAGACATTGACTGCAAGCAAGAATGAAATTATCTAATAACAAACAACATGAGACATTACTGGCAGAGAGTTGTTCTTCCAATGTCTTAATATCTGTTGTTTCTTTAGTTATATTTGTCAGGGCATCCTCCAGTTGTTTCTGCAGCCCCATGTGTTCTTGTTTAACCTCTGTAATCTTGGTTTCTTTCTCTAATATCTCCTGTTGTTTCCTTACCTGACAATGACAATATGAAATGATCAATGTATATGAATTAACTCCTTCATCCTGACAACCAAAAACACTGGTAGAGTATCCTATTCAGGACATAGCCATCAACCCAGAATTTTTTGGCTGTTGTGTTTTCTAGACAATATAAATACCAATATGTTACCTGTGGTTGAATTTGAACCCTAGATCTTCGCCATCATAGATTCCCCTGTAACACGCCACCACAGGGCTAGACTTATCTCTAATAAGCCATTAAAATCATTTACGTCCCAACCAGATTTACCAGAAATCTAATAAAACTTTCATGTGTATGGAGAGACTGCTGACTATATTATTAATTTCTAAAACAGGGTCAAAACATTTATAATTAAATAAAATACAATGAAATCCTGTTATAACAACTTGGTCTGGACTGACACAATATATGTATGTAATAATAGAAATTCGATATACACACTACAAACAATAAAGGATATATATAATTGGGGATTTTCAGAAGTGTTGTTATATAGATAAATATGCTATAACAGAATGCACTATAGTAGGATTCCCCTGTACATACATTACTCTGATTCTTAACTTAGCTACTTCTTCTTCTTCAGTGTTTGTTCTCAAACTCCTGAAGATTGTCAGGATGTAGCCCAGAGAATAGAATTTGCTGTGTCATTGTTTACAACTTTGCTGGGATATCTGCGCCTTTTGGCCTGATACATCTGACTTCAGTTTGTCTTCTGGATTACTTTGACCCTATATGGGATGGGACAGACAACTCCATCCCAAAACCTTGTTAGTCACCTCTTATGATATGCAGGGAAGGTAAACAGTGTTACTATTGTTTGATACATTTTCAGGCAAATGAAAGACATGTGCGAACTGCTAATATACCAGCAAGTGTGTGATTATTACATCAAACATGCCAAACCTTTAACATGAAGATAGTAATATTATTAATATTGTCGCCTGTGTGTTGCCAGGGCCCGAAGGGGGAGCAAAGAATAGCAATATTCTTTACCTTCCCCACATGTCGTAAAAGGCGACTAAGGAGGTTATGGGATGGAGTTGGCTGTGACCCAAAGTCAGTGACCCAAAGCCATGCTGAACTCATTTGTCAGGCCAAAAGGCGCAGATATCGCAGCAATGTTGTAAACCATGACACAACACATTCTGTTCTTTGGACTACATCCTGCTAATCTGCAGGAGTTTGAGAACGAACGCAGAAGAAGAAGAAGTAATATTGTAAATGTAAGCACTATAACTAATGCTGAAGATGATGAATCATGTATAAATGATACACGTGTCAAAGCAAATATCTTTGATTCAGGTGGGTTTTCCTAGCCTGTGACACCCTTCTAAACTATTGAAAGACATGCCTGTATCAACTCTATATCCTAATGGTGTACCACCAACTGTACCCTTGGTCTTTAGATGTCAATATGTTACTGTGTGACAATTTCTGGGGTGGAAATGGTAGGTATTGAATTGAACTTGGGTCAACTACATTGATCTCATCTTTGTCATAGAATTCTTATTTCATCATCACAAGTGTATCACCATATGCAATGATGACACCGCCCTCTACTACTGTGCTGTTGTCACCATAGATGCTGTACTCCATAAATTAATCATGCTTCCCCTGGGACTTACCCCTTATTTACAAACTTGGGATATTGAAACAGACAATCTGGCAATCCAAACCAGCTGTTATTTTCATGATCTGTGCTGTAAGTGACAGTGTTTTGGATGTGGGGACTGAGAGGTGCAGATATAAGATATTGTTTATTTCCTGCACAATCATCTGTCATTCCATCTCAGTTTACACTGCCCAGATATAATTCCAAAACTACCTGTTAATGTGACATGCCAGGAGGGATACTTTTAAGACCTTGGAAATCACATGAGTCTAGTACAAAAACAGTTATACCCCAACAACTTCTAAATTCTTTATTTTGACTATAAATTATGTATAAAGAAAAATACTAAAGGTAAATATGAGCTTAGTTAATAAAACCTAAGTATTGTTTTATGTACAAAATGTAGAAAATCATTTAAAATTTACAGGCAGACTTCAAAATGTATGTTTGTCTCTCCCAATGTCAAAGTTTCATTGTTGATGTTATTGTCAATATCAAATAATCTTGAGTTGATCTTCTCTTCGCAACTCAATTCCATTCTTTAAAAAGTGCAGGTCTTTAGAAGTTGACTTAGTAATCCATACAGTGAATTAGGAATTGCTACGGGTGTTTGTAAAAACATTTCCTGGCGGTTGAGTGGAATGGGCAATCAATAAGGAAGTGTTAGGCTGTTTTGTTAGGATGAGAGCAATGTCTATACATGGGTAGTTGCTGGGGCTTCTACTGTCTAAATGGCTATTGACTCTAGTATGTCCTATTTAAAACAAAGATAAGGACTATTTTCCCTTTAGATCTATTTATGCTGCCATTGTATTTTTATTGTATCATTTGATTAAATAAATTTCTGTCAGCCAAATAAAGAAATAATATTTGGTCAAATAAAAAAAACTGTCAGCCAATTTGTCCATTTGTTCAGCCAGATTTCCCTTGTAAATGTTCCTTAAATGCATGATTATAGTTTTTCTTGCATAGTTAACACTGCATAACATTTGCTAACTCAACCAGCAGATTCATGAAGTCACCCCAATTTCCTCTAATTTTACATATTACAAATTATACTTTTAACTGTACAGAATAAAAATGTTAAGTTTAATGAATTTATAGAAAATGTTAAGATTAATGAGTACCATATGTAGAAAATGTTAAGATTAATGAGTACCATATGTAGAAAATGTTAAGTTCAATAAATGTGTAGTCTTGTCTTGTCTTATCCATGTGTGCCATTAGATGTCATGGAGAGCCAAAACCTTCTTTCTTTCACTAATTGTGAGGCTGCTGTCATAGTGCAACCTTGGTGTTCTAGTATTTCTCTGATGTCATCTATCCATCTTCATCTGGTTCTTTTCCTTATTTCACATAATCTTTTATTGAAGGCTATTGATGGAATGCGATCTGGTTCCATTCTGATTAGTTGGCCGAACCATTTGATCTTTAGTGTGTCTATGTATTCTTTGCACGATCTTGTTTTCATTATTTTCTCATTTTTTCACTTATTCCTTAAATTTCACATTAATACTTTTTGAATTTCACATATAACTTAGCTCCAAGTAAAGAATTTAATTGCAGTTTTATACTCATTCTGGCTTGCAATGCCTGTTGAAAGAGCTGACTGTTAGAGTTAGGGCTACGCTGTTAGAGCTTTCACCTTCACAGCCTCCACATGTAGTAAGTTTAATAAATGGGTCGAAAATGTTAAGTTTAATAAATGAGTAGAAAATGTTGAGAGACAAAGAAAACTACATCATAAGGCACAGACTACTTTAAATAGAATAAATTATATTGATTAAAATTTGTTACCAACTTACAAAGCCTGGGCTGCTAGTATTCATCTCTAACAGCTGGTTCTTCATCTTCTGTAGTTCACTGTGATCAGTCAACATCTTCTCATGCTTCCTGTCTATGTCTGTCTGCATTTGTGTCGCTGTATCTCTCAACTCATTCACCTGCCATATTTGTGCGGAGCATAGTTCAAAAATATATGTAGAAAAAAACATGACACAAATTTCTTGAGGAAAGATATATATATATATATAGAACATACATCCTGAATATATATATAGAACATACATCCTGAATATATATATATAGAACATACATCCTGAATATATATATAGAACATACATCCTGAATATATATATAGAACATACATCCTGAATATATATATAGAAAATACATCCTGAATATATATATAGAACATACATCCTGAATATATATATATAGAACATACATCCTGAATATATATATAGAACATACATCCTGAATATATATATATAGAACATACATCCTGAATATATATATATAGAACATACATCCTGAATATATATATATAGAACATACATCCTGAATATATATATATAGAACATACATCCTGAATATATATATATAGAACATACATCCTGAATATATATATATAGAACATACATCCTGAATATATATATAGAACATACATCCTGAATATATATATATAGAACATACATCCTGAATATATATATATAGAACATACATCCTGAATATATATATATAGAACATACATCCTGAATATATATATATAGAACATACATCCTGAATATATATATATAGAACATACATCTTGAATATATATATAGAACATACATCCTGAATATATATATATAGAACATACATCCTGAATATATATATATAGAACATACATCCGAATATATATACAGAACATACATCCTGAATATATATATATAGAACATACATCCTGAATATATATATAGAACATACATCCTGAATATATATATATAGAACATACATCCTGAATATATATATATAGAACATACATCCTGAATATATATATAGAACATACATCCTGAATATATATATATAGAACATACATCCTGAATATATATATAGAACATACATCCTGAATATATATATATAGAACATACATCCTGAATATATATATAGAACATACATCCTGAATATATATATATAGAACATACATCCTGAATATATATATAGAACATACATCCTGAATATATATATATAGAACATACATCCTGAATATATATATAGAACATACATCCTGAATATATATATAGAACATACATCCTGAATATATATATAGAACATACATCCTGAATATATATATATATAGAACATACATCCTGAATATATATATAGAACATACATCCTGAATATATATATATAGAACATACATCCTGAATATATATATAGAACATACATCCTGAATATATATATAGAACATACATCCTGAATATATATATAGAACATACATCCTGAATATATATATAGAACATACATCCTGAATATATATATATATAGAACATACATCCTGAATATATATATATAGAACATACATCCTGAATATATATATATATATAGAACATACATCCTGAATATATATATATAGAACATACATCCTGAATATATATATAGAACATACATCCTGAATATATATATAGAACATACATCCTGAATATATATATATAGAACATACATCCTGAATATATATATAGAACATACATCCTGAATATATATATATAGAACATACATCCTGAATATATATATAGAACATACATCCTGAATATATATATATATATAGAACATACATCCTGAGAAAACAGAACATGAAAGAAGACAGGGAAGAATGTTATACATATAGAATATAAGGTAATACAAAAATAATTTGTTAAATGACTCAAATGGTTTAAAAGATTGACTTCAATTTACTCAGAGATCCTCATATAGGCCCTATACTCTGCATTTCTCAGCAATGCAGCACACTGCCTTTGTTTGTTTGTTGGTGGGTTTGTCTTTCTAGAGGAAGACACACCCCTTTCAACCTTGGAATGGTTTTCCTGTGGTTACATCAGGGCCCCACCATGGTTACATTATTGTGAGCCAATGGCCTGGGTTGTCCTGTAAAGGACTGGTGGTTTGATGTGGGGTCTGGTCTGCGTGTCCTGATAAGGACACAAAAATATTGGGGTATTAGGGTGTAGCCCTAAGAAAGACAGCACAATGCCTGTACCACTCATAATACATAAATCTGTAAACAAGACATCACAGCTCAGTTTGTAACTGTAACCTCATGAACACATACAAACCGCCATATCATAGAGATTTCTATTGTTTGTATAAAGTAATAAATAACAACATAAAGTAACATAAAACTACTTTTCCCACTAAGCTGCATAGTCATTCATACGGAATTTAATACTCCATGAATAACATCTATGTCTGGGTTAACTAATTCATCATTCTTCTGTCAGATATCTTGACCCATCTGCAGCAATGGTACACCTAGCATTCCCTGTAACATTCCAATAGTTACAAGAACACTGATAACAATAGTTACAAGAACACTGACAACAATAGTTACAAGAACACTGACAACAATAGTTACAAGAACACTGACAACAATAGTTACAAGAACACTGACAACAATAGTTACAAGAACACTGACAACAATAGTTACAAGATCACTGACAACAATAGTTACAAGAACACTGACAACAATAGTTACAAGAATGCTGGCAACAATAGTTACAAGAACACAGACAATAATAGTTACAAGTACACTGACAACATAGTTACAAGAATGCTGAAAACAACAGTTACAAGAACGCTGACAAAAATAATTAGAACACTGCCAACAGATACAAATTTTACTTTTATAAAGAAAGGTATTCTGACAACAAAGAATATGATATTCAGCAATAGTACTTACATAATACAAGAGATTGATCAGCTTTACAATGAACACACAGACTACCGGACTATAGATCAGCTTTACAAGGAACACACAGACTACCGGACTATAGATCAGCTTTACAATGAACACACAGACTATTGGACTATAGATCAGATTTACAATGAACACACAGACTACCGGACTATAGAGTATTCGTATGAAAAAAAAAATAACAGTATATTTATTGTTGTTTTCTAGTCTATCTACCATCCATGTCTTTAGTGTTTATAAAACCATTTATCAATCATTTCCTCCCTGCATGCCTGTGTTTTAATAAATTGTGTAGTTATGTGCCTATAGCCAGTTCTGCTTTCTGCTTTTCATATGTTGCTTTATTAGTGATAAATCGCCCGTGAGATGCCAGGGCCTGAAAGGGGAGCAAAGAATAGCAACACTGTTTACCTTCCATGAATGTCGTAAAAGATGACTAAGGAGGTTATGGGATGGAGTTGGCTGTCCCATCCCATATAGGGTCAGTGACCAAAAGCCATGCTGAAGTCAGATGTGTCAGGCCGAAAGGCACATATATCGCAGCGATGCTGTAAACCATGACACAAAGCATTCCGTTCTCCGAACTACATCCTGCTAATCTGCAGGAGTTTTAGAATGAACGCAGAAGAAGAAGAATTAGTTATAAATGCTCTTTGGTCAAAATTTTGATTAAGTATATTTTCCTGCATGTTTTGAGTAATTTATAAAACTTCACTAAGATATTTTCATGTGTACAAAGAAATGTCTTTAGAATAGAGTGCTCTGTGGAAACAATTATACAAAATATAACTACCCGTTGCATTTTCCTGGTTAGTCTCTGTCGTATCTTGTATCTGTTGTCATCTCTGAATGGCTCAGGTGTGATTCTGTCCATGGATATTTTTTTCAACTCTGTCGTGGCATTCATCAGACTCCTTTCTGTAGCTGACAGTTCTGCTTGCAAGGATTTCAACTTTTCCTCAGCTGCAAATGTGAAGATTAGATTCTATCTCAAATGGCATTTTCTTTAAAATATTTTCTCTATCATTCTAATATATATTAAAAAACGCATACACAAAAATCAACAAATATAATCTATCTTTTACAACAGTCACAAACCCCAATATCACCATGTCTCAGGTGCTATTGAGACAAGGTTGCTCAGGCCTAGAACGCCTTGCTCTCAAACGCGTGGTGTGAGACTCGAACTTGGGCGAGGGGTTCACGATATCGGTGAACAACGCCTCGGGTAGGAGGGCGAACGAGTTAGGGTCCAACTCTTCTGACGAGTTCTTCCTCATACGGAACCAGGCTCGCGGATGAGAAATAGTTCAGTACCCAATGGGCACAGCCACAGTATGTCCAATTGCATGAGGTAAGTTCATAGACAGTGGAACACCTCGTGCGAGATAGACGTGAACGACAATCGTCTAGGCAAAGCGTCACTACACACCCATGTGCCCGGCAACAGATAAACAGGCTGTTACTGGCTACAGAAGCCTACCAGAATTAAAGACATGATGAAAACGGATGTGCTAGACCTCGGACATCCTGACCACAAGTGGCCAACCAAGGTGCAAATAACACAGTTCTACTGTGGAACTTGCAGCACAACGTACTTCACGCTCCCCAGCGGAAATCACACGATATATTTGTTGTGATTACATGAGAGCGAACGCAGAAGAAGAAGACGAAGAACATGTCAAATTTCTATTATTACTTTTTAAAATTATATTTTACACTATACCCCTTGATTAACTCTTGTCACCAGCACACCAGTGATTTTGAAACTCTGTACAACCATTATGCACATGAGCTGTGGATATCAACATTTCCACTGGATATTACTATTACCATTTATTAACATCACAGCCTCCATAAATGCAAAGAAAATGTTCCACTTACACTTAAGATATGGTCAGAGATGACATATTTGGAGTTTTTGTTGTGAACATGAAAAATTTTGAGTGATTTTGACCAGTTTTTCTTCACATAAAAAGTTGTGTTTACATTCTAGTTGCAGCTATTTGTTATTGTTATTCTTTTTCATCTTCAGTGTTCATTCTCAAACTCCTGCTGGATCTCCCTTGTAGCAGGACCATGGTCCTACTAGATTTCCAGCAGGATATACTCCTGAGAATGGATATGCGTTGTGTCACCATTTTATTTGGGCCAATGATCTGACACATCCATCTTCGCCGGGTTATTGTTATTCAAAATTATTAAATCTAAACCTTATCCTGTTTAGCAGCTACTAAGACTTAGGAAATATTTCAGAATTTGCTATGTGACAATTATGACATCCGTTTAAAACAATCTTGAATTATTATTGGATTGTGATGAAAGTATGAATACGTACAAATATTTTTTTTCAATTTTATTGACTTGCCTGGATATATGTTTAAATAGCTAACACAATATTATATATAGGTTTAAGCAAAGAAAGTAAAATGATTTGTATTATCCATACATTTATGAACAGAATGGCCCTACAAAAAACATCCAGATGAAAAATCTATATCGAGGGGCAAACAGAAAAGCAAAGTCCAACTATTTAAGTAGCTATTTCATGGTTACCTCTCTTAGCCTTGAATCTCAAGTTAGTTTTGAGACAACACACCAACCCCCTCGACCACAGAGACTGACAATTGTCAGGCTTTTTTTTTTAATTGGGACACAAATATTGATATAAAATGCATTATCAAACATCATTCCTGAAAGTTTTAATGGTTTGTGTTTCTGCAATTTAGTACCAGATATTGTCATCCCATTTTGTCTTCTTCTGTGGTCTTTCCTTTTTGTCTAAGTACACAACCTTGTAAAATGTGTAGTTTCATAATCATTTTAAGAAACTATCAATTCTGCATATTTCCAATTAAGGAGTTGTCTCTAGCTGAGTGATAAAAGCAGAATGTCCTTTCTGTTGCCATGACACGTACAGAGTTGGATTTCTAAAATTTACCCTCCAACATAAAAAAATTCAGTCCTTACTAAAGTCAAACCCTGGACTTTATGGATGTGAGACAAATGCTTTAACCTCTCTGACAATGTGCGGCACAAAGTCATCAGTTTCATAGTAAATAAGAGAAATCAGAATATTCTGTTATTTATTCTGCTTCACAGTGAACTTTTTATGGGACTTTCCTGCCACAAAAATAATGGGTGGCATATTCTAATCAGGATGTAGCCATCAACCAAGCATCTTTTTTACTTCAAAGATTTTATTAGCAGTATTAACGGTCAGCAGTCTATATTTCTTTCTGAACAGTCTGAATGATAATTGCCTGTGACAGAGTTTGAACTCGTTACCATGACCATCACATATGATCTTTCTATGTGCCTCTCTGCCACAGGGTCAGAGTTTCTGCCAAAGATGAATGTAACACTGTTGTTGAGTGGAATGAAGCTTACATGAAAACAACATCTCTGTGCATTTTTTATAATTAAATAAGTTTGTGTTTCTGTTTCTAGTTTGTATTAATTTCAAGAAACAGTCAGTGTTTCTTTGTTTACCAGTTTGTATTTATTTTAAAGTCCTAGTTCCTTTGTTTATTATTATTTATTTTTTACATTAGTTTTACTATTTCATAGTTAGTTCATCCAGTAACATTATTACATTTCTATAGTATTTATAAAATTGGTACATGTTAGGCAAATGTCACCACATCACGTGATAACAGTTCAACTTTTAAAACTTTTGTAGTGTTATGCGCACAACCATGAAATTTCTGTTATAGTTTGTGCATCTACATGTCATCAGAGAAATCTCATGTGATTAGTAGACGACATGATGCTAAACCAACATGGCTAATGCAATCGCAGATTTATGTTTACTGAGCTTGCAAAAACTAAAAATCTAACACCAATCTTAAACTCCCCCCCCCCCCAACAACAACTAACTAACCCTCTACCATTCGTTAAAAAAAAAGAATATGTTTTTCCCCTCCAAGCTATATTTCACAACTTCGCTCGAACATAGGGACAAATAAATGTAATGTTTTTTTAACACTACATGCCTCCCCCTTCTGAGTTTCATACACTCTTTCTCTATGTGATGTGTCCTTTGCAGAACGTTGTTCAGAAGGTAGTCAATGTCATGTGTCCATCATAGTCTTGGTCTGCCTCATGTTCTCTTTCCTGGAACTTTTCCCTCCATGATAAATCTTTCCAAACCATTGTGTCTCTTTATATGTTCGAAATATTTAAGGTTGGCATTGTTGGTATTTTGGCATGTATTTGGTATGCTGGCACTTTTTGATAGTTTTGAGGAGCCAGTCAGCCTTTTTCTTCTATGTTCAGATCATTGCAGACAACTGCATTAGT
This sequence comes from Meghimatium bilineatum, assembly GCA_034231615.1. Classification (NCBI taxonomy): domain Eukaryota; kingdom Metazoa; phylum Mollusca; class Gastropoda; order Stylommatophora; family Philomycidae; genus Meghimatium; species Meghimatium bilineatum. Next base: position 22,781,362 of record CM067307.1, read on the forward strand.
TATTTTTTCTGTACATGATATTTTTAGGACCTTTCCATAGAATTTCATTTCGAATGCAGATAATTTATTTTCCATTGTTGATGTTATTGCCCACATCTTACAACCGTATGTTGCCACTGGAAAGATATAATTTATTAGTAGTTGTGAATTTGTTTTCCTGTTTGCCCCTTGCCATACATTTTTCATCTGTGATGTTTTCTTATTTGTGGTCATCATGAGTTTCTTGGCATGTGTACATCATATTAGTTTGCCATTGCTTTCTGAGCTGGTTCTGGTTGCTTATCATTTACCATCCTTGATGCGCCCCTCGGCCCAAAATGGGGCCTGTTAAACCCTGACTTTCGAAGCTGTTGTCGATAATATGATGTTCCATCATCTCTGCCTGCAATTGTATGTACTGTAGAGGAGGACATCCCCTAGATACATCTCCTTTTTTACACTAATGCCGATTATATTTTTTAAAATGAGACTATTGTTTGTTCCGTAAAAAATAAGCCACATCTGCCTGACATGAACCATTAAAAAAAAAACATCAAACAACACCTTTAATATATCTGCAACTTCATCTGTCTCACATCATACATAAGGAAATATAAAACACAACATTCTTCTTCTTCTTCTTCAGCATTCATTCCCAAACTCCCGCTGGATCTCTTTTTTAGCAGGATCATTGTCCTACTAGATTTCTAGCAGGATGTAATCCAGAGAATGGAAATGCGCTGTGTCGCCATTATATTTGCGCAAATGGCCTGACACATCTGTCTTCTGTGGAAAACACAACATTCAAAACCACTTTTCATTCCTCTGACATCCAGGTAACTAATAATACGGCCTATATAAAACGAACTTTTCTGCACTTGATCCTGCTTCCTGTCAAGCTCCAAATCCAAAACTGCATGTGTTAATGGTGAGGAATGTGGTACTTGCATGGCACCTGATGATGGCTTTAACATATGCATGTGAGAAACTTGAGGTGTCGCACCACTAACAGTGCTTTCTTGTGCGTATTGATTGGCCATAAAGCGAGCACGGCCAATGTATGGGCCTTCTTGAATGTCACTACTATCATCAGCCTGTGAATGTCAATAATGATATTAAATAATAATAACTGAAATCATTTATATAAGATTCAGAGATTAGGGTTTACTTTAGGCTGAAATACAGAAATAGTCTTCTAGAACTTAAAATATATGGAGCTCTTATTCTATAATTGAAATATCCAGTACCGGATAACCTGCCACAGCAAGCTAAAGCTGACCCTGCTGAAATCATTAGTGTTTTACCAGGCCCACTAGGTTCTTATTTGTTGGATTTAGGAATCAGAGTCACAGGATTGGGGGGGCATTACCATAAATGTTCAGCTCATCGATCCATCGGTAGTTTAAGAATGTATAGACTCATTGTACCAGGTTCATTAGATTTGAAAAGTAAAATAGAGATTATGAGTGCCAACTACCACCCAAATGCTGTACTAGTAATATGATGTATCTGTTTTTTGTTTTTATCCCCACAAATTATGAGCAGCAGAGTTCTTGTATTCTTTTGTGCAATGTGGTGCTGTCTTTAAAGTTTTATTTCATATCCAGGAGTCTCCGGGAGACTCAGCGGTGTGCAATTCTTTAAGAAGAAGCCTCCAACTCAGAGTGGGTAAATTCTACAGGTTTTTGTGATTTTTTTTATCTTCATTCAATAGGCACAGTGGAGCTGTGAGCTTCAGTTTCCATGTAGAGCATCCTTTCCCACTAGAGGAGACCATAATAACCCAGCTCTGAGTCATAGTCACTGAGTTGGGTAGGGTAGCCAGCTAGTAATTACCTGCCATCCATGAGCTCTTTAAAATTATATGGTTTAACATGTTTGCTTGATTCTGACTCCCCTAGGGATTGTAATATCCTGTAGAATGTTCAATGGGTCTTCTGCCAAAATGGCTGACTAGAACGAATGTGTTCTTGTGACGGTGCTCGATTAACGGTTGTTCCTTCACGAAAGTAATGGCAACCTACAGGAATATTATGTCTAGAAATTTCCAATGGATCCAGAGTTGGTTACTAAACACAATAACAAAAAGAAAACTATGCCTGTTTGGTCATATAAAGAGACACAACTGTTTAGAAAGACAAATAATGGAGGGAAGAGCACCTGGGATGAGGAGAAAGGGCAGACCAAGAAGACAATGGACTGACAACATCAAAGATAACATGAATACATCGCTAGAAAATGCAAGCCACATCGCCCAAGACAGAGAGAGGTTCAGAGAGTTCATTGGGAAGACAATGTTCTGGAAGGAATACGTCACATGACACATATTCAATACTAAATTTTGGTAATCCCTAACTGTTCTTTACACCAACAGTGATATCAGTTCTGACTCTGCCTAGGTTGTTTAGCAGAATTTCATCAGTATATGTGAAAACCCAACCTGGCCCTGAGGTTAGCAAATGTGCTATTTTTAAGGTGATAAATATACATTTTGTATAAATAACACAACAGAAACTAAAATAAGAAGAATGTAACTTACACTTTCTACTTGGAAATGTGGCACTTCATTTAATGTGTTGAACTTTGAGTCAATCTTATAAAATGCAAGCTCTTGCTCCAACTGATAGTGCTTTTGACTAGCTTTATTCAGAAGTGAAGTTTTCTTTTTCAGCTGTGAGAAAAATATTCATTAATTTTTTTTAAATATATCTGTGTTCTCTAGCTCCCACCGGATCTTTTTAATAGCAGGAAAATTGTCTCCCTAAATGTATCTCTCTTATAGCAGGACAATTGTCCTACTAAATTTATCTCTCTTATAGCAGGACAATTGTACTATTAGATTTCCAGCAGGATGTAGTCCAGAGAATGGAAATGTGTTGTGTCACCATTTTATTTGCACCAATGGCCCAATACATCTGACTTCAACGATGGTAACCAAAACATTAAGTATTTTTACAAATTTCACTGAACGGTGGACATCTCTAACCATATCGCTAGTAGACCAGTCCTAAGAGAGAACTGGTTCCTGTATCTGCACGCTGGTCACCAACCTCAAAGATAACCATGATCAAACATGTTTGATATTTGTGATTAGCATGAAAAAAAACCTGCTTTTGCAGCTGTGCTAAGTCCTATAGACACCACAGAAGCCAGCATATTTTACAATTAACCACTGAGAAGATGTATTCATCATACCTCTCTGAATCCTTCTTTTGTGCTATCTTTCATAGTGGAGCATGAGGCATTATGGCTATAACGCCGGCCTCAGAACCTGAGGTCTATGGCCTCACAAATCATGAGGCGAGTACAATTCAGGTAACCATGAGGGGTTAATGACCAGGTTGACACAGTCAATAGGTTGAATGATGTGGAATCAGTGAATATATTTTATAAAATTAAGTCCCCAAAAAAGTTTCATATCTTTTTTTTGAACAGTATAGATCCACAACAACCATTATTTTCAGTGGTGAAATGATGAATACTTGCATATTTTGACATGTATGTCGAGTATGGCACATTTTATCAGTACATCAAACAGTTGAGGGTAGAAGAAGCAGAGGGGGAAAAGAAAATTTGTTAATCAGACAATATCAATGACTGGATAGGTCAGAATTTTCTCACACATCCGCATTGTTGAAGATAGAAGTTGATGGAGAACTGTGTTTTGATACATCCAATTTGGTACCCCCACAACCCTGACTAGTTCATGGACTTATGGATGAATGGAAATCTCTCCTGATCTGGACTGATGTAATATATTGAAATCTCTCCTGATCGGGACTGATGTAATATATTGAAATCTCTCCTGATCGGGACTGATGTAATATATTTAAATCTCTCCTGATCTGGACTGATGTAATGTATTGAAATCTCTCCTGATCTGGACTGATGTGATATATTGAAATCTCTCCTGATCTGGACTGATGTAATGTATTGAAATCTCTCCTGATCTGGACTGATGTAATATATTGAAATCTCTCCTGATCTGGACTGATGTAATATATTGAAATCTCTCCTGATCTGGACTGATGTAATATATTGAAATCTCTCCTGGTCTGGACTGAAGTGATATATTGAAATATATCCTGATATGGATACAAAAAAAATGTTCAATACTAAATTTTCCCCGTTAGATAGTTGTAGAGTGTTTGCACAAGTGACTTGCGTAATAAAGGCTACATGCTCTTGCTGTCGTCACATCATGTACAAGGCACGTTTTTAATTTACCCTCCAACAGAAAAACCCAGTAATTCATTACCAAGATTCAAACCCTGGACCTCACAGGTGTGAGACCAACATTTTAACTTCTCAGCCATGTGCCACATCTGATCTAGATAGAAATAATATATTAAAACATCTTCTAATCCATATAAAAATGACACAATGAAATATCTCCTGCCCTGAAAAAGAGTATAAATAACCAAATGGATGGAGGGTGTCTGACAAAAGTTTTTCTAGTAACCTGTTTAACTTATTTTGCTTAACCATCTGGAAAAGAATGACATATTAAAATATCTACTGATCTGTTTAAGAGTGACATATTAAAATATCTCCTAATGTGGATAGAAGTTACCGGTACATATTCAAAAATCTACTGATCTTGATAGAAGTGGTATACTAAAATCTCTCAAATCTGGAAACTAGTGATATTACAATATTCCTATCTGGATAGGAATAACTATTAAACTATCTCCTATCTGGAAATTTCTAAGCACAATATTCCCATAGGTTGCCATTACTTTCGGGAAGGAACAATCGCTAATCGAACACTGTAAAGAGAACACATTCATTCTAGTCTGCCATTTTGGCGGATGTTATCGGATAAAATGTTACAAACTTTAATTTTTCAATTGCAACATACGGCTGTAAAACATAGACCGTAAGTAAAACAGCGGCAAAGAAGATCAGTGCCTTCGAGCTGAAATGCTACAGAATGATATTTAGAATATCATGGAAGGAAAAAAAGAGAAACTCAGATATTATAAACACATTGCAGATTCCAGAGGGTTCCACAATAACAAAAAGAAAACTACACCTGATTGGTCATATAAAGAGACACAACTGTTTAGAAAGACAAATAATGGAGGGAAGAGTATCTGGGATGAGGAGAAAGGGCAGACCAAGAAGACGATGGACTGGCGACATTAAAGATAACATGAATATATCATTGGAAAATGCAAGCCGCATCGCCCAAGACAGAGAGGGGTTCAGAGAGTTCATTGGGAAGACAACGTTCTGGAAAGAATACATCACATGACACACCTTTCTAGAAAATAGTGATATTACAATTTCCCTATCTGATTAAGAGTGACGCATTAAAATCTCTACTCATTTCAATAAGAGAGACCTTAAAATCTCATCAGAGCGTGCATATATTTTCCATGCTGATGATGCAATCTTGAGATAATGAACAATAATGTGCATGAAACATGGCATAAGTTGACATGGAATGCTGGGTATTGTTTCTGTTGACTAAGAAATGAGTTTGACGCATACGATAAAAACATTTTATGTCAACTTCATTCAAATGTTCTACTATTACTGACCTGCTCATCTTTAGTAACCAATTCTTGTTCCATGTTCTTCAATCTGTTTTGTAAACTTTTCTCTTTAGACAACAACTGAGTTTGGGAGTTTTCATGATGTGTGCGCTCCTACAAGAATAACATGAAGAAAACAATGCAACTTAGTTGTTTGTCTGAACCAATTAACACAACCTGGTTGATTGCAACATAGAATACAATCATCAAGGTCATATCAAGATACCACAGCCTATCACAGAGGAGTCAATGTCTTGTCAATCTGTAAAGATAAAAAAAACTGCACAACAACATGCAGGACAGTAATCTTCAATGGAAGGATCACCTTTAAAAAAAAGTAATTTCTTCCATTCCGTGGGATTTTTTATCACTTTTTTAAATTAGAACGGCATTCAGGTTTGGGAGAGGGAGTTTGCACATTTTCTATGGCTTGCTACATATTACTAGATGTCATGTTCTGGCTTTCTATAAGTGGGCAGTTTAAACCATTACCCATTACTAGATGTCATGTTCTGGCTTCCTATAAGTGGGCGGTTTGAACCATTACCCATTACTAGATGTCATGTTCTGGCTTTCTATAGGTGGGCGGTTTGAACCATTACCCATTACTAGATGTCATGTTCTGGCTTCCTATAGGTGGGCAGTTTGAACCATTACCCATTATTAGTAAGATTTTTTAAATAGTAATCAAAGACATGGTTGATGGTAATTGAGGGAGATTTTTCCCAAGATAATGGTAGACAAAATATATCACAAAAAGATATATAGCATGGCATGTAGTGGATGGTACAGACTGAAAAGAAGGTAGACCAGGTAATGACAGCTGTGACTTTACTAATAGTGAAGAAGTAGTGAATTCTAATTGCTTGGAATATAGGAAACTGTCAAGGTGTTATGATTGTGACAATGAAAAAACATAAATTATATTGATAGCTGATATCACTGTGGATGATGCTTTTGATGAATTTCTAGATGATAGAAATAAAATACAATCCCAAGGATTGGATACATGTCTACACAGATGGATTGGCAGAAGGAGCAGTAAGAAATGGAGGAGGTGGAATTTTTATAAGACTCAAAGATGGGAAGACAATATCAAAAGCTTTTCCAACTGGGAAATACTCCTCTAATTTTAGAGCAGAAGCAGTTGCACTCCATCAAGCACTGAAAGCCTTCACTGAACCAGGACTGCCAAGACCAAAGAAGATAGCCATATTCACAGATTGCAGATCCCTACTGGAATCAATCCAGAGCAACAGAAACGAAAGCCTTCTGTACAACATCAGACATGAGCTAAGACAGATCCAAAAATCAACAGCTATTTCCCTTCAGTGGATACCATCACACTGTGGAATCATGGAAATGAGAAAGCGGATGCTCTGTCAAAGGCAGGAAGCGAAATGGAGCAACACAGACACCCACTGTCTTACGGAGAAGTAAAAACAATAATCCGCAACACATACACAGCAAAGTGGAAGAAAGAAATGGAAGGGAAATACGAACATGATGTAATACATCTCCTCCAGAGATATCAACAGACCACAATATTTCACCTTAGAACAGGCCACTGCAGATTGTTGGGTCACCTTTATCAATTAAGGATCTCATACACAGATGAATGTCCATGTGGATCCGGAACCCAGACTCCAGAACACATACTTCAGGACTGCCCAACATACAAAGAACAGAGACAGCAGACCTGGCCAGAGGATACAGACTTGAGGCAAAAGCTATGGGGCAGCTGCTCTGACCTGGAGAAGACAGTGGACTTCGTCTTGATGACAGGTCTGACGGTATAGCATGACCACATGCTGAATGCAGAATAAGAAGACTGTGGATGATGCTGTTGCTGAATTTCTAGATGATCTTTGTACTTGTGGTAAGAAATCTGGCAGAGGTTTATACCCAGTGCTACTGAAACACAGAACATAAAAGAACATGAATGGCAATATCTCATAGTATGACAATGGAGGTTGAAGCTATTAAAGCTACTCTCAAATGGTTGAGATTTCATTTATATACTAACTCCAATTCCACACTCCAAATGATTCAAAATGCTTGGTAGTGGCATGTGCAAAATGTCAAATTGCATGGCACATGATTATGATGAGGCAAAACATTAAATGTAGAACAAAAAAGAAAAGTTACTGATGAAAAAAGGCACCAAAAATGAAAAAAGCCATCTGTCTAAAACCAATTTTAAAAATAGCAAATAGAAAGGTAGGCCTACCTATTAAGGAACCTAGCAATGTGACACAAGTAATTGTAAATAAGTGAAATAACACAAGTAAGTGTAAAAAAATTAAGTGCCACAAGTAATTGAAATAACAAATAAATAAGTGAAATGACAAAAGTAAATGTAAATAAGTAAAATAACACAAGTAATTGTAAACAAATGAAATGACACAAGTAATTGTAAACAAGTAAAAAGGCACAAGTAATTGTAAACAAGTGTCATGACAAGTATAAATAAGTGAAATGACACAAGTAATTGTTTTTAAGTAGCATGACACAATTAATTGTAAATACGTGACGTGACACAATCTATTGTAAATATGTGAGGTGACATAAGTAATTACTTGCAGTGACTTGTTATGGGATTCCTCTAGTTGCTTGTATTTCTTCTCCTCTTCTTCCAGTTTTTTCTCCAGCTGCTGAACTTCATCTAATAAAATAACATGCTTAATTATTATGAAAAAAATATAAGCTTAACTTAAATAATATTAAGAAACAAAAGTTTAACTTCGCATGAAGAAAGATGGCATGCCTAACTTTAATCAAAAGACAGGAACTTAGTTAAAGAAACCTTATAAGCCTCTATAAAGACTTACAATGAACGGTTTCATGTCACTGTCACCTAACATTATGGCTTTAGTAAATTTTTGGAGTGGGAACATTATTGAAAGAACTAACACGAAACAATCTACGAGTGATTTTTGACAGGAGACTGAGTTTCAAATATCTGCATGAGTGTATATGAGGTACGTTGCACTTTGTTATGCGCCATATGGCCAAGTGCATCCGATTTCCGCCAGCTATTTTTTTTAGGTTTGCTTTCCTTAGATGGTCTACCCTCCCGAGATCATGAGCACCATCTGTCCAGGCTTTGTGTAGAGTTTTCCATCTCCTAGGTGGCCTGTCTTTCTGGACTCTTGAGCGCCACCTGCCCAGCAGTTAGGGGAATTTTTTAAGTTTTCCTGCCTTTTTCCTTTATGGGATGGAGCTGATTGGGGCCTAAGTAGGGTTTTACTGACTTCTCCCTTTGTATGTTTTAGAAAATAGTTTCCCATATTCCCCTATTTTAAAGGTCCCCCCAACCCTGGGGGATGCGCATGCTGGGGTCCATGACCCCAGCTGTTGGCTTGAGCTTATAGCGGCTCATACTCGCTTGATGCTGCCCGTCACGAGACACATGGGGTATTTCAGTGGAGATATCAGTGCCACCTGATATCCCACCCCATCCTGTTAGGCAACATCGCCAGTTTGTCCGCGACTGCTTATTCGTCCAGAAATCTGGATTATTCGTCCAGAGATCTGTCTTATATTGCAGCCAACCACCAGATATGGAGACTCCATATCCGGAGGTTGTTCCACGATCCGCAGCCTGTGGACGCGCCTGGTAGGGGATGGTCACCCCCCCCCCAGGAGTTTCAAATATGATTAGCACATCATTGTAAGGTCTTGCAGCAATTAAACGTATGATTTTTTTTCTCAGTTTGAAAATAAATTATTATAAGATTGGCTAAAATCCAGAATTAGGTTATGTGTATCATTCTTTGCACAAATAAGACACATAAGAATGGGCTAATGTTGAAAATGAATAGAGGACCGACTTTCTTGTACTCAGGTTTCAGATTATGTACTTCATCCTCTCAAGAAGCAGCAGTCATCTGCAGAGAGTAGCACTCATTGCACATAATTCCATAGCCTCAAGAGGTTATCCCCAGGAATCTAAACAAATATATAAAAACTACAAAGTATAATAAGAACAAATGAAGGGCTCACAGAACCATTCAAAACAACAATGGGAATAAGATAGGAATGTGTACTACCACTGTTGTTTGTTACATACTAGGACAGGATAGCGCAAGAGGTGAACACAACATCATAGAAACATCAAGAGACCTAGGTAACTTTCTGCATGATCTACTGTCAGCAGATGATTACTGTCTAATATATGAAACTGAAGATCATCTACAAAGACACACAAGTTCATTATAGGCAGCCTGCAAACAATACAATATGAAATTAAACACATCAAAAACAGAAACTATGAAAATATGCAGAGCAACATAACAGCTAAATATATATATTAGAACAAAACTAAAACAGACATCAGAATTTAAATATCTAGGAAAGTTTTTACAGAAGATGGTAAAAAAATATATATATATAGAATTTGAGATGAGGTGCAAAATGCAAACGCTATAATTCTCAGCCAGCGATAAACATGGCTACCAAATGACATATAATAAACACCATCTTTATGCCAACACTATGTTACCAGTTCCAGATAAAAAATTTATTAGAAAGATTACAATATGTCAGATGAAATGCCTGAGAAAGGCCATAAACCAGAAGAGATAGAATGAGAATAAATGAATAACGAGAAATAAAGAAATTGGAAAGATAGTAAAGGCCATATCATGCAAACAATATATAGAAAGACAGCAGATTAACTGGTTCTGCCATTTTATGTGAATCGAACCATCACAACCAGCCATACAACAGTAGAAAGAACAGCTACAAAGCAGGAGGAAGACCAAGAATAAGATAAGAAGATTCAATCAGAGAGATTGTCAAAAATCACAATCTTACCATGACAATCGCAACAAAGTTGGCCAAAGACAGAAAACATCAATTCCCCACGACACTTAACAGCATTTATGGAAAAGACAACAAATAGATATATGTCAATGACAGAAAACATCAACTCCCCATGACGTTTAGCAGCATTTGTGGAAAAGACAACAGATAGATATATCTTTAAAAAATCCACTTTCTAAACAAGGAGTTGCAAGCTGGGGGTCAAACCTAAGACTCTATAAACTCCTTAACACAAAAGGAATGGTTTAACCACCACAAACTTACATGACTGAAGCATAGTCATGAGCTAATGTTGAACTCAACTTCCCAACAGTGAAGTATAGTCATGAGCTAATGTTGAACTCAACTTCCCAACTATGAAGTAATAAATAATCTAGCATGTATTGCTGCATTCATCTTAATGATGGTTTCTTATGTCACAACAGATGCCTAACCCAGCCACAGAAGATAATTTATTACCCATCGTCTTTACCAAAACATTCTTGTCGAATCCTTCACTGTTGTCTTCAAAAAACATTTTCCACTATACAATACCTGCATTCTTTGATGAATATTAGTTGGTCGACATCCTTTGGCTGTAAGAAACCAAATCACTGCTCACTGACCAAATTTAGTATAACGAAAATGACGGATTCGCTATCACACCCGTCAGGTTGTCAACTATCTGCACAGGACACTAAGCATATGAAGAGAATAACCATGTGACCATTTGTTCATCGTTTCGACTTATTACATCAATGAAGATGTCTTCACACTCCTCACATGTTGGCACAGTGATGCAGCATGGGATGGTTTCATGTGACTATTCCTTGTATACATGAGACCAGGAATCAATACAGGTAAAACCTACTCATGTAACAGCGAACTGTTTTGGAGGTTTCACTGCAAGGATTGAGAATATCAATCAATAATCAATAAAACCCATAACCCTTCAGGGTCATAGGGGTACCACATTGGAAGCTTCAGCACACAGAGTCCTCCAGCGAATTCTATCCTCAGCGATGCGGATGAGTGTGGAAATATCTAGCCCTGTCCATTCCTTGATGTTGTCTGTCCATGTCTTTATTTGTCCTCCTCTGCTTCTTCCACCCTCGACAGTTCCCTGCAGTATAGTTTTTGACAAGGAATCGTGCCTGCATACATGTCCGAACCATGCTAGTTTTTGTCGTTTCACTATTGAAAGCAATGGCTCCTGGACACCTGCACACATCTCTACTTTATTTCTTACGTACACATTGGTCTTATGTTCCCTATAGGAAATTCGTAGAATTCTTCTGTAGCATTTATACTCGAAAGCCTGTAATCTTCTCTCCATGTCCGCAATGAGTGTCCAACTCTCACAACCATACAACACAACTGAAAGCACCAGCGACCTATACAGTTTGATTTTCACTCCAACACTGATGTTGCTTTTCCAAATCACAGTTAGCCTTGACAAGGATGCTAAAGCCATCTCCAGCCTTATTTTTAGTTCTGCTTTGCATTTACCATCGCTGTATATACTGGATCCGAGGTATTTGAAGGTATTCACCTCTTCAAGCTTATGTCCATTCATCATGATATTAGTCTGGTATTGAGAATATGTTGTTATGCAAATTAAACATTTGAAGAATCACATACCTAATGGAGAATCAGACATTATGTATGTACCAGCCAATAACTAACTCACCTATTGCTAATCTATCCTGTGCTTGTTTCCTTTCTTGATCAAGAATGGGCTTGCTGTCAAGAATCTCAACAGTTCTGAGATGGAACACAACATAGAGACGGCAGTGTGGAATGTCACAAACTGGGTTACCAGCAATTTCTATTTGGGTAAGGTTTGGCAAAGCTTTCAACTTCGATACTTCAAATAACTGTAAAAATTAATGGAAAATCATATAAAGTTGGGAAATGTTTTCATCTTTGACCCTTCAAAAAACTGTAAAATATATAGAAAATTTGGGTAAAGTTTAGCAAAGCATTTAGTTTTGACACATCAAATAGCTGTAGACATATATGAAAACATAATTGTATATTCATTAAAATGTATCTTTTTAATAGTGATAATTCAATGTTTTTGTTCTTGTTCTAAAGATGATGATGTTGGATGTATTGATTCCTTCTTTCTGCAGAAGACAGATGTGTTGGGCTATTGGCGCAAATAAAATAGCGAAACAGTGCATTTACATTTTCTGGACTATATCCTGTTGGAAATCTAGTAGGGTTATCATGCTACAAGAGAGATCCAGTGGGAGTTTGAGAATGAACGTTGAAGAAGAAGAATATTCCTTCTTTAGCATTTCCCTGTCAAGCTGTAAACCACAATACAATGCATTCTGTTCTCCAGACTACATTCTGCTAACCAGCAACAGTTTGAGAATGAATGCTGAAGAAAAAGCTATTGCCCTGTGTCTGTTAAAGGTTACAATACTATATATATTTCACATGTCTCAACTTTCGGTCCATATCAGGAGAGATTTCAATACATCACTTCGGTCCAGACCAGAAGAAATTTCAATATATCACCTTCTATCTATCAATGTGACATGTCTTTTACAGAATGTTGTCCTCAGTGTCACTCTATAAGCCTCAACTTTCTTAGCAAGTTGCCAAGCCTCTTCCAGTGTCATAATCAGAAAGTCTTCAATATTCCGTGTCCATCACAGTCTTGGTCTGCCTCTTGTTCTCTTAACTGGAACTTTCCCCTCCATGATTAACCTCTCTAAACCATTGTGTCTGTTTATATGTCCAAAATATGTTAGCTTTCATTTTTTTATGTCTCAATTTTGTAAGACCAAATAAGCAGGTAGCCTTCTTCATAGTCTGCAAATTTATTCTGGATTTCCTCATTAAATTCACATTGGTAGCATATCATACCCTATGGTAACTAAGACAAAAACACAATACATGAATGAGAAACTATATCATATAACAGAAAAGTGCATTCCAATGCAACAAAATAATTAATACTTAAATTTGTATGTTGAGAATGAATGCTCAGTTAGTTAGTTGTAAATCAATAATATTCAGAATCCCTGTAATGAAATATAATTGTATTCATAATCATTACATATAACATTACATAGTTTAAAACAATCATAAAGATACAGGGGGAGACTAAGTAGAAGGCATTTAGCAAGAGAAAACAGGCACACATCACACACAGTGATAGATGGGAAACAGAGATCAATGACGAAGACAATCGAGGATTTTAAAAACAAGTAGCTGAAGAAGCAAAGATGTGTTGGTCGAAATTTACTGAGGTGGTCATGGCGGACAAAGCATTACACAAGTTCTGGAAGCTGCATAGATTAATGAAGTGGAGAACAGAAACAAAACCCAGTACAAGCGTGAGGGACGACTCATGACAGAAACTGACATCAGATCAGATGAAAGGCGGAGCCTTCTTTGATAAATATCTTCAACAAACTAATCAGGGTGACTAGATCAATGCACAGAAATGTTGTGTACCCTTGTATCTTAACATCTGTCACGGATATCAGAGTCAATGAAGACCAGCTTGCAGATGTTGGAGAAGTGCAACTCACTATTAAGAATACACCTGATGGCATCCAGGCCCAGATGGAATCAGGTACAGCTTACTCAAGGACATTGGCGAGCATGATTCGATGACTCACTGAGCATGATTGTGAAAGTTCAGGCGGGATACATTCAGGAACAGTGACTGGATGCAGTGAAGAATTCCTGTATGCATAAAGTGACTCATTTTTTAGCCTGGACATGCGAGAGTCTGGGGTAATGAGAGAGCAGATAGGTTGGCTGCACATGCTGCTACTACGGATGTTGGTGGAGCGATGGATCAAGCAGACATTTTGAACGTCCTACGGGAAAACACACGAGCAAATGACTGCATAAGCGACGATGACTCTTGTTCCATGACTAGAATAAAGGAATTCGGTTTGAAATGTGGCGTCGCTAGAAAGGAGCGGTTTCATGGGCAAGAAAGAATGATGGTCAATCAACTTCGTACTGGGACCATCAGTCAACATGTAATGGTGGCTACACTCAAGGAGAGATCTGAGCACCTATGGACTTGTCCGGAATGCAGTGACGATGATCCAACGACTAACTAACTAACTAATTGGGGAGAATATGCTAGCTAAAATGACAGATGATTATAATGTGAGTCTGAAAACAATAGTGATACCAGAGGAGGAGCTACATAGCTATCTCATACCCGTGCCAAAACCAGGCAAAGATACTATTGGCATAAAAGGTTATCACAATGCAGAATGTGTATGGTAAGATTCTGAAAATAATTGTCACTAGACACATAACCAGGAAACTAGAGATCAAATGTGATCTCCCAAATATCCTAGGTGCATACAGATCCAGAAGAGATACAGTCACAAATGCAGTAGTTCTTGCATATGAAGTTATGAAAGTTTTCAGAATAAAGCAGAATCTGTAGTTGCAGGGATAGATCTAGAAGATGTGTAGAATAGAGTTAATTGCACCCATCATGTGAACATCCTAAGGAAATACAATATCCATCCCTGGATCATACGCTGGATAGCAAATGTGCTAATCTGTAGAAAATTTGCTCTGAGGTGCGAATCCTGGACGTCTGAGATCAGAATAATAGCACCTGGTCTACCACAAGGATCTCCTCTGTCCCCAGTACTGTTTAATGTGTATACATTAAAAATTGTTCAATAGCAACCCTCAAGCAATTGTAGAGTTCTAACATACACTGATGATATCCTACTATACAACATGGGTAGGAACAGAACAGATATCGCTGACAATGTACAGAGTGGACTAGATAAATTATCAATATGGTGCAGAACATACCACGCTGTAATAAATCCCTGTCAGTTGCATGGGCTCATTCATTGAAAGAGAACAGGACTTTAAATATCTTGGGATAACCTTTGATAGAAGTCTCTGATTCAACAAACACATCACAAATATGATTCTGCAGGCTAAAAGATGGAACAGTGTTACCAAGATTATGGCAACCTTCGACATGCAGGTGCTATCTGTCATAGATTATGGCCTCCTTCCTACTAACACTGTCACAGACATAAGTCGATAGATTGGAAAAAGTCCAAAATGAGGCAATGATAGTAGTACTGGAGTGTACCATCTCTGCAATGAGATTTCTGCTTGATCTACCCAGTATTCAGAGTGTGAAATCAGGTAGCACAGTCTAGGTTGTACTTTAAAAGAAAAGAATACAGCCACCACCCATTAAACCAACATCTAAATGAGTCAACAGGAAAACAAATCAAGCGTTGCAGATCATGGATGGCAGAAGCTGAAGATACACTATGAAGAGTGTGTGAATTTGAAGAAATAGGAAAGGACAGTGAATGGGTGGAGGTAGACATTGAGAAGAAATCACTGACTAAAGTAACAAGAGAGCCGACTTATTGGCAGGCAATGCGACGATAGACGGTACATTGCTGAGACGAGATAATGCAGACTTAATGAAGGCAGTAATAAATTAATTTCAAGATGTCAATGAGGCTGAGAATGTACACATACAGAGAATATTAGAAATGGGAGTATCTAGAGGTGAGGGAAGAAAAATGAAATATTTTAGAAAGTCCCAAAGATCACACAATCAACACCTGACCAGGACTTTGAGTCTACATACACTGGGATGGCTGCTGGAATGGAGGGCAGAGCACTTATGGAAATGCCCCACATGCTGTGAAGCCAGTTTATAATCAAGAAGAACAGATTGCTTTGTGTTATACTTTACAGCTTGGTCTGCAACTCTGCCTGACACATCTGACTTCATTATGATATTTAATAATCTAAAAACTTCAACTCCCTATGGTATGAAACAGACAACCTCAACCCCAAAAACTTCCTTAATTGCCTCTTATGTCATGCATAGCAGGTATAAATGTGTCAATACTCTTTGCTCCATTTTGAGCCCTAACAACACACAAGTGATAATATTTTATAAATTTATAATGGCAGGAGTGAAAAGAACACATGGAGATAAAGAGTTAATGCCATTGTCCTTATTGAATAAAAAGAGATTTCAGAAGTAATATTTTAACACATAAAAAGAGATGACACAAGTAGTATTTTAACAAATAAAAACGACACAGATGATGATGTGACTCACAGACGCTATCTTATTTCTCGCAATTTTGAACATCCGCAAGGTTTTCATTTTCTTAGCAACCCAGAGCGGAATGTGCTCAATATGGTTGTCACTAAGATTCAAAGACTGTAATAATGCTAAGTTTTCCAGACCTTCAATCTTAGTCAGCATGTTGCTGGCAAGATTAAGTTCACGTAACTGTACCAACTTATCCAAGCGCTCGATGCGTTCAATATTGTTGAAACTGAGATTCAGAGTCTGCAATTTGTGAAGCCGATCCAAATTTTCAATGTACTGTGGAGTATATATATGAGAATGTGATAACTGATAATTTTTTCTTAAAATATGATAATGTAGTAATTGCTTATTATTTTTATGTGATAAGTAATTTTTTTTTTTTTAAATTAACACTGTTGAGGAAATTTCTGACATCCTTATGCTATGACTGGTTCATAACTCAGCTTACAATTACCGTTACATTTTACTTTATAAACAAACAATGTACTATATCAACTGTACAATTTACTCTATAAAAAACACTACTAAACAATGCTACCATTTCAACTTTACAACTTACTTTATCAACAAACACTACTAAACAATGCTACCATTTCAACTTTACAACTTACTTTATAAACAAACACTACTAAACAATGCTACCATTTCAACTTTACAACTTACTTTATAAAAAAAACACTGCAACCATTTCAACTTTACAATTTACTTTATAAACAAACAATGCTACCATTTCAACTTTACAATTTACTTTATAAACTAAGAATGCTACCATTACCTTTACAATTTACTTTATAAACTAAGAATGCTACCATTACCTTTACAATTTACTTTATAAACTAAGAATGCTACCATTACCTTTACAATTTACTTTATAAACTAAGAATGCTACCATTACCTTTACAATTTACTTTATAAACTAAGAATGCTACCATTACCTTTACAATTTACTTTATAAACTAAGAATGCTACCATTACCTTTACAATTTACTTTATAAACAAACACTGCTACCATTTCAACTTTATATTTACTTTATAAACAAACACTGCTATAACTTCTAACACTGTTAATAATCATCCATGATAAAGAATTTCTGACGATGATTATGATGATGTTCCTCCTTTGCAAGTGAAGATGAACATGGCATAAAAAACAATAAAAATGATGAACAAATAGATAAAAACAAAACATTTGAGATTGTCTAATTTGGTTTGTGAGTTCGTAGATGCCCGAAGAGTCCGATTCGTGCCAGGAAAGTTCTATTGTAGTGCATGCAGGAGTGTAGAGGTGGGGTAGGAGAGTTTTCAGATTTGTTCTTCTGCTTCCATCACTTGTAAATTTCCCACAGTGTTCTTTCTTTTTCAAATTTAGTTTTGCCAACAGTGAACTGGGTGTACCAAGCTGAACGATCAAGGGCTGTAGTCTCCCAGGAGATAGGATTGATGCTGCAGTGCTTACGAGAGTTTTTTAAGTGATCCTTAAAGCACTTTCCTGCCCTTCGCTTGAACGTTTACCATCGCACAGCTCTCCATAGCATAATCTCTGTGGAAGGCATTTGTCTGGCATATGGAGTATGTGGCCAGTCCAGTGGAGTTAGGACCTAGTCAGCAGGGCATGGATGCTTTGCATACAGAACTTTTGAAGGATTTCTGTATCTGGTACATGACCCTGCCAACGTACTCCCATGAAGTTTCTTTGGTACCGAACGTGAAAAGAGTTAAGCTGTCAAGTGTGTCTCGCATAGACAGTCCAGGAAGACACAGCATTAAGAAGTGTTGGTAGAAATGAGTGGTACATGTCCAACTTATTTGTCAAACTGAGACCACTCATGACTGATTTAGACATTGGCATGAAGGGAGCCTTCATGCAAAGGCAGCACTGGCACAAGCAATACACAGGGCAACATCCTCATAAATTGTCGCAGTTTGCAATAATGTGCTGCTGAGATATACAAACTTATTGGAATAATTGAGTTTTTGTCCCTTTATTCTGATTTCTGGTTCTGTGTAGGGGACACCTGGTGCTGGTTCATACATTACTAATGTTTTCACTATGCTGATGGGGAGACCAAACACATCACAAGCCAGAGAAAGAGGTCCATGCTGTTCTGCATGTCTTTCAGACTGGTAGCGTTTAGCACACAATCAACAGTGAACAAGAAACCGTGAACACTGTCAGTCTTAGTTTTGGTCTTCACTTTCAATCTACTAAGATTGAATAGCCTTCCATCAGCTCAATAGCAAAAGAAAATTCCTGCACTGTTATTCTGGAAGGTATCATTTAACATGGCAGAGAACACCATGCTGAAGAGCATCGGAGCCAGGAAGCAACCTTGTTTGACACTGTTAGTTACTGGAAACGGGTTAGAGTGTGTCCTCATCTTGTTGCACACAGGCTGTTATACCATCATGGAACTGGCGAACCATATTGATGAATTTTTCTGAACATCTAAATTTGGCCACAATCTTCCAGTCCTTCACAATTTACAGTGTCGAAATGCCTTAGTTAGGTTGACAAATGTAGTGGAGAGACCAATGTTCTGTTTGCGACACTTTTCCTGTAGTTGTCTGGCAGTGAATATCCTGTCAACTATACCTCTGCCCTGTCAAAAAACCACATTGGCTCTCTGGGAGGAGATCTGTCTCAAGATGGACTTGCAGTATGTTAATAGGACCCTATTCAGGATCTTGCCTGCTATAGAGAGCAGGGATATGCCTGTGATTGTCACTAGGCAATTTCCTTTTCTCTTGTATAGATGTATGATGAAAGCATTCTTAAAGTATTTTGGTATCGCTTCCATGTTCCACATTGAAAAGATCATTTCTGACACTGATAACTGGTAATAATCATCCACGATAGAGAATTTCTGACACTTAATTCTTGATTAGGAACAAGCGTCACAGCAATGGGGGAATTCCCATGTATGCTCTGTTTGCCTTTCCATCAGTCATCTAAAAGTGTATACGATCAGTGTCCCTTTCAGTTGCTGAATACGTGTTCTTCTGATCTTTCTGGAGAGGGAGCATTTTCTCCCATCACCTCTAGTCACTCACACACTCCCATTTCTATCATTCTCTGAATATGTACATTGTTTCATTCAACTTCCTCCTCGTCTTCTCGTAGGGTATCCATGACTGTTCTAATCAATCCAATCCTGTCTCTTCTTATCTCGGTGCCATTCACCAAAGCTTTACCAACCAACACATCAGCTCTTTCATTTCCCCTGACCCCAACATGATCTGGACAGTAGATCCATGTAATACTCTGCGCGTTGTTGAGAAGAGCATTACATGGATCTACTATTCACTGATTTCTGACACTGATAACTGGTAATAATTGTCCATGATAGAGAATTTCTTACGCTGATTTATCCACTGTATTATTTTAGATGGGTATCAGTTCTTGCGGATACAGTACTGCCGTTAAGTGTAGAGTGAGAACTTCCGCTGTTACTACTAGGTCAGCTGTGCTGCATACTGTGTTTATTCAGGTTTATCCTGATGTTGACTACCCGGTATTCATTTTTTCTAATTATACCATAATAGTAAAGATCAAAATCTCACCTTGATCTTTTTCTCTCCTGCAAGCGTAAGATTGACAGATGTTATAAGGTCAAGGTTCTCTTCTTTTGCAACTTTTTTAATGAGCTCCTCTGTTATATATCTAACACCAGACTGTGTTATTCCTGAAGAATAGTATAAGACAGTCATGTTAATCACAATCACATTGTTAATTTTGTAATGGTAACATTTTTCACGTTACATACTTTACTCTTCATTATCAAATTCTATATTTGACAGCAGACTGACAGTAGCAAACACTGACAGGAGCAAACAACAGTAGCAGACTGACAGTAGCAAACACTGATAATGGCAAACAACAGTAGCAAACACTGATAACTGCAAACAACAGTAACAAATACAGAAAACGGCAAACAACAGTAGCAGACTGACAGTAGCAAACACTGACAGGAGCAAACAACAGTAGCAGACTGACAGTAGCAAACACTGACAGGAGCAAACAACAGTAGCAGACTGACAGTAGCAAACACTGATAGTAGCAAACAACAGTAGCAGTCCGACTGTATCACACAGCAGAAACAGAATGATAGTAGCAAAAAGCAGTAACGGAATGATTGTAACAAACAGCAGTAATAGACTGATAATAGCAAACATTACTGATATATTCTTCTTCTTCTGCGATCATTACTCAGTCAGGTTGGGACTCTGGATTCTATGATATAGGCTGCTGTCTGTTTTAGAGTGTCCACTGTGCCATACAGTTTCTCTTCAACACTGATTGGTGTGGGCCATGTCTTGTTTCTCAGGTCTGCATACTGGGGACATTCTTGTAGGATATGTTCTGCTGTCATATTCGCAAGGCTGCAATGGCAGAGCCCAGTTGTACCTATTTTGAATTTGGTGTACAAATGATGTCTCATTTTGTTGTGACCAGTTCTGAGACGCAGCAGGATAACCTGGTCTCTTCTGGGCAGTTGGTAATACCCGTCATCTGCATTATATTTGGGGTGGTCTTCTTTCCACTTTTTGTTATAGTTGCCTTTAATGATGGTCTTCACTTCTTCATAACTGACTAGATTGTCTTCTTGAGGTAACTTCCCTTCTTCTTTGGCCAGTCTATCTGAAACTTCATTCCCTTCAATGTTACAGTGTGACGGTATCCACTGGATCACTACTCTTTGAAAATTATTGTACAACTGAACTAGAACTGCCCTCAATTCATTCAGTTCGGTGTTCTTGTGTAGCTTCAGTGCTGTTATGACAGAGAGTGCATCTGTTAGTAGTACAATATTCCTGTGCACTTGTTCTTTGTGTTGTAAGATAGTTTCTGCTGCTTTCTTGAGAGCTTCCATTTCTGCTTTAAAATTGGTTGAGATCTTGCCTGTAGCTATGGCTAGAGTAACATCTTTCCCGTATTTTAGTCTGAGGGTCACTCCTCCACCTCCATTCTCTATTGCATTTGTGGCCGAGCC
This sequence comes from Meghimatium bilineatum, assembly GCA_034231615.1. Classification (NCBI taxonomy): domain Eukaryota; kingdom Metazoa; phylum Mollusca; class Gastropoda; order Stylommatophora; family Philomycidae; genus Meghimatium; species Meghimatium bilineatum. Next base: position 22,802,784 of record CM067307.1, read on the forward strand.
ATCTGTATAGGCATGAGTCCATGCATCTTGTGGGTAATTAACTGTGATGTGTTGTTCTGTGATACGCTTTCTCTCCAAGTCTGTCTGAGTTCCTTTCTTTTCTATACCTTCTATTTGTTCTTTTAGTTGTGGGAGTCTGTATGCCCAAGGGGGGATGATACTGACTGGTTGTATGGACCTTGGTTTCGCTTGTCCTATAGTTGGTGCCTTTTGTATCAGTTTCTTTGCATTTGCTGAGAAGTTGCTCCTCTCCAGCCTGCTTTTGCCATAGCCATTAATTCTTTGGTGCATAGGATGATTCAGGAGTCTCTTGTATTTTTCTGCTTGTTGAACTACTTTCATGTCTCTTCTATCTTCCATTGACTGAAGGCCAGTTATTGTTTCTAATGTATTTATGGGTGTAGATTTCATAGATGCAGTGATAGTACTTGTAGCTTGATTCTGGGTTTTGTTTATTTTGTTGAATTGCGTTTTAGATGCTGTGGCCCAGGCTGCAATGTCATACTCTAGTACTGGCCTAACTCTACCTGTGTATAGTATTTTCAAGATTTTGCTGTCCGCTCCCCAGTTTGTGCCTGCTATCTTTTTCATTATTGCCATTCTATTTCTGGCTCGTTTCTCTGCTTTTTCTGTCTGTTTTGCCCATGTCATATTCCTGATATATAATAAATTACAATTTAATCATACTGAGACAGAATGTTTTACGTTCAACAAATCTATTTATGCAATATTTTTTGAGAGAAACACACAAAACTTGCATTCGGTGTGTAAAAATTATATGATTAATTATGACATTCCCTTGCTTACCACTAGTCTGTGCTGTTGGTCTATGTGAAGCCAATGACCTTCTACTTTGTTCAACTGGTGATGGAGCCCTCTTATTGGGAGGTGTAGATGGATCTTCCTCTGCCACATGACTAAGACTTGAACTATACTGTAAATATAGATTAAGGATTTATTGTGGCAAATATTTCTGAACCTAAAATACAACTTTTATCTGTATACTTCGACAGTGTGGTAACTGGGACCTAGACTTGCAGTTCAGGGTGTAAAGAATAGAGCCACTGTCTCTTTTTTCCAGACATATCATAGGGGATCAAAGTTGGGTGATAGGTTAAAACTTATAATCATTGTCACTACAAGTCTTGTCTCAATTTCTTACTTTTGTTTTCTGTCAAATAATACCAATGGATGACGACCAGTGGAAATAGACCTTTGTCAATTTCTGGTATACTCCGATGTGACAGTAAATGCTGGATGTGCCATTACTGCAGATGGGTCAACAGATCTGACAGAAGGATGATGATCTGGTTGATCCAGAAGTATATGCAGCCTTCCTGACAGGATGTGGTAATCTTAGGATACTGTCTCACTCTAATGTCTACCTTTAGAAACTACACACGCATCCATGAAACCCTCTAACACAACCATGCCTTTCAGACAACAAACTTTTTATACATTTGATGTCACTTCAATTACTCAACTGAGGAAGACCTGTGCATTTTAATGCAATGATGTGATATAGGCATGTGTTTGTGAGCTGTTGTTTTGTTCCATATTATAAGGTGTTCCATGTATCTGACCTCATGAAGAGAAACATTTTCCTGACATCATCGAGCACTGGACATTAAAATATAATGGTGGTGGACAGTTGTGTAGAGATAAGTATATAAAAGGCACCCTAGAGTGTTTTGTTGTTGTATTCTGTTCAGGTGATTGTTAAGCTGTACATGATGTGTGTGAAGCTGGAAGATGATACTCTGGTCTTTCCCAGTGATTCTTCCATCCCACAGGACACTGTCAGTGATTCTTCCATCCCACAGGACACTGTCAGTGATTCTTCCATCCCACGGGACACTGTCAGTGATTCCACATAATTCAATCATAAAACTTTATGTGCTCATCATCATCATGTGACAAGGTTGGGTGTCATAGACAGTCACTGATAGGCAGAAAATCATATCTGTAACTGTATATCAGCTCCACTGTTGACTTTCTACAATGTGTGATGTTAAACTATTAAATTATCTTCTCTCTATGATGTTCCCTGTCTCATTTTTACTCAATATTCCCTGTTGTACACTGTAATTACAATCTCCTCTTTTTATAAATATGTCAATAAATGTGAACTATTCTTTTCTGATGTTGATAAATAACTCTCTTGTGGTGTCACTCTTTCTCAGTACCTCATCATTAGTTTCTCTACCATTCAATGGGATTCTCAGCATTCTTCTGAAGAATCACATCTCCAAGGCCTCTAATTTTCCATTTGTTTGTTTATTTATTGTCCATGATTTTCTTTGATATAACAGAAGTGGCACTCCATGTAGCATTGAAGGACCTTTTTCATTACTTTTACAGATAAATATCTGTTGAACACAATGTTTTTCACGTTACACTATTTATCAGTCAAATAAAATGGATAAAACTGATAGTCAAAGTAGTTTAACCTGCTTTGGAATATCCTCTGCAGAATGTGTTTGCTGAGGTAAAGCTGTGTTGCTGGAAAAGTTCCCTTGTGAACGTGATGCAACTGGAGGGATAGAAGGCACTGTTCGTCCTACTCCCCTACGGCTCATTTTGGAATGCACAGTTTAAAAATCTACAAATGAAAGCAGGAAAAAAAATTATATTTAAAAAAAAAATTATAAATACATATTGATTTTACTAACATTTATATCATCATCATGTGACATATTCTTTCCAGAACGTTGTCTTCCTTATGGGTTCTCTGAACACGCCACGATTGTGGGCGAGTTTACCTGCCGCAAAGAAATATTTAAGCAATCTGATACATCACTGCACCATCATCGTCTTGGGTGCTCTCTTCCCCTGTTACCGTTAACTTTACCTGCAGCTGTTAATCTTTCAATATTGTTATGTCTCTTTATATGACCAAAACAACCCAGCTTTCTTGTTTAGATGTCATTAAATAGCCAGCCCTCTTCAACATTTATTGATCTTAACACTTTCTGATTTGTCTTTTTGACTGTTCATGGTATACGTAAAATTCTTCTTTAGTATCTCATTTCGAAAGCAGCGACTCTCTTTGCTATTGTTCTATTTAATTTCCACAACCATATATTGCCACTGGAAATACATAGTTTGGCTATGCTGCTGGTACTTTGCCAAAGATTTTTCATTTGGTCAAGTTTCAATATCTCCATTGCAATTCTTCTTGCATTCTTCTTAGCTTTAGCTAAATCCAGGAATAAGGTAATGAAGTTTTGCTAATCACTAAAACACACATAATAACACACACACACATTGACTTTTCGACTAAATGACCTTTATCTAAAAAAAATGTATGCACAATCTACATTACATATGCCAATGTGAACATCAATAATTCTTACTGCCCGTTTCCTGTTGTATGTTTTAATTTTGTTAGAACTTTTGTCTTGATAAAGGCCTTTGGTCAAAACATCAATTTGTGTGTGGTATTATGTGTGTCTTTAGTGATTAGCAAAAATGTATTACTCTTTTACTGGATTTAACTGTTGGATTTCAGTTTTGTACAGTAAGTACATATTAGCTTTAGCTATTTATGTTTGTGCCCAAATATTGGAAAACTGTTATGTCCTCTAGTTTGAAATTGTCAATTATTATCTTTGGTTATACTTTCACTTTATCCGATGTCATAAATTTTGTTTTCTTCATATTTTAGAACAGGTTTCACTGTGTTTTTTTGTTGATAGTCACATTTTCTTTAGACCATCTCCATTTGTTGTTAAGAGAAACATGTCATCAGCATATCTGATTTCTGGGATCTGCTGACCTCCGATTGTAAGAGGTTGGAAGATGGCATATGTCATATTATGTTTCACATTATGTTTCAAGTGTAGCTGTTTAACAGGTACTGTGATAGTTGTAGATGTTTAACAGGTACTGTGATAGTGTGCATCCTTGTCTAACTCCTTTCTGAACATTAAACCATTCTGATATTGTTCCGTCCACATTTACTGTCGCCTCTTGTTCGTGGTACAGTTCGTGATTAAATATATGAGATGTTTTGGAAGTCTCACGTCAACCATAATTTTCCATAATTAATAACATGTATATAGGATTGTCGATATATGAAATCCATATGTGTATTTATTATTGTTCCTCTCCACATCCAGACATATATAAGAGGGATATTCTCAAAGATATAATTCTCAGATTGTTTCTTTTCGGCCAGAAAACCATTATACTTATAGATTAGTTGCTTGCATGGTCTTCAAAGTAGTCCCCTTGTGATTGTATAAATTTATTCCATCACTTCTGTCACAGAAGGAAATCACATTGGTAGGCATTTTTCAGAATTGAACTTAATTTTCTCATTGCAATGTCTTGAATTTCCTCAGTGTCATAGAATTGGCAACCTTTGAATCTTCTCTTCAGTTGTGAAAGCAAGAAAAAGTCACAGAGCAGAATTGGGTGAGTACAGAGGTTGTGAGAGCAATGGAATGTTGTGCTTCTCAAAAATTTATATTAGTGGTGACAAAACTTCTGCAAGGATATTGATATCATGCACAATCCAATTGCCTGTGCTCCACTTCTCAGGGCTATGTCTCTGTACAGCACAATGGAGATTGGAGATGTTCTAGGTCTGTTTTGTAGAATTATACATTGTCCTCTGTACATGGTACTCTGTCCTCTAGAAACATATTCATGATGAACTAGCCCATCAATGTTGAAGAATGCAATCAACATGATCTTGATATTAGACATGATAGCCTACCTTAATAGGTGGGGGGGGGGGGGGGTCTGACAGTAGTAAATAGTGGTTACAGACTGGTAATAACAGACTGACAGTAGCAAACAGTGGTTGCAGATTGATAGTAGTAAACAGTAGTTGCAGACTGACAGTAGCAATTAACAGCAGTAGATAGATAGTAGCAAACAGCAGTAGCAGACGGATAGTAGCAAACAGCAGTAGCAGACTGACAGTAGCAAGCACTGACAGTAGCAGATTGACAGTAGCTAGGATTGACAGTAACAAACAGTTGCAGACTGAGAGTAGATGATCCTTTCAATCATCTACAAATAATTTGCGTTTATTTGTGAATACGACTCTAAAGTTACACATCTACTTGGAATGGACTATCCAAAATGGACTATCTAATCAAAAATTATTTCAGCATTTATAAAGTTCTGGAACTAGTTTTCTCAAGCTAAAAGCAGAAATCAGTGCGTACAAATTGTTGAAGATTAACGTTCATTTTTGAAATACGATGAAACAAACTAGGTCTCACAGGATTACCAAGTCCTGCCAGGAGCTTTGTATTAAGCCATTTGGTCCTAACACAGAACATTCATTTATTTAATTTATTTAGATTCTAGTGATGGTGTCTGTATTCTGTTGGCCTTCAAGTTGTTTTCACGCTTAACTGTATTATTTCGTTCTCATTTCCCATATTTTTTTCATGTGTTTTTCTATGACAATGCTTGTGTGTATATACATCTTTGTTGCCTTGGATGTTTGCTGTGAAATGTCTGCCATCTAATCTTTTTGTGATAGTGCCTTTATTTTTACTGTTTTTACAGTCTGTTCACAGTGTCTTGTATTTTTTTGTAAAAAGACCTGAAGGTTGAAATTTCAAACTTGTATATTGCTATCTGTATTTTTACATACACATACCCAATAGTCTGATAGTTTGATTGTAAAGATGATCGACCTTGTGTTTTATGTTAGTACTATTATAAATATAAACCCAGCATGTTTTAAGTCCTATTTAAATTAAATTTGGTTTTGTCCAGTAATTACGTATTTTTATGTAGGCCCTATTTGAAAAACATAGGGGAAACCCAAGAGAATGTACAATTCTGTCAACATGACTATTTAAAGATATTTTATATATATGGGCATATATGTGTGTATTAATATTTATCCTATAGACCTATCTTTAAGCTAAAAGGATATTTTGCAACCTGTTAAAACCTGCATAAACTTGTTGAAAAATATACAATAAATGTAATATCATCTTGATAAAACCTTCCCATCATTAATGTTCTTGCCAAGTGATGTGATAAAGTATAATGCATATAAATTAATTAAATATATTCACTGATTTTTTTCTACCTTTTTTAAGTAAAACTATCGTCCGGGTATTAACATAAAAAATAGCATTGATTCACCACAGCCATATTGTTTACAAATTCATTTACTGCTGCGTACCATGTTACCAAAATCTAAGAATTAAGCCATTATAAAAATGTACACAGTTTGGTGTCTTCAGTTTAATACATATTTATGTATCACAAAAAATATTCTACTTCTCAATATTTATTACTATCAGCTTCTGAAAATAGTTGGACTTTCTATTTATGCATAATACAAAACTTAGATTCCATGGGCAATAACTATAATTTTATTTTCTTCGTATCCTGTCAAATACACTGTTTCCACTACTTGAGTTTTCTTATAATCTGTGATTACGTTGGGAACGTACACATACTGAGAATGTCAGAAATGGGAGTGTTTAGAGGGGAGGGACTATTTCATTACCAGGAAATGAAAAAGCAGACCAACTGGCTAAGGAAGGTGCTGCCGAAGACCAACCAGATATACCAATCACCTACCATCAGAAAAAACAGATAATCAAGTCAATAAGAAAGCCACAAACACCAACACAAGATGACTATCATATTATGAACAGACCAGAACAAGTTATAATTTTACGTCTCAGAACAGGACACAACCGACTCCGCAGTCACATGTATACAAAGTTCAAGATTTGCAACACGGCCATGTGGACAGGCAGCACAGAGTGCCAAACATATACTTCAAGAGTGTTCTGAGCATGAAACGCTGAGGCAGACATATTGGCCACAGGAAACAACACTGGAATCAAAACTCTATGGGACACTGTATGAACTACAAAAGACAGTGAGTTTTATTAAGGAGACAGAATTACAGATATAGACATGTTTCAAGTGAACGAAAGAAGCTTATGTTTTATGTTTTATCTTGAACTTATGGAACTTAATATTACTTATTCTAATGTAAATATAATTATTTTACATTTAAATTATTTAATGAGTATATGGCATCATTGTCATGTCTATAGTAATGAACTGCAGTAATAAACAGTCGAGTGACTCCACTCACCTAAGTCAAGTGATGTAGTATGTTATTTAATTTTTTTTTTTTTATTTGTAAATCCGGCTCCGGTCGGATTTCACTTCACAAATCCGGCCAGATCTAAAAAAAAATTGAATCCGGTACAGCCCTAGTTACTTCACGTTGTCGACGTACAGAAAACTGCTGAAATGTTGATTCGCCATTACATATAACATTTCCCTCTTCTCTTCAGTTCAATGTTTATGCTTAATAGCAATTCCAGCCGTTTGTTTTCGTTTCTGTTGTTAATCTTAACTTTCGGTCAAGATTGTGATTTCAGCCTGCAGTTATGCATTAATCTGCGAGACACAACCCTCGTAATAGCATCAACACTTCTATAAATCAAAACATGCCACTTCTCTTCCAATATGTAATCTTGCGGATTGTGAGATAATAAGTTTGATTACCCGATAGTCTCCAGTGGTTGTTTTCCTGGGACGAGGACCCTTTCTCTTTCGCCCAGAAAAAAAATACCGTCCAATTGGTGCTTGGTCAATCGCATTTTGAATCGCCGTCTTACCATAATCCATTGGAACATAAATGTCACGTTATGTGTACTATTCTACTTCTAAGTATAATGGCATTGCATTATTTGAGCTCTTTGACTGACAGAAAGTGTTGAATTTTTCCCCCTCATTTTATAGCGTACATAAAACTCTTAGTACAATCCTTTAAAAAAAATCACCAAATGACACTGAATACACTTGTTGCAAGAATGTGCAGTACAATGTTACACATATGAAAGGCTGCGCTCTCTTATCGTGATGCAACAAACGGGAATTGAACTAGGTCGGTTCAGATAGTAGCTACTCGTCTTACAACGTAAGTCAACACAGTTTTCATATTCTACTTGAGAACAGGCCCCAAGATAAAGTGGTGAAGTTTGAGATGTGGTACTACCATCCGACTTTTTATAAAATCTGCCCCAATTCGAAACTTTGTGTAATTTTCTGACGTCACTGACTTCCGGCTGATTCTTAGATATAAAATGGCTAACGTAATAGTAAGTTTGTTAAAGATGTAGAAAGTATGTTATTCGTGATGACTGCTGCGGGATTCAGAAATGTGCGCGTTACGCACTGAGAGTCACACGCCCCTCCCCCCGTGCGTGCCATCCACTATAAGCCCCACCCATACTACTTTCGTAAATTAAATATAGGCAATAGGGGCCTATCGATAAATATATCTATTATAGACAAGAGAAGTAATCACAGGAAATGTATTCCTTTTCACTTTCAGCTAAACAATACCTGTTTGTCGATATTCTGAGATTGAACCTAGGATGTTCAGCCACCCCACTCCCTTCCTCTCCTTAGTAAATCTGACATCACTTTTAGTACTAGGAACTTCACCCAAAAAGTCGATGAAAACCCCACCATAAGCGATTTGTCATAAATAGGTCTTCAAATTTCCCACAAAACTGTCAAATTACATAGGAAAGGGTAAAGGTATGTCCCATGGCATCAACCAGCCGTCGGGGATGAAGATAACTCTTCATGTACTCACAAGAACGGAATGTTTTACTTTTAGATTAAAACTCCCTCTTTATGGTAGTCATATACACGGCACTGATTGAGAATATTCATTTTGGAAGTCTTGACTAAATCCGCATCTTTTTTCGGGATACCGTGTGGTCGAAGACGGAAAACGTATTCACTAAATTTGCGAGGAGAGTAGGTGCCACCTGAGTAGACCTGGTTCACATTCCGTTTCTTGCGTTATGAATTTTCACTTATCTCAAGATCCAATATGAGCCTACATTCCTGTTCACACTCACACTGCAACACATCTTTTAGAGGCCGGTTTGAATCCATCAGTTTCTGATGAATGTACGTACACAAACACTGACACTCTGACTTGACCTTTTTTTAAATGCCAGGATCATTTTCGCTTGCAAAGAAGAAATTTCAATACATCATCAGTGTAAGACAATCGATAATAAGCGAGGTTGCTGTAAAGCTGTACAACAATAGTACTTACATAACACATCAGGGTCGATTAGCTTTACAATGAACGGACAGATTACGAGAATATGAAGTATGGGTAAGCCTATAGCAAAAATATAAATAACCGTGTACAAGACAGTTTCAACCGTAATGTCCTTTTCAAGAAAACATAAAACAAACGGTGAACAAAAAAGGAAATACATTAAGGTAGCGTTGGTCAATGGCGCCAGGGGCGCAATCATAATTTTCCGCCCTTGTGACATTAAAAAAAATAAGTCAGTGATTGTAAAAGACTGGACGAAAATATTTATTTGAATAAATATTAGGTACATAAATAAAAATACATTATCTTTTAACTTTTCGAGCCTTAGGGGTGGCAAATTTGTTTATGACGTCGTCAAAATTAATTTTGTCCGTGATACTTTGTTCTATTGACAAGTTGGCAAAAATTAGTTAATCTTGTGGAGCTCATGGTAGACCTTGAGTAATTTTTTTTATTAACTTTAACTTTGAGAAGCTTCGTTCACATGCTGCGATGCTCATAGCTATTGTTATAAATATGCGAAGCAATCACGAAATTCGGCCCTCTAATACCATAGTTGCATAAACTCCAGAATCTCGAAGGATCCCTTCATAACTTTATCTTGGTCTTTTGCACCAGCTACAGCGATGAAATTGTGTAACCTCTCTCTTTCGATTTCACTCTTTCACATCGATACAACTGGGCTCTTCTTCGAATTCACACTTGTATTCTGGATTTAACAAGTTGCTTGGTGTGAAGAAAGAGTATTTAACATCCAGTTCATGCAGTTGCTGAAACCTGGTCTTGATTTCTTGTATTATTCGGTCCACTGATTCGAACATTTCTTGTCTTAATTTAATACCATAATTTAAACCAATATCTGCAGGTTCTCACTAGACATCTTTTTTGTTTTTCTTATTCGAAGAGGAACTATATCGATGCCTAGATCTTCACAAACAATTTTAGCACAATCCAATGCTTCGTTGACTTTAACATCACAGTTGTAGACTAGGAACAATTGTAATGCCTTAATTTTCATAGAACATTGATGCACATTTAGACCTTTCTCTGGAGATACAATTTTGTATAATTTATTTCACAAAGAACTCGATTCCATAATCCAAGGAAGGCCAAAAATGATAACGACTGGAGAGCAGGAAGAAGAAGCCCAGCGTCTGATCTAGTCACTGCATTTTCTTTTATATTCTGCGAAAGTGATTCCAGGACTTCAATAATCTCATTATAATGGATCTTCACGACCGCTATAGCTTCATGCATTGCACTCCGGCGTGTTTCAATAAGGCGTTTGTCATCTTGACCTGCAATGTTGGTAAATACTTTCCAGCGGTGAGTTATGTTATGTTCCTCCAGGGCCATAGGCGGCGCATAGGGCAGAAACCATAGCTTTCCATTTCTGTCTTTGTGTTGCCGGGTCTTTCAATTGTTGCGTGTTGTTTAGGTTCATTGACATGCCTTCTCTATTAATGGTTCTTCGTAGAGTTTCTCTAGGTCTCCCTCTTCTTCTTACTTCAGGTGGCACCCACTATAGTGACTGCTGTGGAATTCTTAGGCTGTTAATTCTGAGAACATGGCCGATGTAAGTCCAACGCCTTTGTCTAATGAAGGAAGATATATAGGTTTGTTTGCTTTCCTCTCTCATAGTAATGTTAGATTTAAAGTCACTCCACTTAACATTCAGAATGGTACGTAGGCATTTGTTTTCAAAGGAGTCGAGTCTCTTATCTGTGGCTTTTGTGGCGTTCCAATTTTCGCACCCATATGATAGAATAGGGATGATGTTGGAGTTAAACAACTTGAGTTCTGTGGTGTTTCTTAGTGTGTTTGACGTCCAGATGTTGCGTAGTTTATTGAAAGCACTCGTTGTAAGGGCAATACGGTGTAAAATTTCTTTTGATGAGTATTGCAAAGCTTTGGTTACTGCCAAAATCTCCATTGCAATGCTGCTTGTCGTCTGAGCGAATGCACCATTTTCCTCTCTGATCCCCCTATCTTTGAGCCGTGAAGGCCCATGCACTTCTGATGTGTCTTTCAACCGACCCATCTGTATATACCATCATATCACCTTCCCTGGGATTTTCACCGATTAGAGCGAGTACATCCGACTTCACCACTGTCGGACACCATTCCCTGAATTCTCTATTGAGTGTTATTATTACTTTGATGGCTGTCGGACAATCTAAGGACGCACGACTCCATTCCGCACCAGGTAGAACATCTTCAAATCTGCATACCCTCTGTATAATATCATCTGCGCGCTCCATCCACGACTTTCCTCTCTTAAGTCGACTGACTTTCACTGAGAATTTCAGGGTGTAGAGGATGTTCCTTATCAGCGGTGATTTGTAGGTGTAAAATTGTAGTATTATGTTGTACTATTGTCATCAGTGTAAGGGTAATGATATATACTGCAAGGATTGATTTCATTATATCCTAAAATATGCACTAGTATAGACATATCTTCTTTTTTTTTTACCATATGGTCTAAACGTTTGACAACGGATACTGTTTATCGATTGGAGTTCTTCAGTGCTTTTTTTTTGGGACATCGGAATTGAATTATTATTAAAATAGTGAGTGGTGACTACGTTCCAATAAATAAAAGATTTATAACGATAACGTTTACATTAAACCAAAATGGGACGTGTTATAATAGCAGACGAGGCCGTTGAAATATACATTGAAAAATTGGTTAAAACTAACAAATGGTTTGTTGGAGTGATTATTGGTCAGGTAAATATGTGCTCCTTGTTCAGACTGTGCACTATAATTGTAGTCAATGAAAAATATAGAGTAGAGGTCCTAAAAATGTATAGTAAAATAAAATACCTACCTAATTAAGTTAATTAGTACATCTTGTTTTAAGTTTTTTAACTGTTTCTGTTGTTAGGTGTAATTAATATTTACACCTAACAATAGAAACAGTGATAGCAAGAACAAGGCTGATTCTGGAGGGCAGAGTGCCAGGTGAAAGAAGAAGAGGAAGACCAAGATTTTAGAAGACGATGGACCAACGACATCGAAGATTAAATAATGTATGCAGCATGCACGTCTCTTGCCAATATAAGCCTGCTTGCCCAGACATAGAGGCGTTCAGAGTATCCACAATGAAAAGAACTTCTGGAAAGAAAGTGTCACTTGATATATTATATATAATATTATTATTATAATATAGCCTATAACAGTAAAAACTAACAGTCTAACTGAAACTGAACTTGTTAGCTGTGTGTTGGTCGTTAATGATTGCGTCCTAACTTAGTTTAAAGGTAGGTCCCATGGCAGAAACCTGCCTTCGGGGATGAAGATATTTCTTCATATATTAAGTCACATCAACTATTAGGTGGGGTGGCCAGTTCCCTTCCTTGATGTCCTTAGATCCCCAAATTCATGCATCAGGTACTCATTTACAGCTGAGTCGACTGGAGGAGTGGTCGAGTAAAGCAAGAAGTCACAACCCAAATTTTTTTTCTGTCCGGACGTGGTTTTCAACCTGGCATGCTGTAACCCGGGTCCCAGTGATAGCAACCAAGCTCACTATCAACTAAGATAACATGTTAATCAACTTAGCTTAGGGTCTACTATTTAATTAGGACATACTACTGCATTCTTCTTCCTCAACTTTCATTCTCAAGCTCCCACTGGATTTCTTATAGCAGGACAATGGTTCTACTAGATTTCCAGCAGGATGTAGTCCAGAGAATGGAAATGTGTTGTGTCACCGTTTTATTTGTGCCAATGGTCCGATACATCTGTCTTCTACGGTTTATTACATTCAATATTCACTTATCATTATGTTGTACTATTAGAGCCTATAAATAAATTTTGAAGTTTTTGAACAAATAAACCAAGACATATGCCTACATCAGACTCAGGTTTGTGTATTGTCACCTGATTGGTGTATCCTGTACCCATAGGTGCAGTAAAGTTCATTGTAGTGCAGCCTACAGGTAGTGTAATATTTGTGGTCTATAGCTTGATTTTCAGTAGATAAATAGTTACTTTAACTAACAGCCTGAGATATAAGGCCTATCATACATAAGATGATATACTAATGATTGCACCATATTTATTTATATTAATAATAGCGACTAATAAACAAAAATATCTACAAGAGGAGATTGACATGGTGATCACAGCAACTGCAATATCATGGCAATATGTATTGACAGAAAACAAAAAGTAATGTTTTATTTTTCACAAAACAGATTAACTGTATCCAGACTAATGAGAAAATATAGTAGGCCTATACACAAGCATGGCCCACAGGAACTTAGTAAGGTTATCCTCTTTCTTGGGGACTTGTTAGTGACATTAAAAAGTAACAGACTTTCAAAAGTTCATCACTGCGGGAGGCTACTCTGCGCCTTTCATTGTCTGGCAACACATGAGTATCCTCATGGAGTGACAATAATATGTAGAGTTTGATGTTTCACTTTAACACCACAGATGGACTATCACTAAGACTAAGGAGTTATGAAGTGTAGTGACGTGCAATAGAGTAGTCTGAAAGCATGTTACTGCTAATGCATCATAAATCACCCCATAACAAAAAGAATTTCCGTCCAGCTGTCAAGCTGTGAATGTAGCAAAAATTTGAAGCAGATAGTCAAGAATTTTAGGACATGTGGTGAGAAAAGCAAAACTTAAACATATAGTGACTACCAGAAAAATCAAGTGGAGAAGAGACAGGGTTACAAAGAGAAGTTGCTGAATTAGTTGCCACTGTGGCACAAGAAAATGTTGAAAACAGAATTTATTATCAACACAATAGACAGAGAGTTGTGTAGAAACATAATCATCTATGCCACTCTGAATGGTACGTGATTGATTGATTATTTGTTAAGTCTCGTGGACCATGACAAAATATACTAAATAATGTTTTTAAACAAAAGGTTTTTATATAAAAAAATATGCAATACAAGCAGAGATTAAACAATAAAGTATGACATGGAGATACTGCCATGGTTATGCGAGGGGACAGAGGCAACAAAACAGCAGATACATTGGCAGGCAATGCTGTGGTTGATGACACAGTATTTAAGAGATAGGACAGACATAGACTATGCTGAAAGTAATAATGTGCACATATAAAGATTAACAGATATAGGAATAATCAGGGGAGAAAGTGTGTCCTCTCTGGAAAGTTATGAAGATCACATAATCAACATATGTCTGCGACTTTGCATCGGCATACTCTTGGATGGCTGCTGGAATGGAGAACGGAGCACTTTTGGGAATGTCCCATGTGCTATGATGCTGGTTTCTAATCAAGAAACAATAAAAGTATTATTATTAGATAATAGATAGTTTGCATATGTGGTACATGGCTGAGAGGTTAGAGCATTGGTCTCGCATATGTGTGGTCCATTGTTCAAATCCCGGTAAGGGCTGAGTTTTTTTCTGTCGGAGGATACATTTTAAAAAAACTCACCCTGTACAGGCGACAGCAAGAGCATGCGATCTTCATCACACAGCCACAAATGCCACCTCCCTGCAGTTCTCTAACATGAAACATGCAGTATTTGGCAGGTTTCTTTTTTTAGATAAGCTGCAAATAGATTAGACTGCAGATATTTAGTAACAGAAAATAACAAGAATATCACTGACATATTATTAGAATTGCATTTTGATCTTTAATACGCGGCATTAAAATTGTGTAATTTTCCCATGTCACTGCATTCTTGTTTGACTTTACCGATTATTTATGGAGGGTATTTGGAAAATACAATAACTTTTTTTTTTTTAGAGTTTTAAAAATATTTTTAATGGAAATAAAGGAAGGGTTACTGAATTTAATAATGTAAGTATTCTTGGTATAAGTGAAAAAGGTATATTCGATATGTGAGAAAATGGTGAAGATGAACAATGAAACAAAATTATGTTGTCATAAGTAGTGACTCATCTATTCTTGTTCTTATATATTCAATTCTGGATAAGGCCTAATATAGCTAAATGCCTGGGCCTATTCTACTTCGGATATCAATTCATAACTAAACTAACATATTCAGAATATTATCTATGAAACAAACAAAACACATCAATCTCACTGAAATTATCAGATGATCCTACAACTTTGATATATTCAATGCTGGAATTCCGCTAAATGAATATCCTAGGCCTATTCCATTTCTGATGTCTGTTTCATAACCAAACTAACGTGTTAATAATATCATCTTTGAAAACAAATGAAACATATTGATCTCACTGACAGTATCAGATAGGCCTAGAGATCCTGCGACTTCAGAAACATTGCTAAATCAGTGATGATTGTAACCTGAAGGGACACTTATCAACTACACCCAAGATACTTTTTCTGTCAGACACACTCGACAAAGAACTGCAGTCTCAATCCTCAGATATCTGGAGTTGAGAAACAAAATCGATATCTGTAAAACTAAGATATACCTTGTCATCAGAATCAGAAAAATATTCAAAAATATTGCTGTAATTTTAAATGATTTTAACAAATAACAAAAAATATTCACTATAACGCTGCTACAACATTTTGCTTTCCAAATGCAAACCGGAAAGGAAGTTAAATGTTGTCTACTCTTGATTTTTGCTACAAACAGGAAAAGTTGCAGATAACTCTCCATCATCCTGAACTCTAGCTTGCATTCCATCATGTAATTTCTGCACCATGTAATAAATTTCTGTGGTCAACCATATTTTGCCATAATTTTTCCACAGTCTCTCTACTTAATGTGTCAAATGCTTTTGTTAAGTCTATGAATACTGTGTAGGGCTTGAAGTTGTCTTTCAACAAATACCATATCAGTTGTTCCACAGTTTTCTGAAATCACATTGACTTTCAGGTAATAAGATGAGATTTAGGTCTAAGATCAATCAAAAGGGTTCTAGCAAATATCTTTGCTGCGATGGACAGTAAAGAAATGCCTTGATAGTTATTACAGCTGGGTTGTCAGTTCCCTTTGCATATACAGGTGCATAATTGTTGCATCCCTGAAATGTTGTGGCACAGTTTCACTTTTCCATGACTGTTGGAAAATCATATGCAGTTTCTCAATTAGTTTTTTACCACCATACTTATTGTGGTATCGATTTGGATCCAGGTTCTTTTCTACTGGAAAGCTGATGAATTGCTTTTCAAGTTTCCTACAAGGTAAAGGATGTCACCTAGTGCTTCATTGAGAGGAACTTCTTGTAGGCGGTTTATAAGCCTATTTATTGATGATGGATTATTCAAAATGTTCTCGAAGTGTTGTAACCAGCGATGAAAAATCTTACCCTTCTTTGAATAATTATGTTTCATGTGCATTAAGAAGGGGAAATGATCCTGATAAGGTTAGGCCATATAATGCTTTACTTGTATCATAGAAGTTTCTTAGATCGTTGGCGTCTGCAAATCTTTGTAACTCATCCTTTCTTGCTCAATACAATACTGGAAGATATATCAAAGTTGGCGTGCACCAAAATAAGTAATAACATTCTACGTAAGAACGTGAATTCTAATAATGTGCTTCTGGTGAAAGAATATTGTCATTTCATGTGTATGATCATGTCACATACATTTTGTATGTGGATCAGTTTGGAACACAACCAACACTTTATAGAACATCTTGAAATAAAGTATACCATACCTTTTGGAAATTCACTTGAAAGTGAGATAAACAAACTGGGGAACAATACATACTATCACTTGTTAATGTAAGGAGTATTGTTTACTTGGTTGCAGCATTGTATATATTAGAATAGAATGTTGTTTTGCTTTTCAACACCATTTTCTTACCAACATTGTGTTATCAGTGTCAAACTTGGATATTGGATTCTAGAACAATACATAAGATTAACACCACTGAAATGAAATGTGTGAGACGTATGATTGGAGTTAGCTTGAGAGACAAAATCAGGAATGAAGCACTAAGGAAACAATTAGGGATCAAGTCAACAATAGAATACATCCAGAAACAACAAGTTAAATGGTACGGCCACATAACCAGACAGATGAGCAAAGTATTATTAAAAAAACACTTTAAAACGATATGAAAACAGTTGACCTATTGGACGCCCTCGTAAAAGGTGAATAGATAGTGTATTAGAGACACTCGGAAATATAACAGCAGAAGAGGCAAATAGAAGGGCAAAAGACTGTACACTCACTCTCCCCTCAACACCGAAAGGTACATGACGACAGAAAGAAGAAGAAGAAGGTTGTTTTCAAAGTACATATTCTGAATGCCTCCCTGTCCTAGGCAAACAGGTCTACATTGGCCAGAGTTATGTGCATACATTCTTTGATGCCGCTGGTCCATCATCTTCTTGATCTTCTTCTTTTCTGCTCTGACACTGCCCTCCAGAATCAGCTTTTCATTACCTTCATGTCTATTTAAGTGTCAAAAATACTGTAACTTCCTTCTTATGATGGTATTTGGCAGTCACACTTCATTTAATTTGTTAATAGTAATAACGAATAAACATTTTTCATGAACATAGCATGTTTTATTACTTGTCAGTTATAGAATGAATTGCAACACGTTACTAACTAAATTCAACTAAATATTTCGCAAGTGTGTTGCCAGGGCCCGAAAGGGGAACAAAGAATAGCAACAGTTTACCTTTAATGCATGTCATAAGAGGCGGCTAAGGAGGTTATGGGATGGAGTTGGCTGTCCCATCCTATATAGGGTCAGTGACCCAAAGCCATGCTGAAATCTGATGTGTCAGGCCGAAAGGCGCAGATATCGCAGCAATGCTGTAAACCATGACACACCGCATTCCGTTCTCCGGACTACATCCTGCTAATCTGCAGGAGTTTGAGAATGAACGCAGAAAAAGAAGAACTAAATACTTATATTCATATCTATGCTCTATTTTCAACAGTTAACTTCTCAACGAGATTATGTTGTTCACATTGCTAGAACACCTGATCCTGTAGAAAATGAAGTTAGTGAGGAGAATGGAGAGAATGATACTGGTGATGGCATCCAAAATGTTAAAAGAAAGCCAGTCGTAGAACGGCCAGCATCACTTGAACAATTGGATGTGAAATGGGTTTCAACACATGCAAAACAGGTGAGGTCACATCAAGTATCTGTTTGTAAAGATTGATGTTTATTGTTTTATATATTTTGTCTTTAATCATGTCAGCCGGTATTATTATTTGTTTGTGAATTGATAGAAGATGATGAAATAATCCCATTAGCTGTAAGCAGATAACTCATGACAGACCATAGCCTTCCCAAATGTTGAGAGCATACATTGTTAAAACTTCCAGACCAAAGTGGTGTTTAGACTCAGATTCTAGACATTGTCTGCAACTTAGATAGGGAGCAAGTTCTTGTCTTTGAGGACACAATAACTCAAGTTGAACTTGACTGTCAACAGAGAAAATTGAATTAATTACCCAAGAGTATAGTGGGTATAGAATAATGGCCTTAGAATAATAGCATCATTCTTACACAAGATTTTTTTACTGGCTGCAAAGCTATGCATCCAAGATAGACATAATCCACCCACTTCTTTGGGTGAAAAACACAATGGCTTAGTTGAAACACAGACTGTGTTTGGTTATGGATTAGAAAGTCATCACAAGCGGACAAAGATAGTGCGCAGGAAAGGCACAGGGTCAAATCCCAGACATGTTTTGTAACACTGCAGACAAATGAAACATTGTCTATGAGGATGTACAATTCATGTCTAATTTAACTGTTGCCTTTGCCCAACACAGTTCATGAAGAGAAAATTAGGTTTGGTTTCCATGGGTAATGTTGCTGTCTTTCTTACACAGAGACTGTTCGCCAATTGCGAATCGCCTCGTCCGAGGAAAGATGCACAGTGGGTGACCCAGACTCAGCTCATCTCATAACATAAACCCCATTGTTGTTGTTTCAATCTCTGGGAATTACGGACAATTAGAAATTACTTCCAATGTGAAATAAGGTGGTTTCTCCAGAGTTTTATTTCATACCCAGAAGAATCCAACCTCAGCGGAGCAGTATGAAGTGCTTTGAGAAGAAGTCTCCTACTCAGAGGGGGTAAAATTCTATGTTTTTGCGGCATTTCTACATTTCTGCAACTTGCAGAGTTGGAATTAAGAGCTTCAGCTCCAGAGTTTTATTTCATACCCAGAAGAATCCAACCTCAGCGGAGCGGTATGAAGTGCTTTGAGAAGTCTCCTACTCAGAGGGGGTAAAATTCTATGTTTTTGCGGCATTTCTACATTTCCGCAACTTGCAGAGTTGGAATTAAGAGCTTCAGCTCCTCTGCTAAACATCCTTTCCTGACAAATGTCAATTGCAACCCGGCTCTGGACCATGATCACTGGTATGGATGGAACAGCCAGCTATGCATACCCCACTATCCAGTTATGATGAATTAAACTCTCCGACTATGAAGGACTAACATTTTTTCCTGATTCTGGGCTCAGGGAATTGTTGCATCCTACAAAGAGTTGCTTTTAACCCTTAACCACACCTCATGTGCCACTTGTTCATAGCCTGAACTTCATATAAACATTGGAACATATAAACATATGACCATGTTCAGGGCTGCAGCTTATCTGACTCCATCGTGATGTGCAATGCTGGGTTCTCTGAATGTTGCACCACAAAGCGAAACATAATTGTACATATGAAATGCTGTGAGGCTTCCACAAAAGGAAAACCTCACCATATTAGCTTGTCATCTACTGAGAGTTTAATGTTTCATAATTATTGGTCTCATAGGCCAATAGTAAAACCTGAACTTTCTGCATGCGGAGACCCACTCTAAGTAGAAAGCTTCTTTAAGGGACATTGCATGAAGCCGAAAGCTGAAGTCTCCTGTGTATGAAAGAGCTCAGAGAACCCAACCCACTGGAAATAGGAAGTAAGAGAAAAGCTTGCTTGTAATTCTTAGGGATCAAAACAAATGAACAAGCAGCTTATGGAAATCTTAAACATGTACTAAATGACCTGTCCAGCGTGTCTTTGCCTCCATCAGCGTTGCATGTATGTTTACAGATTTCTTCAGTATTCAACCTCAAACTCCTGCAAATTAGCAGATGTTGTCTGGAGAATAAAATATGTTGTGTCATGGTTTACAGCTTTGTTGCGATATCTGCGCCTTTTGACCTTACACATCCAACTAAGTATAGATGTCAAAGGAAAATACATATATAGACATCACTATGCTACCAATGTCAAATGTGGACACTAACAACAGAATCCAAAAGAAAACTTGTTACAACAGAAATGACTTGTTTACAGAGAATCCTTGAAGTAACAATTAGAGAAAGAATCAGGAATGAAAACATCAGAAGACCAACAAACACAATGTCAATCCTCGATTACATCAGAAGACAACAGATTCAGTTGTTTTTGCATGTTTTCAGGCTACCATCAGACAGTGCCCCTCAAAAAGTATTACTATACAGACACAATAGATACACAGCCAGGGGCAGATCTTGTAAACCATGGATTACATAAATAAAAGAGTCAACGAAAACAAACATATATGAAGCATACACAAAAGCCATCTCCAGAGAACTCTTCTACACATGACGCTGCAATGCATAAAGGGGTATAAAATGAAAAGAAAGAAAGAAAGAAGAGGAAAACATATATATAAAGTCATTACCAGTACAGTTTAAGCAAAGCAATAACAGGTAATTCAATGATATTTAAATCATGAAATCAAGGAAATTTGTGAAGGAAGTTTGTCTAGAAATAAATTAATTATGATCAAAATGAAGGTTAATTTTGTTTTAATGAAAGCATGTATTTAATACTTTTGTCAAAGTTTACGTGCTCTATTTGTGCTGTAGGTCTCACGAATGTTGCCAGGTGGACTCAGTGTTGTAGGGCTATTTGCCATAGCACCACCAGCCATGTTGAAAAACTCCCAAGGGAAGCTGAGACAGGTTGTTTTATTTTTAAATTAGTTTTAGTTTTATTTATTTTAGCATGAAATTAAATATTCAATTTGGTGTTATTTTTCATCTTTCAATTCAATGTTGTACACAGGTCGCCAGCAAACCTTTTGTGTCAATGTTATATATTTATATATATATGTACATAAGAGTATCAGTGGACAGATTAATAGCAGCCCAGGCAGTGGCAAAAATAGTAAAACAACATTGACCATGACTACCATTCAGATTAGTGAAAGAGGTCAGTATGCAGTGCAAACAATGCTGATAAATAGATTGAGACACATGGTTGGCCTACTCAAGTTATAGACATCCACCGTTCTGCGGAATTGATAAAACAATGAATTTAGCCATTTGCTAAACATTTAACACTAACACAAGATGACTATCACATTATGAATAGATCAGAACAAGTTGTAATTCTACGCCTCAGAACAGGACACAACTGACTCCGCAGTCAGATGTACACAAAGTTCAAGATTTGCAACATGGCCATGTTCACTTGTGGACAGGCAGCACAGAGTGCCAAACATATACTTCAAGATTGTTCTGAGTATGAAATACTGAGGCAGACATATTGGCCAGAGGAAACAACACTGGAATCAAAGCTCTATAGACCACTGTATGAACTACAAAAGACAGTGAGTTTTATTAAGGAGACAGAATTACAGATATAGACATGTTTCAAGTGAATGAAAGAAGAAGCCATTTGCTCCATGTCATTTATAATATGAAAAATTTAAACATATGCTCTATAGGACATTGTAATTTCATTATTGTAGGATTTTTGACAATACTCTTACATAAAATACTGATACAAGAAAGTTCGACCGAGTATTCTTTGTGAGGGTTTGCCAACATTGGATTTTACCATTTAAAAATTTTAATTTACCTATTTCCATTTGTATTGTCATTTTTCCTGTGTTAGAGTAACCCTCATTTGTTAGATTACCTCTTAGACTTTAGCGATTTGTTGTCTTTTAATATAACACCAGGTCACGTTTGTATTTCTTGAGTTCATTTTATTCCTACTTGGATAGATGATGTTTGCCATGCAGAAACTGCTCAACAGAAATGCAGTACTAATTCCCGCTACAGAAATAACAGACAGGATCCTTCTACAAATGGATACATCTACAAGAAAGTAATACGTTGCTATGTGTAACCAGACTAACTGTAAAGCACTATTAAAGATAAATGTATTAACAATTAAGTTATAAAAATTTTTGATAAATATTGTCTATTGTTTATTGTCTATCCCCAGGTGGTGTTGTCTTAGCTTCCACACTTGCTGTTGAGCATAGGGATTTGTGAAGGAGATGTAGTCTGCGTTCCAGAGCCAGGAGTGCTGCTCTGGTTGAGGTGTAGTCATGTTTATTCAGGATGGTGTCTATCCATCTTTTCCTCGGTCTGCCCTTGGCTCTGTATCCTGATTCCATCTTGTTATAAGCTCTTATGGGAAGTTGACCGTTCATCCTCATAAGATGTCCAAACTATTTTATCTGTTGTTTCTCTATATATTTGATGCATGCCTATTATTTTTCTGATGTTCTCACTGCACATTTTGTCAAATCTGGCGAACATTTCATTTCGCAAGTTTCGATCTTTCACTTATGTCTAGATGTCAGGAGCCAAGACTGGCATTGGTAGCATAGTGTTGGCATAAAGATGCTCTTAATCATTTGTTTCTTTACTTCCATGTTGATATTTTGGGTGCAATAGTAAAGGTGACAGCTGATATGTCACAGCAATTGCCTTTTGACATCTTGTTTCTTTCTCTCTATCAAGAAGGACGACTTGATAGAGAGATAACAATGTAATGTAATACAAATGTTAGTTTGCTTGAATCCAAGTTAGAGAATTTGTAGCTGTTCTCAATCAATCCACAAAACAGAACATTTATTTGTCACTTTCATTTGGTGACCTCAGTGGCTTCCTTCTTCTTCTGTGTTTTTTCTCAAACTCCTGCAGATTAGCAGGATGTGGTCCAGAGAATGGACTGTATTGTGTCATGGTTTATAACTTGACTGTGATATCTGCATCTTTCGGCCTGACACATATAAGTTTAGCGTGGCTTCTGAGTCATTTGACCCTATATGGGGTGGGGCAGTCAGCTTCACCCCCTGAACTTTCTTAGTTACCTCTTATAACATGAATGGCAGGCAACAGTGTCACTATTCTTTGCTCTTCTTTTGATCCCCAGCAACACATGGGTGAATGCCATTGAATTTCAGTAGGGTTAGTATACATTAAGAAATGTTATGAAACAAGGTTTGGAGAACATAGTCACTACAGGCAAGATCAAAGGCAACAAAGACAGAGGGCGACAACGTGAAAAAATATTAGACAATTTAACAACCTGGCACAGCAGGGAAACAACAACAATCTTGATACATACCGGTAATACTGGAGATAGAGAGCTGTGGAGAGCTATGATCGCCTACGTCAGCCGTCATGGCACCTAATGAATAAATGAAGTATACATATGTTAGGGCACATTGTGCCAAGACGATCTACTGAAACCAGTAATATCAGTAATGGGAAGCAACAAGTGTCCTACTTTTTGGGGGGGAAAATATGACATCCAACCGTTCCCTTAGACTCCCTTAGTTGTCTCTTATGACATTCATGGCAGTTAACAGTATAATTATTCTTTGACCCCACTATTCTTTACCAAAGATGTAATATTTATTTTTCTATATATTTATTTTTCTCGACTTCTGACTACTGAAAAAGCTGACAGATTTTTGTTTACAATTTTCAATTTGTTTTCCTCTGACTAGGCTTACCTGTGTAACGTTGGATGTGGCAGACATCAAGGTAAACTCATTTAAATATGTTGTTGTGGTTGTCAAGATATTGGATAATAGTTTAACTATTTTAGTGCTCACATCATCTAGTAATGGCTAATAGTTTCAATTCTGTGATGATTGAATTTTCTTATTGAAATTTTTTTAAATCAGAGTTTTAGTTATTCTTATTATTAAAAAAATTAGTAGCGTATCCTATTCAAGACATAGCCATCAACCCGTAATTTTTTGGCTGTAGTGATTTTCTAGGCAATATAAATATGTTCAGTAGTTTACCATTGCTTTCTGAACGGTCTGGATGCACACTTGCCTGTGGCTGGATTCGAACCCGGTACCTTGGCGTCACAGGCGCGCCCTGTACCACGCCGCCACAGAGTCGGACTCTTATTATTAATCTCTATTTAATTTTTGCGTGATTTCACTATAATATTTTATTGAGCCAGAAAGACTTCCAACTCTCTGAAGAGTGTACAAAACAAAAGTGAAGTTTCTTAAATCATGATAATGAAATAATTTCTTTAATTGTGAACAAGTAGCTCGTGACAACCCATAGACCATCTGAGAAAAACACAGGTTCTTCTCAGTTGAGCAGCAGTGAAACCCGAACTTGTATAAGGTTTGCTGTCTCAAAGGCATCATTGTGTTAGGTGGGTTTATGCATGCAAGTTTAGATCCCAAAGGAAACATTCCAGTGGGGCAGTATCCCAGAATCATCATGTCTCTTGCCAGGAGTGTAGCATATGCTTCTGGGCCAACTAGATCATCATTCTTCTGTTAGATCTTTTGACCCATTTGCAGTAATGGCACACCCAGTATTCCTTGCCATCTAGGAGTCTGCCACATTAGGACAAAAGTGCAATGTATGCTGGCCTGTATCTCCTCATAACCCATAGGACCATGTGACAGAAGACAAAAGTAAGAAATCCAGACAAGGCTTTCAGTGACAATGATGATTTTTGTCACAGGTGACTGGTTGTCAGCTGAACTTTCCTTGGTCACCTTCTACAATATGCCTAGAAAGAAGACAGTGGCTCTATTCTTTGCATCCTAAATGGGCGCAAAGAACCCTGCTACATGGGGTTGGACCAACATATCCAACTTTAGTTTGACTTATGGGTCACTATGACCTACAGGTTGGAATAGTCAGCCATGCCTCCAAACTTTCCTTTGTCGCCTCTTACAACATGCATGATAGGTCACAGCATTGCTATATTTTGTTCCCTTTTAGGGCACAGACAAACCACACAAGTGACAATACTAGTGTATACACATTAAAGTATTCTCGCTATTATCAGTTGCTCTGTATTCAGTGTGATATTAACATTATATTAAATGTATGTTGTGACTTCAGAGTGCCTTGAGACCAGCTGAATGGAAGTTTCAATCTGGTGGTTGCAAGTGGGTCCAGCTCAACTCTCATATAACCCTGGATATACCAATGGCAGTGCCTGTAGACAGCAAGGCACAGAATTTGCTAAAGCAAATACAGGTACATTTACTTGATAATGATTAAGATTCACTATTTGAGTAATAAGACAGTAGTTAGTTGGGTAGCTATTTTGGTTGTTTAGTTTAATTTAGCTAAGTTAGTTAGTTGCTAGGCTACTCGAATATTCCCTGTAACTCCATAACGTGAAAAATACACTATGACAGTTTTTTGTTTGTTTTTGTTTTAAATTTGCCTTGTTTGCTTTCTTAGTTACCTATATTCATCATTATCTTGTCATTCTAAAAACTTTAATATGTACTCTGATCTTCTATTCAGTATGTGGTAACTGGCTATGTTAGTTCTGTGTTGGTTGATAACTCTCCTTTTGATTCATGTATGCCACTCATACCTAGCAACTCCGTGTCACTCCCAGATCCTGGGTCCTGCATTGTGACTATAAACATAGAAGAAGAAATACACGGATCCTCCAATATGATTAACTCCTTAACTCCATTCACGTCAGCACGGTCAAGACAAAATTTATGTTTTAACAATAACCATGTGTCAGTTTATTCTTTTCTGTTGAGTTTAGTTATCATCAGTCCAGATGTCAGATGCAATTGATCGTTGTAGATGATAATTATTGTTACTGTCACATGTGAAACATAAAGATGTTCAAGTCATTTTTGACACGTTGGATTAGACCTTGTTTCACCAGCTCACATGGCACACTGAAAATGGATGTCGGGTCAGTGAATTGTCATATCTGTGCAGTGAGTCCTGATGATTATCTCTGACTGTACTAAAAGAAGGTTGTATTTCTTTCCATCAAGGTTTTTCTTTCTTTTTATTTGCTCTTGCTGTCTACACATTCAAACAAGTCTTATGGATAAATTCTATGTTTTCTAGAGTTCTTTAGTTCCATCTATTTTTATTTGCATGGTTAAGTCATTGAGCCAAAATGTCTGTCTCAGTTGTTCATACTAGGGACAGTTATAGTTCTACAAAATAAGTTAAACAGGTTACCTAACTATGAATAAATATATATGAAAAGGTATAAAACGCGCAATAAAACAAAACAAGACAATTTTCAGCGTATCGGTCCAAGGGGACCTGAGGGCTATCTCTAGGCAACAATTCCACAATATACTCAGCACACCTGAGGGCTATCTCCAGAAAATTCTTCTACACCTGACACTGAAAGAGAACAAAGGGTTTAGCAAATAGATGGATAGACAAACATTAATGTTATTTTCCATATGTTATATAGTTAACCTTGATATAGCATAGAAGGTAAAATTTATAATAAAATACTTTAACTCACAGACTGGTCTAGCAGACTTCAGTGACTCAGTACAAAGAAGTATTGTAGCCATAGAAGGGTCTATACGAGACCCTTCTGAGCCTCTTGTAGCGCAAGGTGACAAGAAAGGCAAAGGAAATAAAGGAAGCAATACGGGACCAAACAGCATCTTGTCTCAGGATGTCAATATTTACTTTCCCTTTGTAAGTATTACCTGTAATAAAATGAAACAGCTTGTTATTTTTTGTAATTATGTTATAAGAGGCAACTAAAAAAGTTTTTATATCAATATAATATATGTATTAGCTTACTCCGTCAATATAACATTAATTGTGGTTATAATTTGACACTTTGCATTTAACACCAAGTTCTAGGACCATCTAATTTTCATTATATACCCTTGGTGACCAACTTTGATGATCGACGAAACCATTATACTTTAATAATACAGAAATCGTAATGGTAGTCTTGCTAAAAAGTAGCTCATTTGGGAATCCATGTCATTCCAATATGGCTGTGCCCACAAAATAGAAGTTTTTCATGTGGTTTGCAGGCACATCCTTTAATAATTCTGAATTTTTTGCAGGTGTTCAATACATTGAAATTATTGTAAAATTTCACCCATCATTACAATAAATAGTATTTTTGCTCTTGAAATAAAAAAATTTCCATCTATAAAATTTCATCAAACAAAGCAAATATTTATTATGGCATTGAAAATTTTAAAGCCCTATTTTGCAGTTTCAATTTTCTAAAAAAAATTTTGTTTACAAAAAAGATGAAACTAATTTTTTTTTTAAATTGCAAACAATTGGGCAGAGAAAATTAAATAGACATGAGTTTACCATGGCCAATGCAACTCAAATGGTAAAAGACAAAAAAACTCAGTATTTCCCCCATGACGCTTTATGGCACAAGTGAAAATGACAATAGATAAGTAGAGCAAACACCTTAGTAATGTGAAATAGTACAATTTGGATTGCTTGTCAGCAGAGTAGTTCTCAACCAGAACCATATGCTACTCAATTCTTCTTCTTCAGCGGCCATTCTTAAACTTCTGCTGGTTCTCTCTTATAGCAGGACAATGGTCCTACTAGATTTCAAGCAAAATGGAAATGCACTGTGTCATCGTTTTATTTGTGCCAATGGTCCGACACATCCGCCTTTGGTGGATATGCTCCATCTAAAGACAAAAGGAGGACATTCTGTAGTTACTTAGCCTGTACATGCTGGATGTGGAACCTTGACCGATGGTGCATCTAGACTGTAATTAAGGAAATAGTTATAAACGATGACACAATGCAATCCGTTTTCTGGTCTACTTCCTGTCAGACTGCAGGAGTTTGAGAATAAATGCAGAGGAAGTAGCCATGATTACTTGATTTTAATTCAGTCATTATTATTTGATCCTCATAAAACAGGACCAAAGGGTGTAGAGAATTTATTGTTTTGTACTTGGGTTCCCATATCTACTCCACCCATTTAAATAAAGTGTCATGCCGCTTGCTAAAGGTAACACTCATATCACTTACCTCTGTAACCAGGTTATAATCCTCAGGTATCTCAGAAAAATGCACTTGTAAACAAGATGTCACGACCCAATATCAAACATTAAGCACCTCTTGAACACAAAGCAAATGATTTAACTGCTATACCATGTAGATCCTTTATATTTATTACTAATTCACCATAAATAATTTATCCCATTTTGCCTTGGCCTGTTCCCAATTTTGCAGAAGATAGATGTGTCAGGCCATTGGCATAAATAAAACCGCAACACAATGTATTTCTATTCTCTGGACTACGTCCTGCCGGAAATCTATTAGGACCATTGTCCTGCTACAAGAGCGATCCAGTGGAAGTTTGTGAGAATGAACGCTGGATTTGAAGATCCCAATTGATAATTATTCCTAAATATCATTATGAATGAAATTTTAAAGAATTTTTGGTTACTAATTTGAAGAATCTGTGATTTCAGTTGTGTTCTGAAGTTCACAAGGACCCAGTTTTTTCTTCATCTCAAGCCATAATCAACATGATGGGAACTGTAGTTATCAGGGCGTATGTCTCAGCCAAGGCTACTGTTGCTGATGCTGTTGAGGTGTGCTTATTTTTATATGTTTTTTGTTTGCCAACTTAGCCATTGTCTATATTTGGTCATGTAATGTGTATTTTTGTATACTATATTTGAGTACTATTTAAATATATATGATACTATATATTTGATACTATGTTTTATACTATATTTGGTTATGTAATCTGTAGGAATAATGCCATGTATCAAATATATAGAACGTCAACAGATAAAGTGGTTTGGTCACCTTGTGAGAATGGATCCAAGCCATTGAGAGCTTATAATAAATGATCATCTGAATACAGAGCCAAGGGTAGACCAATAAAGAGATGGATAGATAACATGACGGCAACCCTCCACAAACACGGATTAGGCATGATGCAGGTATCACATCTTGGCTTAATCAGAAACTTAAAGTGCACACCCTTACTCTTAATGGAAAGTGTGGATGCTATCAACCAGCTTCCACCCGGGGAAAGACAATAGACAATGTCTATTGTTGTATACTATATTTGAGAACTGTTTTTTGGTAGTGACATCACCTATGTGTTGCCAGGGTCTGAAAAGGGAGAAAAGAATAGTGATGCTTTCCCTGCCATGCATGTTATAAGAGGCAACTAAAAAAGTTTTTATATCAATATAATATATGTATTAGCTTACTCCGTCAATATAACATAATAATTATAAATAATTTCACCGCTGAGGTACATATTTCCTTCTATCATCAGCTCACAGTACAACCATATGCAATGGCACACCCATTGTGAATCATGTTCCTAAAACAAATCTTGCAGGGTTATTGCCACAGTACAAGAGAAATCCAGTGGGAGTTTGAGAATAAATATTGTTGTTATACATTTTATTTGGAAGTAGTTATGCAATAATTGTTGTTTTTATACATTATATTTGGAAGTAGCACATTTGTCATCACCCTTTGCAATTGGGAAAAAAGGGACAAAAGATTTTATCACATGAAGATCAAAACTGCAGTGCTTCTAGAATACTTGCTGTTCCTCCTTCACAACCAAAGATTTAATTCACTCTTCTATGTTGTCATTCAATTGAATACATAAAATATTCAAATTTATTTAGACACAGATAGCATGAAAGGTAAAGTTTGACTGTAGTTAGCTTTAAGGTTGATGAACTGTGTGTGGTACGGGAACCATTTCTCTTGTGTATCTGGTCTACTAAAGATATGATTACAGTCATCCACTGTTCAATGGAAGTGGTAAAAATTCTGAACATATTAGATATTACTGTCAAAGTCGGATGTGTTGGTCAATGGCACACAAAAAATGACACAGCACATTCTGTTCTCTGGACTGCACTTGCTAACAACCTAGTGGGTCCATTGTCCTGCTACAAGAGAGATCTGTGGGAGTTTAAGATGTAAAAAGATAATTTACAAAAAAAAAAAAATGTTCCCCGTATACAGTGGAATCCCTCTATGGTGCATACATTTATAACAAAATCGCTATTTAACAACACTTTTCAAAATCCACAATTATTTATATTCTTTATTGTTTCTTCTTCTTTCCTTCCTCTTTTACCCTTTACGGGTCTCGAGGGAGATACAATGTTCTTGTTCTCGCTTTTCTGGCAGCTTCAGTTAATGTTATTTGGTGTTCGTGTAATGTCTCTTTGATATTGTCGATCCATCGTACTCTAGGTCTACCCTTGTCTCTTGTTTCTCTTCTCCTCTCTTCATATATGCTTTATAAACTAATGATATACACTGCATTCTTTCCTGATGACCAAACCATTGTATCTGTTGGTTCTGTATGTATTGTAGAATTGATATGACACCCACTCTTTCTCTTATGACATCGTTTCTAATTCTGTGTCTTCTGGTCACTCCTGTGGCTTTTCTCAGACATCTCATCTCTGTTGTAACCAGTTGTCTCTTATGTTTTGTTGTATATACTGTATATAGCATAAATATTATGTTATTACATAAATATTTTGTTGGTCTGTACCAAGTTGTTATAATGGAATTTGACTGTATTTGTTAATCAAATAGTGCAAAGTTTTACTGCAATTTTCTGTTTATTAAATTTTTATTTACTTATATTTACATATCGGTATATATAATGTCTTTCTTTCAATATATTGAACTGTCTCAGGCCATCAAATCAGACATTATTCGCAGCCTGATGTCTCGGTGTGAGCTTCTGTGTGAGGAGTTTGATGTAACAGAAGAAAAACAAGGCAGTGAAGTCTATGACCCACCTGTAAGATTGTTCTGTCAGCTGCCACATTGTGGCGTGGATGTTTGCGACTACGTTTTTCAGGATGAAAAACAGGAAGAAGTCAAACAGAGGATCCAAGAGTTGCTGGATGTTAATGTTGATGAGTTGGAGGAGTCGGAGAAGAGCGCTGGTAAGAAATGTTAATATCTGTGTTTCTTTGTATTTGGCAAGAGCTTGTTGGTATGGTATGACAAGAGCTTGTTGGTATGGTATGACAAGAGCTTGTTGGTATGGTATGACAAGAGCTTGTTGGTATGGTATGGCAAGAGCTTGTTGGTATGGTATGACAAGAGCTTGTTGGTATGGTATGACAAGAGCTTGTTGGTATGGTATGACAAGAGCTTGTTGGTATGGTATAGCAAGAGCTTGTTGGTATGGTATGACAAGAGCTTGTTGGTATGGTATGACAAGAGCTTGTTGGTATGGTATGACAAGAGCTTGTTGGTATGGTATAGCAAGAGCTTGTTGGTATGGTATGACAAGAGCTTGTTGGTATGGTATGACAAGAGCTTGTTGGTATGGTATGACAAGAGCTTGTTGGTATGGTATGACAAGAGCTTGTTGGTATGGTATGACAAGAGCTTGTTGGTATGGTATGACAAGAGCTTGTTGGTATGGTATGGCAAGAGCTTGTTGGTATGGTATGACAAGAGCTTGTTGGTATGGTATGACAAGAGCTTGTTGGTATGGTATGACAAGAGCTTGTTGGTATGGTATGACAAGAGCTTGTTGGTATGGTATGACAAGAGCTTGTTGGTATGGTATAGCAAGAGCTTGTTGGAATGGTATGACAAGAGCTTGTTGGTATGGTATGACAAGAGCTTGTTGGTATGGTATGACAAGAGCTTGTTGGTATGGTATGACAAGAGCTTGTTGGTATGGTATGACAAGAGCTTGTTGGTATGGTATGGCAAGAGCTTGTTGGTATGGTATGACAAGAGCTTGTTGGTATGGTATGACAAGAGCTTGTTGGTATGGTATGACAAGAGCTTGTTGGTATGGTATGACAAGAGCTTGTTGGTATGGTATGACAAGAGCTTGTTGGTATGGTATGGCAAGAGCTTGTTGGTATGGTATGGCAAGAGCTTGTTGGTATGGTATGACAAGAGCTTGTTGGTATGGTATGGCAAGAGCTTGTTGGTATGGTATGGCAAGAGCTTGTTGGTATGGTATGGCAAGAGCTTGTTGGTATGGTTGGAATGGCAGCATGGTACTTTAAGGACTAGCATTTGATATTCTGATGGGGCTGTAGCCATACAGTCTAAGGGTTGTGTTGTTAATTTTGGGATAATATAGTTACCTCTAAATGGTTGCAGGCTTTGATCATTCAAAAGTCTGTATACAAAATAGTGGAACATGACCCACATAGACCCAATCTGAGCAGGAAGCTCCTCAGAACATTGCATATAGCTGCGAGCTGGCTATATTGAAGCCATACATTCTTATAGACTGAGTGGTTAACTGAGAGTTGGCTATATTGAAGCTATGCATTCATATAGACTTTGTGGTTAACTGAGAGCTGGCCATAATGAAACCATGCATGCATATAGACTGTGTGGTTAAAAGTGGTTAACAATGATGTCACCAAATAGTTTGTAGGCTTTTATATGATTAAATTCCTGCATACAAAATGGTGGAATACACTTCTACATATACACATAAAATATTTTTTTGAGTAGAAAATTTCTCAAAAGATTGCATGCCACTAAGAATTGGAGTCTTCTGGATTGAAGAGAAATCTTTGAAGGAGAAAGGAAATTGTTTGTTGAAGACCTAGTCTGCAGTCAAAAATGAAATAGTATGTTGTAGACCTATGTTCCACATACAATTAAAAAAGGATATAGTATGTTGTAGACCTATGTTCTACATACAGTTAGCAAGAAATAGTATGTTGTAGACCTATGTTCCACATAAAGTTAACAAGGAAATAGTATATTGTAGACCTATGTTCCACGTACAATTAAAAAAGGATATAGTATGTTGTAGACATATGTTCCACATGCAGTTAAAAAGGGAATGGATATAATATTCTGCCTAATTATATTTAGCTAGTGTGTTGCTTTTTTCAACTTCAAACAACTGCAATGAATATAGGAATACTGATGGCTGTATTTTGCAGCTGATGATGACACCTGGAGCCGTCAGTCTTCATTATCATGTATGAGCAGTCACCAGTCACTAGCTCCATCTCAACCAGACAAGAAAAATATACTAAAAACTTATGTTGGTAAGTAAAACAATTTCATTATACCGGCCAATATGGTTTACAAGTGTAATTGTAATTAGCAGTCAATGCATGAGGCAATAGGAAGGCTAAAGGCTAATAGCTTAACTCTTTCCTGACTAATCACCAATATATCAGCAATATATAGAATCTCTACAGGACGAATAAACATTATATCAGTTTTGGTTTCCATCGACAATCATATTTTATGAGTCACTAATACTGATTTTTTTACGTTAACCCTAATCTTTACTGCTACATGTGAGAATATTTCCACTTCCTATTTCTGTAAAATAAAAAGTGTATTTTATCTTGAAAACCCTGATTGTTTTCAAATGTGTGGTTTTTTTCTCAGCAGATAAATAATAGCAATACCCACATATTAATATTCTAAACACAGTTAAGTGCAAGCTATTGTTCTTATTCAGAGGTTGCTAGTGAGTGGTTTAGAGATCGAAGATTGCAGTAACATTTATCATTTTTAATTACAACCAGCTCAATAAAAAAAGGATCAAAGATGTCTCGATTAGGTCTAGGTTTTTTTATGATGGTCACTTAAGGTCAGGAGCTGTCAATGTCTGTGAAACATCAAGGAACAGCGTTGAAACAACTAATTCAGAAGATAGAAAACCTAGTTCACTTTGTACTAATGAAATGATAATTCTGCAAGGAAATGTACTTTATGGAATATGACACTAAATAAAGTGTTAATTTGCTGTCAGCAAACAAAATATTGTATACTGTATAATAAAGTTATGATGATGTTAATTTTCAAATATTTTGTGTGTGTCTAATGTCATTGCGTTAATGTACATATTATCAACATTTTTGGACATAAATAAAATGTTTGATGACTACAACTAAATACACTATAGTAAATAGTACCATAAATGTCAGAGAAATTGACCAGAACAACTCAAACCATTGACACATTTTGTGAATTGCAGTATTCTTGTTTAGATTATAAACTCCTAATAATTTTTCTGTTTTGCAAATTGTAATTATTTTTTCCATTACCCAAATTTCAACAATTTACTGATATGTCGAATTTCTGTAACCATTTTCCTCACCAATTATATACATTACCCATTTATCATTATTATGGTATAAAATGATAACATGAAAACAGTAGCTGTGAAATTTGTCTACAATTTAAAATTAATTTGCTTCAAACCTAAAATAAAAATCAAGCCCAGAAAGAGTTAAAAGGAAAAGGCCATAGTAGTGTTTAACATTTTAATGACCAATTTTCTGTTACCTATCCTTGATATGTTATTCAACAATTGTCAAAACCATTATGATACTTCAGAATTATGGAAATCATAGTGATAGTGTTATTAAAACTAACTCATCCAAGATAGTACATTGCTACATTCCAAAATATAAACACCAGTGAAA
The DNA here is from genome assembly GCA_034231615.1 of Meghimatium bilineatum. NCBI lineage: Eukaryota > Metazoa > Mollusca > Gastropoda > Stylommatophora > Philomycidae > Meghimatium > Meghimatium bilineatum. The sequence goes on from CM067307.1 coordinate 22,837,234, forward strand.
TAGTCTGTTGACATCATTTATGCGTATAAATTATGAAGAAACCGAATTTCTGGCAGGTGAGATTTTCTTATATATATATAATGTAATGTAAATCCACACCTAGAATTATAATAGGTAGGATTTCTTTCTTCAAATAACTCTGGGACTTTCAAATTCATTCAGATACTGCTCACATTCATTATGACACATAGAAATGAGTTTAATTCTATATGGATTTTAAAGACTGCAATGTCAATGTCTAAAAACATTTGCAAACACCTTTTGTAATGGAAGAAGTATGCTCTGGATTTCTGGCCAGTAGAGTGTTAAGCATATGATGTCATTCAATGTGTGTGTTCACTAGAAAATATAGAGCCTTACAGAAATAAAGAATAGAGAAAGATGCCAGTTAACTTTCAGACTTCCTTTAAAGTTGGTATCACACTTGACAAAGGAAACAATATCAAGTCAAGTAGCAGTGAATTAATACAAAGATCTGAGGATATATTGTAAAGATCAGGCTAGATTAGGTACATAGCAGAAATCAATACTAAAAATATACAAAGTGTTCCAGCTGAGTTTCCATAAATGACACAAATGTGCTAATCATATATGTCACTGTGTGTTGTGTATAACTGTCATATCAGATAAATGGTGTGCATATAGCGCAGTGGAAACATTGCATGTATAACACATAAAACTGTCAACATACTCTGCATTTGTTGATCCTGAGATGGGAGCTCATACAAAAACCATTGAAAGATGTTGAAGGTCTGCCAAGGAACATAATAGTCAACATAATTTTTTTTCTTTTTGCTTCTACCCCTTTATGCCTTGCAGCGACAGAGGTAGAAGAGTTCTCTGGAGACTGCCTTTTTTTGGGTGCTTCATATGTGTTTGTTTTCATTGACTCTTTTATTTCTGTAATCCATCTTTTGCATGGTCTGCCCTAGGTTGTGTACCCATCATGTCTGTATAGAAATTCTTTTTAAGGAGCACTATCTGATGGTAGTTTAGAAGCATGTGAAAACTACTAAATCTGCTGTCTTCTAATTTACAGCAGGATTGGCATTGTGTTTGCTAGTCTTCTGATGTTTTCATTTATGATTCTGTCTCTTATTGTTACTCTGAGAATTCTATGTAAACAAGTCATTTCTGTTGTAACAAGTTTTCTTTTGTCTTTTGTTGTTAATGTCCACATTTGACATTGCTAGCACAGTGATGGTATGATGATCGTTTTGTATAGTGTACTTTTCGTGTTCATCTTCACAAGTTTGTTTTTGAAATTAGTAGACGTCTGCCCTAAGATCTGGTATGCTATGTTTTTTTTTCCCATTTAATGATATGATGCTTCCAAGATAAGTGAATTCTTACACCTGTGTAAGTTGTTGGTCATCGATGAAAATAGTAGCGTTTATTTCTGTTTTTGCAATTGACATTACCTCTGTGTTTTTTTTCTGTGTTTATATTCATGTTAAAGTGCCTACATCCCAAACACATGTTGTGTGGAGTCTATTTATATGTTGTTGTAGTTATTCTTCTGATGTTGATATTATTGTTTGATCGTCTGCAAAAAGAAGTTTGCTCAGGTGGTTGTTTAGGTTGTCTTCTTCATTAGTGTTGGCAATTTTACATATACAATCAATATACAAGTAAGGAGTAAACCTGCTCAACCAGGTTCAAGCCATCAATCTTCCAAAGAAAAAATGGAAGTATCCCCCAAAAATGTAGTAAAAAGGTTTTTTTTTAAAATAAACTTTCTTTGCTCAGCGACATGCCCCCTACAAAGCTGAAGATAGAGGTGGTGTTTGGGATGTTGGAACCCTTAGCAAATCAGAACAGCACTTTTCGTCATAGGGACTTCGCCAAAAGATTAAACCCCACTCAGTAGCAATTTTTCACAAAAAGGTCATCAAATAGAGAAATGTACGAATGCCCTCCCTCTTAGGGGGAGACATATCTTTGGCCTTGGTCCCCGACATTGTGTAAGATTTTTCCTGGTTGTATATGTATATTGTATCCTGATTGTATATGTAAAATTGTTTCACCACTGAAGTCTGATGTGTCCTGCCATTCCTACAAAATAAAACTGTGACATAGCACATCTCTGTTTTATGGATTTAATCCTGCTGGAAATCTAACAAAACTATAGTCCTGCTATGAGAGATCCAGCAGGAGTTTGAGAATGAATACTAAAAATTAATATTTATTAAAATGTATGGTTTATGGGTGCGAGTCTTGGACAATAAACAAACTGGAAAGTGGAATATTAGAGGCAACAAAGATGTGGTTCTACAGAAGAATGCTGAGAATACCATGGACTGCCAGAAAAACTAATGTAGAGGTGTTGAAAGAGTCAAATGCAAAACTGACCTTAATCAACAATGTAAGAAAAAGGCAATCTTCTTTTTTTTGGCCAGTTCATGAGACAGGCAGGTTTAGAGAACAAAGTCACAACAGGCAAAATTGAAGGCAACAGAGACAGAGGGCGACAACATGAGAAAATATTAGAGAGTTTGACAACCTGGCACGGCAAGGAAACTACAACGACTTTGATACATAATACTGTGGACAGAGAGCTGTGGAGAACCATGACCGCCTACGCCAGCCGGCATGGCACCTGATGATGATGATGATGATGGTTTATGATGTGCACTTGTGCTGACATTCTTACCTTCTTAACATTACCTTTTTATTTAATTTATTTATGTTCTCTTTTACTCAGGTGCTGCTGTTGGTGGCTTTGCTGCTATAGTAGCTATGTGGATTGGCTATGTTTACGTGAATGATGAATGATCCTTAGTGATGCTGTCTCTAGGTCACACTTGAAGATTGACACATGCAATCAAAATCTGGTAGCAGTGGTTCAAATATAACGCAAACACATTCTTTTACTTTTAGACGTATTGAAGAATGTTGCAGAGTGTTCATTGACTGTAACTTTTATTTGAAAGTTGTTAATGAAACTCGACATTTTTGTCTGAGTGATTCAACATTATAATAGTAATCCTTATGATTGCTCAGTGAGCTTTTCATACTGATTGCTCCAATGCACCACACCCATGTTTCTCTAACAGGTTACAGGTTTTATTATAGTAACCTTGATTGTAAGCCATAGCAAAAGAATGAAAGATTAGATTTAGTTATGAGCCATGATTGAAAAATAAATCAATGCCCATTCACCAAACCAAAAAAGAAGCCTGGAAAAAGTATCTTTAAGTTAAAATAGACTGTACCTGGTACATTAAGAGTTTAGAAGTTATAAAAACAATATTTTTAAGTGTATGAATTATTTATCTAAAAACCTCGAGAGTGATATTTGATATGAAACACATAATAATGCTCATGCTGGAAGCGTTTCAATATCATTTCAAAATTCACTAGTGCCATACAATTGGAATATATTTTTAAATGATCATCGCTGTGTTCGAGTTCTTATATCAGACAATATCTTGACAAGGATTTCTGGAGAACATAGTTATGATAAATAAAGGACAACAGATTGAGAAAATATTAGATAATCTGAAACCATGGTAAAAAAAAGCAATATCGATTCTGATGAAAGGTACTGGAAATAGAGTTGAATGCATGATTGCCTTGTTCATGATCACCTATGCCATTTGACATGGCATCTGATGTCACATAGGTGTTAACTAGTATAGGTTTTCTGTATTGAAATGGATTTCAGGTCCCTCACTAAAAAATTTCATGTTTTTTTTTTTGTAAAATTTATTTTTTTTAAAAAAAGGTCATTTGGTATTAAATTTCCTAGTAATTATTAATGATGCTTTTTAAAAAAAAAAATTCACGCGCCTTATTGATGGGGCAAAATTTTTTTTAAATTAATATAAAATGTGGTTTTGTTGGGTGGGGGGGGGGGTGCTAAATAGGGACGTTTTATATGAAATAAAGAAATAAATTGTTAAAAATACGAATGTATGCAAAAATAAATTAGCAGCTATGTGATGATATATATCTTGATTTGCTGAACAGTTAGTGCATCAGATTGTTCTAAAAAAAATGAATGTGGTGTTCAAATAATAAAACTGATAAACAAAAAAAGAAATGATTTCTAGTCTTGAGACACCTCATTATTGTTCAGTCATGAGACACCTCATTATTGTTCAGTCTTGAGACACCTCATTATTGTTCAGTCTTGAGACACCTCATTATTGTTCGGTCATGAGACACCTCATTATTGTTCAGTCATGAGACACCTCATTATTGTTCAGTCATGAGACAGACACCTCATTATTGTTCAGTCTTGAGACACCTCATTATTGTTAAGTCTTGAGACACCTCATTATTGTTCAGTCTTGAGACACCTCATTATTGTTCAGTCATGAGATACCTCATTTTTGTTCAGTCATGAGACACCTCATTATTGTTCAGTCTTGTTCAGCTAGATGGAAAGAATTAGCAGCAGAGTTCTTTCAGAGTAGTAGTAGTCTAATAATTCAGAATTCTCAACTCAGAAAGACTAGGTATCCATTTTCAGCTGCGTGCCTTGTGAGTTGATTATCAATAAATACTATCAATCGCCATGATCATGCTTCTCCACAAGTCTCTGTCTTTTGTCTTCCTCAGTCTCTTCTCCCCTTGATCGTTCAAGTGGTTACTAAATGTTCAAGTTTTACTTTTCTCATCACTTGTCCTAAAAATCTTGATTGTCCGTTTCAAATTTTCGCTACAATTTGTTTTACCAGCATCTCTGAGGACTTTTACATTATTTTTCTTGGCTGTCCATGGAATTTTCATCATTCTTCTTAAAAACCACATCTCAGTTGCCTCCAGCTTATCTTGGGCACTTTTGTTTACTGTCCATGCTTTGCATCCATAAAGACGAATTAGCTCAATATAACATCCTAGCACCCAAACTCATATAAATACTATATAAATGTAATAATGTTATCGGATATTCTAACTATCAAATGGTGAAACTAATGTAAAAAATAAATAAAAATAAACAGAGGAATATGGACTTTATCTACGTTGCGGTCAAACATGGACTTTTTTTAATGAATGAAACAAACTGGAAACAAAAACACAAACTTATTTAATGGTAAAAATACACAGAGATCTCTCACCGCCATCTATGCACATCGGAAATGATGATAATGTGCTAAATTATCTAAAATTAGAGTTGATGATCAGAATTGATTTATGAACACTCTCACAAACCAGCTCTTGGTCACATTGTTATGTCAATTTCATGCTTGAAGTAGCAGAATCATATGTTGATTATTCACATTCACATAATAAAATGTTGTTTCTTCTATTTTTGTGAGTTATTTTTTATAAGATGATCATATTATGTTTGTTGATGTTGAATTATCTCCTGTTTGACACTAATGTTATATAATGATTGGTTGCTGATCCAGAAGTTTGTGGGTTATGCCATTGTGTGATATATTCATGTGTTTGTGAGCTGTTATTTTGTTCCATAAAGGTAAAGGTAGGTCCCATGTCAGCAACCTGCCATCGGGGATGTAGATAACTCTTCATGTACTAAGCCGCAGTTATTATTAAGTGGGGTGGCCAGTTCCCTTCCTTCCTGTCTTTATTGTCTATTGTCTTTCCCCAGGTGGTTTGTGATCCACTCTTGCCATTAAGCGTAAGGGTGATTGGAGCTCAAGCTTGCGTTCTAAAGCCAGAAGTGTGGCCTAGGCTGTGCTATGACCGCGTCTGTTGAGGATGTCCCTGACGTTTTCTATCCATCTTTTCCGTGGTCTTCCTCTGGCTTTGTACCCTGATCTCATTTATAAATAACCAATATATCATTGGGTGTCCGACCTAATGGAGAGTGCAGCAGTAACCAAACAAAAAAGTGGTAAATACTAAATAAAGTTTAAAGGTTACTATAAAATCCTAACTATCAATGATAAAATATGGTATAAATAACTAACAATAAAACAATGAATTAGGACAATTTTTCTATCTTAGGTTCAACAGGGACCTTTCTCAAGAAATACATAACAATAAAAAAGACTCAAAACTATAAAAATATTCAAAACTAAAATGACTTGGACATGTTTTTCTCACCAAAAACATTGTTAAATGAAGATACGTCATGCATACCTAGTAAATGACAATTTACATGCGTTCAATATTTATAGATATTTCGTGTCGTTAAATAATGTAGGATCAGTTTGTTTCTAACTTATGATTTGTTTCGTTAAAAATATAGGCACTTCTTCCTGTATTCTATGCCTACCACAAATTCTTTTTCATTTATGTGGGATTTTTAATGATCTATTTTTTGGAACACCAGAAAAATAGGAAAAAAGATGGGGCACCCTCTTTTTTGGCTTGCTTTCTAGTACCGAATGTCATATTCAACTTTCTTCTGGTGGTGTAGGAGCTTTTGCTAAGAACATAAATGTTGAGGAAGAAGTATTGGTTTAGGAAGATATATGTGCACCATAGAGGAAAAACTGCCTGAAGTAGTAAAACAAAACACTGGAGAAAATTTACTAGGGACAGAGCTGGGTGGAGAGGTATTATGTCTTCAGTAAATGGCCAAAGGGAGTAGAGGATTGACTTTATTGTACTCAGGCTGGTCCATATGCACTCAGTTCGTCTCAACAAAGCGGCACGCCGCCTTCTAAAAGTACTAGCACATAATTTCATAGCTTCAAGCTATGATACCCAGGGATCTACAAAAATAATCTACTTTATAAACAAAGTGTCACGAGCGGGATTGGAGTTCTTGATCACAAAGCGAATGACCTACAGGACTAGGGATACCATGATGATGATGAACAATAAAAGTCAATATGGACATATTAAAACCTGAGTATATTCTCTACAAAATACAGAAAATCTGTATAATAATGGCTCATAACACATCAGGATCGGTCGTAGAGGTGTCTCATTGGAGGCATCAGAATAAACAAATGCTTCAGATATCTTTTACTCAGCCATTTAGACAAAGATAGAAAAATGTTAGGTAAATATCTTTTTGCTGTCGATCCACAATTTTCTCTGGTATAAATATCTCCTTCTGACCTAACTGGTCCAAAAAATAGTTTTTTGAAAATGATTCGTATCTCGTTAAATATCCAAATCAAGCAAGTTTAGGCCGTTTCACACCGCTAAACGTTATTTTTGATAACCTGCAAGTTTTTTTGTTTCTTTTTTAATTGCTGCTGAACCATATTTGTCTTATGTTCTTATCATCATCACGTGCAGTGCGGATAGGCGATTATATATCTCATGAACTCTCTATTTCCAACATATTTTATCAGGATCGTTGTTAGCATTTTGCAATGTCACATAGTGAGACTATTTAATCTTTCCTTACTCTGTCATTCTCAATCTCTTTTACCTTCTATCGTTTCTGTTCTAACTATGTTCTTTAGACCTCACTGTCTCATAACGTGCAATCAATCAAGTGCCATGCCGAATGGCATAGGTGATCATGTTTCTCCACGACTCTCTGTCTCTTGTGTTGTCAATAAGCTCGGTTGGTGAGTGTTTACCGTGCCACATTATAAGCCCATCTATTAACTTTTCTCTTTGTCATCCCCTATCTCTTCTCTCCTTGATCTTTCCAGTGGTTATTAAGTGTTCAAGCTGTGTTCGTCTCATCACATGCCCTAGAAACCTTGACTGTCTGCCCCTAATGTTTGATATTGTTAATCTTTTTACGCCAGCATCAATGAGAACCTCTGCATTTAGTTTTTGTAGCTAATAACGTGCACACAAAGAAAATAAAGATTGTCTTTATTTTAGTTATTATTAAGTACCTCCCATCTTACATTTGACTCTTTTAGTACCGTATTGGATTTCTAGATGTCCATTATATTCTGTACATTCTTCTATATAACCACATCTCTGTTGCCTTTAATTTTCCACAAATCTGTTTATTTATTGTATATACAAGTAAATTTAAGTAGGAAGCCAGAGGACAATTTTTAAAAATTCTTGAGACTAACGGGAATTGAACCAGTCCGTTCTACGGCACCAAATTGCCTAGCAACAATTGCACACGCGTTTTTCAGTACTTGACTAACCGCATCTCAAAAAAGATGCGATTTCATCAAGCCATTCAAATCGTGCACACAAAGTCAAAGTGGACATTTTGTGCACGATGTGAATGGCTAGATGAAATCGCATCTTTTTTTAGATGCGGTTAGTCAAGTACTGAAAAACGCGTGTGCAATTGTTGCTAGGCGATTTGGTGCCGTAGAACGGACTGGTTCAATTCCCGTTAGTCTCAAGAATTATTTATTGTATAAGACTTGCATTCATGTTAGAATCGATGTTCTGAACAACTCTCTTCTTCACGCTTATTAACCAGAACATATTATACAGTATATTATTTATTTTTAGGAATGCTGCCTTGGCCTGTCATATTCTATTTCTTATATCCATTGAACACATTGTCCTATTTCTTATCTTTGTTAAAAGGCACTATTCTATTTATCTCTGTTCAACTCCCCGTTCTATTTTTTATCACTGTTGAACGCACTATTTTATCTTTTTTATCTCTGTTGAACGCACTATTTTATTTTTTAAATCTCTGTTGAATGCACTATTCTATCTTTTTTTTTATCTCTGTTGAATACTTCCCAGCAATATAATGCCATTTAATGGCAGGTCAAAGGGCATAAGCCCATGGACCGCTGGATCAGCAACCAACCAACCAACCATCTCTGTTGAATGCACTATTCTATCTTTTTTATCTCTGTTGAATGCACTATTCTATTTTTATCTCTGTTGAACGCACTATTCTATTTTTATCTCTGTTGAACGCACTATTCTTTTTATCTCTGTTTTTGAACGCACTATTATATTTTTATCTCTGTTGAACGCACTATTCTATTTTTATCTCTGTTAAATCACTATTCTATTTTTTTTATCTCTGTTGAACGCACTATTCTGTTTCTTATCTCTGATGAACTCCCTATTATTCTTCCTATTGTTTTAACATCTTGCTGGCTTACTCTGGAGTCTTCATGTGCTAATGTTGTCATTGTTCCTAAATATTTGAATTATTTAATTTCTTTGAGCTTAGAGTCATTCACTTTGAGCCTAGAGTCATTCACTTTGAGCTTAGAGTCATTCACTTTGAGCTTGCACGCTGTGGGAATTAGTTTCTTACAAATAACCACCACTTCTGGCTTTTTGTTATTTAAGAAACGTCTTTTCCTTCTGCTATTACTATGATTCTGTGATTTTCAAACTGTTGGCACAAAGTGCAGGGATAAATGTTCCAGTGCAGTGTAAGTACGCTATACACAAAGTGACCAATGAAAATCACCAAAAAAGGGTCAAATAACGTCATTTTTTAAGGATGAAGCGAGGAGTTGTCAAGTATAATTTACGAGGGATCGGTTAAGCAGTAACAGAGAAGATTTATAAATCAACACAGAGTTGGGGTGGACAGTAGCTATACGCTGATTGGTATCTCGAGGAGGAGATCCGATCACTTATGGACCAATGATTCGATGCGTAGTGAGCGTGGTCTGTTGACTAACTAAACCAGAGACAACCATAACATATTATAGGAAGATTTAAACAGGCACGAGGTACAGCAGTGTGACATGTGGTACATAGCACAGGCTGAAACACAGACATACATGCACATAAGTGTTATATGTGGTACATAGCGCAAGCTGAACAAACAAATACATGCACATAAGTGTGACATGTGGTACATAGCGCAAGCTGAACAAACAAATACATGCACATAAGTGTGACATGTGGTACATAGCGCAAGCTGAACAAACAAAAGACAGTTTACGGTAATCTCAACTTCCCTGAATGAGGAAGAGTGGTCTTCTATATCTCACAAACGATTATCGCAAAATCTTCTTCTTCTGCGTTCGTCCTTAAACTCCTGCAGATTAGCAGGATGTAGTCCAGAGAACGGAATGCGTTGTGCCATGGTTTACAGCATTGCTGCGATTTCTGCGCCTTTCGGCCTGACACATCCGACTTAGCATGGCTTTGGGTCACTGACCCTATATGGGATGGGACAGTCAACTCTATCCCATAACCTCCTTAGTTGCCTTTTACTATATGCGTGGAAGGTAAACAGTGTTGCTATTCTTTGCTCCCCTTTCGGGCCCCGACAACACGCGGGCGATCGCAGAATCTATTTAGAGAGTAAATATGATACAATATAAATGTTGGAGAGACAATCAAAATTTGTAACGTCACTAGTGCTGTATATTGTGATTACGTCCTTAAATAATGGGGTGGGATGTTGTCCCCTCTCCCAAGGTAAAATGTGTGTTTTTTGCTTACAAATTCTTGAGACTAACGGGAATTGAACCAGTCCGTTCTACGGCACCAAGTCGCCTAGCAACAATTGCACACGCGTTTTTCAGTACTTGACTAACCGCATCTCCAAAAAAGATGCGATTTCATCAAGCCATTCAAATCGTGCACACAAAGTCACCCGAACGGACCAATCGAGACAAGGACTATTACAACAACAACAAACATCCCGTACAGGTATTGAAATATCCTCAGTAACAACAAACACATAACATAATATCCGTATTAGTTATACAAGGGCCGATAGGTCTTCTTGTAAACATGGATAACATATATAGACAATAGTGTTTTTTGCTTAAAGGTCATCAACTTTCACGTGAACAGAAGGATTTACACGCCAGGATGAGGTATTGACCTTCTTTTTTTCCACTAAATTAATTAAACGCCCTCCTTAATGACGACGCATCTACAGCCCTGGCAACCCGCCATCCTTACTGGAGTCGTATCTACAGCCCTGGCAACCAGCCATCATTACTGGAGTCGTATCTACGGCACTGGTAACCCACCATCCTCACAGAAATCGTTACAGAAATCTCACGTCATTAGCAGACGACACGACACTAAACCAACATGGAAAATGCAATCACAGATTTCTGTTCGCTGAGCTCGCAAAATATCCACCCCTCATCCCCCCCCCCCCAAAAAAACCAACAACTAAAAATCTAACACCAATAATTTTTTTATTTTGGATGTCGTCTTCTGAGAACTCTCCATGTTATTTACGAGCATTTTAGTTCTACACTCAGTTTGTTAGACCAGACACAATGTTGTTTCAGAGTCTTCGAATGGTTAAAGCGTGATCTAATCTATCACATTCAGAAAAGAAATCACATTTTATCATTAGAAAACACCGAACTTTACTTTCATTTTGGCAACTAGGATAGCAACCCCCATCCCGTGCCATTAACTTGAAGTTTAAATCTTTCTATGTGCTCATATTCCTGTGGTTACCGGTGGATAAGGGATCGTGTTGAAGTAGTTAAGCGCAAACGTGCTCGATGGGGAACACTGAAGTAGATTATGCTATAAGCTGTGTTTGGTGGTAGTGTGTGTCAGGTGCGGCACTATGTAAAACTGGGGACCTTCAGGGTATAGCGAGGAGTATCCTTAACCAGTTTGCCACATGAATCATTGACATAGTTAGTTAGTTAGTCGTCGGATCATCATCACTGAAAACTGGACACGTCCATAGTTGCTCTGATCTCTCCTTGAGTGTATTCGCCATTACACTTCTGCTGACAGTACCGGTCCTATTATGGTTGGCCATCATTCTTCTGCGCACTCCAAAATGTTAACTTCAATCAACACCGCATTTCAATCCCTGATCGTTAATCCTGGCCATTGAAAAGGAATCATCATCCACATTAGTCTCACTCTCGCGCGCTATATCTCTTAAGGAGTTCAAAACGTCAGCGCGATCCATTGCCCCATCACCCTGTGCCACAATCGCGCATGATGCCAGCTGATCCGCTCTTTCATTGCCTCGAATACCCACATGTCCCGGCACGAAAATAAATGTAACCACTTTCAGTCTCTCCTTTCTCAAGGCCTCAATCCACTGTTCGCGAACGAGACCCACTTGTACCTTCTTAATCATATTCATAGAGTCACTCAAGATGCAGACCTGCGTTATCTTCTGTGTGCATACCCACTCAAATGCCCTGGTCACCGCCATAGTCATACTACTCGTAGTAACCACAAAGACACCACTCTCTTCCCTGATCGTTTTACTTGCGTACTGAACTGTGAAGGCCCAAGCACTGCGAATATGTCTAATCACAGATCCATCAGTGTATTTAATCACATCCCCCTCTTTGGTATTCTCACTGACCAAAGCCTGCACTTCTTTCTCCACAGCTGTGGGACACCATTCTTTGCATTCCCTGCTAAGTGACGTGATATTACTACTATCAAGTTTTGAAATCTGTGGGCAGACTTATCCATTTCACACCTGCTGTCACATCCTGCAATCTGCACACGCTTTGTATGACACCCCCAGCACGTCCCATCAACGACCTCCCTCTCTTGAGTGTGCTGCCTTTAACTTTCTTTATTTCAGAATGCAACAGCTGTTACATATCTGCATATATTTGAAGGTACGCCCATGCACGGCAGTACTGTAATCTGTGCTCATCTGTTGGACAGTAAAGTAGGTATCGCATAGCTCCTGTCGATGTGTCTCTTGTGCACCCAAGAATCATTGACATGTAGACATATACTCTTCAACATCTGATTTCCTAAATGAGAAGAGTGTGCATAGGCCCTAGATAAAGGAGAAGTTTGGAGTGTCCAAAACCTCTCCTTAGCAAATATAAATATACATTTTAGTACTAGGAACTTAACCAAAAAGTCGGTTAAAAAAAAACAACTCTCCCTTAGCGATTTTTCAAAAAAAGGTCTTCAAATTTCATGTCATATAGTGAAATTTACTCATGAAATCTGATTACTGGCTGTTTTCTTTTTGTTTTGTAAAACCTTCTCCTTAAGGTAATAATATCTACGGCCCTGACTGTGGACATATGTGTATAGGGTCATGGCGTGCTATGATGCAGAGAGGCAGCGTCATCAGACGGCAGCAATCAAAATATATTGTCGGGAGGGGGGCGGCATTTCAAAGAAATACCATTAAGGTGAGCGGGATTTCGAAGACGTACATTATACTTAGATAATCTACCTCACGGTCCCTGTATGTGTACATCATACTTAGATAATCTACCTCACGGTCCCTATATGTGTACATCATACTTAGATAATCTACCGCACGGTCCCTGTATGTGTACATCATACTTAGATAATCTACCTCAAGGTCCCTATATGTGTACATCATACTTAGATAATCTACCTCACGGTCCCTATATGTATACATCATACTTAGATAATCTACCTCACGGTCCCTGTATGTGTACATCATACTTAGATAATCTACCTCACGGTCCCTGTATGTGTACATCATACTTAGATAATCTACCTCACGGTCCCTATATGTGTACATTATACTTAGATAATCTACCTCACGGTCCCTATATGTATACATCATACTTAGATAATCTACCTCACGGTCCCTGTATGTGTACATCATACTTAGATAATCTACCTCACGGTCCCTATATGTGTACATTATACTTAGATAATCTACCGCACGGTCCCTGTATGTGTACATCATACTTAGATAATCTACCTCACGGTCCCTGTATGTGTACATCATACTTAGATAATCTACCTCACGGTCCCTGTATGTGTACATCATACTTAGATAATCTACCTCACGGTCCCTATATGTGTACATCATACTTAGATAATCTACCGCACGGTCCCTGTATGTGTACATCATACTTAGATAATCTACCTCACGGTCCCTGTATGTGTACATCATACTTAGATAATCTACCTCACGGTCCCTGTATGTGTACATCATACTTAGATAATCTACCGCACGGTCCCTGTATGTGTACATCATACTTAGATAATCTACCTCACGGTCCCTATATGTGTACATCATACTTAGATAATCTACCGCACGGTCCCTGTATGTGTACATCATACTTAGATAATCTACCTCACGGTCCCTATATGTGTACATCATACTTAGATAATCTACCGCACGGTCCCTGTATGTGTACATCATAATTAGATAATCTACCGCACGGTCCCTGTATGTGTACATCATACTTAGATAATCTACCGCATGGTCCCTGTATGTGTACATCATACTTAGATAATCTACCTCACGGTCCCTGTATGTGTACATCATACTTAGATAATATACCTCACGGTCCCTGTATGTGTACATCATAATTAGATAATCTACCGCACGGTCCCTGTATGTGTACATCATACTTAGATAATCTACCGCACGGTCCCTGTATGTGTACATCATACTTAGATAATCTACCTCACGGTCCCTGTATGTGTACATCATACTTAGATAATCTACCGCACGGTCCCTATATGTGTAAATCATACTTAGATAATCTACCGCACGGTCCCTATATGTGTACATCATACTTAGATAATCTACCTCACGGTCCCTGTATGTGTACATTATACTTGGATAATCTACCTCACGGTCCCTATATGTGTACATCATAACTAGATAATCTACCGTACGGTCCCTGTATGTGTACATCATGAATGGTACGATGTGGCTTCAAGCACTATAAATCGAATTTGATGTATGAAATAAAAAATATGTCAATGAGCAACTAATGTCTCGTTCTTTCTTTCATTTCAATTTATGCCCTGGTGTGCCTTGCAGCGCCAGAGGTAGAAGTGTTTTCTGGAGATGACTTTTTTGTATGCTTTATATATATTTCATTTCGTTGACTTTTTATTTCTGTAATCCATAGTTAGCATGTTCTGCCCCTGCCTGTGTATCCACTGTCTGTATAGTCATGATTTTTGAGGGACACTGTCTGATAATAGTCATCTGTTGTCTTCTGATGTAATCCAGGATTGGCATTGTGTTTGTTAGTTTTCTAATGTTTTGTTTCTGATTTTATCTCTTGTTGTTACTCCAAGAATTGTTACGTAGACAAGTCATTTCTGTTGTAGAAAATTTGCTGTGAATTCTGTTATTAGTGTCCATGTTTGACCTTGGTAGCATAGTGATGGTATGATGATCGTTTTATATAGTGCAATTTTGGTGTTCATTGTCTATTGTCTTTCTCCAGGTGGTTTGTGATCCACTCTTGCCGTTAAGCGTAGGGGTGATAGATTTCGAGTTTGAGTTCTAAAGCCAGATGTATGGCCTAGGCTGTGCTATGACCGTGTCTGTTCAGGATGTCCCTGACGTTTTCTATTCATCTTTTCCGTGGTCTTCCTCTGGCTTTGTACCTTGATCTCATTTGGTTATATGCTTGTACGGGCAATTTTTCGTGATGCATTCTCATAATGTGGCGAAACCACTTGATCTGTTCTCTCTCTATGTAATCTGTACAAGATATTGTACCTATTCTTTCCCTTATATATTCATTTCGCAATCTATCAAGCATGGCGACCCCGGCAGTTTTTTCTCAAGCATTTCATCTCACGTCACTATCTTTGTGTAATGTGAAGATGAGAGAGACCAGGTTTGGCACTGGTAACACAGTGTTGGTAGGAATATACTGTAGATTATTTGTCTTTTAACTTCCATCTCGATCTTGGGGTGAAGAAGTAGTGGTGACAGTTGGTATGTTAATGCATTTGCCTTTTGACATCTCATCTCTATTTCTCTATCTCATCGAGACTTCCATTTTCTCTAAAAATACTACCGAGATATTTGAACTCTGTTACTTGTTTTACTCCTATATTGTCAATCTGTATGTTTAGTGGACTCTGTGTTCTGCATATTTTCATAGTTTCCGTCTTTTGTGTATTGATCTTCATGTTGTATTTTCTACATGTTGCAGATAGTGAGTTAACATGACTTTGTAGTTGTTCTTCGTTTTCGTATATAAGGCTCTGCTCATCTGCGAAAAGTAGTTCATTTATTTCATTGTTTAGTTGCTCTGAGTTGTCGTGTTCTGAATCGGTGATGTTTATGTTCACATTTTTGTTTTTTGAAAATAGGGGGCATCTGCCCAAAGATCTAGTATGTTGAAATAATCTATGTTGGATTTCTTTGGTGTTTTCTCCGTTTGATGACGTGAAAATAGCTAATGTAATGACGTAATGTTAAACTACAGGAGTATACATCAACGGTGCAGGAGACTGCATGGCAGAAATAAGAAAGAGATTGGCAATGGCATATTGTAAAATAACATGGCTGAAAAACATATGGAAAAACAACAAAGTAGAAACGAAAGTGCTAATGTTACGAACTTTAATTTTTCCGGTTGCAATATACGGCTGTGAAACATGGACTCTAAGTAAAACAGCGGCAAAGAAGGTCAACTCCTTCAAGCTGAAAAGCTACAGAAAGATACTTAGAATATCATGGAAGGAAAAAATCAGAAACTCAGATATTATAAACACATTGAAGATTCCAGAGTGTTGGTTACTAAACACAATAACAAAAATAAAAGTACGCCTGTTTGGTCATAGAAAGAGACACAACTGTTTAGAAAGACATATTATGGAGGGAAGAGTACCTGAAGGAGGAGATGGGCAGACCAAGAAGACGATGGACTGACGACATTAAAGATAACATGAATACATCGCTAGAAAATGAAAGCCACATCGTCTAAGACAGAGGTTCAGAGAGTTCATTGGAAAGACAACGTTCTCGAAGGAATATGTCACATGACCACAGGAGTATTGTGCCAGGTATTTCCTTATGGATGTGTTGAAAGCCTTCCACATGAAGTGTTAGAGAAGAGTCCTGAGAATACCATGGACAGAAAAAAAGACCAACAACGACGTGTTAAGAAAAATCAACGTTCAAGTAGGCTGGCTTTTATACATCATATTAAGAAGGAAGTTGGGTTTTTTCGGCCATGTGAAGAGACAATGACATGAAAAGAGTGTTGTTGGAGGGGGGAGGGGAGGTTGAATGCAATAGAGGCAGAGGCTGACCAAGACATCGTTAGGCAAGAGATATTCAGGGATGCATGCACATGTCGCTAGAGGAAGCGGGACAACTTGCCAGAAACCGCAGGGATTTCAGGAGATTCATAAGGAAAACTATACATTCTGGAAAGAAAACGTCACATGACAATGACGTAAATAGTACACATGCCATTATTGCGTCATCACTTATTAAAAGAACAGCTAAACGGACGGAAGTTTGCAAAATAAAGGGGAACTCTTTAACATTTCTACAATAATCGTACAACAACAGGTACTGACTGCTTAGATACACATATTCAGTAACATTTAGCAATTATTTCAACTGATCATTATTGGTACCCTGTTGGTGAAGGTTCTCTAGTTCTGAATTCATTCTTGATCTGATATTGCCGACTGTATGTCTCTAGATGACTGATAGCTGATCGTATTCACACTTGCAGTTAAGAGTAGGGGTGGGAGATTCAGCTGTCGTTACCAGGCCAGATTAGTTGTCTTGTTAGCATTAAGTCCATGATTGTTCAAGGCTATCTTAATGTTTTCTATCCACCGTTTTCTTGGTCTACTTTTGGCCTTATATTCAGATATTCATGTGTTATATGCTCTTATTGGTATTTGGTATTTGGTTCATTCTCGTAAGGTGACCGAACCATTTTACTTGCTGTCTGTTCATATGTTCTTCCTGCTCCGCATTTTTACCATTTTCTAACACCCGTGTGCCTCATTTTCTCATTTTCTGACACATTGCAAAAAAATGCAAAAACAATCATTCCATGAAACAGATCCAGCTTCTTCTACTCTTTCTAAAATTATTTTGCAAGGAACAGTCGAGGGTGGAAGGAGGAGAGGTGGTTAGAAAATCCTGGATTCATAGCATCAAGGAATGGTCTGGGCGTGATTTTTATACGCTTCTCTCCGAATAGCTGAGGACAGAGCTATTTGGATGGCATTTTATGCTGATGTATCCAGTGAGTCACCCCTATGACCCTGGTGTTATATGGGTCTTATTATTATTATCTCTGTGAATTGTGGGGAAAAGGTCTCCAAGAGACAGATCCTGTTGATGTTAATTTGTAAATTGTAGAACGATGTTTCCATGAAGCAGATCTAGCTGATGTTAATCTCTGTGATTTGATTCGAGAACTGTTGGCTCCATTGGTGTCAGTATATACAACATGACAAAAGAAATTATAAATGCATTCAAAATACATGTAATTCAAATCAACTGTACTTTTTATTCTTTCATTTTAGTTCTCAGTTGAATACAGAGCTGCAAGTTGAATACAGAGCTGCAAGATGAATACAGAGCTGCAATTGTTCCTTCCCAAAAATTTCTGTACAGCTCTGTTTTCTTTAAATGCGTTCACGAAGTTCCAATTAATTTCATATCTTCCTGCACTTCTTCTGGTTGTCCTCGGTAAATCGCCTTGTTCTCTGTTGGTTCAAGCTTATCCCACGAGTGGTTATGTTGTCAGTCGTTTTTTGCTGGTGAAATCTATCCATCTCCCTTTTCTACTTTATTTCTACTTCCATTTGACAGTTGTGTAATCGCTTGTACAACTCCTCATTTGACAGTTGTGTAATCGCTTGTACAACTCCTCATTTGACAGTTGTGTAATCGCTTGGACAACTCCTCATTTGACAGTTGTGTAATCGCTTGGACAACTCCTCATTTGACAGTTGTGTAATCGCTTGGACAACTCCTCATTTGACAGTTGTGTAATCGCTTGGACAACTCCTCATTTGACAGTTGTGTAATCGCTTGTACAACTCCTCATTTGACATCAAATCTGACCATGTGATATAAGGTAGACGAGAGTAAATAAGTGTGTTGTATTGTCTCTCGACACTAACATCCAATCATCGTATTCAACACCACTATTTTTTATCATTATGTGTGCTGTTATTGTTTTATGTTGACTTCTTATTGCACACGATTTTCATAAAACTATTTAAAAACCTTTCTTTCTCTTTTTTATATATATAGTCTGTGTCTTGCCTTCCCCGTCTCGGCTAGTAAAGTACCAAATAGAGTGGCTGGATCGTGTCCGAACATCTTATATTTAGGAACAAGAAACCAGAGCACTGAATGCTATGCTACTTCAAAGTCCGAAAATTGCATAACTTATTCATAGAAAATAGGTATGTTTACGAAAATTAATCTTTATTTCTCTTGACATGAAGTAGTGTTTTTTTTTAAAGCATACTTTCTAAAACACTCACTGAATATTTCTTATGATGGAGTAATTGTCCTACAAGATTTCTCACAGGATGTAGTTCACTTAAAGGAGATGCGTTGCTCAATCGTTTAATTTGCGCTAATGGCCCCACACATTTTGCGTTTCATAATTGATGTCAATGAACTGAAGGATCTATCTATCTATATTTATGAATCTTTTTTCAGAGAGTATCCATGTTTTTTTTGTGGCTCGTTTATTATCATATAACTGAATCCTATATTTTCCTAATAGGAGGGTGGTTTGAATCCTCTATCTATGGGATGATCAAATTACCTCTTTTCTGACACGTTTCAACCTTGTTCCAGTAAAGAAGTTTTCTGACACGTTTCAACCTTGTTCCATAAAGGAGTTTTCTGACACGTCTCAACCTTGCCCTGGTAAAGGAGTTTTCTGACACGTCTCAACCTTGGCTCAGTAAAGGAGTTTGGTATTCGCAATAATTTATGTCGACAATAGCAGTGAAGTCAGAAGTTTCCTATAATGGGAGCCGCGGTGGTATAGTGTTAAGGCAGCCACCCGCCAACCAGCAGATCCATGTTTCGAGTCAATTAATTATTCGTGATTTGAAATAAAATTACTCCCGTGGTACCCTACTTCCAGCCACTTGGAGGTAGGGTACGAGGGCTTATACTCTGGGAAGGTTGAAGAATGGTGACATCGCTACTGAGTAAGTGCGGTAGCCGACACCAGTCAGGAGATTTGCCGAGCAATCACTGTCTAGGAAACTGAGCACTTATAAGAAATGTTGAGAAGGTGTAGAGGATTGAATTCATTGTACTCGAGTTACCCCATATGAACCCTTCCCTCTCAACGAAGCAGCACGCTGCTTGCTGAGAGTACCGCACGTAACTCCGTAGCTTCAAGCGATAATCCCCATGGATCTCCGAAAACATCCATTTTATAAACACGACGACGCGACCCGAATTCGAACCCACAGCCTTTTCAGTACAATATGAACTGATTAACAACTTACAAGAAACCGTCTGCTATGACCCTGGTTCATATCTTAGTCTACCTTTACCTCGTATACTGGACAGGTCGCAGACTCGTATACTGGACAGGTCGCAGACTCGTATACTGGACAGGTCGCAGACTCGTATACTGGACAGGTCGCAGACTCGTATACTGGACAGTTCGCAGACTCGTATACTGGACAGGTCGCAGACTCGTATACTGGACAGGTCGCAGACTCGTATACTGGACAGTTCGCAGACCCGTATATTGGACAGGTTGCAGACTCGTATACTGGACAGGTCGCAGACTCGTATACTGGACAGGTCGCAGACTCGTATACTGGACAGGTCGCAGACTCGTTTACTGGAAAGGTTGCAGACTTGTATACTGGACAGGTCGCAGAGTTGGTATCACATACAAAGAGATGCTGCAGTATAATGTGCTGGTTTACATACCACATAAATAAATGCGGCATATATATTTTACTATGGCGACATCAAAACCACAAAGAAAACAATGCAGTGTTCATCCCTAGGGTCGCACCATGATAGGAGATTGTCATGCCACTTGCCGTGAGTGTTCAACCAACCACTTCTATTGGACCTCATGCTTTCCCGTGGTGTATCAATGGCAGCAGAAATAACAGTAGCAGTAGATTTAGAAATAGCATAAACAGCAGTAGAGTACCATCAGTAGTAATAGCAGCAGTGGTGGTGGTACTAGCGGTAATACTGGTGGTGGTAGTGGTATTAGTGTTGGTAGTAGTAGTAATGGTGGTAGTAGCTGGAGAAATAACAGTACATGTAAATGTAGAATTAGCTATAGCAGTAGTAGTGATGGTACTAGCAGTAGTGGTGCTGGTAGTAGCAGTGGTAGTGATGATAATAGCAGTAGTAGTTGTGGTAGTAGTAGTGGTGGTAGTAGCAGTAGTAGTGGTGGTACTATCAATATTAGTGGTGGTGCTAGCAATAGTAGTGGTGGTACTAGCAGTAGTAGTAGTGGTACTAACATTAGTAATGGTGGTACTAACAATAGTAGTGGTGGTACTAGCAATAGTAGCTGTGGTACTAGCAATAGTAATTGTGCTACTGGCAGTAGTAGTGATGATACTAACAATATTAGTGGTGATACTAGCAATAATAATGGTGGTACTAGCGGTAGTAGTGGTGGTACTTTCAGTAGTGGTGGTGGTACTAACAATAGTAGTTGTGGTGGTAGTAGCAGTAGTAACTGTGGTAGTAGCAGTGGTGGTAGTAACAGTAGTAGTGATTGTAGTAACAGTAGGAGTGGTGGTAGTAGCAGTCATGGTGGTGGTAGTAAAGTTGGTAGTAGCCCTAGCAGTGATAGTGCTGGTGGTAGTAGTAGTAGTAGTAGTAGTAGTGCCTATATACGAGAATCCGTTAGGGTCGTAGGTGCGCAACAGAGGATAAATATATAGATATAAATTTTCCCATGTTGTCTGCTGTGCGGATGAATGTGTTGAATTTAACCACTGCCCATTCCATCACTTTGTCAATCCACGACTTTCTCTGTTCGTCGTGCTGCTTCTTCATCGGCCCCTGCATGATTGTTTCAGACAGGAAGTCTTGTCTTCATCGTCCCTTCCTGATTGTTTTAGACAGGAAGTTTTGTCGTCATCGACCCCTTCCTGATTGTTTTAGACAGGAAGTCTTGTCGTCATCGACCCCTTCCTGATTGTTTTAGACAGGAAGTCTTAACGTCTGCATCCCCTGAACGATTGTTTTAGACAGTAAGTCTTGTCGTCATCGACCCCGTCCTGATTGTTTTAGACAGGGAATCTTGCAGGGTGACATCTTCAAACCAGATTAACTTTCTTCGTTTAACAGTTGATAGACGTGAGTCATGTAATGCTGCCCAAGCTTCTACATATTTATTACATTTCTGACATATTCGTATGTTATATGATGTGACCTCCAGGCACACGTTGAAAGAACAAAAATTGCTAATAAGACAACAACAACAACAATCAAACCTCTGGGTGTGTTTTTTTTCTTCTTCGTGAGTCATAATTTGGTGACGATGACTTCATGTGTGGACTAATAATCATTATGATTCTCAATGACAAACTTGGCTTTGATATTCACAATCTGAAGTACACGTTATTGACTGTGCGTCAGCAAACTGTTGTCCTCGTAGTTATTCCGATTCCAGACGATAACTCAGACTATGGACGATAACACACACACATCCTTAATATCATTGTAAATGTGTGCATTCTTTTAGTACAACAATGGGATGTGGTTTGGCGGGTTTAAAAACAACCTTCACACTTTTTATAAAATAATATACTATATCTATTGTTACGTTATGTTCCTCCAGGGCCATAGGCGGCGCATAGGGCAGAAACCATAGCTTTCCATTTCTGTCTTTGTGTTGCCAGGTCTTTAAATTGTTGCGTGTTGTTTAGGTTCATTGACATGCCTTCTCTATTAATGGTTCTTCGTAGAGTTTCTCTAGGTCTCCCTCTTCTTCTTACTCCAGGTGGCACCCAATATAGTGACTGATTGGGAATTCTTAGGCTGTTCATTCTGAGAATATGGCCGATGTAAGTCCAACGCCTTTGTCTAATGAAGGAAGATATATGGGTTTGTTTGCTTTCCTCTCATATAGTAGTGTTAGATTTAAAGTCACTCCACTTAACATTCAGAATGGTTCGTAGGCATTTTTTTTCAAATGAACTCTATCTATTAGAGCAGGGCAAATGTAACTGAATATCTTGTCTTCATCGTCTCCTGCATGATTGCGTCAAACAGTAAATCGTGTCTTCATAATTCACTGCAGGATTGTTTCATATAGAGAATCTTTTCTTTATCGTCCCCCTGTATGATTGTTTTATACAGGGAGTGCGATTTCCTATACGATTGTGACTGATTAAATATAAAAACATATAACAATGATCAAATAGCAGTTTTACGTTAGACATACGGAATAGACGTTTTGATCAAAATATCTTCATCGCTATAACCAGTGGCGTACCGAGGGTGGTGCGGGGGGCGTGATCGCACCGGGCATCAAGTCTTGAGGGGTCTCATAGTGCCCCTCAAAATAATGAAAACTTTGAAATGTGGTTTAAGTGCCTTTGCCGTGCCAAAATTGATGCCCCACACCGGTAAAATATAACATTTCTTCTTCTTAAGCCCATTTATTTGACAATTAGGTAATAACACAGTTTTGGCACATTATTATAAAACATTAAAATAAAAATTAATTAATAAGTAGAATTAGTTCCTCTCGAAAGAAGACACTCCCACAATTTACTTCAACATTATATTTTAGCTTGTAAGAAAAATGAAAAATAAGTTTCAGTTTCGATCGTCAATCCATTCAGTCGTTCACTTAACTCCGTAAAAGTCCGTCATAAGCAGTCTTTGAATTCGATGACAAATCAAGTTTATTTCTAGCATTCTAGTGTTGAATATTATCATTCAACGACAACGATTCTATCATCAATAATGATCAAACATTTAAATCAAGTTTTAAACTTTGACAGGCACAATCAGGCTCGTGTTTCAGCGCATCATAAAGTCCTATAACCTAACTATAACCAGTGAAGAAATCAGACAGTGAAAAAGAGTAAAAAGTGTTGTGTCAAAGTGCATTCTGGATATTAGAAAAAAAAACTCCTTATTATGAGCTAATTTTAAAGAATTTTAAGAATTCTAAAGTGAACTCGAATTTAAAGAAAAGGACCAAAGACCTTTGGAATTACTTGCCTTCATTCAGAAAAATTGAACAATTTTCAATCAGAAAAATGAATTTATAATTTTAAATTTAAATTTTAAAATTTATTTCTGTCTTTGTTAAAAGTGGATACAATCGATGATAATAATTAACTTGTAAAATGTTACTCGGATTTTTTTGGTTTTTTATTCAATATCGGGTGGTGGGGTGGGTGGGCATCACAATCTTAATCGCACCGGGCAGCACGTGCCCTAAGTACGCCACTGATAAGAACAAACATAATATTTCTATCCTGATAAAGACCTTTAGGTTAGAAAGTCAATTCCATGTATTTATTTGACTCAAAACTGTTATTTGACACATTTTATATTATGGTAAATGTATAGGCCTAGTTCAATTTTACTACAGTCTCGTGGTCGTTAAATTTTTACGATGATACTGTAGGAAATAGGGATCTCCTTCCCCCGAACCCTTAAAAAGTTGTTCTAATATGAAGTAAAAAGCATCGTTTAAGGAACCCTCTCTTTAACAAGAATCGTATGCACATCCTTGTCCACAAATAGATATCTGATATTCTCTCCATCTGGTGATATATTCTTTCCAGAACTTAGCTTTCCTTGTGTATTTTCAAGACTCATCTTCTTCTTCTGCGTTCGTTCTCAAACTCGTGCAGATTTGCAGGATGTAGTCCGGAGAACGGAATGCGTTAATGTCATGGTTTACCTTATTGCTGCGATGTCTGCGCCTTTCGGCCTGACACATCCGGCTTCAGAATGGCTTTGTATCACTGACCCTATATGGGATGGGACAGCCAACTCCATCCCATAACCTCCTTAGTCGCCTTTTACGACATGCATGGAAGGTAAACAGTGTTGTTATTCTTTGCTCCCCTTTCGGGCCCGACAACACACGGGCGACAAGACTCATGATTCTGGGCGAGTTGACCAGAATTGACTTCTGCAGACAAGGGCATTTTTAAACAATCTGAGAAGTCTCTTACCCATCGCTGCCTTAGGTGACCCTTACCCCTGTAACCAGCAACCATGCCATTCATTATTAATTTGTCCACGCTGTTATGTCTCTTCATGTGGTCAACTCGAATAAGTTGTTTACGTTTCAATACTCCTCAACGTTTTACTGTTCTTAACTTTCTTGGTTCGTAATTTTTCGATGTCCATGATATTCACATAATCCTTTTGTGACATTTCATTTCGAAGGCAGCAATTCTCTTTGCCACTAAGCTATCAAATGTCCATATTTTTCAGCCGTAAATTATACTAGAAATATGTTTTCTCTAATCAGATGTAAGGTTTGCTTTACATTTAGTGTCTCGTCGATTATTTTGTTTATTTGAGCACATTTAAAATCACTATTGTAATTCTCCTCTGTATTTCTGCTGCACAATCCCCTGATTTGTTTATGTTTCTGCCAGGGCTAACAGGGCCCGAAAGGGGAGCAAAGAATAACAACACTGTTTACCTTCCATGCATGTCGTAAAAGGCGACTAAGGAGGTTATGGTATGGAGTTGGCTGTCCCATCCCATATAGCGTCAGTGACCCAAAGTCATGCTGAAGTCGGATTTGCCAGGCCGAAAGGCGCAGATATCGCAGCAATGCTGTAAACTTTGCCACAACGCATTTTGTTCTCCGGACTACATCCTGCTAATCTTCAGGAGTTTGAGAACAAACGCAGAAGAAGAAGAAGAAGAAGAAGTTTATGTTTAACCAAAATATTCCACATTAATGATATCGCCCAGTTCATGATTTGTCGGATGTTACAAATATTCAGTCCTTGCCAGAGACCACTTATGATTCTGTACACGTTGTATATGCCTACTGTTTTTAAAAAAAGCCTGACATACAAGATACAAAAATAGATGTACGAAAACTTAGAAGTGGATTCAAGTAGACACGACGCAACTCTCAAAATGCGCGTATATTTCTTTCTTAGATTTAGGCAGGTATAAATAGGACTATTGACTACAGCACCGGTATACCGGTAGATCATTTTCTTATCCTACCAGAGCAAGAAAGACGTTGGTATATATTATTTAATTACGTTACGTTTACGGTAAACGCTATTTTTACACTTATGGTTACTGTATCAAAGCTTTATACAAGATGACAAGCTATTCGAAACGTGCCTGCAACAGGAAGATTTTCCCCTAACAGGAAAAATACATTATTGACATATTTCTTTTTTTGTTTTTACAAAACTACTAGCATTCTATCCTTGTACTATACATGTCCCGCCGAAGACGGATGTGTCGGGCTATTGGCGCAAATAAAACGGCAACACAACGCATTTCCATTCTCTGGACTACATCCTGCTAGAAATCTAGTAGGACAATGGTCTTGCTACAAGGGAGATCCAGCGGGAGTTTGAGAATGAACAATGAAGAAGAAGAAGAAGTACTATACATGTCAAACGTGGACATGAACAGTCGAAGACAAAATAAAACTAAACAGAAATGTCATATTTCCGTAGAATTAACGGCGTAGCAAGAGACGGAATAATAAATGAAAACATCAGGAAACTAACAGAAATAGGTGTGACAGTTCTAGATTACACAGAAGACAACATAATAAATGGTTTGCACACGTCACCAGATAATTCTCAGATACCACTGCCTAACAAAACAATAGTGTAACAGACATGATAGATATAAAGTCTGAAATTAAATAATAAAATAAGCTATTGAGACAAATTTACATGAAGCAGATAAAAAGATGTCTCCAGAGATCTCTTTATATATATATATATATATATGCGGGTGTGCTCTCCGCCGAAGACGGATGTGATTGGCCATTGACGCAAATAAAACGGCAACACTACGCATTTCCTTCTCTGGACTACATCCTACTACAGGAAATCTAGTAGGGCGATGGTCCTGCTACAAGAGAGATCCAATGGGAGTTTGAGAATGAACGCTGAAGAATATATATATATATATGTGGAGTGTCTTTAAAGTCTTTGTGCACTTATTTACATTGCTGATGACATTACATCACATGAATTGCGGATATAAAATACAGATCTGCGTGACATCATTGACGCTACAACATGTATGCTCTATAATATTATTACTGCTGATTTCACTCGTACACTGGGTAAAGTGGTCGGCAGCAAAACAAAGTTGTTTCTTAATCAGCAAGCTAAAGTTCCCCAGCAACTAACAGTAATCTCTTTGAGATACGCTGTGCACTTGAATACGGAAATGCACAGCTTGAATGATGTCTTATCGAGCACATATATTTCATTTCTAATTCAGTGCGCAGTAACTTTATAAATTGGTCATCATCAGGTGCCATGCCGGCTGGCGTAGGCGATCATGACTCTCCACAGCTTTCTGTCTACAGTATTATGTATCAAGATCGTTGTTGTTTCCCCGCCTTGTCAGGTTGTCAAATTGTCTAATATTTTCTCACGTTACGTTATCGCCCTCTGTCTCAGCTGCCTTCAATCTTGCCTGTTGTGACTATATTCTCCAAACCTGCCTGTCTCATGAAGTGGCAAAAAATGAAGATTGTCTTTTATATTACTGATTACGGTCCGTTTCGCATTTGACTCTTTCAACACTTCCACATTAGTTTTTCTGGCAGTCTATGGTATTCTCAGCATTCTTCTATAGAACCACATCTACTATTGCCTCTAATTTCCCACATAAATTGGTAGCATATCCTATTAGGACATGGTTATCAACCCATAATTTTGGGCTTAATGATTTTCAAGGCAATTTAAGATAAGTTCAGTAGTTTGCCAGTATTTTCTGAACGGTCCAGACGCACATTTTCCTGTGGCGGGTATTGAACTCGGTACCTTGGTCGTCGTTAGACGGGCCCTGTAGCACTCCGCCATAGAGCCTGGCAGTAACTTTATAGATACCCTCATTCAGTGTAGAACATGGTACATAGGACAGAAACCAGAGCTTTCTGTTCGAACGATCTGACGTTACTGTGTATATTTCTTGTATGCTGTTGACACCCTTACCCCATACTCACGCACTCTTTGATGATTTTTCAGTGAAATGTCTCTCTTGGTCTTCCTCTTCTTCTTTCGCCATCTGGTACCAATTATAATG